>JAKSZT010054478.1:10584026-10995399 GCA_026826555.1 Tolypeutes matacus
TCTATCTATCTATCTATCTATCTATCTATCTATCTATCTATCTATCTTACTTACTTAATCTATCGAGTTTATCTAGATCATCTTAAGGCAGACTCCTGCAGGGTCATGGACTGAGTGGGGAATAATTAATGGCCATCTCTGTCTTGTCTCTCTTTTTTTGCCTTGGGGTTTGAGAGCTATAGAGTGCAGGCAGGCACTACTCTTATTTTTTTCTTTATTTTTAAAGGAGCTTTAGATTACATACATGTTACATGAAAAATATAGGTGTTCCCATATACTCCCCCCTTTCCCCCATTAACAACATCTTTCATTAGTGTGGTACATTTTTTACAATTGATGAACACATATTGAAGCATTGCTTCTAACTGTGCACTATAGTTTACATTATAGCTTATACTTTTGCACCACACAATTTTATAGGTTTGGTCAAAATAAATAATGACTGGTATCTGTCATTGTAATATCATGCAAAATGTTTCCAATGTCTCAAAAATGCCCCCCATGTTATTCTTATTGTTCCCTCTCCCTTCTCTCAGAACCTCTGGTAATCACTGTCTTTATATCAATATTACCAGTTCTTCCACTACTAGAATAATAATAAGTCTACTTTAGTCCATGGTTGTATTTCCTCCCTTATGTTTGTTTGTTCCTCTATCTTGAGGATTTGGGGATGATGATGCTCACTCTGCTTCCAATTGAAAAGGGACTTAGATCCCATGGGGCAGATGGATGGAACTGTTTTGCTTGTAGTTGAAGATACTCTCCTTCTTGGATTGAGTGTTGTCCATCATCATCCTTTTGTTAGTTGTCCTGGGTGAGTCTGATGAACTGGAGTATCACAGTTAAACTCATTTATAATTTCCCTACTCATGGTTCTTCTGTCCCAATTATTTGAGCCTATAATTAGCACTATACCCATTAAATATATGTCCCAGAGCCTTAAATCATCTGGCTGTTCATATGCGGGGTGAGCCCTGAATCTCAGTAGAGTTGCAGCCAACCCCTGCTCTCCAGGCACTACTCTTTAGCTTTCCCATTTTATTGACTTTAGCAACATTCAGATAAAGTTGGCATGAGATTTCTTTTCCTCCTTCTTCCTTCTTGTCCTCCTGAATGTGGCTGACTGAGATTACATGTATTCTGCTAGTCAGAGTTGCCCTTTATGGTACAGTCACCCAATGCCTGTGCTGGTTGTTGGGCTATTATCCACTCATTAACTGCTTTGAAATGCTGCTTCTGATGAAAACCTGCCTATTTTAGACAGAATTCTGTCCTAGGCATTTTTTCTTTGGGGAAACTGTGCTGAGACAACTAGCATAATCCTGTGGGTCTGTATTTTGAATAACTTCCTGACTTTTAACTAAGCCCAAGAAAGAGAGAGGGAGATACATTGGAAAATGCAGTTGTGGCCACTGCATGGTCCTATGACAGCTTTCCAGGGTCCCACAACAGCTTTCCAGGGCTATGGATATTTGTCTTTCTGAGATGTATTTTCTTATGGCAAGAATCTATGTAGCAATCAGCTAACTCTTTATATGACTAGATCAGAAAAGTCTCTGAGATGGCTGAAGAATGAGAAATAGAAATAATAAAAGAAAAATAAGGGAAAGGAGGAGTAGGAGAAGAGGAACAAAATAAAGAAAAAGGAAAGGAAATGTAAGATAAAAGGGATGCAGGCAGGGAGGATGGATAGGTGCCAGAATTTTTCCACGGCCTGTAGGTTGCTTTTCTGTGACTTAGTAGAATCAGGATATAAAATTAACAATGGGCCTCTCCCAAACCACAAACTTCCAGAAGCTCAGAATATTAAGTTTCTGTAATCTAGCGGTTTGGGAGTTTTTCCAAATACTGATTCCACCTGGGTCCTTAAATTGGCTCTATCAGAATCACTTGAGGGAATTCTGTAACATTGAGATTTCTGGGTACCAGATCCAGATTGAAGAAATTAGAATCCTCTGAGAAGGGGTCAGGGAGTCTGTATTTTAAAACAAGCATCCTAAGATTTTATTCTAGTGCTAAATTCACTGTTTTAGGAATATAACAAGGTTGCATTTCCTATTTTCTCATACAGTTAGAACCAATGATTAAAAATAATCTTATGTTATATTAATAATTCAGGGAAAAAATACCCAGGATTTAGCTGAACCTTGTAGATATAAATCTATGAATAGTTCAAGAACATGGGCAGGGGTGTATGGCACCACTGTATTATAATGTAAGCTACTGCTGATAAGATCTTAGGTGACAAACTTCAAATTTGTCAGGCTGTAAGAGAACACACTGTGGGAAGGAAAAAGTGGACACAGCTGCCTCTCATCCCCCTGCTGCCACTACTTGTTAGGAGACTGCCCCTTGTGGTGCCATGTGCTAACCTAGAGAGGAAGCTGGAGAAGCCAAGCCACTGGCACAAGGGAGGTAGAGACAGCAGTGGCTTCTGCATAGCTCCTTGATGTATTCTGACCTGAATCTTCTCCCACATGATCTTATATCCCACATGTGAACTGACTTCACCCCTCCAGGCTCTCTGGTGGTTACTCAGCTTGCCTTCGCTCCAGGATCTGCTTTGAGGCATCACAATTTCTAAATTGTTGAAATTAAACATAGTGTGTTGCAGAAAAGTTTCAAACCCTGGCTTGTTGAAGGTATCCCACCTGTCCTCCCATTTCTGTAAGCCAGAGTGACTTCTAGCATGTATTTGACACCCAATGCAAATGCCCTTTGAATTAATGACATGCTCATATGTGACCATTTCTTTCCATTGGCTGCATTGCACTAGACGTGCACAAAATACAGAACTGTAGCCAACTCACAGCTGCTTATAGGGCGTGTACTGTCATTTTGGTCGAATTCCTGGACTGTCATCCACCATCTATCACAAGTGTCTTTCTTCAAAGGGAGAATAGGAAAATAAACTTTGACTTTTGCAAGCAAAAAGAGCAAAGAATTGGTTCAATGATATGAATTTTATTAATTATGCAACTTTTTTGGAGAAGAGGTAGAAGTCTGCTTTGTGTTTGAAAACACTAAAGAATTTAACAATTTACCTCCTGGTTTAAGCAAAACTCACCCATATGCTAACACATGTTGCTTAGTTCTACTCGAGTAGTTCAGAAAGCATTTAGGCAAGTCAAAGTTCCCAAGCATTTCAATTTTGCCTCCTTACTGGTTACATTTCCAAAATATCTCCATCATCTTTTATTGATTGCAAAGTAAGCAGGCCTTTAGAGAAAGAGAACTTGCTTTGACGATACAGACTTGTTTCAAAAAAATATTTGGGCCATTAACCCAAATACATGCAAAAGAAAAAATAGCAATTTGGAGTTTATTGGATTTTTTTTTTTTTTTTTTTTTAGTATTTATGCCTAGGAAAGTAAAATTTGAGGTAAATGTTACAAATAATTACTCTAACCTAAGCTGAACTGACCATACTGGGTCTGTTTCACCATTTGGTAACCTTTTATAAGGAAACTTAATTTGAGTGTTAATTTAATTAAAGTACCTGTGAAGGCCACTTTAATATGCAAGTATCAGAACTGTTGGGTTTAAGTTGCAAGATTCAAAGCTTAGCTAATTGTGAATAGTACTATTATCTATACTATTTCTCCATCAATATAGAAAAATTCTGAAGTCTCAGGGCAAACTTATCAATAGTCAGATCCTCAAATTCATTTCAAAAGACAGCTAAGAGAAAGCAGAGTTAGGACTGGTATAATATGCTCAAGACACTGATCCTGATCTCCTGTCCACTCTCCCTTTTAGAGAAAATATGCCCTCAACTACAATCCTGATAACTTGTGGGAATGCAGCAGGTACCTCTTCTGTCACAGTGGGTGGGTTTGATCCTAGGTAGGCTCATTGAATGCTCCTAGAAACTTGGAACTGAGACCCAATGACTAGGGAGGTTGACTGTGAGGAGCAAAATTGGATCTAGAGTCAATGCTGTGGCAAGGCATGAAGCCTGGAGTAAAGGCCATCCTAGGTAACCATAAAAGCTAATCTTGTAGAGGAAGCTGGTCTGCAGAGAAAAGAGCATGTGTCAGTGAATGTTGTGCATACATCAGTTAATGTTGTCATGCAATGAAGTACCACAAATTTAGTGGCTTAAAACAGTACACATTTATTATCTTACATCTTCTGTGGGTCAGGAGCCTGGGTATGGCTTTACTGGATCTTTTGCTTAAGGGTCTCCCACAAGGCTGCAGTCAAGGTGTGAACTCTCATGGAGGTCTCATCTGAAGACTCAAATGGGAAGGATCTGCTCTTAAGCTCACTTCCATGGTTATTGGCAGGACTCTATCCTATCTGGCTGTTGCCTGAGGGCCTTGGCTTCTTGCCCTGTGGGCCAGGTTATAACATGGCAGCTGACTTCACCAAAGCAAGCAAGGACAGAGTCTGCTAGCAACATAGAAATTACAATGTAATGTAATGTAATCACAGAAGTGACATCCTGTCAACTTTACAGTATTTTATTGGTTACAAGCAAGTCAGAGGTCCTTTCCACCCTCAAGGGAATACTGTAATACTAGATGAAGGGATCATTGGAACCAGGTTAGAGTTTGTCTGCTACAGCACAGAAATGGAAAATTCAAAAAGAGAAGCAAGAGGGCCCGGTGGGAAGGAGGAAGAAAGAGCGAGGAGAAAGGAGGAGAGAGTAAGCATGGAAGGACGTGGGGGTGGGGCACAAGAGAAAAGAGAGAAAGAAAAGATGCCTAGTGATTTTTCTAATTCTCATAAGGGGTCTGACTCTACTTCTTAAAAACTAGGTCATATAAAATTCTCCCAGTTGTCTTAGGATGATGACCTCTTTTTACCTGAGCTTCTTTAACTGGGTTTCTGTTCTTTGAAAATATCCCTGATTAAGACACAAAAGCACCAGGCAATGCTTGCTTTGCAGCTCATTTCCTCGTAGTGTTTTGTACCTCATTTACTGAGGATAAAGGGCCTTCCCCATGAAATCAATCTCTAAAGATTTTATTTGGGGGTGGGTTTGGATTTTGGTTTTCCCTTTGAACCAGTTTAGGATTTTAAGATAAAGTTCAGATTCACATACAATTTAAAACAAAATTAAATAATTTTTATTTAAGTGCATTGAAATAGTCCAGATAATGATAAAACAATGTTTCCCCCCTTTACATGATGCAAAAAAGGGACCAAATTCTACACCTCACTTTGTGCAAATAGATTCCATCCAAGAACTGAAATAAACCCAAGAGGTCCCAAATACGTTTAGGCATAGGCTTTTCCCAAGCAAGGAGTGTGTGTGTGTGGGGGGGTGGGGTGGGGGGGTGGTCTCAAGAGAC
Source organism: Tolypeutes matacus (assembly GCA_026826555.1). Lineage (NCBI taxonomy): Eukaryota > Metazoa > Chordata > Mammalia > Cingulata > Chlamyphoridae > Tolypeutes > Tolypeutes matacus. The sequence continues at coordinate 10,589,327 of JAKSZT010054478.1, forward strand.
TCTGTAGGGATTTGTATATCTCATATTCCCAGAATCTCAACTCTTTCCAAATATCCTTCTTTCTCTAACTTATCTTTGTCTTCTAACAGATAGAAAGTTAGAGTCCTTATTCTTTTCATGGGCATTATAAAAAGTAACTGCCGAATTAGGTAATGTCTCCAAAATGTGTATACCTTGAAATTATGGGAGGGACAATATCCTTTGTTTTAAATATCATTGAAGCTCATCTTGGAAAAGGCCACAAAGCAGGTTGCCTACTGGAATAGCCAATATGTATATTTTTAGCAGGTGAATACTGAAGCCATCTGTAGAAAAGTTTCTTTCCAAAGCTAGGGACATATGACCCAGGGGGAATGGTATTTTAATTTTGACACTCTCTCTGTACTTCTTCCTCTGCAGTGCAAAGCTCCTGACTGAGTGACTGAATCTGTACTTTCCAAGGAAAGAGAGTCGAAGAGCTTATTTTCTTCTATACCCCTCCCCCTTTTCCACCATCCTAATGAAATTTGCAGACATGGAAAGGAAACTGAGTTATTTATAGGAGTGAGAGGAATGTGAGTGCTAATTGTGCTTAGTCTATTGCTAAATGTGTAATCTGTTTGCTATTAAATTTTACAGTCTTTCGGCAATATACACATTTTTTAAAGGAGAGAACTTCAGAAATCTGACAAAGAAAAATCAAAGTAAATTATTCTAAGGATTCAAATTTTCTAATCAAAGTTGGGTTTAAAAAATTAAAAATTTATTTGTAAGATTAACTTGTCTTGCAGCACTGCTTTCCCCTTCCTTTCTTGACTAGTTTATTCATTTCCTTTCTAGACTTGCAAGGTTTGATATAACCATTCATGGATTACATACATTTTTGGTGGTGTTAGGTACGTGTGTCTGTGTGTGCACATACACTCATGCAAAAGGTCAATTTGGGTCAAATGAGAAGTTATTGGATGATGCAAGTGTCCCCAGAAGGCACTGGACCCTTGAACTCTGAGCACAGCAGTTTGACAATCTAATAATAAGGATAGCTCAAATTATTTGGTCTGGCATAAAGTTATTCTGGGTAGGAAAATGTCATGGTAAATAATTTTTCCCAGGCTTTTCCCACCTTATTGCTTAATAATCACAGGAAGCTCTTATTAGAAATTAAATACTTGTGAAAAGGAACTAGGAAAATCACAATAATCTGTAGATGAATTTTCCATAATGGGAATTATATCCTGTTTGAAATTGGTTTTAGTGTGGCTATTGAAATTCACTCAACCTCCTTTAAGCAAAGAGCCATTTATTAAGGTCTAGGATTTACAAATGGAAAACCATAAGGCGACCAGGCAGCTGTGGGAGCCATGTGGACTGGCACTTTCTCCTCTTTCTGCTTCTTTGCACTGCTTTGCCCCCTTTTGCTACTGGATATCAATCAATACCTTATTTACCTGTACTCTTTATGTATTCTTTCTACCTTATAGTTTCTGCTTGTTCATATTACTTTATTTTATCCTTTCTTATAACTTTGTCATGTTGTACTGTCATATCTCTGACTAACTCATGCAACCATGTTAGCTTCAGTTTCTACTCTTCAACTGCTTTAGTCACTTGGTCCTTCTAGTTAAAATTCTTGAGAAAGGGAATCTGATGAGTTCGGTTCATCTTTTCATGCCATTCCAATCAAGTGATGATTTGACTTTTTTTTTTTTTTTTGAGGTACCAGGGGCGGGGATTGAAAGCTGGTGCTCAACCACTGAGTCATATTGGCTACCCTCAGTTGATTTTTTCATTTGTTTTGCTTGTTGGGTGTTTTTATTTTTTCAGGAGACACCGGGAACCGAACACAGGACCTCCCATGTGGGAGGCGAGCATTCAACCACTTGAGCCACATCTGTTCCCTGGTTTGTCTACTTTTTGAGTCAGTTGCCAAAACTCAGTTATCTATGACTTGGGATTAGAGGGAGCAGGGTTATGTGATCTACAAAGGGCTTCCTTTTCAGTTTGGACTATAGACATGCTGAATGCTTTGAGCGTCAACTGCAAGGAAAGTAGAAAGTACAAATCAGAATTACAAAAATAATGTAAGTTTGATCATTTGCTACTTTTGAGGTTCAGTTTTTCCTCTAAGCAAATGAGCAAATATCTACTTTTCAGGTGTTTTGGTTATCTGTTGCCTAGTAACAAACCATCCCAAAAAGTCAGTGGCTTAAAACAATAAATTACTTTCCCCTCATGATTCTGTGGGGTGGCTGGGCAGTTCTGCTTCATGGACTGTTACTGTCATTCTGGGATGTCTAGAGATCCAAAATCTTTTCACTCACGTGGCTGGCAATTGATGCAGGCTTCTGTCTGGGAGCTCAACTGAGGCTGTGGACCAAGATTCAGTTCTCTTCCACATGGGTCTCTCCTTCTGGCTGCTTGGGTTTCCTCATAGTATAGTGGCTAAGTTCCATGAAGGAGCATTTCAAGAGGACAAGCTCTGACATGCAAGCCCTTCTCAAGCACTTCTCAAGACTCTACTTGCATTACACATGGCCAATGTGGCTGGAGACCCACAAGGATGTGAATACTAGGACACATGGTTCACTGGGATTCCCAAAGTAACAGTATATTATGCAAGTTTTGTCACATGAAATAAGAGAATAGGTAGACAATGATCTTTAATGCACATAATTGTCACAAGAAACATTTGAACACTATTCTTGTTGAAGGAAGTAATGACACTTTTCTCCCCAATAGCATGGCTGTATTATGGTGTATGTTTCTGTGTTTAAAACATAAATGAATTTAATATAAACATTGATTTTATATTATCTTTTTTGAAACTATAGGTATTTCTTCATTCTTTAAAATGTTCCAGGATTCTCAAAAAATCCATATGGTCCAGGCTTCTCTACTTTTGAGAGATCCATTGAATCCTGTCTTCAGGGACTTTACAATTACTCAAAAAGCTTTTGCAAAATAATATTTCAGCACAGGCATTCAAGGCATCTGGTATGAGATAGCTTAGGCAGGGAAAGCATCTCAGAAAAGGGATCCTTGAGTGAGTTCTTAAATGAACAGGGATAATCAGTATAGCAGCTTTGGAATCACCTGAATTTGCAGATAGATCAGGAAACTGAAGCTTAGAAAGGAGAAGCAACCTGCTTAACATCCCACTGTCAGTGACCAAGCCAGAATATGAATCATGATTGTCTGACTATTCATCCGTCAGCAAATACTTAAGAGTGCCAAGTACTCTCCTGGGTTCCATACATATGGGCATGAATAAAAGAGGCACTTCCCTGACTTTTGGGAACTTACAGTCTAATTTGGAATAAAGACAGTAAATAATAAACAAACTAATAATTCAAAATTGTGATGAACACTATGAACACCCCCAGCAAAGTAGAGGGACTCATCAGGAAAGGCTCTGATGATGAGGCAAAATTTAAGCTGCATGCTGAAGAGGGACTGAGAAGGATCCAGCCATGTGAAGACTAGGAGAAGAACATTCCTGGCAGAGAGAACAATATGTACTGAGGTCACAGGTCTGGAGTGATTTCAATGTGTCAGGAAAAATCAAAGAAAAACCCACGTGGCTGAAACTCCAAGAATGAAGAGGTGAGAGGCACATGATTTACTTAGAGAGATAATAGGGCCTCAATCCTGCAGGGCCTTATAGTTCATGGAAAGAAATTTGGATTTTATTTTAGGTACAATGAGAAGCCACTGAAGTATTTAAGCAAGGGAGTGACATAATCTAATTTATATCTTTAATAGGCTTACTCAACAAACATGAATAGAAAGTCTATTTATTTGCCAGGGACTCTGCTGAGTGATAAAGCAGCGGAAAATCAACATAGGGCTCTGAAGGAGAATATAGAGTGTAATAGACCGGTGTGTGCCTGGAGAGATACACATCCGTTATTGACCATGAGGGTGTGGCAAATCACCTAATAGAGTATTCTGTTGTGTTACTCAAAGATCCTGTCTTCATGGTTTTGCCCAGGGTCTTGTTGAAATGGCAGGTCCAGGTAGCTAATACCATGGAACCCAGTTTCCTAGCCACAGCTGATTAACCAGGGTGGGACACCTGACCCAGAAGACACAGTCCACTATAGACCCAGGAGTACATTAGATTCTCCTTTAAGCATTTAACTAAACACAGAGAATGTCGTCATTGATGGTGACCACTGGACCTTGAAGATGATGTAACCCTGAGGCTACTGATTATATTGACTATTATGCAATCAGAGGAGGTTGGCCCTCTGAAAGAAAAGTCAGAAGAGAGGGAGGAACAGAAGATGACAGCTATCTTATAATATTTGAAAGACATAGTGAAAAGTATAGGTTTCTAGGTGCCTCTGAGTTCCAGTCATACTCTGAGTTCATTTTGGTCTTTTGCCTGTGAGTTTGCCGAGTACTCTTACAGAACACTTGTGCCTTTCCTCACCTTCTGTACCTGAGTTGGGTCTTGAAAGATTTGTAGGTTTTGACAATTAGAGAAGCAGGAGAGAAAGGTATTTCAGGCAGAAACAACAGTTTGTTCAAAAGCATGAACATTCTGGGGGTGAGTTGCTTTGGAAGGTGCTCTCAGCAAACACTGTATGAAACCTTGGCCAGGAATGATGACTGAAGAATAGTGGAGAAAAGGTGGGAGGATATTTGGAACTAAACCTACATTTACAGGTCAGATAGTTGATGGTGATGAAAAAAGGTGTATTTTATTGTACTTCTGTAAATTTATGTAATAATATAAAACTCCCATGCATCAGTGTCATGGAATTTAGGAGGTGTTCAGTAAATATACGAAGTATGAATATTGTCTTCCCTTTTCTAATCCTCTGCCACCAGTCCACAGCCAGTAGTAAACAAGGACTTATTACAAATTGAGGTCCAAGTTGTGTACTTGAAAGGTAAGCATGAAGCATGCAGGAGTATTTGCAGTAAGAAGCTTGAGTTCTATTCCACCATGAATAATAAACTGGCTTCCAGTTGGCCAGTAGCCAGTCCTTTCCAGAAGCCAACTGGCAACCAGCTCACCCCCTTCTTTTGGAATTTACAGATGTATGCTGGACAGTGTGGGAAAGGGTGTTTTACAGCAGCAATTAGTTTATTCCTGGGGTAAGCAGTAGAACTTTAAGGATAATTGCAGCAAGAAATTTGTTTCCTATTGCAGTGTGAGTAACCTGTGGGCAGCCTATTGCCTGGCTGGCCACAAATCCCAAAAAGGACAATTGGCAACTGTTTTTGCATTTGTCCCAAGTAGGGATTTTCATATATACATTGGGGAGGGCAGGAAAGATGGGGACCATGTTTTTACATATATCTGCAAAGCTAGATACTCCTAGGAGGAGTTAAACCAGAAGTGGAAATTCTGGTCTGTGTAAGGGGAGAGCTTGTTTCTCTTTAAGATGGGAGTTGCAGCTTGAGTGCCAGTTGGCATCTTATGTCTCTGCTATAGGGCCAACACACACGCAGGCAGCAGAGTCACTTAATCCCTCTGACTTTGCTGTTTTCTGCCTGTGACTGTACTAAGCTTGCTGGAGCCTGAAGGCTATGAGCTGTGAGCAGCCAGGAGTTTATCTTCCATGGCCTTGGGTGACCTGACTGTACCACCCTTTACTCTCTGCTTCCTGGCCAAGCTTGGCTATTTCTCCACATTTCTCTTTCAAGTGTGGCATTACAGAGACCATTATTGTTGTTGTTTTTCATCTGATGAGAACACAGACACAATAGTTTTCAGCCTGCTTTTGTACATACCTTCCCTAAATATGTCTCTCCCCAACACAATCTTCAATCTGAGATATCAACTCAGTCAGCAACAATATCACATATTTGTATAGCCTTTTCTTTTATGATTATTGTATAATTATGTTTTAATATTTGTATTGATAAGAAGGAAGGTGTTATTTCTGCCACAAAGATGGGAAAATTAGTTTCCTGGGGATACACAGGGAGTTAAAGTTGGAGTTGAAGTTGGAGATCTTGATCCCTTGTATTATACATCATTTAATCGTCCCATCTGATGGGTAGAGGTGCAAAGTCTTGCTTTACTAATTGGTAATGATTTCCCCCACTAAACTCTGTGCCCCTCTGTATTAGTCTGCCAAAGGGCTGCTGATGCAAAGTTCCAGAAATCGGTTGGCTTTTATAAAGGGGGTTTATTGGGGTAAAAGCTTACAGTCCCAAGGCCATAAAAAGTCTAACTCAAGGCACTATAAGAGTTGCTTTCTCACCAAAGTCAGTTGCCATGTGATGAAGCAAAATGGCGGGCAATCTCTGCCTTCCCCTCGGGCTCACCCTTTCCTATTGAGCTCCGTGGGCCCAGCCTCTTCAGGCTTTGTGCTTAAGTGATCCTGTAGTCCTCTCTCCCCTGGCATAGGGCTTGTTTCTTTCTGAGCCTCCAATATCAGTCTCGGCTGATCTGCTCTCTTCCCAATCTCAGCCGTGAGCTATCAGGCAAATAGCTCATCTCTCCCTGGGGACTCAGATGTTTTGAGCCTTCTTCTTTCTGTTACATGGCAGGATAAAAAATGATGGAGCTCTTTCTTCCTGTGTTTGTCTTTGTGAATGTCAATTTATATCAGACCCAGCGAGGGGGCAAGGATTCAACCTGAGTTACGCCCAGTGATGTTGTTGAATCAAAAGCCCGAAATCAGTCTTAACCAGTATTCTATTCAAAGGCCCCTCAACTGAATTTCATACAATCAAAGGGTATAACACCCAGAGGAGTAGATTAGTTTAAAAACATAATCTTTCTCTTTTTGGAATTCATAAAATAATCTCAAACTGCCACACCCTTCAAAGTAGTTAATGTACCTTATGCATCTTTGGCTGCTTTACTGATCTCCCTATATCCATTCTTGCAATCCCCCATTTCTTCTACCTAAATGGCAATTCTGGTCTTGCCAAGCTTAAAGTCACTCAATAATATCTTATTCTTTTTGTGGAATAAAGGTCAGTATTCCCAGGATGGCCTGTAAGGCCTATAAGGCCCCACTTGATCTGGCTCCAGTCTCATCTCTTGGGCCAAGTCATACTGGCCTTTTTCTTTAGTCTTCGAATGTATCATGAGTCCTCTTGTCACGGGACCATTGCACATTCTATTCCTGTTTCCTGGAATGCTATTCCCACTGGTCTCCATAATAGTTAACTGCTTCCCATCCTTCCAATCTCGGCTTATACATACTCTCTTCCCTGTACCTCCAAACTTAACAGATTGCCCTACACGTCCCTCTATCCCTGTAAAATCTCCTTCCTACCACCTACCACAATATGTAATTTTATATGAATTTGTGATTACTTGACTGATGCCTGTCTTCCTCATTCAGTGAAAACAAGAAGTCAGTTTTATGCACTATTGCACCCCTGATGGATGATTGAATAAAAGTGTGAACTCTATGGAAAGAGAAGATGAGTATTGTAAAGTCAAGAGGGAGGTTTTAAATTTAAAGACAAGAGGGAGAAGGGACTGAAGAAAACAGTTCATATGGGGGTTTGAAGGAAACAAGTCAAGGTCAGCATCAATTTTTAGTCTGCAGGCGCTAAAGGACAGGAAGTGAATTTCAGGTGAACCAGGTTCTGAGCTTCATTGAGAAGACAAACATTGATGTTTGGGTCCAAAGAAGTAGCATTATGGAGGTAGGATCACTGATAAAACAGAAATGAGCATTTCTTCTATCAGGGTTCACCCTGTCCTAAGTGTGGGCAGATCAGGATTGGCAGTCCTTGTGGCTAAACTGGAGAGAGAGATTCCCCCAGTGCCCAGAACTGTTCCTTTGGGGAGCTCTAACTGGTCTTATAGCAGAAGAGACTGCTGAGGGTTTGTGTAGAGAATAAAAAAAGAAAGAAGATTGACACTTAGGGGGTCAACTACAGTCCAGAAGTGTCAGGAAAAAAAGGAGAGAGTGAAGGAAAAGAGGAAAGGCACAAAGGAATTCACAAATTGCAGGGGAAGAGAGGAGAGACTTTTAAGAGCAAGGACGTGATGAAGGAGGCTGAGAACAGAGAAATTGCCTTGAGATTTATTTAGATTGAGGTCGCTGATGACCTTGAAGAGAACAGTGTTAGTGGAGTGTTGGGGGATGGAAACCAGAGAGGAGGCCACTGAGAAGGGGGTTCTGAGAAAGCATGAAAGTCAGAGCAGTACACCAGGTTTGCGAGGTTTTAAATCTTTCAACCATCTAAGAAAGTTTCCAAATGCAAAAAACCCTTGCCTGCCATAGAACTAATGGACAAGCTGTTCTTTTTTTCTGATCACAGTTCTAAGAAAGCTCAGGGCAATCAGATCCCTGCCAGATGTGCTGAGGGGTCAGGACTGAGATAGACATCCGAGATGAATTTGAGGTAGGGGTGTTGGGAGTTGTGTGCTAACACTCTTGGCAATACAATTGGGAAGGAGTCCATCCTTAGGGATGGCTCTCTTTGGCCTGACCCGCTGTTATTGCTAGCTTCTCATTTCCAGGAGTACTAAATCTATTCCAGAATATTAAAACTGGGCTTGGAATAAGATTTAATCAATGCATTTTGCTTTATATGAATTCAGTGGCAGAAGAAATCTTGGCTTTGAATTTTTATCTCTTGGTGTGTGTGGTGGTACCAGGACAGCAGATTTAGGCAGGATGAGCCTGCTGCTGGATGCAGACCAAAGTCCTAGTAGGGAAGGTAGAAATCAGTGTGAGTTGGGTTTCCTAGCAGGATTGGGGCTATAGGTTTAGTCAATACAGGTATAGGTTACAGCTGGGATAGGTGGAAACCTAGTATTGTAGTTTAGAGTCAGGGAGCCTAGAGAGGAAAAAGCTGCCTGAACATCAGTGGTCAGCAACACAGAGAACATATAACTCACACCCTGGGCAGGAGTGAAGGAGCACTTTTAATCTGAATGTACCCAAATTTCCATGGCTAGTTTTGTCCTAGGTATAAAGCCTGCTCTTTATCACTGTATGTTTTAGTCTCCTGGTTGCCAAAGCATATGAGAATTCATTGGCTCACAGTTTTGAGGCTAAGAGAAGTCCAAAATCAAGGTTTCATCAAGGTGATACCGTCTCCCATAAGACTGTGCTGATCTGGGGTGGCTGCTGGTGGTCCTTGGTACTTGACTTTTCTGACACATGGCAGTGCACATGGTGACCTCTCCTGGCTTCTTGGTTCCATTGACTTCCAGCTTCTGGCTGCTCCCTGTATCTTTATCCCTCTGTATCTGAATTTCATTCTACTTATATAGGACTTCAGCAATAGGGATCTCTCCTCATTCAGTTGTCTCACCTTAACTGAAGTAAGCTCATCCAAAGGCCCTATTTACAATGGGTTCACACCCACATGAATGGATTAGAATTAAGAACATGTTTTCCTGGGATACATAGCTCCAAACCACCATACTATATAACTTTGTAAGACACCTTCCACCCACAGGTTCTGACTAAGCTTTTTCTCTTGGTGGTGCTAGTGTCCCTCAGGGGTTTCAAATGCTCTGCTAGATCAGTGAGGGACATCTTTCCAAAGTCCTCAGGTTTTCATTTGTTGGAATCTTCCTTTGCAGGGGAGCCACACCACATTTTGAAAAGTCACGAGGGGCAAATAGACATCCTTCCTGAGCTTTTTTTTTTTAATAAATCAGTTTTATTGATGCATATTAATAAAGCATACAATTCATCCAAACTGTGCAATCAGTGGTATTTGGTATAATCACATAGTTGTGCATTCATCACTTTAATCATTATTAGAGCATTTTCATTATTTCAACAACAACAATAATAACAATAAACAAAAAACAGACAAACAGAAAAACAAACAAGAAAATTCCTCACTTCTTAATTTCTCTATGCTCCCCTTGCCATACATAGCTACTATTTCTGGCTTTTCTTCCATATTTATTTCTTTCTTTATTTATTTTTAAGCAGTTTTATTGAGATATATTCACATACCATCCAATCTATCTGAAATGTATAATAAATGGCTTTTGATATAATCACAATGTTGTACATTCATCACCACAAAAGTTTTTTAGAAAAATGTCATTACTCCAAAAAAGAAAATCTCCACACCCCTTAGCAATCCTTCCCAAGCCCTACATAACCACTAATCTAATTTCGTCTTTATAAATTGATTTATATTTACATTTTATATAAATGGAATCATACAATAAGTTGTACTTTGGTTCTGGTTTCTCTCACTTGTTTTTGTCTGATATTAACATCTTGTAGTATTAACATACATTTATTCAGCTTCAAAGAAAAACACTCATATATGCAATTTTATCCATATTCATATTTCACATGCAGTTTTACTATGTTATAAAGTTCCATGTTACATTTTCTAGCCTTCTTTTTAGCAATATACATGACCTTAGAGTTTCTCTTTAAACCCCTTTCATACCCACATAATAGTCCTGCTAGTTACAAACATTGTATTGGGTTTTCACCTTTTCTATTCAGTTCCAAAGATTAACACACATCCTTTTTACTAATTCTGCACAAGTTAACCCTCACCTTTCCATTCTCTAACCTCATTCTGTTTTCTGCTGACCCATATTCAAGTTATTAACTCCATGAGATTATGCAATATATTTAGTTCATAGTAGCATAATCATACCATTAGATTTTCCATGTGACCCTGCAATACCTCTGCTGGGCATATACCCAGAAGAACTGGGAGCAGTGACACGAACAGACATCTGCAAACCAATGTTCAAATCGGTGTTACTCACGGTTGCCAAAAGTTGGAAACAACCCAGGTATCTATCAACCAATGAATGGATAAACAAACTGTAGTGTATTCACACCATGGAATGTTATGCAGCTGTAAGAAGAAATGAAGTCACAAAGCATATGACAACATGGGTGAACCTGGAGGACATTATATTGAGTGAAGCAAACCTTCCTGAGTTTTAAAAGAGTCCTGTTCTTTGATTAGTTAGGGTGGCAATGATGGAATTCCCGTGAATGGCATGGGGTGGTGGTGGGGGGGGGTGGTGTTCCAGGCATGATTCTCTAGGCCCTGTGCCTTTGAACATTTTAACAATTTCTGCCACACTCTGGAGCCTAGAATGAGAAAGACATCACACTCTTCTGCTTTGTAGATGTGAACCAGGCCTCATTCTTGAGTATAATACTAAATCTAATTCAGTATAAGAAGTAAATTTTGAGACTAGCTATGACTTATAATTTACAGGCTATGAGCATCAAGGGATTGAACCAAACCTTTCTAGGGGTAAGGTAGGCAGCCATTTTAAGACTCATTCCTCTAACAATTTCTCTTGAAGGAGAATTTTCAAGTTTATCGGGACTGGACAGATAATGCTGAAAATGATAAATACTGGAAGCATTGTGAATGGAACTCAAGTTTGCTATGGAAGGTATGTTCTGAATGAAGAATGAAGAAGTGTCCTGTTGGTCTCTAAAGGTAAAGCTCCAGGGTACTGGTTTACCTGTTGATTACCTGTTTACCTGTCCATTTACCTGTTGATTAGTGATTGATAGGCAGAGGTCACTTCCATTTTTTCTTTTAAGGGGGCAAAGGTAGGATCTCCTAAAATTAGGTATAAAATGATGGTCTATAATTGGTTATCTTAGACTTCATAGATATTGAAGGTATCCCAGAAGAAAAATATGTGTGGCCAGAAGGGGAGCCTATAACCTTGAACAGTTTACCCAGAATACTACTACTAATAATTAAACCATATTTATTTAGTGCTTATTATGTCTCATCCTTACGAAGGATACTATATGCCATGTGTCTTTTGTTTTCTATAACAATATTTTTAATCCCATTTTGCAGATGAGCAAATGGAGCTAATAACTTAGCAAATATCACATGGCTAGTATGTGGAGAGCAAGAGTCAAACTTAGATCTTTCTGTTCCCAGATCGTCTGTTCTTTCTAATGTACAGGACATCTGGAAAAGAGGTTCATTTTGTATAGGAAAAGAAATTGGAAGCGGGTACAAAGCATGGTTACTGGTAAAGATTTAGACCTAGGGGAACTTCAAAGGTGTTATAATTCTATCCCCTTGTTTCATAAGTGAGCAAGCTGAGGCCCAGAGACAGTGAGTTGCATGCAGTGCTGCAGGTGGTATACCCTCTCCAGCATTCAGGAAAGGATGACTAGTCTGCCCCTCTGCCACTGGCCTAGGCACAGTCTTCTCCAGCAACCATGGTCACCTGGGCAGCCTGTTCTTAAGGACTCATCAGATTTTAGGTGGCATGTCAGAAGACTTCAAGCCATCTAAAATGACACAAGGACAAGAATTCAAGGCCCCATTTTTTTTTTTTTTTTTTTTTTTTTTTCTGTAAAATAAGAATGAGGGATTCTATGTTAGCTAAAGTCCTTTTCAAATCATGGCCTATAAGTCTACATGATTTTAGCCAAAAGTTTTTGCACTCTCAGGAGGAACCTACACTTGAGATCAGGATAATAGGAGTCCACATGATAGAAGTGCTGCCCAGGATGGAAGGATTCTCCCTTTAAAATTTTAAGCATTTTATCTGCTCCTGTGCAAAGTCCTCCCATTGAGAGTCCCAAATGATGAGAAAATGTTGATCCAAGAATGTGTGGCTGCAGTTCCTACAGAAGTATCTGGGACTGCATATAGATTACAAGTACCTAATAAACCTCCAGACCTGTGCTGTCCAAGAAGGTAGCAACTAGCCACATGTGACCATTTCAATGTAAATTAATTCAAATTAACCAAATTAGAAATTCAGCTCCTCAGTTTCACCAGTCACATTTCAAGTGTTCACCAACAACATGTGGCTAGTGGCTACTTTTTTAGACAGAATTGCTGAAAGTTCTTTTGGACGGCACTGCTGTAGACCATGCCAATGTTCATGGTCTGGAGGTCCTGTGAGAATGAAATGAAGAGACTCCTAACTCATCCTGCAACCACTAGGAAGAGCTTCACAGAGGATATGGCAACTGAGTCGACTCTGGACAAATAATTCAAAATTAATGAAGCAGAAGAGAGGGGTGAGTTGGAGTAGGAAGGAAGAAGCTGGAAAAGATATTCTTGACAGAGGAAACAAAATAGCCTTGTGGAACTACAGTAGTTTTTGTAGCTCTGAAGGGTAAGTTGCATGATGGCATGAAGAATGGTATTACTGAATAGAAGAACTGGTAAGATCATAAAAGGCTTGGCATTTTATTAGAAGGAGTTTGGATTTTTATCCAGAGTATGAGGGGGAACCATTAAAGGTGAAATGAATTAAAAGGGTTGTCACTACAAATTTATTGACATTAAAATAAAAATAAGTAAATATTATGGATAACTCTGGTGATATATTTGAAAACTTAGAAGAAACATTCCTTTAAAAATACAAGTTACCAAAATTGATGCAAGATGAAATACAAAATCTGAGTAGCCCTGTATTTATTAAAGAAATTTAATTTCTTATAAAAAATTTCTGTCAAAGAAAACTCCAGGTCCAGATGATTTCACTGGTTAGTTTTGTCCAATAATATTTAAAGAAGAAATAATACCACTATTAAACATTGGATTTTAGCACAGAGCCTGACCTTAAGTTGGAACACTAAAAAAACAAATGATAGATAATATAACAAGTACTCAGTAAATTGTAGTTATTGTTATTTCTAATATAATATTACACTAAATGATCTGTCAGTTTTGGCTGTCATCTTTATCCCCTCAAACATTGGCATTGGCTTTGGAAAGGAGGGGTGTCAGCAACAGTGTTTAAGAACTACTTCCTGTTAGTTATGGAGGGTGAGCAGGAAGGAGAAATCTAGAGTGACTCCTAAGATTCTGGTTTATGTGACTATATAGAATATGAAATCAATAACCAGGATTCTAAAATAGGAAGACAGTTTTGGGAAAGAATGATGAATGATGGGTTCTATCTTGGATTTGCTGAATTTGGATATGTTGAGACTTCCAGTTAGAGATGTCCAATAGACAGAAATAGAGGTCCAGAGTTTGGGTGAGAAAATTGTTTGGTGATAATAAATTTGTAGTGATCAGCATTGATACTGGTTAAAAGATGCTCTCCCTGGGAGAACATAGAGAATGAGAAGATATAATCACCACGCCAACATTTAAGGAATAAGAAGTGAAAAATGAGCCAGGTATTAAGAAGAAATTCCAGCAAAGAGAGTTTTTATAGGAGAAAAACTGTCAGTAGTACAAAATGCCAGAGATAAGCTTAGTAAGGGGATTTCTTTTTTTTTTTGACATTACCTCAGGGTTTCATGCTTCAGAAACTGATGTCAAACTCCAGACAGAAGAAATTTAGATAGACCTTTTAAAGATCCTAGGTCTTTAGGTAGATCTTTCCATCAGGGATATTGAAAGTAACCCTAAATCCAGTCAAAACAGGACATCAGTTTTCTTCCATTTTTCTTCAGGAATTAGGATAGTGTGTTTATAATATAACCGTCCAGTTTTTGGTCTTTTGTTCTGAAGTATTTTTGCATTTGTATGGATTCTCCCTCCTTCAATAGACTTGAGGTTTCTCAAGTGCTGTGGCCACATATTTTATTTCTTTCTTGTAATTCCCTTCCCAATATTCAGTAAAAGGATTTCACACAGAAGGAGCTCTAGATAAGAAGAGTGAAGCCTCTACTTTGAAAATTCAACCAAATTCCTGCCAATATCTCCAAAAAATGTTTTAAAGACATTAAAAATGTTTAAGAACATTTATCCCAAATATCCACATTGTCATTGACACAGAAAAAGAGCTGTAGAGAGTTAGAGAGAGCTATTTCTCAATTCTTGTATATGACCAGTTTGAAGGTGTGGCCATTTAACTATTCCAGTTTGAGGGGATAAAGATGACAGCCAAAACTGACAGAACATTTAGTGTAATATTATAACTATTAGAAATAACAATGACCACAATTTACTGAGTACCTGTTATATTATCTATCATTTGCTTTTCAGTGTTCTGAACATTTATTAAGGTCTGGCTCTGTGCTAAAATCCAATGTGCTTTATTTTTTGCTATTTTATGTGCTTTAATTTATGTTTTTTTAATTGGAGAAGGTTAAAGTTTACAGAAAAATCATGCAGAAAATACAGAGTACCCATGTAAACTGCCCTCCACAGTTTTCCATATTGGTAACACTTTGCATTAGTGGGGTAACTTTGTTAAAATTTATGAAACAATATTGTTATAGTTATACTATTAACTTTAGTCCAGAGTTTATATTAGGGTTCACTTTTTGTATTGTACAATCCTATGGTTTTTGTTAAATGTTTATTTAGTAACTTATATACAATCTAAAATTTCCCCTTTAACTACATTCTAATATATAATTCAGTGCTGTTAATTACATTTGCTATGTAACACCACCATCCAATGCCAGTACATTTTCATCACCCCGAACAGAAACTGTACCAATTAACCCTTACATCCCATTCCCTTATCCTGGCCCCTGGTAACCTGTCTTCTAGTTTCTGACACTATGAATTTGGTTATTTTAATTATTTCATATCAATGAGTTCATGCAATATTTGTCATTTTGTGTCTGGCTTATTTCACCGAACATGTCTTCAAAGTTCATCCATGATGTTGCATGTATCAGAACTTCATCTGTTTTTACAACAGAGTAATATTCCATTGTATACATGTATCACATTTTGTTTATCCATTCATCCGTTGATGGGCACTTGGTTACTTCCACCTTTTGGAAATTGTGAATAATGCCGCTAGGAACGTTGGTGTGCAAATATCTGTTCAAGTCTCTACTTTCGATTCTTTTACGTATAGACCTAGAAGTGGAATTGCCCTGCCATGGGGTAATTCTGTACTTAACTTCCGAGGAACTGCCAAACTGTTTTCCACAGTGGCTGCACCATTGTACATTTCCAGCAACAATGAATGAGTGCTCCTATTTCTCCACATCCTCTCCAACACTTGTTATTTTCCATTTTAAAAAATAGCAGCCATTCTAGTGGATGTGAAATGGTATCTCGTTGTGGTTTTCATTTGCCTTTCCCTAATAGCTAATGATGTTGAGCATCTTTTCATGTACTTTTTAGCCATTTGTATATCATCTTTGGAGAAATGTCTATTCAAGTCTTTTGCCCATTTTTTGATTGGGTTGTCTTTTTGTTTTAGAGTTGTAGAATTTCTTTACATATTCAGATATTAAACCCTTACTGGACATTTGGTTTCCAAGTATTTTATTTCATTCTGTAGGTTGTCCTTTTACTTTTGTGATGAAGTCCTTTGATGCACAGAAGTTTCTAATTTTGATGATACCATTTATCTATTTTTTTCTTTTGTTGTTCGTGCTTTTGGTGTAAAGTCTAACAAACCATTGCCTAACACAAGGTCCTGAAGATGCTTCCCTGTGTTTTCTTCTAGAGGTTTTATAAATTTGGTTCTTATATTTAAGTCTTTGGTCCATTTTGAATTAATTTTTGTATATGGTGTGAGGTAGAGGTCTACCTTCATTCTTTTGTGTATGGATATCCAATTCTCCCCATGCCATTTGTTGAAAAGACTATTCTTTCCTTATTGAGGATACTTTGGCACCCTTGTCAAAAACCATTTGGCCACAGATGTGAGAGTTTATTTCTGAATCTCAACTCAATTTCCTTGCTCTATGTGTCTATCCTTGTGCTAGTACCATGCTATTTTGATTATTATAGCTTTGTAATAAGTTTTAAAATTGGCAAGTGTGAGTTCTCCAACTTTGTTCTTCTTTTTCTAGATAGTTTTGGTTATTCAGGGCCCATTACCCTCCCATATAAATTCTGTGATTGGCTTTTCAATTTCTGTAAAGAAGGCTGTTGGGATTGCATTGAAACTGGGTAGAATTGATGTCTTAACAATATATACCCTTCCAGTTCATGATATGTATTGTCATTCCATTTATTTAGGTCTTCTTGATTTCTTTTAGCAATGTTTTATAGTTATCTGTGTGTAAGTCCTTTACACCCTTGATTAAATTTATTCCTACATATTGGATTCTTTTAGTGGCTATTGTTAGTGAAATATTTTCTAATTTTTTTCTCTTCAGATTGTTCATTATTAGTATATGGAATCATTCCTGATTTTTGTATTTTGACTTTGTACCCCCACCACTTTGCCGAATTTGTTCATTAGGTTTAGTAGCTTTGTTGTGGTTTTATTTTTCAGGATTTTCTACATATAGGATCATATCAGCTGACAATAGGGAGAAGTTTTGCTTCTTCCCTTTCAAATTGGATCTCTTTTTCTTTCCTAATTGCTCTGGTTAAAACATCCAGTACAATGTTGAATAAGAATGGTAACAGTGGGCATACTTATGTTCTTCCTGATCTTAGAGAGAAAGCTGTCAGCCTTTCACCACTGAGTATGATGTTACCTGTGGGTTTCTCATATATGTCATCAATCATGTTTAAGAGGTTTCCTTCTATTTTTAGTTTTCAAAGTGTTTTTATCACATTGGGTGCTGGACTTTGTCAAATGCCTTTTCCATGTCAATTGAGATGATCATTTCCCCCCTTTATCCTATTAATGTGGTGAATTATATTAATTTATTTTCTTATGTTGAACCAACCTTGCATACCTGGCATAAATCCCAGTAGATCATGGTGCATACTTCTTTTAATGTGCTGTTGGATTTGGTTTGCTAATATTTTGTTGAGGACTTTTGCATCTGTATTCATAAGGGATATTGCATTCTACATTTCTTTCCTTGAGGTATCTTTATCTGACTTTAGTATTCTGGTGATGTTGGTATTATAGAGTGAGTTAGGGGGTGTTTCCTCCTCTTCAAATTTTTTGGAAAAGTTTGCACAGGATTGGTGTTAATTCTTCTTGGAATATTTGGTAGAATTTACCAGGGAGGCCACATGTCCTGGGCTTTTCTTTTTTGGCAGGTTTTTGATGACTGATTCAATCTCTGTTGAGGTGTTCTATTGCTTCTTGAGTCAGTGTCAGTAGTTTATGTGTTTCTAGAAGTTTACCCATTTCATCTAGGTTATCAAATTTGTTGTCGTACAGTTGTTCATAGTATCCTCTTATAATCCTCCTTATTTCTGTGGGGTCAGTAGTAAAGACTCCCCTTTTTTCTGATTTTAGTTATTTGCGTTCTCTTCCTTTTTTATTTGTTAGTCTAGCTAAAGGTTTATTAATTTTACCGAGCTTTTTAAAAAACCAACTTTTGGTTTTATTGGTTCTCTTTATTTATCTATTTTTTTTCATCTTTTTAAAATTGAAGTATATCATTCATACATGAACATACATAAACTATAATTGTTCAGTAAACATCGTGAACTTATAAAACAAACATGCATAACATTATACAGGGCTCCCACACATCACCCTCCACAAACACCCTGCATTGTTGTGAAACATTTGTTAACAAATCATGAAAGAGTATCATCAAAGTATTACTACTAACTATAGTCTGTATCTTACTCCCCTATACATTTTTTTAAGGATTTATTTATTTATTTACGTTTACATATAGACCTAATATATGTTCTATCATGGAGAATGACCCATGTGCCCTAAAGAGCAGTGTATATTCTGCTGCTGCTGGGTGCAGTTCTGAGAGGGAGACTTACAGCTCTAAATGCTTACATTTAGAAGTACTGCCCCTCTACTCCTTATGAAATAGCCTGTCCCCCCATCCTTGTGCTCTACTGTATGTCCTAAAGCAGGTCATCCTTTGTCTAAGGCCACTTTGATTCAATTGTTTCTTATATTGCTTCAGCAGTCCTACAAGCTACATCTGCCTAGAGGGCAAGTTCTGTGAAGGTGAACCTGAGATGAGTTTTCTGGTTCAGCATTTCAGTCTCCCACCCAATAGAATGCCACCACCATAGAGGCACTCCAGTATGCATATTGGGGCTACTCTGCTCTCTGAAACACGGCCAAGGATCCACCATGACAGCCTAGGCTAGCTCTACACCATGCTGGGGTGGCGGTGGGGAAAAGGCTGGCAAGTGAGCCATGAGCTTCTCCTACCATTTTTAAAGCTTCATTTTCTTGATTCTACATTTATCCAGTTACTGTAACCCCTTAATTGTTTTCTGGTGGTGGTGTTATTTTTTTCAATTTTTAATTTCAATTTTTAAAGAAGCTTTAGATTACATAACTGTTACATAAAAAATATAGGGGATTCAAATATGCCCCACCCCCCACACACACTTTCCCATATCAGCAACAATCTTCATTAGTGTGGTACATTTGCTAACATTGATAAACACATATTATAGCATTGCTTCTAGCCATGGACTATAGTTTACATTATAGTTTATACTTTATCCTCCACAGTTTTGTAGGTTATGACAAAATATATAATGGCCTGTATCCGTCATTGCAGTGTCTTGCAAGACAATTCCAATGTCCCAAAAATGCCCCCATATTATACCTGTTCTTCTCTCTCCTTCCCCTCAGGAGCTCTGGTGGCCACTGCCTTTATATTAATGAAAAAATTCTTCCATTGCTGGAATAACAATAAATCTCTAATAGAATAATAATAAGTCTATTTTAGTCCATTGTTCATTGCCCAATCTTGAGGATTTGGGGATGGTGATGCCCACTATGTTTCTAATTGAGAGAGGGCCTAGATCCCATGGGGCAGATAGATGGAACTATTTTCCTTAAAGTTGCAGATACTCTCTGTTCCTTGGGATGGGCGTTGTCCATCATTATCTCCATGTTAGTTGTCCTGGGTGAGTCCAGTGAACTGCAGAGTAGGTATTGCATTTCTGCTGAGATTCAGGATCTACTGGCACATGAATGGACCAAAGATTTAAATCTCTGAGACATATATTTAACAAGTATAGTGCTAATTCTAGATTCAAATAAAAGGGCCAGAAGAGCTATGTGTCAGGAAACTATAAATGAGTCTGTCTGTTACACTGTGAAGCATAAATTCCAGAGTAATGCCCACTGACAGGGTGCCAGATTCCTGAGCTTGTCTGTACTGCTTATAGTGTCTAGATGTCTCTAGAGCCCTCAGGAGACCCACTGTTTGAGGCACTGTTTACTGTGGCAGTCAGTGAGATCCTGCTGAGACATGCATAAGCATAACCTCTGGAATGACCTCCCAACTCACTTTGAAATCTCTTTTCCATAAAAACTCATGTATATTTAATATTTCCCCCTTTTAGTCAAGGTCTTTCTCTGGATGCATTGCTAACTGGTGCTTGCTAATAACCCCTCAGTGCCAGTGAGGTTCATTCCTAGGAGTCATGTCCCATGCCAGGGGGAAGGTAGTGCATTTATATGCTGAGTTTGGCTTAGAGAGAGGCCACATTTGAGCAATAAGGAGGCTTGCATGAGGTAACTCTACTTTGATGCCATCTTCCCTGAAGTCTCCTTTCAGGTGTTTTTAGATATTTCTGCCAGTTTTTGCTAATTGTTCAATGATTCTCTACTGGAACAGCATCCTGGGGCATCTTATGCCACCTTTTTGGTTAACTGAAAGTGAGCATTTAATTTTTTTTAATATACTTTTTTATTTAAAAAAATACTTAGGTTACATAAATGCTATATAAAAAATATAGAGGATTTCCATATGCCCTGCTCCCTACCCCTCCCATGTTTTCCCATGTTAACAACATCCTTCATTAGTGTGGTACATTTGTTACAATTGATAAACACCTTTTGGAGCATTGCCACTAAGCATGGATTATAATTTACACTATAATTTACACTCTCTCCCGCACGATTTTGTGTTATGGCAAGATACATCTTGCCTGTATCTGTCATTGCAATGTCATTCAGGACAATTCCCAAGTCCCGAAAATGCCCCCATATTACACCTATTTTTCCTTCTCCCTCTCCTCAGATCCTCCACATTAATGATATAAGTTCTTCCATTGCTAGAATCACAATAAGTCTATAATAGAATACCAGTAAGTCTACTCTAGTCCATTGTTCATTCCCCAATCCTGAGGATTCTGGGATGGTGTTGCCCACTCCACCTCTAATTGAGAGAGGGCTTAGATCCCATGGGGCAGATGGATGGGGCTATCTTGCTTGCAGTTGCAGACTTTCTCTGCTTCTTGGGATGATCATTGTCCATCATCACCTACTTGTTACTTGTCCTGGGTGAGTCCCATGAACTGGAGAGTAAGTGTTGCACCTCTGTTGAGATTCAGGACCCAGCTGGCACATGGACAGCCCAAAGATTTAAGTCTCTTGAACATGCACCTGTCAACTCTACTACTAACTATAGGCTCAAATAGAAGGGGCAGAAGAGCCAGAGCATTTAATTGTTAAATTAGCTCCACCACATGTTGGAGGAAGTGGAGACAAAAAAGGTAAAAACATCTTGATAATAGTCACATATCTAGTTAGAGGCAAATTTAACCTCTGAATCCCAGCTGCTTGACCTCAAAGCATCTGTGTGTGTGACCTCTACACCACTACATGATTTTTTTATTCCTCATGCAATCCTGGAAAGTAAGTATCATCAGCACCAATTTGCAGATGATGATCTGAAGCTCTGATAAGCTAAATAAATTGCTCATATTACACAGTCCATAAATAGTTGAGCTGGCTTTCCAATTTAAGTTATTGACTCAAAGCCCTTTCTCTCTCCAGTGTTTCCTGCTCTTTGTGTTCCAACCTCATGAACTGTCAAAGACCTTACCAATAAGGAGGAAAATTAGAGAACTCCAAGGCTGGCTAGGATCCAGGAGATCATCTCATCTCTCTCCTTGATGCCTGGTCAGACTGGCACACTACCTGCTTAGTATCAAGCTGGATAAGAAGGTTCTTTTATAAATAACATTGATATTATTATAACAGCATTCGATCTTCATTGGAAAAAAGCTGGAAATTATAGAAAAAATGGAACCATTAAAATTTTATATTTATTAATAGTCTTTATATAAAATGATATATACACCTATCATTTGCAACTTTCCTTATATAAAATGACCTCTCCCATATCTTTAAATATTTTTCTACAATATGATTTTTAAAACAGCATTGAGTCCTATTAGATGATAATGCCATCATTAATTGAAATAATTTAAGTTGTTTTTATTTTGTCGTTGATATTAACATCCTTGGCTCATGGGTATGGTGATTTCCTTTATTAACAGTTCCAACAAGTTGAATTTCTAGTCAGTGGGAATAAAATTTTAAGTTTGTTAAATATGGGATCAAAATTGCCTTTCAGATTTATGCCAGTTGGTGCTCCAATCAGCAGATTTTGAATGTATCCATCTCCTGTATTTATATATTAACCAATTCAGTGAGTAAAGAATGGCATCTTTTTGTTGTTTTAAATGAGATTTTAGGTTACAACCATGGTAGGCTGAATCACGGCCTCTCCAAAATTTTCCACATCCTAATACCCTAAACCTTTGAACATGGTATTTTACATGGTAAAAGGGATTTTGCAGGTGTAAGTTAAGGACCTTGAACTGGGGAGATTACCCTGGATTATCTGGGTGGGCCAATTATAATTGCAAGGGTCTTTATAGTTGGGAGGCATCAGGGTCAGAGTTCAGAGAAGATAGAAGATACTATGATGCTGGCTTTGAAAATGGAGAAAGGAGGTCATGAGCCTAGGAATTAGAGTGGCCTCTGGAAATTGAAAAAGGCAAAAAACAGAATTCCATAGACCCTCTGGAAGGAACACAGCCCTTTGGACCCATTTTAGACTTTTGACCTCCAGAACTTTATAGAAGTCAAACATCTGTTAAAGAACACAGAATTCTAGGCAATATGTGTCCAGGAGCAATTTGTATAACCTGCCAGTGCTTTTTGTTCTCATGATATGTCAAATGAGTTTGCTCTTAGAGGTGATGGGGCTGGGTAGAAATAAGCAGAAATATCTTTTTTAAATACTCCAAGTATGTTGGATTTTTCTTCTTCTCTTTGATTTTGGATCAAAATCTATTTGGCAGGGTTTAGAAGCAGATTTTTTTTCTAAGTGGGGAAAGTACTTCAGTTCAAAATATTTTACTGTCTTTATCAGTAGAATTCTGTGGTCATTGTTACAGAAGATGGCTATTTGGTTCATAAGGTATCAGGTCATTGTGTTAAAAGATCTAAATATCAGTCTCATTTGCCCTGTTATCGTAGGGATGTTGCTTACCTTCTTTCTTGGTATCAGTCTTCCCATAAAAAAAAGAGGATTATAAATGGGTTCCCTTATAATGGGTTTCCCTTTGATTTGAAGTGAGGACAACCATTGCATAAATACTTCAACTCATCCATTTAGGAGCATCTGTGGAATGTGTAACACCCTGAAATTTGTGGGTACAGGAGAGAAAGTAAAGCACGATTATTCTTCAACATCACAGTGCAAGGTATACTGAAAATATAATATACTAGAGCAACCCTGGGAATTTCTACACTTTTACTTCATCAGAGCATCTTCTCTAATCACTTGCTTCTAATGTACCTACTAATCTATCCTTCTGAAATACTGTGTCATTGCATTTGAATGATTTTCATTATCTTAGAACCCCAAGTCGCCTACCACTTTCTCCCTTCCCTTGTCCTCTGATAGAGATATCAAGCCTCCAACAGATGCTTTTCCCTCCCAAGTCACCTCCCTCCCCCACAGAAGTGCTGCTTTTAGCAGGGACATCTCTGGCCCTGCACGCTTTCAAGCCCCCCTCCTTTTGAAGTCCCAGTGGCCAGAATTCTGATGCTTCAGCCATTCTCTGTATTTTCCTGCTCAGGATGGGTCCTTCTCTTTCTGTGGGTGATGTTATCTTATTTCCCCCACTTGGATCCCACCATACTCCCCTTTTTGCACAGTCTTCACCTAATTACTTCTTCTGGAGAAAGGAGGTCATGAGCCTAGGAATTAGAGTGGCCTCTGGAAATTGAAAAAGGCAAAAAACAGAATTCCATAGATCCTCTGGTGTGGGCTCTGGATCTTGCACTATTGGATTCCCTGAGTGTTTACTAGCATATATGAAAATAAGCATCAGTAGTACTTCTGTTTCCTTATTATACTAACAGCATGGGTTATAGCAGATTTTACTTGCACTCTGTGTTGTTATGCATGGTTTGGTGAATGTGTGGAAGGTTTACATTTTGGGGTCTACTGTTATTCTCGGATATTGTTTTACTGATGAAAATAAAAGAAAACAGTCATGCTTTTATTACTATTAAACTAGAATATTTCACCATGCCCACTTTGCAAATCTTACAAATGATTCTTTATCTGAACTGCATTCCTACAACCTGGTTGATGGATCTGAGATGTATTGTCCACAAATTCACTTATTTATAAGTAGAACAATAAATCAGTCCTTAAGATGTGGGCAGTCCCATTTCCTTCAGCCCCACAAGCATCCTCAATGGAATAACTTATAGCTCTCTTAAAAGCATCTTGAAAATATTTACATTTCTAAGAACCTCTAAGGCAAGAGGGTTCTTCTAGACCCCATACTTAAAAGACTCACAGACTCATCTTCTCTCCCACTGAATCTCTTAAAGAGCACACAGGCACCTTTGTCATTTGGGATCTAGCACTTTGGTACTGACGCACTGAGACTAGTAACCCTAAACGTGTGATGATCATTGTTCAAGTCCCTGAGAAAAGCTTCTGTATATTTCTTGCTGTGTGTCCTCACAATGAAAGAACTGTTTCCAGATGCCATGAAGGTTTGTGGATCGTGCCCTTGCTGATCTCAGAGAACACTGCTTCAAAGTGCAGGGACCATTTGGGCAGCAAAAGGGCCTAATTTAGAGAAAAGGCAAATTCATTAACTTTTCAAAGCCTTCCTGTTAGTATGAATGCAATAGATTCTTGCAAAGCAAAGTATGGTTTCCCAGTGCTGCCAAGAATCCATTTTCTTGCTTCTCATTGTGTTCCAATTTTGGGATCCAGAAATATTCTCAAATTAGTACAGGAATTGCAAGCTAGGTATACTTTACAATTTAAAATATCCTTATGAATGTCTGTTTGTCAAGGTCAGGGGTTAGAATATAAAAATCAAGCTCCTTTTGTACCCTCGCATCAGACCCTGCAAATATTAGGCACAGGTTCCTATTATAACCTCTCTTCATCACTTATTCAAAAGAGTTTTCATTCTGTTATTCAGAAAAATTTTGAGTCAAAAATCTCTTCTACTTTATCATAAGATATTTCTTCTGAAATTTAAGAATATAAGTGCACATTCTTATATATACGTAGATATGCATGTGCATATGTGTGTGTCTGAAGTGATCATTATTAGATAAGTGTACCCTACTAACAGTCTTCCTTGAAAAAATAAATTTGAGAATTGTATTGGCATTTTCATATTTTTGTGATTAATTTCTCAGGCCTTATCTCCTTGCCACATACAAAAGTGTTTTCCTGTTTCTGAGAGGGAAATGTGGACTCCATGATGCTCTTATTAGAATATAATTGAAAAAAATATATATATATATATATATGGGAAGGTTACTTAAAAGAAATACATTGGAAATACATTTTACAGGATGATTAAGTGCTCATTTCCCTGCATTTAAACTAAACTAGAATTTCATTTGGCACTACATTTGTGCACTACTAAGCAACTGTGTGGAGGGCAAGGCATCATAACTGGCTTGGAAATTTCTAGTTCAGTCCCCTAAGGACTCTCTCATCCTGTGTGGAAGCTTGGCTGCTCATGTATAAAATACAGAGCTACTGATTCCAGCCTACTACCCACTTCATAGGTGTGCTGTAATGTTTTAATGAAAAGCACTTTGGGGGAAAAAAAGACACTCTCTATAAACAGAGAATTGATACCAAAATGTTCTTTTCATTAGGTCTTTGGAGCCCCTTTTGAAAGTCCCAGGCTACCTAATGGATGGAGATTTATAGATAGCCATTTGTGAAAGCACATCCAAGCACACTCAAATATTAAACAAATACAGATGCACAAATGAGATTATGAAATTGCCTGACAGTAGTACAGCCTGTACCTGGAAATTGATGGGAGGGACTGATTTTTTATAACTCTAATTATTCTTGCCCTCTACCATACGTTTGAGACATAAATTGCCCGAGCTGGCCAACCCTGAAATGGCAATCCTTTAATAAAACTCCTCCAAGGGCAAAGCAAAATCAGGAACAGATTGACTACAGCTGGATCTATACCGGACTTTAGGGTTTTTAGAGGTTTTAAAATCTCATACTAGATTGTAGCAGATGCCATGTAATAATTCTGAAGGGCACACAAATGATTACTTGTAAACCAAACATATAAAATTATACAATTTTCTATAGATGTTGGGCTCTTCTCTAGAAACATACTTTGGAGTCATCTGAGATTTGCCTAGGGTTTTCTTTAGATACATGCAGACACTCCACAAGAGAGAGCCAGAGTGCATTGACCAAAGGCCTTGACTTTTAGGCTTTTTATTACTTCCTCACTCATTAAGCCCTTGACTGACACAAATGAGAAGGGACTCTAATGATGATAATGAAACATTTTGATTTGGATTATCTACACTGGTAGCCTCCTCTACCCAAATTCACTAAATTGTTGCTCAACCCTCTGCTTGACACCCACTCACACTGGCCATCTTCTGTTACCATTTGGCAAAGGTTTCCTGCCCTAAATGTTCCTGTCTTGCACAATGGAAATGGTACCCATAAGGTCTCAATCAAATTGTCATGTGAATTATTTTACATTTCATGAGGAAGACAAAAATAAACTAGATTGGGATTGGAAAAACCATTTCATATTATCAACCTTAAGCAGCCTTCATCTGTTGTCATTCCAGCATGGTTTCATCTACTTTCTAACCTATCGTTGAATCCTCTCCTTGATGGTGACTCAGGCCACTTTTCTATTGCCCAATTCTTATTACGACTTGGGAGGTTGTTGTGGTTGGTTTGTTTTTAATATCTTGCCCAATCTTTCCATTTTTAGTTCCAGACTATTGCTTTTAACCACTTTCAACTATCACATTCTTTACAGAATGACACAGTACTGTATACAATCTAGCTTAAGTACTTTTTCAATCTAATTCCAGGGTGGCTGCATCATATCCATGGACTACAAACATTGCAAATGGGAGATTAGGATCTCCTATAGCCTAATGATTGTTCTACAATTTCATTTTAGCCTCCTAGGGGTCGGTTCTAAGGAACTCATAACTATAATTGCATTAATTTCTCATGGTTGTCCTGTGATGTAGGTGATTTTAAAGTCATAAAGTCATTTCATAGATGAGGAAACTGAGGCTAAGAGAGTTTACACCAACTGCCCTAGGTCATCCAATTAATAATTGATGGTGCTAGTAACTTGAGCCCAGTTCTGACTTGAAAACCCATCTGTCTATTATACACCTGGCCTCCAGAGCCATCTGCCTTAATGCAGTCTAACAAGTAATTTCCTTTACCCATCTCTCAAATATTCACACTGCCAATATCAATCCCCATTTTACATTCAAAGCACAATGTCACCATGTTCTCATTTAGTTCTTCCTATAATCAGGTCTTATTTTGCTTAAGAGAAGTGATCACCTAGGCCGTACCTTCACCCTGCCTGCCTCCATCTTGTTCCTGGGGAAGTACCCTCATCAGCTAAGTTGATAGCCATGTGTAGCACCTTCCTTAGGTACAGAGCAACTAAACTACCATTCACAAAATCAATTTCCACAGAAGTCTTCAGAAGCTCATTAAAACAAAACAAAACAAAACATGTTTTATTTGGAGTTCCCAGGAAAAGGCTTAATCTTTTAGTTCAAATAAAACATGCTTGTCAATATAGCCAGAGTGCCGTTTGCATGGAGCTCTGTTGCTATCTAAAGCACTTTTTACATTATTTGGTGGCAAGGCTCCAGGAGGTGTAAGTTCATTGAGGTTGGTGGGCCACACTATGGGAGATGTTTGTGTTGGATGTGGTGGGAGGTGTGGGAGGTGGGCAACATGGGAATCCGAGTGGGTTCCGTATAATATTTTAGGTAATCTAAGCACCTCTTAAAATATATGTATATATATATATAAAAAATAACATTTTTGTAAGCAAATACACATATATGCATATATATTTATATATCATTTTACAAATGTTTGTATGTATTGTGAGAATTTTGATTTTTACCCATAATAAAAAATAAATTAAAAAAAATATATATAAAAAAAATAAATAAATAAAGCACTTTTTAGAATGTTACATAATCATTTATTCTTAGCTTGATGGTCGTTTATCAAAATGCATTTGACTTGGTTGTGAGCAGTTGCTCATTGGGTCAAAACTATCCTGTATGTGGCAAATGTGAGCTGGGAGATGCTGTATAAAGTGTTTCGTCTTATTCAAATTGTACTGTAATTCTTCGTTTGGTAGCCTGCTCCCTATGTAGGTAATGATAAAAACAAATATAGGAATGACTGTAATTTTTCCAAGTGAAATCTCACTGTTGGTTTCAGTCATGCAGTGTG
Organism: Tolypeutes matacus; assembly: GCA_026826555.1. Lineage (NCBI taxonomy): Eukaryota > Metazoa > Chordata > Mammalia > Cingulata > Chlamyphoridae > Tolypeutes > Tolypeutes matacus. Next base: position 10,617,583 of record JAKSZT010054478.1, read on the forward strand.
ACCGAGATTCGGATAATGGTGGCTTTCTTAGAATTATCTGTATTCTGAAAAACATTTACTTTAATAAAAATCAGGATATACTTTGGAACCATTCAGTTTTCATCCCAGTAGCCTCTTATTTAACTCTGAGTAAGCTGGTATCATAACCGAGACCAACACAAGATAAAGCTGGGAAAGTGATCAAGATCTCCAAATAATGTTCCTAACACCACCTTCCAGATTTCTCTTCTTAATTCTTAACATTTTCTTTCTCAAATGTACTTGCTTTCTTTAGTAAGCAGCTGTATAACTCATTAGGAAATGGCTAGAAATTCAGAAATGTCCAAATATCCTTCTTTATTGTCTTAATTTTTTTTTAAAAAAGGTAATAGAATTAACACAGGTGTGGCCTATGTTTTTCACTGGAGTAGTTCTGGGCTTAAATTAATTAAATTCTTTCAAATCTGTGAGCATCACGGAGCTTTAAAACCAAGCAGATGAAGCTGTAGATCTTCAGTGTCTCTCAGTTTATGAGATGATTTCTTTCCACTAAACCATGTGACTTTTCTGATATTCCTGATTTCATATTTTTGACCCAGATTTCAGGTAAGACTTGTAATTGACTTCCCAATTGAACTCAGAAATAGAGGGAGGGAGTGAAAGAGAAAGAGTGTGCCAGTAATAAAATTTAAATTATATAAGCTTATAATTAAATGGATTACATTAAAAACTAAGGTAAGAAATACTCAAAAGTTATCACTTCCTAATTATTTTTAATAATTTTTTATTACTGGATTTTTACTATGTCTATCCTCTTGAGGATATTTATGCCTATCATATCTGTGTGGTGGAAATACTGGGGTGCTGCTGCACAGCTCTTCCCACCTACATTCAGTGATGGCACATTGGTAGCTAGACATTTGCTATGGTGGGCATATTCACAGCATGAAATTGGCACATACTTTAAATTAGCCTCTTATATGTTTACCAGCACACCTTTGGTCAGGGCCATGTACCAAAGAATAGATAAAAGAAAGAACCAAACTTTCTAGGTGTTAGTGAAAAATGTAGTTTGGTTAGGGTAGGAGATTGGATTGTGGAGTAGAGACAAAGAAGCCTAGAGAGGGTCTTTACAAACCCAGAAGATTCTAGAAATTACAGGAGTTTTGGGAGAGTATCTGATCCAATCACTCAATTTCATACATGAGAAAACTGAGATCCAATATGATGGCAATTTTCTAAAGACCATACAACAAATAAATGGCCACCAGAGCTTGAATTACCAGAGACTTTCAACGATACCACACAGCAATATTCTTCTCTTTCACCCATTTCCTAAGACATGCCTGAGAGAACTCACCAGCCTCATTCTGCGATTTGCCTATAGTAGGTACTGAGTAGATGTCCAAGTGACCCACAAAGAGCGCCATCATTACTGATATAAAAAAGAACATGTTGATTTAAACACATTGCTGCATTGCGGGCTGATCAGATTTCTCTCTATAAACATGTTACTTCCTTTGCTCCAAATGGATGATCCTTACATTTTCAGTTTTAGGTAAGCAGACTGTATAAAAAAGCGGACTAGTCAGCGTTGTGTAATAGATGTTCCCAAATTTATTTCAGGGCCTATAAGGGAGCATTGGAGGTGTCCCTGGGGATACAGGGATGTGGGTGAATGGTGTGTGGTGAGGAGGGCTGGGCAGGTGGGTCCCCCCTTGCATTCATCCCTACTTCAAAGGATTGGCTCCACTGCTCTAGGATGGCATTCTGCATAGCATTTCATTAAGTAAAGAAAGGGATTTATGTTAAATTAAGGACGTTTGGGAAAGTACTAGATTAGTGGGAACAGCATTATCTTTGAAATCAGGCAGTCCTGAAAGTAAATTATTAGTATGACCTTGGACAAACTGATTAACCTCTCTTCATCTCAATTTTCTCATGTGAAATGTATATATAATAATACATAGCAGGATTTTTGTGAGGGCTAAATGAAATTTATAGGTTAGCTTTTAGTACTCGACCTGCTACATGGGACATATTTTTATAATGGTCACTTTAGCTTGCCATGGGTATCACAGAAGCCTTAAGGGCTTTAGCCTTGTCTTCAAACTGTAACTTTACAAATCAGCTCCATCAACTTGTTTCTTCTTTTTCAGTTTTAAAAGATAATGGTTAGGAGTGTGTTAACTTCTAGGAATGAATTAATGGAAAGTCTCAAACCTAAACAGAAAAAAATAATAGCAAAATAGACATAATAACAATCTTTTGGCTTTCAACATCTATTATCGTCCTTCTCATTTGAGCTTCTCTCCGTTTTACAGATTAAGAGATGGAGACATGCAGAATAAAATGACCCATTAGTCAAGGTTACTATCAGCCTCAATTTCATTTTTCTTCTCTCTGGGTTTCTCACTTACAAAGCTGGACTTACTCATTATCCTTTATACGGGGCCAGTCTTACCCTATTTCCTTGATTAATCTTGGCTCAAGATGTCTTTAAACAAAGATCAGTGCTAATCACATTTACCCCAGCATAAACTATGAGACTTAGTTTTTCATGTATTCTGTTTTGGAGTTTCTCCCAAGTTATACTTCTACCTCCTGCAGTTCCTCTGTTCTTTTAAAAGCGCTTCTATACCTGATGTCTCACCAGGGTTCCCTACCTGTTGGAATATCTTCCTACTTCATCTTAGAACTCTGGTATAGATCCCTTGCCTCACATGGGGCTTGAAATTATGATAATTTTGGATTTTGTCATTTTTTTTCACCAAGTTGCTTTCATTCTGTTCTCCTGCTTCTCTATCCACTGCCTTCCTTCCATCACCCCACACGTCTGTCTAGCTTTAGGATTCCTTTCGTAGCCTCTTCTGGGCCACTACCCTGCCATCCCTCACTGTAATAAGCCAAATGAGTTGATCATGCATTGAGCTTGACAACAGGAACAGAACAGAACATACAATCTGTTTTCATGATCTTTGACCCAAGGAAAAGGAATTGTTAATAAAATTGGCAGCAATAAGGGCAAATATGATTTGTTCCTATATTAATTCAAGAATTACAAGAAACCAATACATAACAGGTATCCTTATTTAAGAATGAATAATGTGAAAGAATATAATAATTGAGGGCAAAGGCATTCCTCAAAGAATAATTCTAGGTGAAATTCAGAAGAGTTATTTATAGACCTGGATATTAAATACTGAGAGGGAAGGAATGGAGCATTTTAGAAAAATATTGTATTAGGCAATCTGAGAGAAACACGTGCAGAAGGTTAGCTGAGGCAGTAGCATGCAAGGGAAATCATAGGGATATGATATGAGCAGAGAACAAGGCAGGGTTATGAAGAACTTTAAAAGGGTGGAAACTTGGACTTTCCAAGATGGGACGGGATTCGTGGAGAGATGTGGTTAGAACTGAAGTTTGGAATCAACACTGGCAAAGAATCTCCTCATGGCATGTTGGGAATGATGGATGAAAGAGTGAGTGAGATGAAAGGAAGGGAAATTGAGTCATAGTCCTCCTTTCCAAATATTCGCTCCTGAGCGGAACTGAGCAAATAGCAAAGTTTGAAAAGAACTCATGACTGGATAGACTCAATGAGAGTGAAACTCCTTTCTTCCAGTTCCTGTTTGAAAATATAAACAACATGCAAATTCAAATAAAAAATTCTTCCTGTGTCATATTGAGAAACTCTGTTTTCCCTATTGATGTGACTCACTTTAGGACTATTCTTAGAAGAATGCAATTTGTAGGGATGGGCAGACCTGTTGGGGGAAAAATAAAAACTTCTCTGGAATGTTTACTCATGGCTGGGACCATAGATTTTTATTTCCTACAAAAAGGAAATTGTTCCTTTTAAAATACTCCATATTAGTCTAGGTTGGAAGGGAAAAAAATCTCAGATATCACAGCATTACTGAGGCAAGGGATATAGGACATCTTTTCTTGGAAAAGCCCTTGAAGAAGTAATAGACTATGCTTAATGACTTAAAAACCACTTTCCTTAACTCAGGTCTTACTCAAAAGGGTGCAGAGACACAGGCAAACTTGGGGAGGAGTTGGGGTGATAGATGGTCACACTTGAGAAGTCTTGCTAGAGGGGTAAGGAAAGATTGATCAGTTTATAGTTTGTTTTAGCTAGATGGTGGAGAGGAAAGATATGGGAAAGCTAAGCTCAAACCAAATCACACAATCAATGCCCCCTGTGCTTAGAATAAAATATTTTCTCTTGTACAAAGTGCCTGTTTGCCTGGCTTGAAGGTGCAAGTTTGGGTATCCTGCCTCCAAAAACGAGCTTTTTCTCCCAAACCTAAAGTCCACATAGGATATTTTGGATCAAGAGATGAGAAAAACATAAAGTGAATTCTCTGTAAGTTTATAGACACAAATGATTGGTGCCCTTTTCTTTGTCTTTTCCTTCCTTTCCTTTTGTTTTTCTTTTTATCATTTGGGTTTTTGTTTGTTTGTTTGTTTGTTTGTTTTGCTTCTTGGTTAGATGGTCTTGGCTTTGGAATATATCATCCTATCATTTTTTACAAATAGTTGTGTTAAAAAGAAAGAAAAACATTCAACAAAGCCTTTTGGCATTCCCAACTTGTCTATCTTCTTTCCCTTTGTAAAGAATCTGAGGTAATAGTGGTTAATTAAAAAGACAAAAATTTAATGCAATGAAAGAAGTGTGTGTGTGAGTGTGTGTGTGTGTGTGTGTGTGTGAGAGAGAGAGAGAGAGAGAGAGAGAGAGAGAGAGAGAGAGAGAGAGAGATTGAGAAAGAATATGTCATGGGGATTCAAAGGATCCCAGCAGTTCTAGGGAATATATTGGGTCTGGGTATGGAATCCCTGAGCCAAGAGATCTGAGATACAGCAGATGATACTTTAGAGGGCATCAAAACATTGCCACTTTATCTGTTTTATTTTCACTCCTTGCTTAAGAGTTTAATTTTCTAAATTACACTTAAAAAATGAAAAAAAGGAAAACACTGGTTGAGGCAAGAATACACGGACTTTCCTATTTCTTTTTGGAAGCCAGCACTATTCAAATATGCCTAGCACTTCCTGAATGCTTTATATATCTTAATCAGTAAAATTAAATTTGTGTTTCTCAATGCTTTATGTGAGGATGGCTTTGAAGTGTTCTACCAAATTTGCACAGCGTTTTTGGGATGATCTAAGTTCAAATACAGTTATATGGCATACAGATAAACCTTGTGGTATACAAATTAACTTTGGAGACTCCCTGGGAAACAGGTCAAAGAGATATTTTCGTTCTCCAGAAGGGATGAAACCAAGATAGACAAGAGGCTCTAATGACTGTTCAGAACAGACATGGAATTTATACTGAGGACCATGGACAGAGAACATGGTGGGTCTACACATGAAATCCAAATAAAAATTCTCAAGAACAGAAGGTCCAAACTGTAGGGATTTCTGTGATGGCTGCTTTCCACAAGGGCAACTCTTTGATACTGGGTAACAGCAGAGAGGCACTTATTTACCAATAGTTAAGGATTCTTTTAAGCCTAGCAGAGAATGTCACCTAGTTTCCAAAATGAACACTGGGAAAATCCTTGTGGTGTTCAGTGGATTGGAAGATTTCCATTTGCTATATATGATTTTCTCTTCCATCTATAGGTGAGTTATATTCATGGAAGGAAGCAGATACATTATCATTGGATTTGTTTGTGTTTTTAAGTTTTATTACCTCAACTAGATTGTGAGCTCCTTGAGCATGGGCGGTGCCATATAATTCTCTCATATTCTTCTATAGTATGTACCCAGAATAGAGATAGGTACATAGCAATTGCTCAATAAATTTTGGGGGTTAATTAGTTTAAATTGAAAAGCTTTATAACTGGAATCAAAGATTGAGTTAATTCAAAATTCTAGAAGGTTAGACTTGTAAGTTTGTAAAAGTCTTTCAAATTGTTTTCATCATGCAATTAAAGTGAATCTCATTTTTCTTCAGCAGAGTTTGTTTTGCAATCTGAATTTTTTGGACTTTGTTTTGAAAAAGGTTGAAATGAAAGGCATGGCAGTGAATCAGCAAGTTAAGAAGGTTAACAATTAGTCATAACTTTAATAGATGAGACAATTACGCCATCGCTACCTTTTAAAAATAACCACATTTTTAATTAGATTTTAATCATAAAGGTCAGAGGTAGTGTAAGTTTAGAAAACCAGAACACAGCCTGTGTTGGCAAAATTGTTTCATCTCCTATGTGTTAAGCTGGCCAAATTAACTAAAACAGATGGTGAGAGGCTTTTGTTCCACAAATGGTCAATTGCTGATTGCATGATTTAAATTGTCTTTAATGTTTTAAGACTAGGTCTCAGAACTCAGGTTTATCAGTATTGCTTCCATTTTTTGTTCCTTCAGAATGTCCTGTGAAGTATCAATTTCTCACTCTCCTGCTTTAATAAAGCACAATATGTCAATTAATAAAATCTTGCTACCTCAGCTTTGACTTTGCTTCTGTGGAATGTATGTATGAATATCCTGCTTTCAGATACAGATTTTAGATATAGTGAGCTATCCATTTTGAAAGTACTAATCCAGACAAAAAAAAAATTGACTACAGTTGGTAGTTGCTGTATTGACTATATGTTATTGCTTAAAAAACTACTCCCAAAACTTAGCAATATAAAACAGCCATCATTTTATCATGCTTATTATTTTGCAGGTTAGGAACTGGGATAAGGCAAAGCAGAGGCTGCTGATCCATGCTTTATGATGACTGGGGCCTTAGGTGGGGTGGCTCCAATGGTTGGAAGTGGCTGCAATGGCTAGCCTCGAGCCTTGGTTTGGGCTGTTGGCTGGCTTCTTTAAGTCTTTTTTATGGTGCGTCCACTGAGCTGGAATATCCAAGATGTCTTCTTCACTCACATGACTGGCACTTGGACTGAGATGGCTGGAACACGTAGGGTTGGCCAACCATCTCTCTTTCTCTCCAACAGGCTTCTCCACATGAATGGCTTGAGTTTCCTCATAGTACGGTAGTCTCAATGTATTCAGACTTTTTCAATGGTGACTGGCTTTCCCCAGAGAGAGCTTTCCAAAGGAGCGAGTACCCAAAGGTTCAGGTGGCAACTACAAGAATTTTTATGACCTAGTCTCAGTGGTTCCAGTATGTCACTTTTAACTTGTTCCATTGGTCAAGTAAGTCACAAGTAGGCCAGACCAGATTCAAGAGGATGAAAGGAATAGAATTGGTTGGTTTTGGTACACATATTTAGGGAGGGAAGGAATTGTTGGTGGCCCTCCTGGAAACAATCAACCACACTACCTTTGTTTATATATTTTTTATACTGGATTTTAGTAACAGGACACTTGTTCCTGATCTCAGGATTTTCTTTTTAACATCCTGTGTTCTGACTTCCCATGGTTCCATGTGTATTATCTTTACAAATCAAAAGCATCATGGGATCAGTATTTTATTGTCAATTTTAATTTTCTGTTTGATGTTATTTCAAAGTGCTTACCTCGATTTCAGATCCTTAAGTGTAAAGCAATAATACATTTGATTTTTCAGAGAATCTAACCTCTAAACTTCTTAAACTTTGCCTTTGTTTTTATTGATCATCTTCAGCAATTAATACTGTTTATGCTAGAGTATTTCAAAGGTACATAAATCCACTTATGCTATACTTGGAGAGTGTATTAGTCAGCCAAAGGGCTGCTGATGCTAAGTACCAGAAATCTGTTGGCTTTTATAAAGGGTATTTATTTGGGGTAAAATCTTACAGTTACAAGGCCCTAAAGAGTCCATTTCACCAAAGTCAGTTGCCATGTGTTGAAGCAAGATGGTGAGTGATCTCTGCCTGATCCCTCCTTCCTTCTTCTTCTTAAGGCTCCATGGTCCCAGCTTCTTCTGATCTCAGCTGTAGGCTGGCATAGGGCTCGTCCCTCAGGGCTTCCTATACCAGCTGCTCAGCTGCTCCATTCTCTTCAGCTGTAAACTATCAGGTGAATGGCTCATGTCTCTCTGGGCTTTAGCTGTTAGAGCCTTCTCTCCTCTGGCATCTATGGAGCTCTCTCTCTTCTCATATGTCTTCTTGAATGAGTGTCTGTTTATATCGGCCTACCACAAGGATGGGGACTCAACCCTGAGTCATGCCCTACTGATGTGGTTGAATCAAAGCCCTCATCTTTTATCAAGTAAACGTAAAACCTTTGAATTTAATAAAATCAAAGGGTATCGCATCCAGTGGAACAGACCAGTTTACAAACATAATTTTTCTCTTTTTTTGGGGATTCATAAATAATATCAAACTGCCACAGGGAGTTTACATTTTTTTAGTTCATTGGTTGTGTTAGGGTTCTCTAGGGAGAGAGAACCTACAGGTAATATCTGTAAATATTATAAAATTGTCTCACATGACTGTGGGGATGCATGAATCCAAATTCCATAGGACAGGCTGCAAGCTGGGATCTCCAATAAGGTTTTTGATGAATTCTCCAGGAGAAGCTGGTAGGCTGAAATAAAAATGTGGATTCTCTTTTCTGACAGGGGAAATTATCACTTCTCCTTTTAAGGCCTTCAACTGATTGAAGTCCTCTCTCATTGCTGAAAGCATTCTCCTCAGTTGATTGTAGATGTAATCAGCCATAGATACAATTAACTTACTAATGATTTATTGTTCTCAGTAACTATTAGGCCAGTGCTTGCTTGACCAAAAAAAAAAAAAACAAAAACAAACAAAAAAAAAACCAGGCACCATTAACTGGCCAATTTGACATATGAGCCTAACTATCATAGTCCACCCTTTGTCAACTTGGCAGCCATACACATCACCTTAAACCATACTTAATGTCTAAATAAAAACAATAACAGAGATATTATTTGCCAAATGATACTCAATTGCCTTGTGTACAACTGGAAATGTACTGAATCTCTCCAGAATAGGGTGCAAGTCTTTGGGTAATATTGACTCTTAAACTTGATATTCTATAACTTAAATATTACAGTATGAAACTAATACAACTTGTGTCTTATAATAAGGGGATAAGATAAGGAAGAAAACAAAGATAATTTCTTTATGTACATATACAAACATACTCATAACAAAACAAGGAAGATATATTCAAAACCATTACAGCCCTCGCTTTTGTAACTGCTCACACTGTTGAAGTTCACATTTACTACTACCTTCTTCCATTACCCATTCCATGTTCCCTTTACCCTTAGAAAGCACCTCAGCTTTTTTCTTTGCCTGGTGGGGTGACCCAAACCTTCATTCCATTAGTAATTCTGCCTGGATTGGGTTGTTGTAGTTTTCCATTGACTTTAATTGCAGGACATGGTTGTAATAAGAGACACCCTATGGGATGTCTTGTATTCCAGGTAAACTCTCTTCTTTATCTCCATTGTGTAGCTGCAGTTCTGTTTCCTCTTGGTAGTCAGGAATATATATATATATATATACGAACAACTTGTTAAATGTGTCGAGAGCACATAAATAGGAAATACAGTTTACAACACAATACCCAGTGGTCTACCTTCAATATAAAAAAATAAAGATGAACTAATAGAGGAACTCTCTCCTAAGATGCAGTTTTTCCTTCAAGTCAAAAGATATACATAGGGGAGCAGGTGTAGCTCAGTGTTTGAGTGCCTGCTTCATATATACGAGATCCCAGGTTCAATCCCTGGTACCTCCTTTAAAAAAATTTATAAATATTCCTATGTTAGCCTCATACAAACTGGATTCTTTCCTTTGTTCAGGTCAGGATATTCCCACTTCTCAACGTCAATGAGATTTTCTGGTCACTATATTTGTGACTATAATGACCTGGAGAAAACTGAGTCTATCAGAAAGAATATTCCATGTGGTACGAAGAATTATATTGATAAATGGCTTGGGGAATGGGTCAGACTCTCAACAAGCAAACTCAAACTGTCCTCTAAAGAGGGTGGTATGGTTAATTGCAAGATATTTGCATCTCTGAGAGGAGTAAGGACCAGATTTTGGCAATTGGAGGAGCAAGAAAATACCTAATAGGAAAAAGGGAGGAGAAAGCATATATGTTTTCTCCATCTTCCTACCAGCATATAAGTTCTGTAAGGATAGGAATTTTGTCTGGTTTATCACTGGTTCCTCAGTTATTAGAAAATTGCCTAGGAGATAGAAGGTGCTAAAAATTTTTCAAATAAAGGAATAAATAAATGTCTCTCATGTCAAGGCTCGTATTGCCCGTATGTAATCTTATTACTTAGTGCATATTGAAAAGAAGCAAATGCTCATGGAAGAGTTAAAAACATAGTGATGCTAATTCGTCTGCCTTTGTTAGGATTGGATTACTTCTCCACTATAATTGAATGCCCTTGAATCCATCAAATAATGGTAGAGAAGGGTGGGGATGTTCTGGTCATTTCTGGATTCTTAGATTCTACCAGTCAGTCACAGGCAAAGTCAAATGTTATCTGTAACACCAATTGCAGTATAAGCACTTGCTAATTAAACTAGAGAGATTGCCAACACAATGGAAGAAAAACAGCTTCTTGAGAATTAAGTTTGGCTACCGGTTTTTGTCTACTTCTATGATCAAGTGCACACTTAGATATCTGTATCTAATAATATAAAACTATGATCCCCTTCTTACCTAATATCACCTTTTCAGAAAATTCTTCATCTCAAATTTTGGTATTGTTTTTTAGGAAGTGGAAAACATCCCCTGAAATTTGATCATGACCTTGGGTACATGGAATGTTTTTTCTTTGCTTTCTTATATTCTATAAGGAAAAAGTAAAACATTCTCTATACAAGTGAAACCATTAAATGTGGCTTACATTTGGAAAGTTAGCTCTGGATGGCAAAAAAAAGTATTGGCCTTCATACAGAAAGATACACAGGTGCAAAACAAGTAAGGCCTCTCTGTAGAGAAGATACATCAAAGTTATTAACAGATAAGTTCACTTTTCTTCATAGAAAAACATGAATCACTTCATAAAATCATTATTTTAAATCATATCACATTTAAGATTTTTTTTCTTTTGGGTTAGAAGAAGAATTTTAGACATTTCCTATGGGAAAAAGATTTATTTGTTTAACTGTTCTGTTAGTTTGTTCAGTTGGGGTTTTGTTATATAAAGAAGGTTACCCAAAGGTAAAGTGTGAAGCAATATGTACTAATAATTGTTTACACATATATTGATTCACAATTGGAAAAGGTGGCTGAATATTTTCAAAGAACCCTGTAAAGATTTTCTAGTCAGCATCACAGTTTGATCACTTTGCTTTTTCTATAAAATGTACATAGTTATTGTAAATTATTGTATTCTTGATTTTCACCCCCTCCACCAAGCTCCTCAGTCTTTCCTATTTCCCTATGCTTCTGATAGGACCTGTGAGCAGGGGTTCTATGAGGGGTGGGGTGGAGGAAGAATCAATACAAATTATTGGACCACTAGAATGAAAAGGGGTCCAGGCCAAACTCTATGAAATATTATTATTCATATTTATGCCTAGCCGATTGTCCTTGATAAGGGTCCCCCAATATTTTTCCTACCAGGAAAAAAATCCACTCTTAATGCCCTGCTCTCTGTCCTCCAAGAAGGGTGGATGACCCCAATAGTTAGAGTCAATCTTGACTCCTCTTTCTCTCACGCATCCAGCATCTACTCCTTTCTAGTTGGCCTACACCCAGAATCTGACTTCTCTTGCCACCATCCCTACCTGCTCTGAGCCTGTGCTTCCCAGATTTGCTTGCTGTGGGGAATCACCTAGGGTACTTACTAAATATATGAGTAGCTGAGTTCTACCACAAGCCTCTTGAATCAGATTTTTCTAAGAGAGGGAGATCAGGAATGTGGTTACTTTTCTAAGATGACTCTTACCAGGCAAGTATGGGAATTGTAGGAAGTCACCACCATCTTTATTGCCTGGACTGTTTCAAAAATCTTCAACTTGTTTTCTAGCTTCAGCTCTGGTCAGTTCCTTAAACAGCAGCTTAAATTTTCTAAATTTTCATGGAGGTATAGCTTTAAGCTTACAAAAATTTATGACTGCTTGTGTTACTATTTTTTTTTTTAATCAATAAATTGGTTTGGTTCACAAGGGTTGGTCTTTTAAAACACATTTTTTTCTAAGATGTCTTAGATTATAGACTATTTGTGTTCATAAAATATCGTTACCTTTAAGTGGCTTGCTGTTAATGGCCACCCAACATTTTTAGTTGAAATGTTGAGCAAAAGGGAAAAAAAGCTGAAAGCCTGACATGTTTTATTTCCCAAATTAATGATTCCTTGGAAAATGCTGCATTAGGTAACATCACATAAGGTACACAAGGGAGTGAATAAAGAAGAGGAAAATAGGGGAGATGAAAGAACTGCATTAGATACAAATGGGTAAATTAACACTGATGCTTCTTTTATTAAATTGATTTAACTAGTATTTTTATTGGGCATTTGCTCTGTGCTGCATGCTATGCTAAGTTCTGTGAGGGAAATACAGCTGAACAGGACATGGTTCCTGCCCTTTAGGAGGTTATGAACTTGTATGTGGATGTGGGGTGGAGGAGAGTATTATAATTCTGTATAATTAATGCAATAATCATGACAGTCTACAAGAAAATTGCAGTGAAAGATTCAGGAAGGCTTCAGAGAGGAAACAGGATTTGAGCTAGATGGTAAATAGTGTGTCCAGTTTGGGTAGGCATTCTATACAAATGGGAGAAAGGAAAAGAATAGGCAGGAGGATACAAAAATTCAGCGTGTGCTCGAAGCATTGAATAACGTATCTTGGAAAGGTAGATTATAACTAGATTTTGCAAGGTCTTGAATGCCAAACAAAGAAAATTACCTTTTTTTTCCTGTATGTTCTGGGGTGTCATTAAAGATTTGAGGGAAGCTGTATTGCCTGATTAGATCTTGATTTTAAGAATATATATCTGACAGCTTTGTGGATGATGACTTAGATTTGATATCATGGAACTAAGTTTTCTACAATCTTAGGCTTAATCTCATTCATGCATATAGTTCTAGAATTCCAAGAGGATTGCTCTGTGCAAACTTGTAAAGGAACAGATAGTAAATATTATAGGCTTTGTGTGTCATAATAGTCCATATTGCAGCTGCTTAACTCTAACTTTGCAGTGAGGAAACAGCCAGAAATAACATGTAAATGAATGGGCATTGCTGTGTTCTAATAAAACTTTATTTACAAATACAGGTGGTAGGCTGCATTTGGCCTGTAGACAGAAATTTGCCAGCCCTGGGTATTGACAAAAGATAATGGAGACAAATCCTAAGTCCCGAAAATGCCCCCATATTACACTCACTCTTCCCTCTCCCCACCCCCAGAACCTCCAGTAGCCACTGCCTCCACACCAATGACACAAGGTCTTCCATTGCTAGAATCACAAGAAGTCTATAGTAGAATACCAGTAAGTCTACTTTAATCCATAGGTCATTCCCCAATCCTGAGGATTCTGAGCTAGTGATGCCCACTCCACCTCTAATTGAGAGGGGGCTCCGACCCCATAGGGCAGATGGATGGGAATCTCTTGCATGCAGTTGTAGACTCTCTTCGCTCCTTGGGATGGTTGTTGTCCATCATCATCTCCTTGTTAGTTGTCCTGGGTGAGTCCAATGAACTTGAGAGTAGGTGTTGCAACTCTGCTGAGATTCAGGGCCCAGCTGGCATATGGACATCCCAAAGATTTAAGTCTCTTAGATGTACATCTATCAACTCTAGTACTAACTACAGGTTCAAATAGAAGGATCAGAAGAGCCACATGTAGGGAAACCACAACTGAGTCCAACTCTGTCACACTGGGGAGCATAAATTCCAAAGTAGGGCCCACGGGCAGGATGCCAAACTCTTGAGCTATCTGCCCTGCCTAATAGTGTCTCTGTCTCTAGAGCCCTCAGGAGCCCTGCTGTTTGAGGTAGTATTTACTTTGACAGTCAATTTCAGGACTTGGGAATCGTCCTGAATGATATTGCAACAATAGATGTAGGCCATTATATATCTTGCTATAGCCTACACTTGTAGTTCTCTGTCTTTTTTTTTTTTTTTTTTTTTTAAAGATTTTATTTATTTATTCATTTATCCCCCCCTTGCTGCTTGTGCTCGCTGGGTCAGCTAACCACGCCGTGCGGGCGGGCTTGCCTTCACCAGGAGGCCCCGGGAACCGAACCCGGGGCCTCCCATATGGTAAACGGGAGCCCTACTGATTGAGCTATAGCCGCTTCCCTCTGTCTTTTTAATAGTGGCCATCCTGATAGGTGTGAAATGATATCTCATTGTAGTTTTGATTTGCATTTCCCTAATCATGAGTGATGTTGAGCATTTCTTCATGTGGTTTTTTTTTGCCATTTGTATTTCTTCTTTGGAGAAATGTCTATTCAAGTCTTTTGCCCATTTTTTAATTGGGTTGTTTGTCTTTTTATTGTTGAGTTGTAACATCTCTTTATATATGCTGGATATTAAACCTTTATCAGATATGTGATTTCCAAATATTTTTTCCCATTGAGTTGGCTGCCTTTTCACCCTTCTGACAAAGTCCTGCAAGGTGCAAAAGTGCTTAATTTTGAGGAGGTCCCATTTATCTACTTTTTCTTTTATTGCATGTGCTTTGGATGTAAGGTTCAAGAAACCACCACCTACTACAAGGTCTTGAAGATGTTTCCCTACATTTTCTTCTAGTAGTTTTATGGTCCTGGCTTTAATATTTAGATCTCTGATCCATTTTGAGCTGATTATTGTATAGGGGGTGTGATAGGGGTCCTCTTTCATTCTTTTGGTTATAGATATCCAGTTCTCCCAACACCATTTGTTGAAGAGACTGTTTTTCTCCATTAGCATGCGCTTGGTAGGTTTGTCAAAAACCAGTTGATTATATAGGTGAGAGTATATTTCTGGGTTCTCAATTCTATTCCACTGATCAATGTGTCTATCTTTATGCCAGCACCATGCTGTTTTGACCACTGTCTCTTTGTAATATGTTTCAAGGTCAGGAAGTGAAATTCCTCCCACATTGCTCTTCTTTTTTAGAATGCTTTTGGCTATTTGGGTGCACTTACCCTTCCAGATGAATTTGGTAATTGCCTTCTCTAATTCTGTAAAGTAAGCTGTTGGGATTTTGATTGGTATTGCATTGAATCTATAAATCAGTTTGGGCAAGATTGACATCTTCACAATATTTATTCTTCCAATCCATGAACATGGAATGTCTTTCCATTTGTTTAGGTCTTTTAAAATTTCTTTTAGCATTGTTTTGTAGTTTTCTGCATATAGTTCCTGTACTTCTTTGGTTAAATTAACTCTTGGGTATTTGAGTCTTTTTGTTGCTATTGAAAATGGAATTTTCCTCCTGATTTTCTCCTCAGGTTGTTCAGTACTAGTGTACAAAAACATTACTGATTTTTGCATGTTGATCTTGTATCCTGCCACTTTGCTGAACTAATTTATTAGTTCAAGTAGCTTTGTTGTGGATACTTCAGGATTTTCTAAATACAGGATCATGTCATCCACAAACAGTGAGAGTTTTACTTCCTCTTTTCCTATTTGGATGCCTTTAGTTTTTTTGTCTTGTCTAATCGCCCTAGCTAGAACTTCTAGTACAATGTTGAATAACAATGGTGACAGTGGGCATCCTTGTCTTGTTCCTGATCTTAGAGGGAAAGCTTTCAACCTTTCCCCATTGAGTATGATGTTGGCTGTGGGTTTTTCATATATGCCTTTTATCATATTGAGAAATTTTCCTTTTATTCTTATCTTTTGAAGTATTTTTATCAAAAAAGGATGTTGGATTTTGTCAAATGCCTTTTCTGCATCTATTGGGATTATCATGTGTTTTTTTTCCTTCAATTTGTTAATGTGGTGTATTACATTGATTGATTTTCTTATGTTGAACCAGCCTTGCATTCCAGGAATAAATCCCACTTGGTCGTGATTTGTAAGTCTTTGATATGCTGTTGGATTCATTTTGCAAGTATTTTGTTGAGAATTTTTGCATCTTTGTTCATTAGAGAGCTTGGTCTGTAATTTTCTTTTCTTGTGGAATCTTTATCTGGCTTTGGTATTAGGGTGATGTTGGCTTCATAAAATGTGCTGGATAATTTTCCTTCCTCTTCAATTTTTTGGAAGAGTTTAAACAGGATTGGTGTTAATTCTTTTAGAAATGCTTGGTAGAATTCACCTGTGAAGCCATCTGGTCCTGGACTTTTCTTTGCTGGGAGATTTTTGATGACTGATTCAATCTCCTCAATTATGATTGGTTTGTTAAGTTCTTGTATTTCTTGTAGCATTAGTGTAGGTTCCTTGTACATTTCTAGAAATTTGTCCATTTCATCTAGGTTGTCTAGTTTGCTGGCATATAGTTTCTCATAATATCTTCTTATGATTCTTTTTATTTCTGTGAAGTCATTTGTAATTTCCCCCCTTTCGTTTCTGATTGTATTTATTTGCATCTTCTCTTTTTTTCTTTGTTAGTCTAGCGAGGGGTTTGTCAATTTTATTGATCTTCTCAAAGAACCAGCTTTTGGTTTTGTTGACTTTCTCTATTGTTTTTCTGTTCTCATTTTCATTTATTTCTGCTCTAATCTTTATTATTTCTTTCCTTCTGCTTTCTTTAGGATTGGTTTGCTGTTCTTTTTCTAGTTTTTCTTATTGTTCAGTTAAATCTTTGAGTTTAGCTCTTTCTTGTTTTTTAATATAGGCATTTAGGGCTATAAATTTCCCTCTCAAGACTGCCTTTGCTGTATCCCATAAGTTTTGGTATGTTGTGTTCTCATTTTCATTTGTCTCAATATATTTACTGATTTCACTTGCAATTTTTTCTTTGACCCACCGAATATTTAGGAGTGTGTTGTTCAGTCACCACACATTTGCAAATTTACCTTTTTCCTGTCTGTTATTGATTTCTAGTTTCATTCCATTATGATCTGTGAAGGCGCTTTGTATAATTTCAATCTTTTTATATTTAGTGAGAGCTGTATTGTGACCTAACACATGGTTTATCCTGGAGAAAGATCCATGGGCACTTGAGAAGAATGTATAACCCGCTGAGTGTTCTGTTTATGTCTGTTAGGTCTAACTTGTTTATCATATTGTTCAAGTTCTCTGTTTCTTTGTTGATCTTCTGTCTAGTTGTTCTATCTAATGATGTGAGAGGGGTGTTGAAGTCTCCAACGATTATTGTAGAAATGTCTATTTCTCCCTTCAGTTTTGCCAGAGTTTGTCTCATAAATTTTGGGGCACCCTGGTTAGGTGCATAGATATTTATGACTGTTATATCTTCCTGGAGGATAGTCCCTTTTATTAATATATCATGGCCTTCCGTATTTCTTTTTTCTTTTTTTTTTTTTTTTTAAAGATTTTATTTATTTATTCATTTATCCCCCCCTTGCTGCTTGTGCTCTCTGGGTCAGCTAACCACACCATGCGGGCGGGCTTGCCTTCACCAGGAGGCCCCGGGAACCGAACCCAGGGCCTCCCATATGGTAAACGGGAGCCTACTGATTGAGCCACAACCGCTTCCCTCCGTATTTCTTATCACTTTTTTGCATTTAAAGTCTGTTTTTTTCTGATATTAGTGTAGCTACCCCTGCTCTTTTCTGTTTACTATTTGCATGGAGTATCTTTTTCCAACCTTTCACTTTCAGCTGGTTTATATCCCTGGGGTCTGAGGTGAGTTTCTTGTAAGTAGCATATGGATGGCTCATGCTTTTTTATCCATTCTGTCAGCCTGTATCTTTTGATTGAGGAATTTAATCCATTCACATTGAATGATATTACTGAAAATGCACTATTTATTTCCTCCATTTTATTCTTTGGTTTTCATATGTCATGTTGTTTTTATCTCTCCTTTTACTCTTTTGGTTATCCTTTCTGCTTTTCTTTCTTCTATACTCTCCTCCAAGCCTCTCTCTCCTGTCTGTTTCTTTCAGGTTCTAAGGCTTCCTTTAATATTTCCTGCAATGGTGTATTCTTTTTTGCAAACTCCCTAAGTTTCTGTTTGTTTGTGACTATTTTATACTCACCTTCATATTTGAAGGACAGTTTTGCTGGTTAAAGAATTCTCGGCTGGCAGTTTTTCTCTTTCAGTTTCCTAATTGTATCATACCACTGTCTTCTCGCCTCCATGGTTTCTGAAGAGAAATCTGCACTAAGTCTTACTGGACTTCCTTTGTATGTGATCGTTTGCTTCTCTCTTGCTGCTCTGAGAATTTTCTCTTTATCTTTTACATTTGACATTTTGAATAGTATGTGTCTTGGCGTAGGTCTGTTTGCATTTATTCTCATTGGGGTACGGTGTGCTTCTTGGACATGTAAATTCATTTCTTTGGTGAGAGTTGGGAAATTTTCAGCTATTATTTCCTCAAATACTCTTTCTGCCCCTTTTCCTTTCTCTTCCCCTTCTGGAACTCCCATGGCACGTATGTTATTGCATTTTGTGTTGTCATTCAACTCTCTGAGCCCCTGCTCAGTTTTTTCCATTCTTTTCTCTCTCTGTTCTTTTCTCTCTTCAATTTTAGCTGCTCTGTCTTAGGTATCACTTACCTTTCTTCTCTCATTTCGAGTCTGCTGTTGTATGCCTCAAATGTGTTTTTGACTTCACCTATTGTGTCTTTCATTTCCATGAACTCTGTTACTTTTCTGTTCAGGATTTCAAATTCTTCTTTGCGTTTGCTCAATGTCATCTTGATGTCATTTAACTATATTGTCTTTCATCTCATTAATTTGATTTTGGAAATTTGTGCTTATCTCACTGATTAGTTCTCTCAAATTCTGCATCTCTTTTTGGACTTTGATGTACCCTTTTCTTGGGCCATGTCTTCTATTTTCTTAGTATGGCTCGTAATTTTTTGCTGGTATTTAGGCATCTGGTTAGGTTCCATTTTACTTAGATGCTCTATCTCTTTCTCTTTTATAGGGTTTTAGTGACAGGAGTCTGTGAGTTACCACAGATCTTTGATTTTTGGCCCAACCTTGATTGTTAAGATTGTCCTGCTGGTTGCTCAAAACTGGGCACTGGACCCAGTAGTTGGTTGTAGAGTCATTTCCTGGGGCCTTGGGCAGGGAGGCTATAGAGGCCAGGAAAAGCCTCTCCTATTTATTTTTAATTTTCTTATGTGCACTTCCTTGATCTGCCAGGAGATGGCACTCATTGGCAGCTCTCAATTCAATGCCTGGTCGGAGTGTATTTGTTGTGACACAGACCAGATCAATGTGATAACGCTTCCTGTCTGGGGGCTAAGAGCCTTGTAATTCAAACTTTCTGAGACAGTTCTCCAGTCTTCTCTGGTAGCCCCCTCCCTTTTCCCAGCTAGGAAATATTTCCACTCCCCTCTGAATCCTCAACAATCAGTCCCTGTTAGTAGAGGAGGAGATTGGGAGGTTTGTATATCTTTAGCCCCTTGTAGGCTCCAAGGCAAACAATGGCGTAGCACCCCCCCCAGCATGGAAG
Source organism: Tolypeutes matacus (assembly GCA_026826555.1). Classification (NCBI taxonomy): domain Eukaryota; kingdom Metazoa; phylum Chordata; class Mammalia; order Cingulata; family Chlamyphoridae; genus Tolypeutes; species Tolypeutes matacus. The sequence goes on from JAKSZT010054478.1 coordinate 10,636,976, forward strand.
GACTCTCCAGACAGGGCAGACCAAACCTGCAAGTCAAAAGCAGGGTCAGCCCCAGGCTCTCTCTCCCCTCTCCTGTGGAGTCCTCAACAATTAGTCCAGGCTAGAAGAGGGGGAGGTTGCGAGGGTGGGATTTCTCCAGTCCTTCCTAGGCTCCCAGGGCAAACCACCATGTGGAAGAGTCCGTGGGGCTCCACAGCTCAAATTTGTGGGTCAGGACCTGAGTCAACCTTAGGCTATGTCCCTCTCTCTCCCCTTTCCTGGGGTGGTAGATCCCTGGAGCCCCATTTGTCTGTAGTCGCAGGCCCAGAGGCCCGAGAATTCTAAAGAGTGTGGGGGAGGGTGTTGGCAGCAGCAGCTGCTGCTGGTTCCAACTCACGGTTCTGTTGTCACGATTTCCCTCTTTTGTTCCTCTTTCCTCTGGGTGGTGTGCAGTCTTCACCTGCTGTCCTAAACCCTAGAAGATCTATTTTGGAGCTATTTCAGCCTGTCCTCTAGCTAGTTTTCTGGAGAAGAGATTCCCGTGTCTTACTAGTCCGCCATATTCCCGGAAGTCTCCTATATTTTTTATGCAACATTTATGTAATCTAAGTATCTTTAAAAATAATTTAAAAAAGATAATGGGAGCTTGACTGTAAAAACAGTACCTGGAATAGAAAGTTGGAAATAAATTCCTGAGACATTGCTGAGGTGGAATTTATAGATCTTGGAGACAGTCTGTGAAGTTGCAGGAAAGGGGATCATTGACCTTAAATATTAAGTTTCAATTTTAGACTTCATAGCTGTAGGATACTAAGTGATGGATATCAAGTGATGTAGGGGACTCAAGAGAAGGATCAGATTTGTGGGAAGATGATGGGATCAATTTGTGACATGGTGTGTGGCATGCTGAATTTGCAAAAAGGCATCTACCCACATAGACTTGGGTGTTCAGGGATGAAGTCAAGAATTGAGCTGAGGACTTAGATGCCTCAGGGTATCAGTGGTAATTGAAGCCATGGGATACTGGCATTTAAAAAAAATCAGTGACTCACAGGCATTTTAGGAACCCCTGCATTCTGTCTCTGAAGATACACCCTTAGAAAGTGACAAAGTATGTAGGATGATTTGGATCATTCAGCTTTGTCTGCTCCCTCCCCATCCCCTTGGTGCTGGCAGTTCTTGGAACAGAGATGGTGCCTACCAAAGTTCACGGTCAGCTTCCTCTTGACATCCATTAGCAGAGAGTACAAAAGGACTCCCTGAGAGGTTGGAATTCTAACTCGTTAGGCCACAAAAGAATATGGTTACATCCAGATCAAACATAAACGATGCTTAATTTTAGGGTTTTATTCTAAGGATTTGTCTTAGTTTCCTAGGGCTGCCGTGATCGATTACTGTTGCTTTAAGCCACTTAGTGGCTAATCTCACAGTTCTGGAGGTGAGAAGTCTATGCAGTCTGTAGAGGAGAATCCTGCCTTGCCTCTTCTACTTCCTGGTGGTTGGCCAGCAATCCTTGGGTCCGTCATCACATGGCATCCATCCCTGTGTCTCTCTGTCTGTGTCCACTTCTCCTCTTCTTATATGGACAGTAGTCATATTGGATCAGGAACTACCCTAACACAGTGTGGCCTCATCTTACTGATAACATTTTCAAAGACCCTATTTCCAAATAAGATCACATTCTGAGGTACTGGAGATTAGGACTTCAACATATCATTTTGTGGAACCCATAATAGAAGCTGACCTTCTGCTGAATAAAAGGAACAGACAGAAGCTATTTCCATTTTAAGAAAGCCATTATCTTGCCCAGTTACGGAATCAATTAAAGTTGGTGCTTTTTTTTTCTTCCATATGAAAGTGTATTTAAAAAAAAAAAATTCAAGGAACTTCACAACACAAACAGTGAATCCTAACTTAAACCATGGACTATAGTTAATAGTACAACTATAAAAATGTGCTTTCATCAATTGTAGCAAATGTACCATACCAATGCAAGGTGTTAATAATAGGGTAGTATATAGAAACCCTTTATTTTATGCATGATTTTTCTGTAAGCCCACAGCTTCTCTGATTTAAAAAAAGGAAAAACAATGTATGCCAATTTAGGCATCTTGTTGAACCTCATTCAAGCACTTAAATGAAAATGGGCACCCTATTTAGCAGTATAGTGGTAAAAAAAATCAAAACAAAATAAAACAAAAAGCAAAAAGAAAGGAAAAGCCTGTGTGGAATTTAGGCATCTTGTCTCTTTGGAGTTGCATTTTCAATAATAAGTTATTATCGTTGTTGTTATTTAGATATGTCATTATTTACATAAATGTTTTTGATGCTGAGCTTAAATGTTTCCATAGGAAAATTATCCTGGCATTTTGGCCCCTTTATGAAAGAAATAGGAAATGGGAAAGAGAGCTAGGACTGATTTTTAATATGGATTCCTGCCCCCCCCCCCCCCGCATAGTACAAAAGTTACAGTGGTTGCCGGTGGCACTAAACCAGTCAGACCACTTTCAGAAATTCAGTCACCTCTTAAACACTTGGAGGCTGAATTGAGTGAAAACCCATTTTCAGAAGAGTTTCCAAGGAAGTAGAAAGTTTCCACACCCTACATCTTGCACTAAAAGAAATGGAAACTGGGCCCCGTCTGCCAAAAAGTCTGAATTGTTGTGTCACAGGCTGTTGAACATTGTAATCAGTAATAAAAATGTGAACATGCTTGGTGCTATATTAAAATACACTTTGAAAAGCTTAGCCTACTAATATTTTTGGATTATTTTTTTTGCCATGTTAACAGTGTTTCCACATTCCAAATAACAATAAGAAAAACAAGAAAAGGGAAAAATAAATGGAATTGAAATAGAAAGCTTCAGAAATCAGTGTTCTTAAAGCTGCTTTTTCTAAAAAATCCTAGGATTGACTATCTGATGAGCCAAAAGTTAGTAGTGGAAATTTTGTTCTTTTCTTTTCTAACTATGAACATAGTATATGCTCATATAAAAATTCAAATGATTCAGAAAAGAATCAGGAAGAAAGTAAAAATAATTCCATGATTTCTCAGGGATTGCCACTGTTAATGTTTGCAGGCATAATTCCAGACATCTGTCTAAATGTGCACGTGTATAAACACATAGTTTATATATGCAATATTGTATATATATAACTTTACATAAATAGGTGCACACTTTAGACTTTGATTATCCAGCTTTTTAATTCAACAATATCTAGTTGTCATTTTTCCAAGTCAGTAAATATGGATCTACTTGATTCTTTAAAAATATATTTTATTTATTATTCTGTTACATTAATATTATATAGTTTATTTAGTGAATCTGTGGGTCATTTAGATTGTTTCCAATTCTTTGCCCATTTTGAATAGTATTAGGATGAACACCCTTGTGCACAGAGTTAGTTATCTTGATAGGATAAATTCCTAGAAGTGGAATTTATCATTCATTATTCATTTGTTCATTCATTCAACAAGTATTTACAGAGTGCCTCTGTTATGGCAGATACTAGTTTAAGCACAGGGGATTTACAAGGGTGGAAAGATAACCAGTTGGGGGTAGGAAACAGATCATAAATAAGCAAATGAATGAATAAACATAATCAACTCAGATTATAAGTGATATGGCAAAAATAATATAGGGTGATGTCCTCAGGAATAACAATAAAGATCTAGGGCACAATAAAATCCCAATTATGAGGCAGTATTTAACCTGACACCTAAATGTCAAAATTCATTCTAGTGTTTAAAGATCTGGGGCAGAGGGGAAAAGAAGTGCACAGCCTTGGAAGCAGGAAAGATCTTGGCATTTTCAAGGGACAGAAAGAAAGCCAGAATGCCTAGAACTCTGTGGGGTCTTGTTTGGTGATTTTAAGACAGAGATGCATGTCCGGGTCAAGTCACATGAAGCGCAGTTCCTGTAGATTGTTAGGAATAAAATGTTAATGCCTTGGGAGTGTTTTACACAAAGAAGTTGTATGGTAGGATTGTGGGTTTTAAAAGATCACCCTGGCTGCTCTATGGGCCATGGGGAAATGTGGAGGTGAGAGTGAAAGCAGGGAGATCAATCTAGAGTATATTTCAGTAACCTACAGGAAAGTCAGAGGAAAAAAGAGTCTGTGGGATAGGACTTGTAAATAAATTCTGTTTAAATCATGTAAAGCTTACAATTATAATACATTAAACAATTGGGTATCTGAATTTAGAGATTGCATAAACCATAAGCACTAGAGAAATGAGTTTGGAAGCCATCAGCCTATAGGTGGTATTAAAGCCTCTGGACTAGAGATAAAACTTAGAAGAAAGTGTAGAAAAAGAAAAATAGAGGGCTTAGGACTCAGGTCTGGGACACTCAAAGGTACAAAGATTAAGCAGAGGAGGGAATGCTGACCAAGGAGGCTAAATAATAGCAGTGATGAGGTAAGAGCAATACGAGGAGAGTGAGGGGCAGAGAAGCCAAGAGCAGATGGTGTTTTAGGGACACGAGAGCCACAAACCATGTTGAATCCTGCTGCCATCTGAGTAAATGAAGATTTGACAACACAGATGTTACTGGTGACTTTAAGAAGGGCAGTTTCAGTGGAGCGGTGGGAATAGAAACCAGGTCAAAGTGAGCTAAACAGAGAATGGATTACAAGAAAAAGGAGACTATGATGGAGAAGTCTCAAAAATTTCACTTTGAAAGGGAGAGTAAACAAGTCAGTGGATGGAGATAGAAGTAATGTCTGGGAACTAAGGAACATTTTATATGGAATGTTTCTGTTTGGGGTGACTCTATAGAGAGGAAGAAATTGGTAATGCAAGAGAGACAGGGTAAAATCAAGGAACCTTGTTCTTAATTAAGCAAAAGAAAATGGGATCCAGAAAGCAAGTGGAAGAGTTGACCATTGGAGACATCTGTTATACCAGGAAGTATGGTGGCCAGTGTTCATATAGACATGGGTAGGTCATTAGACTTGATGGTAGTTCTTTAGGGCAGTCCCCCAAAATGTTTTCATTTTCTCATGAACTAGGAAGCAAGATTAGTGGCTAAGGGTGGGTGAGAGGTGGTGAAGTGATAAGAGAAAGTATAAAGTAGTTGTTTCAGAACATACTAGGAGAATTGTCAATCAATTTAAATTGCTCATAGGAGATATGTGGTTATTAATTTAAATAGAGACTAGGTTTGGCTATTGTTGCAGAAAAGGTGGCGCTCACTGGGATGTGGAGACTGGTGTTTGTAGGCAGGAAGTTTATTGAGAAGCTCTCCCAACGGACAGGGTCTGAAGAATAGTCTTCACCCTGCCCCTGGAAGGGGGAATATGAATTTGTACATTACCTTCCTAGGTGGGGAAATGATAGTCGGTGGGAGGGGGTCAAGGTCTGAGTGAGGTGTGGGGGCCTACAGGAAGCTCTAGAGGTGAAAATTTTCCCATGTATGGTTAGAGGGTAGTGGTTTAGGGAGTTATGTTTTCTTGGAATGCTGGAGGAGCAGGTGGTGCTTTGATCTGGAGGGGGTTATGGTCTCTATCCCGCTTGACTCCCGTCTCCATGTGGTTTCTTTGTTCAACCTTTGGGGGAAGTGCCATACTTTCAGGCACGTAGGCTATGGGGGTGGGGTGGCTTGTCTTTCCTCAATGCATGTCAGGGGGAACTGAGTCACAGCTTGTTAATTATTGCAAACCTAGTGAGGGGGAACCTCTCACATTGCTAACTCTTTGTTTCTATATATATATGTTGGGGGATCTGGGTATTGGGGTATATGGTACTGGGCAAGATGGGAGGGTGAGGGGATTTGCGGCGTTGGCTCGATCTGGCTACTTCCTGCTGTCAAGGGGTAGAGAAAAGTTCCCTTCCTTCCTGTCCGGTGGGCTGTGGTTTTAGGTCCTGCAGGGGCTGATATTGTTGCTCATGCAGCGGAAAGATGCCATTTCTGTATTCCTGAGCTGTTGACTGTATGATTCAGTGTATGGATCGGATGGGAAGCTGTGAGAGACAAGGACCAAAAAGCAGCAGCAGCAATACTACCGGTAATGGTGTTATAATGGGTAAAAGGTTTGATTTTAAGGGTGAAGAAAAATAAGAGAGGAATGAAGATAACCATGATTGATTCCCATAGTTACTATCTAGGGCTCTTTGAACTATTTCTGTTTTCTTTCAAGACTTTTTAAGATTTTCTTCTACCTGTCCAGTTCTGTGAATATAAAAACAGCAAGTCTCTCCTATGATTGCACAGGTACCTCCTGCAACTGCTGTGAGAACATCTAGAGCTCTTCTATTTTGTATGACAACTGATGCTAGACTATTTCTGTTGATTGACTATGGCCTGCATGGTTGCATTCCAGGATAGTTGTAGTTGGAGTGAAATATTTAAGATTGATTGTTCTAATAGTGGGATTCCTGCAAACCAAAATAGGCTGTGGAAGATGGTGTGTCCTATACCGGGTTTTTCTAAGATTGGATCGTCATGGGCATGATATCCAAATTCTGGGTCTCCCAAGAAATGTCTTTTCTTTCATTCATTTCATTTTTGAGGTTGAAGTGAGGTTTCAAGGAAGGAACCAAGATTAGGTATCTGACCAGAAGAGGCCATTTCTTGGAGTTTTAGGATGGTGGCATTTGGGATGATAGATACTATAGTACAAGTTCCCATCCACACGCGGGGAAGTACTAGGTATGCAGTGTTACTGCACAGAAAATAAAAACGAGTGCCTGCAAGTGTTAGTACTGTTGAGAGTCCAGAGGGGATAGAATATGAATGTGGATGGCTAGAAATATTAAATAGTACATGCCTGGGTTCTGCCATACACCACATTTATGCAAAGCGGGGAGTAATGAGGGTCAGAAGGGTCATAGGTTAAATGACTCTGGCAAAGATTTCGAAAGAGGAAAGTGAAGAGAATTCTTTGGATTTTTTCTAGGTTTTAGTTTTGCTTAAGTTGTCTATTTGTCCTGATTGAGTTCCTAGGCCAAATAATTCAGTTTGTCTATTAGAGCTGTGAAAGCACAGAATGTTTTCACTCTAATTTTTGCTACTTATGTGTGTAGGAAGTATTTGGTTAATGCCGGAATCCTTCCAAATGAGGGTTGAATCGAGATGTTTGGTACTTCTAAGTTCGTGTGCCATTACAGTGCATTTGTGTCAAAGAGCAAAGTATGGTTGCAGGATGCACTGGGTGTATGCCCTAAAATGGCTGCATTATCTCGTGAGGACATGTGTTTAAAACACAGGAAGGGTTTGTCCATTAAGACTATGACTACACCAGTGGAGTTTGAATTTTCTACTGGCTGAGAGTCTTCTAATTCGTTTAAAGTTTGATTAAGAATAAGTACATCTTCGTACTTGGGTAAGCTTGTGGGGGACAGTTTGTAACCCACTGACCACCAAAACCAGTGTATTGTGGATGGACACACAGGAGGGTTTCTGGACTTAAAGGAAAGGTGAGTAGGGATAGAGTTTCAGAGTGGGTAGATTCTGGGCATATCCAGCAATTGGAGCAATTGACTGCAGTTGCTATAATCTGGACGGTCTCAGTGAGGGCATGGTAGGGAATACTTGGGTCAATTAGTATGAGGAAGAGTGAAAGGGTGAAATATAGGCTGCTTATTGCTACTTTAATCAGCGAAGAAAAGGAAGAGAGTAGCAAAGGAGAAGAAAAGGATATCTTCAGGTAAAAATTGGAAAAATCTCTAGATATCCCAAATAAGGTCTAGATATTGTTCAAGTGAAAGGGTAGAGTGGATGGCAGAGTCAGTCAAGTGCGCAGAGAGAATATTACAAAAGTGTTCGCTCTGAGGGGTATCCATATGGCTTGGTGTTGTGAGAGGTTTGGTTTGGGGTTTGTCACCTCTGTCCTTTGTGAGATTCAATTGCAGATCTCTAAGAGATTCGCAGGTGTACTTATCTGAAGTTTCAGGGTTGTACTTGTCTGCAGTCTCAGGCTCTGGTGTTTTATTGTTCACAGGAGATGGTGGGGCAGGTTTCAATCTAGAAAAGTGTATCCACGATGGAAAGTTTTAAAGTTTTGCTGTAGTGGGTGTGGTTAGGATAACAAGAAAAGGAACCGTTCATTTTGGGGTTAAGGGTTTAGGGTGTAAGGTTTTCAGGTACACCCAGTCACCTGGGTGAATAGGTAGTGAGGGAGCAGAGGGTTCTAGTGCAGGAAGCGTGGAGTCAGTTAGCTGATGGAGGAGTGTCCGCATTTGAGTTAAGCTGAGTAGGTTACTCTTGAAATCTGATGTTAGTAAGGGCAAAGGGGCATCCATACATGATTTCAAAGGGGCTAAGGAAATACGGTTTTCAAGGAAGGGTTCAGATTCTCAGGAGAGCTAAGGGTAGGAGTTCAGTCCAAGGTGTTTGTATCTGCATTGCTAATTTGGTTGTGTTGTTTTAAGATTCCATTCATTCCCTCCACTTTTGTGGAAGATTGGGGCCTGTAGGGGATATGTAACTTCCAAGTTATTCCTAGGGCACTACAGATGCCTCGCATGATTTGTGAAGTAAAAGCCTTTCCGTTGTCTGACTGCAGGGAAGAGGGAAGGCCAAATCTGGGAATTGTTTCTGTTAACAGGATTTTGACATCAACATCTGCCTGTACTGAGGTTGCTGGGAATGCTTCGACCCACCCAGAGAAGGTGTCTATGAGGACCAGGAGATATTAAATCTTTTTCACCGGTGGCATGTGGGTGAAGTCTAATTGCCAATCTTGTCCTGGTTTGGAGCCTCTACATTGCTGTGTTTTAAAAGAAAGAGGAATAGGATTCCCATGGATATTAGTTTTTTGGCAAATAGAACAGTCTCTCATGATCATTTCTAAGTGTTTTTGAGAGATTGGACAATGTAGGGAATTAGATAGGAGTAGTGAGAGTGGTTTGTGTCGTATGTGGTACTGATTGTGTAAGGAAGTCAGAATGTTATGTTTTTGCAATTTGGTAAAAGGATTTTTCCGTCTTTCACGAACCATTCTTTGCTTTGCTCCCACAACTTGCTTTGCTCCCACAAGGGGAAGATTTAGAGTTTCTTCAGGTATGTAAGGAGAGGCAGGCTATGGAAGTGCTAGGAGAATGGGTGTGACAGTGGAGTGTGAAACTGGGTAGGGTTGTGTAGCCTGTGCTTTGGCTTCAGCATTGGCTTGGTTATTGCCAACAGATATGGGGGAATTCGATTTTTGGCCCTTTGCAGTGAATTATAGAGTCTTGGGTTGGAAGTAATGCTGCTTTGAGTAATAGTAGGATGAGATCTTTGTTAACAATGGAGGATCTGCTAGAAGTTAGGAACCCTCTCTCCTGCCAGATGGGAGCTTGTGAGTGTAGGATGTGACATGCGTATTTGGAGTCAGTGTAGATGTTTAGGGCTTGCCCCTTGCCTCTGACTAGTGCTGTGGTGAGGGCTATGAGCTCAGCTTGTTGTGAGGTTGTGCCGGGTGGGAGGGGACCCGATTCAACGGTGTCAGTTAAGGTAACAATAGTGTATCCAACCTGGGTGGAATTAAGTTTAGTGGAGCGGCCATCAATAAACCATGTGTGAGCAGGATTAGGAAGAGGAGTACCTGAAATATTGGGAAGAGGTTTAGCGAGGAGATCAAGCATATCACCACAATCATGACTGTAATCTGTGTCAGGTGTTTCCGGGGGTGGGTTGGGATCAATGGGGAGGAGGGTAACAGGATTGAGAGGATGGCAGTATAAGAAGATGCTGGGATTTTGTAGAAGAGTTGCCTAAGGGGTTTGAAGACGGTAGGGGAGATAGACGCAGTAGCTTTGTGAGTTAAAAGAGGAGATAGGAAATATGAGGAAAAAACATCGAGATGATTTATTGGAGACAGTTTAAAACCTTCTTGGACTAGGAGGGAAGCAGCAGCGAGGACTTTGAGGCAGGTAGGCCAGCCGAGAGTCACAGAATCTAACTGTTTGGGGAAGTAGGCAATGATTCGGTTATCAGGGCTGCATGGCTGTGTTAGGATTCCTAGAGCATATCTGTGTTGGGTATCTACTTAGAGAAAGAAAGGTTTAGAGGGGTTGGGGAGAGCTATTGCAGGTGCAGTTAATAGGGCTTCTTTAAGTCGACTGAAGGGAAATTTGAGTGATAGGGGGCCATCGAGTGGCTAGTGTAAGTTGCCATAAGCAGCTTGATAGAGAAGTTTAGATATAGGTCCAAAGTTTGGAATCCAGAGATGGAAAAAGTTGACAGGCCCTAGGAAAGAAAGGTCTGTGGGAGGGGATAGCTTTTGATGAGCTGGATTTGCTCTGCAGTTAGATACTTATGTAGGGAGAAAGATGGAGCCCCAGATAGGTTACTTCAGATTTTAAAAATTGTCCTTTGCTTGGGGAAACACGATATCCCTTATCACCGAGATAGTTAAGCAGGGTGATAGTGTGGGTTAAGGAGGTTTGTAAGGGGGGCTACAAAGGAGAAGGTCATCGACATATTGGAGAAGAGTGCTGGGGGGGAGTTGAAGGTCAGAGAGGTCTCGGTATAGGGCCTGTCCAAAATTGTGGGGACTCTCTCTAAAGCCCTGGGGAATAACTGTCCGTGTTAGTTGTTGGGGGACTTAGAGGGTCTTCAGAGTCTGTCCACATAAAGGCAAACATGTCTTGGGAAGTCTTGTCTAAGGGAATAGTGAAAAAGGCATCCTTGAAGTCAGTTGTGCTATAATGTATAGTTTGAGGGGGTATGCGGGATAGAAGACTGTATGGGTTAGGAACTGGGGAACCATAGGCTGTGGGGCTTCATTAATGGTTCTAAGGTCCTGTATAAGACGATAACTCCTGTTTGGTTTCTTTACTGCTAGGATTGGAGTATTAAAGGGTGAGTTAGTTCAACACAGAAGGCCAATGGCACAGAGTTTGTCAATAGAGGGTTTCAAGCCTTGTCAGGCAGAGATGGATAGGGGATTTTGAGGAATATTTGTGAAAGAGGAGGGTTAATAGTCCTTAAGACTATTCTGACAGGGGAATGATGTGATGCAACTGAAGGAGAACTGGTATCTGAGTCCTGGGGACTAACTTCTGTCTGCAATATGGGAGGAATGTCAGTAGAGATCGAGGGGGTGGGTGTGGTAGACAGGAGGAGAAGGAAATTGGTTGGTTTGGGAGGATGGGAGTGTAAAGGAGATGGAGGAGTGGCGTTTAGACAGTATATCATTACCTAAGAGTGGGGAGGGACAGGTAGGGATAATGAGGAATTGGTGGGAGACGTGTGATTTTTCTGTTGAGCATATGAGAGGCTTGGTATTAAAGGAGAAGAAGGGATGCCACCAACTCCCACAATAGAGATCGAAGAAGTAGATAAAAGTCCTGAATGTTCTAGGAGGACTGAATATGTGGCCCCCAAGTCAATTAAAAAGGAGATCAGTTTACCTCCAACCTTGATGATAACCCTTGGTTCAGAATTACTGATGGAGATGTGGGGCTATTCTGAACCTAGGACCCATCAGTCATCTTTCGTCGGTCCAAGAGGGTCTGGAAAGGAAGATTTTGGCTCCAGATCTGTAGGGTGCACTGGAAGAACTTTCCTGGAAACAGGATTTTCAGGACAGTCCGACTTCCAATGACCTTTGCGCTGACACAACAGGAAGGACCTGGTGGGGGCCTTGGATCAGGGCAGGAACATGCCCAATGCCCTTCCTTTCTGCATTTGAAACAGGGTCTGGGTGGTGACTGAAGGGAAGAAGAGGGATTGGGTTTTCGAGACTCGACCCTGAGGGCAGCAGCAAGGAGGGAAGCTTTAACCTGAGCTCACTATGCTTTCCAATTTGGCTTCCTCTTCTCTGCTGTTAAAGACCTTGAAGGCTGCTTTAATCAGGTCTTTCTGAGGGGTTGGAGGGTTGTCCTCTAACTTCTGTAGTTTCTTTCTAATATCAGGATAAGATTGAGTGATGAAATGAGTGTGTAAATACAGCTGACCAGAATCCAAGTCAGGATCTAAACGAGTATATTTAAGGAGAGACTCGGTTAATCTATTCATGAAGGCAGCTGGATTTTCATCAGGTTTCTGTGAGATCTCTTTAATTTTATCATAATTAACCCCTTAAGGGCAGCCTTCTTCATGCCTTCTATTATGTAGGTTAAGAAATGGGCCATGTGAGCAAAGTCGTTGGAGCCTGGTTGGTAGTCCCGGGACGGGTTAGTGGTTGGAACTGCAGGGGGGCCTGCCAGGTGCCTATTGGGATCTTGGGTATGCATGGAATCTGCGAAAGCAGTAGCGGCAGCCCAAAGGTGGTTTTTTTCCTCTGGAGTTGTGGAGGAGATAATTATAATATATGTGTTCTGAGAGATGAGGTCTTATGAGTGAGTGAGGTGTTGAAATTCTTTAATGTATGTAGCACGGTTCACAGAGAAGGATCCTAACCAGTCCTCTATCTGGCTTAAATCTGAGAGTGAGAAAGGAATGTGTTCTCTGACTATTCCTTCAGCTCCTACTTCGCAGAGGGGTAAGAGAGGAGCTGGCACCTGTGTGGCGTTAGGGGCCTGCATGCTGGCGGAGGTAGAGGGCTGCGGTGCAGAAGGAGGGGGAGGTAGTCCCCGCGAGCGAGTATGAGGAGGGGAGAAGGGAGGGGTAGAAGGCAGCAATGACTGGGAGGGGGAGGAAGAAGGGGTGGAGGGTGAGTCCAGAGATAAGACCTGAGGATTATATGGAGGAAGTACAGGGGGCGCGTGATCTGAGGGAGCAAAGTCAGAGTGTTGAGAAGTTTTAGGGGGTGGAAGTGATGAGGAGGAAGGTTTCTGAGTAGGTTTCTGGTGTAAAAGAAGAATTTGGTAGGAAGAGCAGGATTGGCAGAGGGAGGGGTGATTGTGAAGGTAAAAGAAGGCCAGAATGTAAGGGCTCTCTGACCCCCTGCAGTTGTGCTGAATAAAGTTCTCTAAGTCTCGGAGAACTTGGAAATCGAAAGTTCCATTCTCCCACCATTGACTTTCCTTGTCCAATTTGTATTGTAACCACACAGAGGTTGAATAGAAAATGAGCTTTTTAAGATCTGATGTCTCCTTCTGAGTACAGAGTTTTAAGGTTATGAAGAAGACAGCCCAGAGGCGTGGTTTTTGGGGGGTTCCAAAATTGAATTCCCCATTTTAGGTAGCTTGGGTGAGAACTAAGGATCTCTGGGACAGGAGAGATTCTGAGTGAGACAGGCGTCCCTGAATCAGTCAGAAATCTCCAAGGAAACAGGAAACTGTGCTTGGAGCCAGACGTCTCCAGAGCTAAGGGGGTTTCTTCCCACAAGGATGCAGGCCCATCTGCCTGCTGTGGCCCTTGGGGACAGTGAGGATCACTGACTTAATGCTAGGATTTTTGGTGGGTTGTCTTGGACAATGGAAAAAAGAGAGAGAGAGAGAGCGAGCAGGATCCTCTGATGGAGAAATCCTTAACTCACCTAGCCGAGATTTGATGTCCAGTGTTGGATGGGCATTCAGTCGTGGTAGGGGGAAGATTCCTCACCAATCAATCAGTCTCAGTGCAACCCCAGTACCAGGTTTCGGTACCAAATATTGGAGAAAGGTGGCTCTCACTGGGACACGGAGACTGATGATTGCAGGCAGGAAGTTTATTGAGAAGCTCTCCCAATAGAGGGGGTCTGAAGAATAGACCTCAGCCTGCCCCTGAAAGGGGGAATATGAATTTATTCAGTACCTTCCTAGGTGGGAAAATGATAGTTGGTGGGAGGGGGTCGAGGGTTTGAGTAAGGTGCAGGGGCCAATAGGAAGCCCTAGAGGTGAAAATTTTCCCTTGTATGGCTAGAGGGTAGTGGGTTAGGGAGTTATATTTTCTTGGAATGCTGAAGAAGCAGGTGGTGCTTTGATCTGGAAGGGGTGAATGTCCCTATCCCGCTTTAGTCCTGTCTCCACGTGGTTTCTTTGTTCAACCTTTGGGGGAAGTGCTGTGCTTTCAGGCACATAGGCTTATGGTATGAGGGGGTGGGTGACTTGTCTTTCCTCAATGCATGTCAGGGGGAACTGAGTCACAGCTTGTTAATTATTGCACACTTAGTGAGAGGGAACCTCTAACAGCAATATATTTTTTTTCTCCAGCACTGTTCAGCTGCATGGATACAGGTAAGGAGTAAAGAAATCATTGGGCTTAACTGGTTTATGAATTGCACTGTGTAAGTAAATCAGGAGGAGGCAGAGGTGTCTGATAGTGTTCACAAGGTAGTAACTAAAATGATGGACCATGGAATATAAGCTGGATAAGGTGAGAAGTGTGCAGATGAAAGGGGAATAATGAACATAGTAAAAAAAGTAGATGTTCAACACATTATATGTTATCTGACCACAGAACTGTTGGTTTGAGAAGAGTAATACAGATAAGTTTGGAATGTAGCAGATGACAGTAAGAAAGCAGGATGTTTAAAAGCAAGAGTATGGAGGGGGTAAGGTTATTGATAGAACCAAGGGTGAGATCCTAGGAGAGCTGAAGTGGGGCTAAGGAGCAGATTATTGGAAGAAAGGAGGGAAATGGGGAGGTTAGGGTATGTAATGAATCATTCATGTGTGTGTGTTGAAATTACCCACAAGAGTGGCAGGAATATACAGGAATAGAAATGGCTAAGGGAATAGTGAATTAATTAATAAAATATCCAGTGAATGAATGAATGAGAGAGAGAGAGAGAGAGATCAGTATATCATGGAGCATAATGAGAAAGGTGTGTGTGGGGGTAGGTATGATATGGTAGCACCCACTTCAAAGGAGGTATTCAAAGGAGGAGGAAGGGAAAGAGTTTGCTGAGACAATGGGGAGGAGAGCAGGACCATTTCACCTCCAGACCCTGAGATAGCTGGGATTTGAGCAAAATTCAGCCTTTAGTGAGAGGACAGTTGGGGAGTCAGTATTTTCAGGGAGATCTCTGGGTTTCACTTAGGAGAAGAAGGTGAAGGGAAAATTCAGACTAGAATTAGAGGCTACAGAGGAGTTTGCTTATGCTGAGCCAGTAGTTTTCATATGTCAAAGTGGAAGAGCTTGGAAACATGGGCAAGACACTGTGTTACATGGTCAGATTAGCAAATGGGGATACGTTTCCAGGTGAAGATGGATGGTCCTGGAGGTTGGACTTTCTAATAGAGATTAGGATGACCAGGGATGAAAGGTACATATGTCTAAGGACTCTTAAAGAAGGCTTGTGATTATTTCAAGCTTGAAGGTGTGGGGAGACGGAAAGGTCAATGCCCTGCCACTCCCAGTGGTGGTGGTCAAAGGGGGTGAGCAATGTCTTCCTTTGAGGTGTTGGTTTCTGAGGACATTTTACGGTAGTGAGTTGTTGTTGGGAAGTACTCTCACGGGAGCACAAGGAGATATGTCTGGGTTAAAGGGGAAATGCAGGCAAAATACCATTGCATGTGGAAAAATCACCCTGCCAAAAGGCTGTACCAATTTATCCTGCCCTAAAAGTGGAGTGTTCATCTTTTCCCACACTCACCAACATTGAGTAGAGTAAATAAATGTTTAATATTTGCCAATTGGATAGATAAAATATATCCCATTTTATGTGTAGTCAGTTGGTTATTAATGCTAATGAACACCTATATGATAATCATTTAGGTCTCTTTTTTACATATATAAATTCGATCTTCTTGTTATTTGCCCCTATTTATATTGAATTATTTATCTTTTTTTTAAAAAAAATGTATAGACATTCTTTAGAAAACTGATTTCAAAAATTATGGTGCTATGGGAATGGATGTGACTCAAGTGGTTGAGTGCCTGCCTCCCACATGGGAGGTTCCGGGTTTGGTTCCTGGTGCCTCCTGAAAAACAAAAACAAACAATAAGCAAAACAAATGAAAAAACCAACTCAGGGAAGCTGATGTGGCTCAATAGTTGAGCGCCGGCTTCCTGCATATGATGTCCCGGGTTCAATCCCGTCCCCTGTACCTCAGAAAAAAAATTGTGGTGGTAGACTTGTAGAAGGAAATTTGGAAACTATTTCAGTTATTGTCTACTTTGTTCCTTATAATTCAGTGGAAGGCATAGTAAATAGTGTTACCTTGGTGTCATTTATGGTACTGTCTGGTACTTCCTCAGAACTGGTCTTTTATTTGTGAACTGTGTATTGTGCTTGCAGTAACAAAGGTGTACTTTCGAATCTTCATTTTTCCATTTATTAGCAGTGTGACTGTGAGTGATTAGCATGCCCTATTTTAAGTAAAACTTTCTCATTTGGAAAATAAGGATCATAATTCCCACCTGACATGGTTGCTTGAGCACTAAATGAAATGGTGTGCATAGAATTAGCTGGTGCACTGAGTGACACAAAGTCATCAGTCTCGAATGTAAGGGAATGAAAGCAGGTCTGTAAGAAAGCATGTTTTAGAACTGGGCCCCCCACTGATTGTAATAGAGATGTAAATATAAAGAAAAGGCTCCCTTGCAGGTTGATTTTTTTCTTTGTTATTTCTTATTCAGATTGAATCTGAACTATAGACCTTTGTTTTTGTAGACTCCTGTTTCCATATCTGTAGTAAATATACTGATATTGTTAATACTTGGGCCTATTTGCTTGAAATTTGTTTTGAATTTCATTGGGAAGTTAGATTATGAGGCCTCAGAATGGCAGTTTTAGTATAATATCATCTTTTTATGTATCAAGGCCATTTATCCTTTTTTGGGCTTTAGAATGGCTTTGTGACAGATTGTATTTTTCAAAGATGATTACAACAATATTTCCCATTCCACATGAAATATTAAGATGTGACTTTGCCATGTTCCTATGAACAAGTGGACTCTTACCCCCCTCTTCTTGATTCTGGGCTGGCTTTATATCTTGTTTATAACCAACAGAATGTGACAAAGTGGTGCTGCATGACTTCTGAGGCTAGGTCAGAAGGAGACACGCAGCTGCTGCCTGGTTCTCCTGGGATACTCATTTTGGGGGAAGCAGCCTCCATGTAGAATGATGGCTACCCTAAGTCTACCATGCTTGAGAGGCCACTTTCTGGTGCTCAGCTCAGCACTGTCAGCCTTGTGAGAAAGTCCTCTTGGACCTCTTGGATATCCAACTCAACTGAGCCTTCAGATGACAGTAGCCCCAGTGACATCTGACTGCAACTCTATGTGACACCCAAGGGAGAGGTGCCTCGCTGAGCCCTTCCTGAATCCCCAAGCCATCCAATTATGAGACTAATAAATTGGTTATTTTAAGCTGCTAAATTTGGAGTTATAGGTTGTGCAGCAATTGTAACTGGAACAAGTATCAGAGCTGAGAGTTGGGCTCTGACCTACAATTTGTTTTCTCAACATGAACTTTCAGATAAAATCTATATATTGTGTAATTTTCATTTTATAAGCAAAATGCTAATTAAAAATGGAAAAATGGCAAGTAAAATGCGAGTTTTTCTTATTTATTCATGCCTTTAGTGAACAGTTACTCAACACTAACCAATCCTGAGTACTGCCATCACTGTCTTCAGATAAATTGTTGTTTATTAGAGTATACAGGCAAATAACAGTCAGAGAAATGCAGAATGGCAAAGGCGCTATCGGAAGTGAACTCTGAAAACAATAGAGGCACAAAGTGGGCGGTGATACCATATTTTTGATAGGGTCAGAGGAGATTTCTTTCAGTGGGAGATTTTGAGTTGGGTTTAGAAGTTGAGTTAGGGTTCATGAAGCAGAAGAAAGGAAGAAGGGCATCCTGGGCAGGAGGAACAATATAGGAAATTGTGTAGAAGCACAAAAGAGTGTGACATTTTTTAGAGGTTTTAAGAGAAATTTGTTTTAAGAGAGTGGCAGGAGAAAAGGCTAGAGAGACAAACATTAACTGGATCATAAAGACAAAGATTGCCTTCCGAATGTTAAATTGCCAAGTAGTGCACAGTGGGTCAGAAAGAGAGATCAAGAATTGTAATGAAGAGAGTTATTTCCAGATCCATCTGACTTGATGTTAGCATGATTGAACATAGTAACCCTTCTGAAAAAGGGTGTGCTTAGAGATTCAGAGAAAGGAGATTCATAAAAGCAAATATTAACAGAACCTAGGTGAAAATGTGCAAGAGACAGTGAGTCTTGATTAGAGGACTTTGAGTTGCCCAATGCCATTGGCAAACTATTCTTATTATAAGATGTATAGTTTTAAAACATCCATTCATTTGACCCACCTTGCCCTAGTGCAATGCTCATCAAACAAACTTTGGATTATGATTTATCCTATTATGGAGGGCTGCTCAGAGGGAAGTGGGTGGGTTGCTCATAAAAAACTGGTATTCCAAACCCTGCATGATGGTTTTCCATTGTAAATAAATACGTCTGCTTTGAGAAATCTGCTCATCTGCAAGGATGTGGATATTTCCATTCCTGTAACAATTTTCCTTTCTCATGATAAATTAAGGCATAGATTTTCTGCCTTTATGCATTAGTTTTGGAATTCAGTTAAGGTGAGATCACCCTCTGAGAGCTTGAACTGTTCTTATTGGGCTGAAAAAAAAAAATCAAGTTTCTAAGCCAATAAGTCCAGGACCCACTCTCTATAGCTTCTGAATATCAGCCTCTTACCTTTCCCTTTGGAAATGTCTGTGTGAATCAGACATAGCAAATGGGTTTTCCTATTTTCTATAGAGGCCTTTAGCAATTTTATCCAGAACTGTGTCAGGGAGCAGTTGTGAAGTCAAATCCCACTGAAATTGATGTGAGACTAGGAGGTGAGGAATTGAGTCTAGCAAGCATTGAGTATACTTTTAAAAAATAGTTTTTTTAAAAAAACAGTTTAAGCTTTACAGAAAAATTGAGTACAGAGAGTTTCCATTTACCTTACATCCATTCTCCTCTATTATTGACATCTTTTAGTAATATGGAACATTTGTTGCAATTAATGAACAAATATTGATACATTATTATTACCCAAAGAACAAGGTTAATTCAGATTTCCTTAGTTTTTCCCTAATGTCCTTTTTCAGTTCCAGGATATCACTTTACATTTATGTCATGTCTCTTTGGACTTTTCTTGGCTGTGACATCTTCTCAGACTTTCTTTGTTTTTAACGATCTTGACAGTTTTGAGGAGGACTGGATCAGGCATTTTTTAAAAATTAAGAAATAACTTTATTTCAAATTCAGAAAAATAAAATAACAGAAAAAGGCAGTTCAACAAGTTATGGAAACATTACTCCTAAAAAGTTCTGTCCAGGCACTTTTAATTCATCTATAACTCTAAAATGCTTGGTTCAGGCATTTTGTAGAATATCCTTCTATTGGAATTTGTCTGGTGCTTTCCTCATGATTAGACTGGAGTTTTGGTTTTTGGGAGGCAGATCACAGGGGTAAAGTGCCCTTATTATCACATCATATTAAAGTACACTTTTAAGAAGCTTAGCTTTGAAGGGATGGTGATGAGGAAACAACAATTAGAGGAGGCATGGGACTGAAGGAGGTGTTTACTTCAAGAAAGGAGAGAAATGCTGAGGAGAATATACACAGAGGAAAGAAAGGGAATGATTGACATAGCAAGATGGTAAAGAAGATAAGCAGGAATGTGATACGTAATATATGTGGAACCTCATCCACAGATTAATTAATAATTCTCAATTAATTTGAAGGCTGCATGCTGTGAGAGCACGGGAGTGAGGAAGCTGGAGAATCTAAAAAGGCAGGAAGGTGTAGTCAGATAGGGAGTAAAATACTGGAAACTAAGATTTCAGAAGTAGAGAAACTGGGGGTAATGATTACATCTAGAATATGGTCTTGGAGAATAGAGGCAGTTATCATAAATGGAGAGGATATCAAAATGATTTGCAAGTAGAGTATTGACAGGTTGGGATATTAGTCAACTTTTGCTGTGGTAGCAAACAACCTCAGAAATTCAGCGGTTTAATGAAAATGTAAACCGTTTTTGCTCAAGTCAGGATATGGGTTGATTGAGTTCTGGCTCTGCTGGGCTCAGCCCCATGTATCTTCTTATTCTCAGTACCAGGCTGACTAGGCAGCCCCTATTTGAGGATATGTTGCCCTCATTGGGGAAGACAAAAGGAAGACAGGCAGAATCAAACCTGTATGTGGTGTATATCCTGTTCACCTATAAATTCCATTGGCCAAAGGAAGTCACATGGCCTAGTCCACAATCAATGGGGCAGACGTATGCTTTGCCTACAAAGAAATGTGGTAAGTGTAGGAGGGAATGAATAATTGTGAACAAATAATACAATGTAATATGTTTGCTAAAATGGTTACATTAGGTTTACCTAATGGTAACGGCTCCTAAAGAAAGTTTCTAAACTACTTGCCAAAGCTTAAAAAGATAATTTTAATAGCTAGAAATGTATAATGTATGGCTAATATCATCATAAAATTGCCAGAAAGATCATGCTACTATTCAAACTGAGCAGACCAATGACAACACTTTGGAATTTATACACTTAATATCCTTTTATAAAACAGGATAATTCAACTTCAAATCAACTAAGTGGTTCAGAAAAGCAAAGTAAATACAGTGAAAATTGGATACAGATCTGTAAAAATTCAAAAGTTGACAGTTTTCCTTTTTCAGCAATTTCCTTTTTTAAAAATCACCATAATTTTACTACATTTCCTGTTGACAAATGTGCAGAAGTAAAATGCCAGTCCACTGAGTGGCACTGGAAAATTTTTACATCTACAGTCAGAGCCTTGGCCAATTTCTTGCATTTCTTTGTGTATTTAATTAGCCACTAAAGATATAGAGCCAATATTTTTGGAACCCCCAATGAATTGCATGACTAAGCTTATTTACAACAAGGATTTTATTTTAGAGAATGGCTAGTATGGAGGACATGGTGTGTGTTGGAAGGAAACACCCATGGGAATCCCTCAAGAGTCTCGTCAGGACTTTATAACCCCAACTTTTTTCAAGTGGGGGAGATGGGACAACTTGTATCCACTCCTACATACACCTTTCTCTGGGAATCTCTGATGATCTCTGGATCTATCAGAAATCACGAGACAGAATATTCTATTGTGCATTATACTTCATAGTAATGAAAATAGCTAACGGTTATTGTGCCAGGCACTTTCTTAGTACATGTATTATTTTTTTTAACAAATCAATTTTATTGATACCCATTAATAAAGCATACAGTCCATCCAAAGTCTACAATCAGTGTTATTTGGTATAATCACATAGTTGCTCATTCATCACTTTAATCATTATTAGGGCATTTTCATTATTTCAATAATAATAAACAAAAAAATTCATCACCTCTCAATGTCGCTCTACTTTCCCTGCTGTACATAGCTGCTATTTCTCACGATTCTTTTATTTATTTTAAAACTGTTTCATTGAGATATGTTCACATACCACACAATCCATCCGAAGTGTAATAGTCAATGACTTTTAGGATAATCACAATGTTGTGCATTCAAATCATCTTTATTAGCCAGAGAGATTAAAACCTGCGGCCTCTTGACCCTTAGGAAAGGGGAGTCCTCCCCTTACTTCTCTTGGAGCACTCTTAATGTTCCTGTTGTTGATGGGGCTGGGGTACTCCCATGTGAAGGATTTGACGTTCATGGCAGGTGGGCATGATAATTCTGATCAAGACTCGGATCTTAAAGTGTCTTTCTCCATTTTCAGCTGTGCTCACCTTCTGTTTGGTGTGAGTAAAATCCAGGGGAAGACAGACGCCAGCTGTGGTTGCCTTGTCACTAGCTCAGCTGACAACCGTCTTCCTCTAGATTTTCACTCACAACCAGACACGCAGTAGGTAAGTGAAGCATTCTTTCTGGATCGGGTGAGAACTCTCAAATAGCCCTGGCATGCAATGGGCAGTGGGTGCGTGGTCATCCTCTTCAGAAAATAGTACCCTCGCCTGTAGACACCAGGCCTCGCTTGGTTATTCCACATTCCTGCTTCGGAGCTCAGATGGACATCACATTCCGTTGAGTGAAAATAGCTGGCGACTTCCTGCACAATTGCCTGCCTAAAATTGTGTGGCCTTGAGATGCATTTGGTACTCAGATTTTTTTGGTTGCTCATTTGGTTGATGGTCAGCATCCTAACGCCTTGTCCACTAATTTCTTTGTAACTCAGACTATCTTAGGCACTATGAGTTGAATACAATGAGGCCATAAAAATCCTTCCAGAGCAACAATCTAATTTTCCCTGAAGTCTTTTCATTGGACTGAGAAGATCTAGTCACAGATTGATGTCTCTAGAGAAAATCCACCAAAGAAATGTAGGCAAGCAGCATGGACTCCTACATCTCAGGAAACTGACAACT
This sequence comes from Tolypeutes matacus, assembly GCA_026826555.1. Lineage (NCBI taxonomy): Eukaryota > Metazoa > Chordata > Mammalia > Cingulata > Chlamyphoridae > Tolypeutes > Tolypeutes matacus. Next base: position 10,659,111 of record JAKSZT010054478.1, read on the forward strand.
TTTGCTGCCAAAGCATGTAACTCGGGAATGAGTGAGACCTTAGCCAGTATGTGACTACCTAGGAAAGGCTCAGGCATTGCTTCAAATGCTAGAACATGTTTAGATAACAGTAATGATCGTCATAACAAGAATTGTAAACAAGTACAGTCATATTAAGCCTAAAAAGCAGGATGCATTGGCATGACATATGATTCATTACATTTTATGCTGAAATGGGTATAATTTTAGTAATTTGGGATAAGGGCTCTGTGTATGAGTGCAGTTTCCACACCTTATTTATTTATTTTTTGCTCCTTGAAAGTTTTCTGAGAATTGAACTTGTTTATAGCTGTTTTGGTGAATATTAATTGAGAATTGACAGCAAACATTAGCATGCCAGTAATCCTGTATTGTATATTCTTGTTTTTTTGTTGTTGTACAAAGTGGAAAAATAAGCACTGTGCTTTATTCCATGCTCCATTGCTCTTGTGAGTTGAGACAAATCTAGCACCAAATATTTGCATAACTTCCCACACGTTGTAGCTGTGCATGCTGTTGATAGTTTACTCCTGAGAATTTCCTTACTGCATTCATATGAACAAGATCTTAAAGTATGAAGGCTTATGTTCTAGCCATATATAATATGGAACTAATAATTTCGCATTTCCCCCTTGACTGCTACCTTTTTGATAGAAATTTCTGACTTTTACCCTCATCCATTTTCTAATTTCATATTTCATATTTCAAGGCGTGTTTCATTCTGGGGTCACATCTTAAAAATTTGTGTCAAATGGAAGAGTGCTTCCCCGGTGCTGGTCTACTGACTCATGCTAGGAAGGTTGTAAAGAATATAACCAGGGTTGTTTTTTAAAAATATCAAGTTTGTCTGAGTCGAGGAACATTGAGTAGGTCTGGGGTATGGTCCAGGGACCCATATTATTTTTTTAAAAAAAGATTCTCATTTCATCCTTCTGTGCAACCACGTTTGGGAACCTCTGAAATGGGAAGAGTATTAGCTGATACCTTTCTTGTTTGCTATGACCTAGTTCATAGCTGATACTGTAGAATGCTGGCCCTGTGAAACAAAGTGCAATTCATCAAAAAAGCCTCTAATTTTAAACGTCACTGATCAAGTAAGTTAATATCTCTCCTGGCCTTAGGTTCTTAATTTTAGAATAAGACAGGTGAACTAGCTTTAAGAATTAATAAGCTTGTAATGCAACAGTTTCTTTTAGTTCTGAATTATTTAGATAGATTCTTCATTATGCTTCTATAGGCAGTTTTAGGCTTTGCTATTTTCTAAGGTTTCTTTGGTTATCATGTTAATACAATTTCTTTATCCCTGGTCAAATTATATCATATACTACCTAGTCTAGGATTTCTCTTTACATTGAACTATGTAGGACTCTTTGGAATATTCAGCTTTGCTCTGAGGCCTCATCATTTTCTTAAGCCTGCTGGTTGGAGATATAGGCAATATAAATGGCTCATGCAAATTTTTCATTGTTATTGGAACAATGATATAAAATATATGGCCTATGGATGCTAGGCTGATTATTAGAGATAGAAGGTATAGCAATAGGACACAAGTGAAATAATTTAATGCTGTGATCATTTGATTCAAAGATAAGGAACTAATGAATTGAGTTCCTCTTACATGCTAGGCTATCTGCTAGGCTCTAAGAAGGCCAAAAAAATCTGCAATTGCCTAGAAGATATCATCATCTAGTAAGAGATATAAATCTTGTAGGGATTTCTATCACATTTCATCATCTAAACTACAGTGATAACAAATTGGTAGTTATTATGAGAGCACAGAGGGAGATGCCAAAATCAATGCATAGGACTAGAGAAAACTTTTTGGTGGAGATGATTTAAAGAGTGAGTGAAGATTAGCTAAGTGTGGGTGGATGGAAGGATGTTTTAGGTAGAGGAAATGGCATGAACATAACTATGGAAGTTAGAAGTCATGTGTGTTTCTTGAGACTGAAAACACTTTGGTTTGCTTGAATATCAAATAGGAATAGTGAGAAAAAAGAGTTTGATTCCTTACATGTTTAGATGTAGGCAGTGATGAACAGTGAAGTAAGTACAGATGGTTTCTTCTAAAGGGGATGCCTAGCCTACATAGAACAAAGGTACGATACCATGTATATCTGACTATTAAATTTGTGGGTTTTTTTTTTTGCCACTGTATACTTTACATGGTAAATAGTATAATAATTTGAGAACATCTACACCACTTTGTGGGAAGGTGGGATACATGTGACGGGAGTATGAAAGCGAGTTATCCTTTGAGTCTATCTACTTTTCTGTAATAAAACTTTATGTATCTGATTATATTTTAAGAAATAGGTTGAAGCTGATGGAGGTAAGCTAGTTACATTCTCTTAAGGCTTCCTTTGAATATATGAGCTTATACAAAGCATCTATTGTAAGCTCCTGGAGGTCAGTGATATTTATATTTCTTCCTCTGGTGCCTTGCCCAGTGCTATTATGTAACAGAGCCTTCATTAATGTAATTTAGATGAATGTTATGGGCAGAATGGAACGTCTAAATAAAGGTAAAATACTGATGGTACATCAAATCTCTTAAATGTAAGCTCATCACAGGAGTGTATGAGGGTATGTATAAGACTGAAATAGAGAAACAAGACACTCAAGTATAATATTCCATGATGCTTTCTGAATAGTACATTGGTACCTGGAATGAGAGAGAGAGAGAGAGAGAGAGAGAGAAAGAGAGACAGAGAGAGAGACAGAGAGAGAGACAGAGAGACAGAGAGATAGAGACAGAGACTCACAAATTAAAAGAGTTGCTATTGAGGTTAGATGGTTTTCAATTGATTTAAAACATCTATAAAGTGAGATCCAATAGATTAAAAAATCAGACCTTTCCTCTTATAAGAACCACCAAGACAGGGGCCTCAAAATGTAGAAGTGTGACACTTGGTTTAGGGGAATATAATTCCATAAAATACCATCAGATAAAATTCATTGGTCACTGAAATATGGTACATTATTTACTTTTTTCCTTCTTAAATCTGCTTAATGTTGACCCATTCTTTATTTCTATTGGATTCTTTTGAGAACATATATTAAATAAGATACTTGTAAGCAAGAAGGCAACTAATAACTCAAACTGGCTGAAATGATGATGCAATGTCATTCATGCTGATATGGAGAGACCAAAAATATAAAATCCCAGCAGTTTTACCTGATTGAGATGGAAAATTAAAACCAACCATGGATATTTGCAGGCAGTTTGATTAGAGACAGGAGAAAGTGTTTATTAGAATGCTTTATGGCTTTGAGGTTGAGTCTGATAGCCTGTGTATGCTCAGATAGAGCGAATTTCATGTTGCAGCAGGGGCCAAGTCTGTGCTTCATCTCAGCAGAGACATGGCTTCAGACTGTGAAAGTGAAGAAGTGTAAGGTCATACAATGTGCTCTCCAAATGCAAAGATGCTAAATTGCCATCCCAACAATTGCATTCATTCACTTCATTCTGCTCAGCCATGAGACAGAGACCATTAAGATGATCAATCTTTGATTGTGTTTGGGTCATTGATCTCTCCTTTAGTGTTGTCTTTGAAGGAATGTTCTCCATCTAGGTTCTCATTTGAGTTTGATTCCTGTTTTCTTTAGTTTTAAAAATGAGTTTTAAACATTTTAAGGTATCAAATGTAAAGTTAAAGTCTTTAGAAAGCAGATCAAATTTGTTGCTATGGCTATGCTAGAGAAGAAAGCCATGGGGTCTAACTTGTTTTTTTCTGAAAGAGAAGCAGAATTTCAATGCAGATAGGGAGAATGGGAAATGGAATTTGCAAGTGATATGCAGTGATATCTCAAAAATTCCCCAAGTTTTCCTGCAAAGTGTCTGGTTACTACTTTTCTTGGTTACTGCTGATTCTTTTATAATAATCCACATGTTTCTTTGGCTAGCTACATGAAAATAAAAATAGATAATCTCTCCCACTTTAGCAAAAAAATCACCTTGATACTCAAGGAACTGATATGTCCTCCTCTTATTTTAATCTTAAGAACCAATTTTCTTTGAAATAAAATCATTTACTCAATGATGAAAAAAAACATTTCAGAGAAGAAGCCTGGTAAGGAGTTTGCTGAAAGGGAAATCATGGCAATTTAGTGTTGATATTTGTTTTTGCTGGATTTCTCCCCACTAAGTCTATTGGTATATGACCTGAGATAGTTTTTGAGACCTTAGACATCTCTAGGCTTTTACCTTTGGTAACTTGACAGTCTGCTGATTTCCAAGTCATCCAATGTTCAAGCAGCACATGGACCCCCTGGAAAAAAGTCTCCACAGCATTGTTTTCCATTCCCTGTCTGCCTTTCTTGATTTGTTTACGTTCTTGTGATGACTGCTGTTTGTCCAACAGCTTCCCACTGATAACTATTCATGTTGCAATGATTATGAAGAGAGCAGGAAAGTGAACACAAGTGAACACTCAGTTCTGTCTGCAATCAGAACTATAATCTTGTGGCTGCCTTTGGAGACTATATAGAAAAATAAGAAGCATTTTCTTCTAAGTTTGGCAGAAGGCTAATGTTTGGATGGGAAAATACATTCAGATTTAACTGAGATCCACATTTCAGATGTTTTTGCTTATATAAAGTATCTGTGTTGTAAGTTGGAGATTGGGTAGTTCACACATGCATGAAAAAAAAAACACTTCACATTCAATTGCTGTTTTACATAATTAATCAGACCCAATCACTATAATAAATTTAAGACATTAAGCATATGTGAGAATCATCTGTTGCTGTCCTGGAATTTTAGAAATACACTTGCTGCATCAGTAGAGGGTGAATAAGATATCTATTGGATATTTAAGCAAAAATTTCATAATGATCTCTAGATTTGGTGACCAAAAAAATAAGGTGAAGTAAGGTGTTCATTTAATTTTTTAAGATTGATTTCATAGCTAGATGTCTGTCTTATGGTTTGGATGTAGTATTTCTAGGACATAGCCAATAATCTTCTGTATTGATCCTGTTTCTCCTTTTCCTTCTGAAACTCAGTTAAGTATTTCCCACTCTTATCTTCCCTGAAAGTTTGCTTGTCTTTCAAAGTAAACAAGTTCGACCCCATGGTTTTCCTCTTATAGCATAGCCATCCAACAAATTTGATTTGCTTCCTAAAGACTTCAAATTTACATTTGATTTTGATGGAAATGGGATATTGTAGAATTGGTAGCTTGTATCTAAAAAAATCCATGCAACTAAAGAGAATTTAAAAGTGTACCATACCCTAAAATGTTTGAAACTCATTATAAAAACTAAGGAAAACAGGAAAATGGTACAGAATCAAACTCAGATGAGGATCTAGATGGAGAATATTCCCAGCAAAAAAGGATGGATGCTGTATGTCCCATGGGGAAAACTGAACCGGGACATATTCTGAGCCCTTTCCATGCCTTGACCTGGCATGACAGTCTTTGTTTAAGGGAGATTTTACAATATTTAAGACATGTCTACTGCTCGTGATAAGATGTGCCCTTTCATAGAAACATCGTCAGTTCCAGAGAGTCTTGATTCAATTAAGGCAGATTGACATTAGGCTTCTGAAGTGAAAAATTGTTTGTCCTGTCTGTGACATTTCCTTCACATACTGTTTATGAAGTCAGTGTTTCCAAGAAGTACCTCCTCTAATGATCATCAGTCTGCTTTCTCATCTGGTTCCCATAGATAAACGTTATATAATATGCATGAACAGTGACTATCCCGTTTACCCATAGTGCCCAGCCCATCTCTTAGGCATGAGTTCAATGGGGTGATGCCTCAACCCAGAGACTCACAGGTCAGAAACAAGTCCATGGAATGTTTTCAATCATTTCCAAATGCACCATTCAGAGTGGGATAAAGAAGTGGAGGGGAGACAGACATGAGCATTTCTTATCTCTTTGAAACAATATTGCTTGAAATATGCTTCCACAAAGATATTGGGCATTTGTCCAGGGATTTGTGGGATAACTTGTCCTTCCTGCACTCTTGGAGTGAGATGAGAGAAAAACAGTGGCTTAATCTCTATATTTCTGCCTGGGGGAACCTCATTAAGGGAGTGAACCTGGTTGATTTGGTGAATCCTGAACTTTGAGAGGTGGGGATATGGGGATGGATCTTTTCAAATATCTTTTTAATCTATATCAAAAGAATTTCTTAATTACACAAAAGAAACTAGTCCAGCACTTTTCATTTTCTAGTACATTGGAGAATTTTTTCAGTTCTCTCTTCTTCATCTACTTGTGATATATGATAGTTTAAATCCAACAGTTTTTTATAGTAGCTGTCTTCTGCCAGGTGAGTATCTAGATTTATCCTGTTGTTTAAGTGCTTGGAGTTGGCAAATAGCAAAGCAGCAAAGCACTTACGTGTCCCCTATATGTACTATATTGACGCTCATCCTAACTCTGTAAATTCAATTTAATATACATGGATTTTGGAGGAAAAATGTCAGTTTCCTCTTAAAGTGATGATTTTCTTGATTACACTGAACATATAATACATTGTAAGTCTTTGGATCTCCCAGGCAATCAAGGTCCCTGGGCACTTTAACAAAGAATAACTAAAACTATTAAAAGCACATTAAGCTTTCACAAGAGATTTTTTTTTTGCATGGGAAAACTTAAAGAATTCTGAAACAGTGTCAACACATTTGGACAAATTGGTAAAGACATTTTCTATTATCTAATTTATTTTAAAGTGGTTCAAGAATTGGATTGCTTTATGTCCCTGAAGTGTCCCTCAGCCACAAACACCAAAATAGACACAAAGCTCCTTTTCCTCTGCTACTACTTAAAATCAAACTGAATCATTTGTGGGAATCTGAACTTTCCCTAGGAGTCTACCAGCATCTAATTTCTGTATATAGATAAATTAAAATGGATAATTAGATTCAGTTCTTATTTTGTCTCATTTCCTTACTTTCTACATTTCCTAAACTTCAGCAATCAAAATACCATACTTCTGAATCTGTTTATGTTTTATTTCCATCTTCTTCAATGGCTGGATATGTATTTTCCCTTTAAGAGACTTTCACAACACTTTTTCCATGCCCAGGAATTGCTGAATTTTTACAATGGCAGCCTGCCCGTTCTGTGCCATGGCTGCTGTTTGATCCAGCAAATGTTTAAATGGTCTGGCTCGCTCACAGAAGGCTGTTATTCCATTTTTATTTTCTCCTACTAACCTTGGAACCTATGTGGAAAGGAAAATCAGTACATGACTTTCTGTCTGCCTCATTTACTAATTAACTTCCGGCTCCTCATGAATTGCAGGCATCTGAGGTCACAGAGAAATCTCACTCCTACCAAGGTACCAGTTATATCAACTAACACTATGATCCTGTTTCCTTCCTCTGTAAGATATTATGTGAAAGCACTTAGAACTTAAATTTAGATGCAACCAACATTATTGAGTGTCGATGGTTTCCTTGGGTGAATTTTAACTGAATAATTTGAAGTGTGTGTTGAGGGGAACCCTATTATTTCTTTTCCATTTACATGATCAAATGTCACTTCTCCTTGGAAGTGCTGACTACTTGACTGACTTATTCACTCCCACCTTTTTGGTTCCATACCACCAAGACCTGTGGTGACTTACCTCTATTCGGCCAGTGTTGTAATTATTTGTATACATGTTTTTCTTCCTTGATGAATTGCAAGGATCCTCTCTTATCTTTATATCCTCCATTTCTCCCCAGTGCTATTGGTAGTATTGAACAGTATCTATGGGGCAAGCACTATGCCTTTACTTTTTATATTGACGATCCCGTTTAATTCTTATTGTAGCACTTTGGGGACAGTATTATTGTCCTCATTTCCCTGATGAGAAAATGCAAACTTAGAGGGCTTAGGGAGATTGTCTGAAGTTATACAACTAGCCAATTGCAGAGCGAGGACTGGATGCAAGGAAATTTGCTGGCATTTCCTTTACCATTTACCTCTACACCATATTGCCCAAGGTAGAATTCGTGGCATACATTGTAAAGGAATAATTTCATGCCCCTCAATTACTTCCAGCTTCATAACACTCATTCACTTGCAGGTTTGTGATGAGAATACGGGTGCAGAACATGTTTGCGGCTCCTTTGATGCACTTTTCTAGAACTGTGTAAGACTGAAGGACTACTGGCCTTTGACTTTCTGACCAGGAATTTCAACTTCTGTGGAACCTCTTGCAAGTGCCATCATAATAAACTCTGGTTTGGAGTTAGTCTTTCAACTTGATATTGATACTATTAGTTGCCTTACTGTTTCTATATACTTGTTTTTTTGTTTGTTTTTTTGGGTTTTTTTTTTTTGGTACTGGGGTGGGGGATTGAACCTTGGACCTTGTATGTGGGAAGCTGGTGCCCAACCACTGAGCCACATTAGCTCCACTGAGTTGATTTTTTCATTTGTTTGCTTGCTTTTCTGTTTTGTTTTTAGGGAAACTGAACCTGGAACCTCCCATGTGGGAGGCAGGCGCTCAACTGCTTGAGCCACTTCCACTCCCTCTATATACTTTTTAATGTGTCCATTTAGAAAATTATTTCCGGTTAAAAATATTTTTATCTCCTCTTGAACTATTCTCTTAAATGGGAGGCAGGAAGTAGTAGTTATGAGGGTGATAGCTATAAGAGCTCATGCCTTCATTTCTCTCTCTCTCCTCTCCTAGGCTATCCATCACACATGTCATGTACATATGGCTTTATTTCCTCTGTAAAATTCTGGAAGAAATGGATCATGGTTGGCCATGAAGTTTCTCTTAGGACTACCTACAATGGGGCTCCAAATCTAGTCCTAAATAAACCAGCAAATAAGGAAAGATAGATTTGATAAAAGTTTTAAAAATAGGATGTGGGGGAACTAACTCTAGAAACAATTCAATCAATCTCTTTGAAAGATGTTGCTTTGTTGTCCTAAATAATCTACTATCCTTATGAGGAAATACATTACCTAAAATTCTTGATTCCTAGTTCACATTTTGGGTCATCTTCTTTTCATTCCCTCCCTTCTGCCACAGAGGGAAATAAGTGGCAGACATCTCTAACATGGTTTGTGCCCTCCTTTTCCCCAACAAGTCCTGACACTTCTTCTTTCCAAATCTATCTTGAATCTGATCATGTTTTCCCAAACCTACTTCCATCACTCTAATTATCATCTATAACTTGAACTACTGTTAAACCCTCCTAAATCCCTTCCACTTCCTCCTTCTCTAATCCATTCTGTACTGAGTAGCTAAAGTGAGCTTATGTAAATACCATTCTATTTATAACTTTATTACTTTAATCTCTTCAATAGTTTCCCAATACCATTTATAAAATCCAAAATCTCGTATGTGGCCTATGAGGTTCCACATGGCCTTGACCTTCCTACCTCATTATTCTCACTCGTCCCCCACTATGTCTTCCAAAAATCCTGGATTTCACATTGCCACACTCTATTTTTTTTAATTTTTAAACTTTTTCTAAAAAATGCTTAGATTATATAAAATGTTACATAAAAAATATAAGTGATTCCTATATGCCGCACTTCCCACACCTACCACTTTCCCCCACATTAGTAACTTCTTTCATTAGTGTGGTACATTCACTGCAATTGATGATCACATTTTGGAGCATTGCCACTAAGGATGGATTACAGGTTACACTGTAGTCTACACTCTCTCCCACTCAACTCTATAGGTTATGGCAGGGTATATAATGCCACACTCTTTTTACCTCAGGACCTTCACATATGCCATACTCCTAACACTGCCATTAACCCTACTCTAGAACCCAGTTTAAAAGCTTCTATTTCTGAAAGGTCTTCCCATACCTCAAAGGTAATAAGGCTCCCTGTTTCAACCTCTCATCCCAACTGAACTTTGCTTAAGTACTTATCACAATTTGGAATCATACCTTGTAGTTGACCATGTGGTCTCCTGCTTAGAGCCCTCCTTCATGACCAAGGTATTCATTTTCCCAGCTGCTGGTGTTTTTCCCCAAGAATGGCTCTCAGTGAGTCACTCTTCAAGCACTATCTTCAGTCAAAGGAAACTGCTTCAGCCAAGTTTACGCCCCTTTCCTGGGTGTGGCCCAGATCCAATAATTGGTTGAGGTGGGAGCACAAAGGCCCAAACTCCTTAATCAATATGGATCACTTTAAAGAGCCATCCAAGCTCCACAGCTTCCCATTGGATTGGTTGAGTCCTCTCTTCCATTGCTTCACAGTTCAACCTTGCTTTCCTCACTTCCAGGATCACTCCACAATAAACCTGCTGTGCACAAACCTCAAATCTCAGTGTCTGTTTCCCAGGAAACCTAACTTATGACTGGAATTTTAGAGCTAGATCACCCATTGACAGGTAATTGTTAAGTCTTTTATCAGTTGCAAACTACAATGGGAAGTTGGTGTAATGGAATGAACTGGAAGAAGCACTTACTTAGGCATTTGAGATGTTGTGACTTATAATTTGAGTAGTAATTATAAGAATGATGGAATTGGATGGCTATTTCTGGGAGCCATCAATTTGTTGTAGAAAGACAAAAAGCCTGCAGATGATTAATCACCAATATGAGATGAAGTGTGAACGCCAGATAGCCTCGATGACAGCATATAAAGATTCATATCTCCTATAACCAGAGAACAGACAAAGCTGAGTATCAGGCATAGAACTTAATGTTGAGTAATTGAGCTCCAAAGAAAGTTGAATGCTCAACCCCAACCTCAACCTCAGTTCTTCTATGACAAAATCAGGGCCCTGGTTGGGAAAGAATGGGACCCTGAAACTTGGGTTAATGCTATCTAGGTTGTTGCACTTGAAAGCCTTGAATTCCAGGTTGCCTTAGATCCTCTGGGCCTGCAGAAGTAGTGCACTCTTCCCTAATAAAGTTCATCTGAACTTAAAGTTTATGTGTACAGTGCAACACAAAATGTACCTGTCTTAGGATTTTCCCTCATCTCCCCTCCTGGCCAATAGACTGATAGATTCAAATTACAATATAGTACAGCTGAGGAAGTGCTGGGTCAGTTAAGGAAGAAGGAGGCTGATGTAGATGGAGTTGAAGGATTATCCAGGATAGTATATAAGGAATTAGATCCTGAGGCTGTTGCATCAATTGGGTGTGTGTGTGTGTGTATAAAGTTGGATAAAGCGGAGTGTATTGATAAGGGAGCACCTGCCCATGCTAGGACTAAATACTTTGGTAAATAGCCTGGGAGATGGTTCTAATATGTTGTTAGGATGACTTTTGAAAACCTGTAAAAGTGGTGGCTCAGGCTAAGTCTATAGAAATGCCAGAACTTCATGGCAAGTGGTAGAGGAAGGATTCAAAAGGCATGCTAGAGAAGTGGCATGCAAGATGGACAGGCAATGAAAGGACAGAAAACCCATCCACTCACTATGTTCCATGGGCTCAGAGGACACCCTGTTTACCAAAGTGATAAGGATTGGGCTGGTGAGAAGGGTGCCAACATCATTAAACAGCTCACTGGTAGGTCTTTTCTGTAGGTCTTGACAACTTGCAGGAGATGCTGCTACAGACCTGGCTCCATGATAACAAAGGGTAGAGGACCACAAACAATAGAGACCAGGTGGTGTTGCTTAATGGTTCGAAGGAAGCTGAGTGCAATTATCATAATGAATAGCAAAGTCAGAGTGGCAGCCTGGAGGGCCTGACCCTCAAAAGGAGTTGGAGATGGTCAATGGAAAATGGAGTTCACAGGCACAAGACAGATACATAGTCAATGAGAGACTTCTCAATTTATACAACCAGAAGAAATTAAGGGTGGGATATTCACAAGGCTGAGGACAGCCTCCCTCAACAACAGCAAAAGCTTAAACCCCTGCCCAGTTTCTGACAGAAGCCAGTCTTCAGATTCAACATATGGAATCAGGTCTCCGTGAGGAAGGACCTTGCCATACCAGGTCAAGTGCAATCGGTAATGATTCCCTCAGTTCTTTTCCAAAGGGACCTGTAGCCTTTTTGAAAGGTAACTCTAAACTCAGGTAACTGTAACTGGGTAATAGACATATCTCGTACTTGGCACAATCTAACACTGGTCCCTTGGCTTGTGTGGTAAGAGCTATCATAGTGGGAAGTTAAGTGGAAGCGACAGCAACTGCCTCCTCTCCTCCCCTTCCCCTAACCATCACCCAGATCAAGACAGTAACTCAAAATTGACCATAAACCTAAATGTACAATGTAAAGCCATAAGACTCTTAGAAGAAGACATATAGGGGATTATATTTGTGTCCTTGTATTTAGCAAAGAGCATGATGCATAAAAGATAAAATGGGTAAACTGGACTTCATCAAAATTAAAAAATCATTTACTCTGTGAAAGACACTAAGAGAATAAAAAGGTATTTTTTCCCCAAGTCATAGACAGGGGGGAAATTTGCAAATCACATACCAGACAAGGAATTTTATATAGAATATATAAAGAACTCTCAATACCACAGTAAGAAAGCAAACAACTTGATTAAAAAATGGGCAAAGGATTTGGACACTGCACTAAAAAAGATATATGGATGGAAAATATGCATATAAAAAGATGCTAAATGTCATTAGTAATGAGGAAAATGCACATTAAAGCCACAGTCAGATACCATTACACATCCATCAAAATGAGCAAAATAAAAAATATTGAAAATACTAAGTGCTGGTGAAGATGCTGAGTGACAGGAAGTTTCATCCATTGCTGGCAGGAATGCAAAATGGTACAGCCATTCTGGAAAACAGTTCTGATATTTCTGATAAAGTTCACTTACCATAAACCCTAACAATCGAACTCCTGGGTATTTACCTACAGTAGGCACATTTCTAAGATGGCCCCTCTTATATTCATGTCCTTGTGTAATCCTCTCCCCTTGAGTATTGATTGGACCTAGTGACTTGATTCTAATGAATAGAATATGGCAAAGATGTTGAGATGCTTACTTATGTGATTAGGTTACAAAGGATTGTGATATGCATGTTGCTAAGAAGATTCTCTCAGTTGCCTCCTTGGCTTACATGAAGCAAGCTGCTTCACCTATGGATCACCTAGACATTCTATAAATATCACACGACTTTACTGTGCATGCTATTTTGTTATTGGACTGGATGAGCAAAAAGTGGGAAATCTACTGGTATACTTGACAAGATACATGCATTCCAGAGGATGGTAGATAAACTCTATGAAGTTTCAGGGATCCCATCCCATCATTAAAATTTGTAGTAGTCCAGGGATTGGGGACATGCCAAGACAACCTCTCCAAAATACCCCACCACTAAGGAGAAGGCACAACACCAGGCAGGCTTATTTGGGTTATGGAGGCCACAAATTTGTAGAATACTAGACTTCTGTTGTTCTTCCTGTGCATTTTAAAAATAACACTTAAAAATAAGAAAATAGAAACAATAATGATAAAAAGGAAGAGCGTCTCATGCCAGTGTATCCTGCCTTTGTTGGGGGTAGGCACTAGGAAGTGAATCTCTTATTTTCCTCAGCCCAGTCATCCTCAGAGGATATTGGCAATGGGCCACTGAGGTCAAAGGGAAAATAAGACTAAAGCGATGCCATCGGATTAAATGACAGAGCAAAGGCTAAAAATATAATTCATTTCCTATCAGCTTGTTGTGTGCAGTGTTTTTCATCTGGGGCTGCCCTTCACGTGCTCACGCAGTCACATGGGCTACTCGGAATAACTGGCATCACAAACATCAAGGGATTTTCCAAAACACATATTGGAATTATAATTCTAACTGAAAATATTTAGTTACAATACATAACTTATGCAATTATGAAATATCATTATTAAAATTACACTTCTAACTTTAATATAAAAATTAATCATGTTTGAGAACTGTCACTGCATATTTTCTCTTGCTATTTGGAGAACTAGAGCTGCTAGCACGTTTGCCTCTCAAGCCTTAAGCATTATGCTGTCTTTGCTGGGTTCATGGGTCCTTCTGAAGATCTGATTTGTAACCACTTTCTCAATAAATGCTCATAAACATGTTTTCCCATAATTTTGCATAGAGTATTTACAAAACTCCTGAAGACCCTAGGTGTACACAGACCTCTGGTTAAGAAATATTGCTTTAGATAATTATTCTTTAGGCCATTTATCTAATTGAAATCTAAGTCAAGTGGCATTAATACAAGGATCTAAGAAGGAGCATGGAGTGGCTCCGCAGTTATTGATGTCATGGCAATACTGGTTTTCAAAAGAGACACCCTCTGCTGGAGATGCTCTAGGAATGTCCATGCATTATTATCAAGAGCTCTATGCATTATTATGAGCAATTCTTACATATTCAAAATCAAAAGCTGTGTTCATCTTGCACTGATTGTAATTTCAGTGGGAAAAAACTGATGTTTATTCTATGAATTATTGTGTAGGCTTCAAGTTATGTTCATCATGAATCAAATCAGTATTTACTTGGACTTGATAAATATATTTGATGTATATATTCATTTATAGATGAGTTCTTCCCCAAATTGTGCTATCATGAAATTACTAGTAATGATATTAAGATAATAATGGTTGAACTATAACATATATACAATCAAATGTGCGTGTTTTACATATCCACTTTAAGTGTATAGACCTGTGCAACCACCAATTAAATAAAAATCCCTAAACATTTCTGTCACTCCAGATAGTTTCCTTGTGCCTTTTTGCAAGCAGTCCTCACACCCCAGGCAGTCACCAGTTTCATTTATATCACTGTATGTTAGTTTGGCCTTTTCTAGAATATCATATTATAGGACTATATAGTATACATACTTTTGTATCTGGCTTCTTTTGAAGTTGTCTTTATCTACCTTCATTTTCAAAGGATTTTTGTTAGATATAGAAATCTAGGTGGACCAGTAATTTTCTTTCAGAAATTTAGAAGATGCCATTCTATTGTCTTTTTTTTCTTGCCCATTTTTTTTTTTTTTTTTTTTTTTTTAAATTAGAGAAGTTATAGGTTTACAGAAGAATCTTTATGGTCTTCTGGCTTCCATTATTTCTGATTAGAATTCCATAGTCACTTGCTAAATGTAATGTCTTTTTCCCTCTGGTTGCTTTTAAGATTTTTTTCTTCCTCATTGGTTTTCAATTATTTCAGTATACTGTGCCTTGGTATAGTTTTCCTTGTGTTTATTCTGTTTGGGATTCATTGAGCTTCTTTGATCTGTAGGTTTTTTTAGTTTTGTTTTGTTTCTTTGTTTTTATTTTTTAAAGATTATTTTATTTATTTATTCCTGCCCCCCGACACTCTGTTGTTTTTGCACTTGCTCTCTTGCTTTCTGTGTCCATTTGCTTTATGCTCTCTGTGTCTGTTTGTCTTCTCTTCTTCTCGTCTTCTCTTTAGGAGGCACCAGGAACCAATCCTGGGACCTCTGATGTGGGATAGAGGTACTCAATCACGTGAGCCACGTCAGCTCCCTGGTTTGTTGTATCTCTCATTCTCTCTCCTTTTTGTCTCTTTTTGTTGCGCCAGCTCTCCACATGGGTCAGGGCTCTGTGCAGGCCAGCTTGCCTTCACCAGGAGGCCCTGGGAAATGAACCCAGGACCTCCCATATGGTAGATGGGCGCCCAATCGCTTAAGCCATATCCACTTCCCAGTTTTAAAACTTTTCTCACACATTTTCAGCCATTATTTCCTTAAGTGTTTGTCTGTCTCAGTCTCTCCTCTCTTTCAGAGACTTCAGTTACAACAACTGGGTATTACTCCACAGCTCATTGAGGCTCTGTTTATTTTCTTTTGGGATAGTTTCTATTTCTCTGTCTTCAAGATAATTAACCTTTTCTTGAATCTAATCTACTGTAATCTCACCTAGTGAGTTTTTCTTTTCAGATATTACATTTTAAAATCTTTAGACATTGGATTAGTTCTTTTTTTATACATTCTATTTCTCTACATTATGTTTATGTTTAAAACTTTTTGAAAATATATGTGTAATAGCTTTTTAAAATATTTATTTTTAAATAAATTTTATTGATACATACTAATAAAGGATACAATTCATCCAAAGTGTACAATCAGTGGTATTTGGTATAATGATACAGTTATACATTCATCACCATAATCATCATTAGAGCACTTTCATTATTTCAATAATAATAATAAACAAAAAACAAATATACAAACAAGAAAATTCTTCATCTCTCAATTTCTCTATGCTTCCCCTGCTATACATAGCTGCTATTTCTGGTTATTCTTGCACAATTACTTATTTATTAAGCAGTTTTATTGATATATGTTCATATACTATACAATCTATCCAAAGTATAAGATCAATGGGTTTTGGTATAAACACAATGCTGTGCATTCATCACCACACAAAAAAATATGTTTTTAATATTTTAAAAGATGCTTAGATTACATAAATGTTACACAAAAATGACAGGGATTCCCATGTTCCCCACCTCCCACACCTCCCACAACCTCCCACATAAACATCTTTCATTAGTGTGGCACATCACCTGCAATGGATATACACATCCTGGGGCTTTGTCACTAAGCATGGACCATAGTTCACATTGTAGACCACACTCTCTCCCACACAGTTCTGCATGTTATATGCTGATGTAAAAGGATCTATATCTTTTGTTGTAATGTCACTCAGGATAATTCCCAAGTCCCGCAAAAGCCCTTGTATTACAACTGCTTTTCCCTCTCCCTGCCCCGAAAGCATCCAGTGGCCACTGGCTCCACATTGTTGTAATTTTTTCATTGCTTGAATCACAATATGTGTACAACAGAATACCAATAAGTCCATTCTAGTCCATAGCTCTTCCCCTGGTCCTGAGGAGTCTGGGATGGTGATATCCACTCCAACTCCAAGTGAGAGGGGGCTATATCCCATGGATATGATGGATGGGATTATCCTCCCTGGGATGGCCATTGTCCATCATCATCTCCCTGCCAGGTGTCTTGGGCAAGTCCATTGAGCTATAGAGTAGGAGTTGCAGCTCCACCAAGATTCCAGGCACAGCTGGCACATGGGCAGGCCAAAGGCTCCAGTCTCTGGAGGTATACCTACAAACTCCAGCACCACATATAGGTTTGAATAGAAGGGACTGATGGACCATGTGCAGGGAGGACTTATTTGAGTCCAACTCTGTCACTCTCGGAGCACAGATTCCAAAGTATAGCCCACTGATAAGGCATCAATCTCTGGAGCTATCCTCGCTTATATAGGACCTGGGTGTCTCCAGAGCCCTCAGGAGCCCCTCTGTGTGGGGTGATATCCACTTTGGTGTTCTATGAGATCCTACTGAGGTGTGCATAAGCGTTACCTCTGGGATGACCTCCTGACTCTCTTTGAAATCTCCTAGCCATATGAACTCATTTGTCTTTACCTTTTCCCCCTTGTATTCATGGTCTTTTTCCAGTCATATTGCCAGTTGGCACTTAGTAGTAATCCCTAGTTGCCAGGGAGGCTTATCCCTGGGAGTCATGTCCCACGCTGGAAGGAAGGTAATGCATTCATATGCTGAGTTTGGCTTAGAGAGAGGCCACATTTGAGCAACAAGGAGGCTTTCAGTTGGCAACCCTTAGGCCCCCCCGTAACAATAGGGTAAGCTTCAATTACAAGAGCAAAGACTCATAAGGCTAGTCATCAATAACAAGAACTCATCGGTGGACCATCCTCCTTAGCCAGACACTGCCCCTGCACTTGGGGGACTGTTGCTGCTCCCTTGGAGAATGTGGCAGAGCTCTTCAGGCTGGGAATTCAGTATCTCTCATTTATTGAGTGATTCTTCACCCACTGTGACCATGCCCCACTCCTTGATCATTTGAACAATTTTATATATCTTTTATGTATATTCAGGTGAACTTCCTCCCATGAAACCCCCATCCCTGACACACCCTACCAATGATCTTCTCCCTCCCCCGTTGTAACCCTTCTGTGATACAAACCTTCCTTAAAGATGAAGCCCATATAATAGTCAAATACAATTAACAGGACAATGAAATAATAATGATAAGTTTAAATGTAAGAGATAAAATACATGGAAACTTAAAAAAAAACACTAAAAAAATAAAATTAAAGAATTGGGATATTCAAAAAATGGGAAAAAACAAAAAAAAAATTTAAAGAATTTTTTGACTTTTTTCCTTTTATCACTGCATTATCGGGTGTCCAGTCTGTATCATGGCACTGTCCCCTTCTCACTCCCCAGTGTCTCCCAAATTTTCATTTAATTTTCAAAGAAGTTTTAGGTCATAGCAAAGTCACACACAGAATAGTAGAGACTCTCATATACCCAACCTCCTCCCCCTTTCCTCACCCCATATTAAAATCTTTTTGTATGTGGATGGTAGCATTGTTATAACTGTTATACAAATAGTGAAACATAGCTACTAAACATTGTCAATGGTTTACAGTATAGTTTACATTTTAGACGGTACAATTTAATAATTTTTGATGCTATTTACCATGTCCTGTGTCCATCACTGTAAGGTAATGAAAAACATTTCCCCTGACCACTAAATACCCTCTGTTTGATCTATTCTATTCCTCCCTCCCCATCCCCCTGGGGCACATGACAACTCCCTGTCTTGACTCCTTGGATGACAAGATTCATAGTTACCTGCAACAAGAGGTCTTTACACACTGATTATCCTCCCCTATTAGGATCCACCCTTGCTCATAAGAGGTGCCCAACTGTCTGTGTCTGGGTGAATGGGTCTTCCCAAAGATGGGGGTCCATCTCCTTCCCACTCACTGTGTGGGTCTCCACCCACCGACACAACACATTATGACAGGATGAACACTCACACACTTCCCAGAAGCCTTCTCCAGATGTGCCCTGTCCTGAATGCCCCCCCAACCAACACCCTAAACCAGTGACACTCCCTTGTCATATTGCCATAAGAGCATTCCTACCTCTGCACTTTCAACCTCATACCCACAAATCCCATGTTCACCTGTTCCCTCTCCCATCTCTCCCCCCAGTGTCCTGGATATTCTAACCTGCCCTTCCTAATCTACCCACCTGTCGACCCTGCACCACCACACCCAGTAATATCACTACCCACCTGTCCTATCCTTCAATACGAAACTCTACTCTATCACTTTACCATAGATTATGTCCATATGGGTGATGGCTCACAACCTTCTCTTCTCTTTCTCTCTCTCTCATTAACCTATCTTTCAGACTGCTCACTCTCCTCAATTCATATCAGTGAGGTCATGTACTGTTCATCCTTCAATGCCTGGCTTGCTTCACTTAACATAAGGTCTTCAAGATTCATCCATGTTATTCCGTGTGTTAGCACTTTATTCCTTCTTACAACTGAGTAATATTCCATTGTATGTATGTACCACATTTTGTTTATCCATTCATCTGTTGATGGGCACCGGGGTTGATTCCAACTTTTGGCAATAGTGAACAATGCTGCTATGAACATTGGTGTGCATATATCTGTTTGTGTCTTTGCTTTCAATTCTTCTGGGTATATACCCAGCAGTGGAATCACTGGATCATACAGAGATCTATTGTTAGTTTTCTGAGGAACCGCCAAACTGTGTCCATTCCGCAATCCCATCAGCAGTGGATGAGGGTTCCCATTCCTCCACATCCTCTCCATCACTTTTGGTCTTCTGTGTTTTTAATAGCTGCCATTCTAATGGGTGTAAGATGGTATCTCATTGTAGTTTTGATTTGCATTTCCCTAATAGCTAGCAATGTTGAGCATTTTTTTCATGTGCTTTTTAGCCATTTGTATTTCTTCCTTGGAGAAGTGTCTTTTCAGGTCACTTGCCAATTTTTTTAAATGGATTGTTTGTCTTTTTATTTTTGAGGTGTAGGATTCCTTTATAAATGCAGGATATTAGGCTCCTATCAGATATATGGTTGCCAAATATTTTCTCCCATTGGGTAGGCTGCCTTTTTATTTTCTTGATAATGTCCTTTGAGGTGCAGAAGTTTTTAATATTCAGGAGATCCCATTTATCTAATTTTTCTTTTGCTGCTTGTGCTTTGGGTGTGAAGTTCATGAAACCATTTCCTATTACAAGGTCCTGTAGATGCTTCCCTACATTATCTTCCAAGTTCTTTATGGTTTTGGCTCTTATGTTTAGATCTTTGATGCATCTTGAGTTGATTTTTGTATAAGGTGTGAGATGGTGTTCCTCTCTCATTCTTTTGGATATGGATATGCAGTTCTCCAAACACCACTTGTTGAAGAGGTCATTCTCTCCCAACTGAGTGGGCTTGGTGGCCTTGTTGAATATCAGATGACTGTATATGCGAGGATCTATATCAGAACTCTCAATTCGGTTCCATTGGTCAGTATGTCTTTCCTTGTGCCAATACCATGTAGTTTTGGCCACTGTAGCTTTGTAGTATGTTTTAAAGTCAGGTATTGTGATACCTCCAACTTCATTTTTCTTTTTCAATATGTCTGGCGATTTGGGGCCTCTTACCTTCCCAAATATATTTTGTAGTTAGCTTTTCCAGTTCCTTAAAAAATAGAGTGTTGATTTTTATTGGGATTGTATTAAATCTGTAGATTAGTTTGGGTAGGATAGAAATCTTGATAATGTTTAGACTTCCTATCCATGAACAGGGAATATTCTTCCATTTATTTAAGTCTTCTTTGATTTCCTTTAACAGTGTTGTGTAGTTTTCTATATATAAGTCCTTTGCATCTTTAGTTAAATTTATTCCTAGGTATTTGATTCTTTTAGTTACTATTGTAAATGGCATTTTTTTCTTGATTTCCTCCTCAGATTGCTCATTACTGGTGTACAGAAATGCTACTGAGTTTTGAGCATTGATCTTATAGCCTGTGACATTACTGAACTCCTTTATAAGTTCTAGAAGTGTTGTTGTAGATTTCTCAGGACTTTCTACATATAGGATCATGTTGTCTGCAAATAATGAAATTTTTACTTCTTTTCCAATTTGGATGCCTTTTATATATTTTTCTTGCCTCAGTGTTTGAGCAAGTACTTCTAAGACAATGTTAAATAGGAATGGTGATAGTGGGCATCCTTGTCTTGTTCCCGATCTCAGAGGGAAGGCTTTTAAGATTTCACCACTGAAGGTGATGTTAACTTTGGGTATTTCATATATACCCTTTGTCATGTTCAGAAAGTTTCTATTCCTATCTTTTGCGGTGTTTTTATCAGGAAAGGATGCTGTATTTTGTCGAATGCTTTTTCTGCATCTATAGAGATGATCATGTGATTTTTTTTTTCTTTCAATCTGTTTATGTGGTGTATTACATTGATTGATTTTCTTATATTGAACCATCCTTGCATACCCAGGATGAAACCCATTTGGTCATGGTGTATACTTCTTTTGATATGTTGTTGAATGCGATTAGCAAGTATTTTGTTGAGGATTTTAGCATCTAGATTCATTAGAGAAATTGGTCTGTAATTTTTCTTTCTTGTGGTATCTTTATTTTGTTTTGGTATTAGGGTAATGTTGGCATCATAGAATGAGTTAGGCAATATTCCTTCTACTTCTGTTTTTTGGAAGAGCTCAAGTAGAATTGGTGTTAGCTCTTTCTGGAAGTTTGGTAGAATTGAGCTGTGAAGCCGTCTGGTCCTGGGCTCTTCTTAGTTGGGAGGTTTTTGATGACTGAGTCTATCTCTTTACTTGTAATTGGACTGTTGAGTTCATGAAGTTCTTCTTTCATCAATGTAGGCTGTTTGTGAGTTTCTAGAAATTTGTCCATTTCCTCTAAATTATCATTCTGTTGGCATATAATTTTTCAAAGTATCCTATGATACTCTTTATTTATGTGGGGTCAGTAGTGCTATCCCCTTGCTCATTCCTTCTTTTGTGTATTTGCATCTGTTCTCTCCTTTTCTTTGTTAGTCTGGCTAAGGGTTTATCAATTTTATCGATCCTTCGAAGAACCAGCTTTTGGTTTTGTTTATTTTTTTCTAGTGCTTTCTTATTCTCTATTTCATTTAGTTCTGCTTTAATCTTTGTTATTTCCTTCTTTCCACTTCCTTTAGGTTTAGTTTGTTGTTGTTTTTCTAATTCCTCTAGGTGTGCAGTTAGGTCTTCATTTTTAGCTCTTTCTTCTTTTTTAATATATGTATTTATGGCTATGAACTTTCCTCTCAGGACAGTTTTGGCTGCATCCCATAGGTTTTGATATGTTGTGTTGTCATTTTCATTAGTTTCAAGATAGTTACTGATTTCTTTTGAGATTTCCTCCTTGACCCACTGTTTGTCTAAGAGTGTGCTGTTTAACTTCCATATCTTTGTGCCTAATCTGTTTCTCTGGCCCTTAGTTATTTCCAATTTCATTCCATTGTGATCAGAGAAATTACTTTGTATAATTTCAGTCTTTCTGAATTCATTGAGAATTGTTCTGTGGCCTAGCATGTTGTTTATCTTGGAGTATGATCCATGTGCACTTGAGAAGAATGTAAATCCTCCTGTATCTCGGTGTAGTATTCTGTTTATGTCTATTAGGTCCAGGTCCTCTAATGTATTATTCAGAGTCTTTGTTTCTTTATTGATTCTCTGTCTAGATGTTCTGTCTAATGCTGATAATGGTGTATTAAAGTCTCCTACTATAATTGTATAGGCATTTATTTCTCCACTTAGTTTTTCCAGAGTTTGCCTCATGTATTTTGAGACACCCCGATTAGGTGCATAAATGTTTATGGTTGTTCTCTCTTCTTGAGAGATTACTACTTATACTAATATATAGTGTCCATCTTTGTCTCTTACAATAGTTTTGCATTTAAAGTCTATTTTGTCTGATATTAGGATAGCCACTCCTGCCCTTTTTTTTGGGTTTTGTTTGCTTGTAAAATTGTTTTTCAGCCATTAACTTTCAGCCTCCTTGAATCCCTGGGTTGAAGGTGGGTTTCTTGTAGACAGCATGTAGATGGATCATATTTTCTTATCCATTCTGCCAATCTGTTTCTCTTGACTGGTGAGTTTAATCCATTAACATTCATTAATATTACTTGCAATGAATTTCTCATATTAGCCATATTTTCTTTGTGTTAATGTATGTCATATGTTGTTTTTATTTCTCTTTTTGTCTTTTTGGTTGTTCTTACACTCTCCTCCAACTCTCTCTCCCCTATTTTTTCCTTTCAACTTGTAGAACTTCCTTTAGTATTTCTTGAAGTGCAGGTTTCCTATTGGCATACTCTCTTAATTGCTGTTTGTCTGTGAATATTTTGAACTCTCCTTCATTTTTGAATGCCAGTTTTGCTGGATAGAGAATTCGTGGCTGGAAGTGTTTTTCTTTTAGTACTTTGACTATGTCATACCACTGTCTTTTTGCCTCCATGGTTTCAGATGTGAAATCAGCATTTAATCTTATTGTGCTTCCCTTGTATGTGATGGTTCTCTTTTCTCTTGCTGCCTTGAGTATTTTCTCTTTGTCTTGAGCATTGGACATTTTGACAAGTATATGTCTTGGAGTTGGCCTTTTGGATTTATACTGTATGGGGTGTGCTGTGCTTCCTGGACATGTACATCCATCTCTCTCAATAGGGTTGGGAAGTTTTCAGCCATTATTTCCTTCAACATTCTTTCTGTTCCCTGTCCCTTATCTTCAGTTTCAAAGAAAAATGGTCTTATATTTTAAAATAAATATATTTCTTTTTAGAGCAACTTTATATTTGCAGAAAAACTGAGCAGGTAGTACAAGCAAATCCTATATGACTATACATACACACAGTTCCCCATATTATTGACCTCTTATATTAATATGGTACATTTATTGTAGGATACTCCTCTATTGGAATTTTCTGATGTTTCTTCTCATGATTAGACTGACTGGGGTTTTGAGTTTTTGAGAGGAAGATCACAGAAGTAAAGTGCCATTTTCATCATCTCATATCGTGGGTGTGTATTATCAACATGATTTATGAATGTTGCTTATGACCTAGATCACCTGGCTGGGGGAGATTTGTTGCATTTCTCCATTGTAAAGTTGTACTTCCTTTTCCATACTTTACTATTTAGAAGGAAGTCACTATGTGCAGCCCACACTTAAGTACTGTGGAGTTATGCTGCCTGTCTTTTAGGGTCGAGTATCCACATAATTTATTTGGAATTCTTCTGCATGGGAGATTTGTTTCTTCTCTCCTATTTATAAATGTACTTAGTCATTTATATCCATATGGACTCATGGATATTTATTTTATACTTTCAATTGTAATCTGATACTACTTTATATATTTCATTGCTGAAATTGTTCCAGCTTTGGCCATTGTGAACCCTTTTAGATTGTCCTTGTGCCTCTTTGACATACCCCATTTGATGATTTTTTAATCACTTCTTTACTTTCTGGCATTACAAGATGCTCAAGATCATCTTGTATGTTTCCTGCCCCAGTCCAGGAACCAAGGAGCCCTGGTTCATTTTATTGGAAAATGGTATTAGAAACCAAGAACTGGGTGCCAAGTATGCTCATTACTACTGGAATGTCATTTATTTAAGCCCTCTCAGCTGGCAAAGCAAAGAAATATAGGTGTATGCTAATCCATGTATATCTATAAATATTTATATTTGTAAACATCTGTATCTATGTTAAATTAAACTTGAGTTCCTACTGATGTCTCCAACTCTATTACCACATACATCCTTCTAGACTCCTCCCTTGTTTATCTGTAAATCCCCACTCTAACAGTGAGAAAGCTGGCTCCCATCATTCACCATCCATTTACTTAATTCCAGTATACATGTATAGCAGTATCAGAATTATTAACCTGCACCCCCCCATCCCCGGGAATCAATGTTATCAACTAGAGTACAGGGCTTATGTGCAGTTCTTTTTGCATTTAGTTTTACTAAAGTTATGAAAACTTGCTAAAGACTTTAGTTTTTACCATTAATACCTTCATTTTAAAAGTTATTTAGTTCAGCAGCTTTTCCACCACGTCTTATATTTGGAATACAGTTATATTACCTTATCACAGCTTGCTCTTTTTCCTGGGTTCCCTCAACCTTCTAAATGACTTTTTAAATTTTGCATACATTGAGTTTCACTCTTTATACTATAAAGTTTTATGGGTTTTGACAAATGCATAATGTCATGTATAACATATGTAATGTCATGTATTCAGGTAGCAATTGAGTATTGTACCAATTAGTTTCACCATCCTAAAAATCTCCTTAGCTCCACCCATTCATTCCTTCCCCCTTCTTCTGAACCTTAGCAACCACTGATTTTTTATTCTATATTTTGCCTTCTCCAGAATGCTGTATAATTGGAATAATAGAGTATGTAGTCTCTTCAGACTTTTGGACTGGCTTCTTTTACTTAGCAATATGCATTTAAGTTTCATCCATGTTTTTTCATGGATTGATAGCATATTTCTTTTTACTGCTGAATAAGATTCCATTAAATAAATGTGAGTTTATTCATTAATCTATTGTAGGACATTTTGGTTGCCTCCAGTTTTGGACGATTATGAATAAAGCTGCTATAAACATTCACATGACTGTTTTTATGTAGACATAACTTTTCAGCTTAATTGAGTAAATACCTAGGAGCATGATTGCTGGATTGTATGGGAAGACTATGTTTAGCTTTGTAGGAAACTGCCAAACTGTTGTCCAAAGTGGCCAAACCATTTTGCATTCCTTCAAGGAAAGAATGGATGCTCCTGTTGCTCTACATCCTCATTAGTATTTTGTATTGCCAGTTTTCTGAATTTTAGCCATTTTATTGGTATGTAGTGGCATACCTTTGTTGTTTTAATTTGCAATTCCCTATTGACAAATGTAATAGCTCTTTTAAAGTTTTTGTCTTCTAATTCCATCATGTCTGTCATTTCTGGATCTGTTTTCTATGGACTGTTTTTCTCCTGGTTATGTGTGAGTCTTTCTTATTTATTCTCACATCTAATAATTTCAGTTGGCTATTCTACATTATAAATATTACACTGTTGAATGTCTGGGTTCTTTTAAAGAATCTGGAGTTTTGTTTTGATATGCAGTTGGTTTATTTGCAGATCAGCTCAATACTTTTGAGGCCTGTTTTTATTATTTGTAATGGTGGGTCCAGAATAACCTCTACTTAGGTCTAATGCCTTACTCCTAAGGCATGGTTTTTCTTGGATCTCTGTTGAATACCCCAAGCCAGCAGTTCTTAACAAGAGGTCTGTGAGCTTGAATTGAAATTCAAAAAACTTTTTTCTTGTGGGGACGTGTTGGTGCGGGTGTGATATATTTATTAAATAATACACAGTATAGTGTGGACTTAGTAAGGGATCCGTGGTTTTCACCTGGCTGACAAAGTGGTCCGTGGAACAAAATAGGTTAAGAACCCTTGTCCTAAGTGATCATCAAGGCCCCTTTATGTTGATTGATCAGAATTAAAACATATTCCACTGGATGAGCTCCAGAAATAATTTTTTTCCAAGTGCTTTTTATTTATCTGATCTTATGGAGTCTTACCATGTGTATATGAAGCTTAGAGTCCTGTCAAAGACTTAAAGGACTTCTATGCACATTTCTGAAGCTATCTTTCTGAATAAATTCACAAATTCTAGTTGCTTTTGCTTCCTTGAGATCTGATCTCACTCCCTCTCCTCACTTTCTCTCTCTCACCGCCTTATCCCCTCCCTCTCAGCAGCTCATTTGGAATGCCATCCTCTGCCTGAATAGCCCCTCCTTGTGCAGGGTTTCAGTGCCTGCCTCTCCAGGCTGAAATCTAGACTGGACAGAGAAGTCACCTCATTCCTGTCTCTTCTCACAGGAAGCACTCTCCTCTGCCAATTGCCCAAAGTTTGAAAAACAGTTTTTATTTATTTTTTCCCAAATTTCCTCATTTTCTATGATGGGAGGGGTAGTTCAGTGCCAGTTATTCCATTATGGATGAAGGGTAGACATCTACTGTAGAGTTTTAAGGTTGCTTTTTTAGATTCTTTTGCTTTTTTCAACGAATATCTTTCTTTTTAGGTAATTTTGAAGTGAAGGAGAAGAATTTCCTTAAGAAAATTTTTAAAATAGAAGGCATTTTAAGTATACTGTGTTTTAATTATTGACTAACTAATGCATTCTCCTTTTTAAAAAATAGCACTTAAATCATTTTTTTTTAGGCTTAGTTACTTTCACATCCTTCATGCAGTGTTTAGGTTGCAAATTTGAAGTCTTCAGCTCATCCCTTTCTTTTGTAACTGTATCCAGCATATTTAGGAACAACCAGCCAACATCTTTATACTTTTAACTCCACAAAACTCTTAAGGTGTTAAAAACACTCTCACCCAGATCCTTGCCTCTTGTAAGCATGGAAGTTGTCGTATCCACATTTTGTGTATCTCTATTGCCAACTCATGCCATGTACTGTCAGTGGCCTTTTGATCATTGAAAACAGTCATTAGTGCCCTTGAATTGAATCAGAGTAGAGAGCCAATTACAAAAATCCAAGAACCAATTCAGAAATCCCATTTTAAAAATTATCTTTTTCAAGAACCACTCCTGGTACCAAGCTTGGTTTTTCTAGGGAAACTGAACTGACAGGAGAGATCTGTAAATAGTATAAGATTATATAAAATTGTCTCATGTGACCATGGGGATACACAAGTCCAAATTCTATAGGGCAGGCTGCAAGCCAGGGACTCAGATTAAAGTCCTCATTGAATTCCCCAGGAGGCGCTGACTATCTGAAGTAGAGATGGGGATTTTTCTCTCTGAATGCTGAAATCACTTCTCCTTTTAAGGCCTTCAATGGGTTGGATGAGACCGCAATCTCCTCAGTTGATTTTAGATGTAACCAGCCATCTATACAATCAAGTCACTGATGGTTAAAGTCCATGAAATATCCTTATATTGCAATTAGCCCAGTGCCTGCTTGACCCTTGACTTACCTGGCCAAGTTGATACATTAGCTTAACCATCACAGTAACATTGTTAGTTTTTATTGAGTATCTAGGATCCAGAGAGTATAAGTGAGTTGATAAAGGTTATGCAATTATATTTCATTTCATAAAAGTATTAATAGCTAGCATTTATTGTATGTTTATCTGCTTTATGTATTTTTCTTTTAATTCTTCTAACAACCCTATGAAGTAAACTCAATACTTGCCCCATTTTATAAATGAGAAAACTGAGTTTGAGAGAAATTAAATATATGCCCAAGTTCACATGAATAGAAAAGGAAAAAGCCTGGATTTTAACGTATTCAGTCTGATTCTAGAGTCTGATTTTTAACCACTATATTACTTGTTGTCTTACTGAATGCCCAATATGTAACTGACTCTATGTAAAGATGAGTAAGATTTGGTTTGATTTCTTTCATCAATAAGTTCATAAAGTTGGGGTAGGGAGAGAGAGATATATGAACAAAAAATATAAGGGATAGAATAGTGTGTGTGTGTGTGTGTGTGTATGTGTGTGTAGATGGGGCTTCCAGAGAAATGAAACAAGATGCTCAAAGATATAACATGAACAAGGAATAAAAGAGCGGGGAGAGGTGGAAGGAGGAGATCCTGGAGAAGTGGACAGACGGTCTGGGTAATCTATTGAATACCTCTACCAAGTGGAACACCTTTTATTAGGACGTGTGGGAGGTGAACAGGGAAGGGTATCTGCTAGCAGAAAGCCTCCAATCTACTAGGAGAAAAACAAAGTAACAAGTAGACATGTGAAAAATATTTCTATCATTGGACACTTCAGTTGGTATGGAAGCCCGGAGGAGCAAATACTTATCCAGCTTGGGGAAACATATAATGCTTCTTGGGAGATTCACCCACAAACTGGGCACAGAATAAGCAGCTGGCCTATTGCAAAAGTGAAGTACTAGGATCTCTAGTTCCTCTTTTGGCTCCATGAACTGTATTGTATTTCATCTATGGAGAGCAAAATAATAGTCTTATCATATTTGGTTTGAGGGGATCTGGCTTTTTGCCTTTTACTATGAATTGTCCAAAGCTGAATTTTCCAAAACTATTTTCAGTGTTTGGTGTTATGTAAGTTGGAGTTTTTAGTCATTTAAGGTGACTTGAACATGCCTTTGCATATTTGTAAAAAGAGCCCATTCCTAGACATCATGTTTATTTCTCAAATGGTGGCACTACTATAAAAAATAAAGGACCTTAAAACCTTCAGCCACATTTTAATGTCATTACACTTTGTGATCTTCAAGCATATGCAAAACAAATATGCAGAAATCATTGAGTTTATGGGGGAAGAAAGGCAGCTCAATTTAAAAGTTTAACCAATATTATGATTTGTTATTTGATGGTTGGCTTCATTTGGCATTTGGAGATTTTCTCAAATTCAAGAGTGTATGGTATTTTTAGAATTATTAGTGTAAAAGCAAACATCTTTAGTTGAAATGTGACTGGCATATTTAACTGAATGAAAAATGAGGACACAACACTTCCTGGAGATTTATAATATTTTGGGAAATATTTACAAACATACAAAACATTATGTTGATTCTCTAGAATTTTTTGTGGCTATTTCTGTCAGTAATTTTTTTTAAAAATTGGTAACAATCAAAATGATTGCTCAGATATCTTTCCTTTTTCTTATGAGTCAGCATGGACCATACTTGCCACCTTTCAGTACACTGTCTAATCGTGTTGAGGCTGAAACCTCATTGGGCTGGTATTAACCTCTCCCTCCTCCTTCTCCATTTGGATCGGTTAATTTGTCTTTGAACATATTTTTTTTTCAGGCATATCTGTTTTTCCCTTCTGCTATCAAGTGTAGAGACTTCCAGATTCTTGGCTAAGGTTGAGTTGCTAAATGCATGGTTTGGAATAGAATGAATATAAACTGAGTCTGTGGGATGAACCCAGGAACTTTGGGGTACAGAATAAACTTTTTAAGCATCTATAGAATTTAAGATTAGTAGAGCTTCTGAAAGTAATGGAGCTCAGACACAATGAAGGCTGTTGTTAAATTTTCATCACTTCGTAAGCATTTAAATGAATGTTCATTTGTATAACTTTGCTAGAGATTTCTTCAGAGCTCTATTTTTTTGTGACTGGATGTAAATAAATTTATTGATATATGTTCATGGCAAAGTGTAGCAAATAATTAATGGTATGAATTGATTTTTTTGGGGGACATTGTCTTTACTCATTGGAAATCAAGGAGGAAAAAAGGTTACATTTGTGTGTTAGGAGTTAGGGTTTCAGCTTTCTTGATTAGAGGTCAAGAGCAGTTGAAGTGCTTGTCTACTAGATGCTCTTTCTCTGAAACAACGAGGAAACTTTTATGTTAATATTATCCAAGAACTGTAAAGAGAAATTGGAAAGAACTGGGAGAGTATATCTCTATAAACCTTTAAGGAAGAGACTATCCTTACAAACTGGCAGAGCCACTGCTTTCTTTCCTTTCTGTAGATTCTTTAAAGTTCTTACCAGGCACCTTGACCTTCATTTGATTTCCTGAGTGGACTTCCCTACTAAAAAGAGAATGTGTTGAGCCACCAACATGAATATCAGTCTGCTTGGAAGTCAGAACCTCAGAAATTATTCTGTTGGTTCTTTGACACAAATCAGTCTCATGTGAGTTTGAGTTGTATAAGCTGGATTTTTTTTTCTTTGTGCCTGATTACTACTGGCAAATTGATCATTGTATACCATCTCAAGGCATATATGACTAAAGAGAGAAAACTCTGGAGTAAAGAGCGATAACTGAACTATTTTTCCCAGGTACCCCATCCACCCCACTACAATTATCAAAGTAACATGTGCTTATTGTATAAACAATTGCGGAAGCACATTGAATAAAATTATGTATTGTATGGTTATCATTGAATATATTATTATGGTTCATTGTATAAACTACTGTACATAGCCATTGTAGAACATTATAGAAGATTTAGATATCTTTCCTTCTTGCCTTTTTTCTGAGCATAATTTACACGGTTAAAATTATGTAAATACACCTAATACTTATTGAACACTTAAAATATGCTAGACACTGTTTAAGTATTTTATATGTACTCATTTATTTTTCCAGGTAGTGGAAATTTATTTAATTTTCACTCTAGTTCCAACAGATTATCCAGCCATGTGTTCAGGGCCTGAGTCCAGACAGTGTTTGATGAGCCAGAATTTCATCTGATGTGATTTGAAGATTTTCATCCCAAGCAGACTACAATTTCTTACACTCTGCTTTTCTGTCATTTAGAGGAATGACTTGTAGGTGGTTTCTGATGGCTTCAGACAGATTCTTCACCAAGTTGACAATAGGTGTTTAGGTTAAGAAGGAATTGCCTCAGGGCCTCTCTCCACATGCCTTCCAGCTGCCATTTAAAAGTTAAAAAAAAATTTTTTTTATTGATACATATTACTAAAGCATACAATTCATCCAAAGTGTACATCAGTGGTATTTGGTACAATCACATAGTTGTGCATTCATCACTTCAATCATTATTAGAGCATTTTCATCATTTCAATAATAATAATAATAAACAAAAACAGGCAAACAAGAAAATTCTTCGTCTCTCAATCTCTCTCTGTTTCCCCTGCTGTACATAGCTGCTATTTCTGGCTATTCTTGCTCGTTTATTTATTTATTAAGCAGTTTTATTGAGATATATTCATATACTATACGATCTATCTGTGTATTCATTTTAATTTTCAAAACAATGCTGTGAGGTAGGAAGTATTATTACCCCCATTTTGCAAGTGAGACTACTGAGTCACAGAGATAATAATAAGCTGTGCATATAAATGCATACAATTGAGCTGTGAAAATTAGTTGAATTAATTATTATTCACTTATGATAGATAATAACTTTTAGGTAACTAGTTAGAAAATAGTATCTTCTGATTTTTATCAAAGTTTATTGTTATTGATAAAATTCCACACATATTACAAAAGGACAGGAATTTCTGATTTAACATGATAAATGTATCCCTGAAAAAGGAAAAGTTCATTTTGCAAAACTGTACACTAAAATAAGAGGACTTATGGGAAAAATGGGGAGGGCAGCCCATAGGAAACTTACGCAGAGTACTAGCAAAAATTGCAATTGGGTCTTGAGATAACTTGTGTACTGGCAGGCACAAGTTAGATGTGGAAATGCACAGAAGTTAAACAGTGGAAATGCACACTTTGAGGCACTGAGACACTGCAAATGGAAGAGGAGCTCTGATCAGTAGAACTGGCCGCTTAAAGGTGGGAACAGAAGGGAGTGCAACTGCTGAGAATGAAAAGCAGTACAAGTTAAAGGATGCACTTCTTTGCAGTGGAAGCCCTGGGTGCATTTGTTCATTTTTAACTTTTAAAAAATAGACCCGAAAGTGCTTCCATTTTCTCTGCAGACTAGTTGAGGGTTTTTCCTTTCTGCTGAAGTCTATGATTCTAATTTCACTATTTTTTTCTATTTCCTAGGGGAAAAAATGCATTTGAATCAGCACAACTTCCATTCGTATGAGCTGATTGATATTACGTTAGTGTTGCAAGGCAGTGTCTCTCACACTTTACTGTGTACACAATTTATCTGAAGAGCTTCTTAAAAACAAATCCCCATTTGTATTTCTGACCAACTCCCAGGTGAAGCTGGTTACATGAGACTACCTTTCAAATAGCGAAGTTGTGGCGGAGAGGATCGTATAAAGCTCTCTCTTGCTTCATATGTGAACTTCAAAATTGATGGAAATCATATTGGATCCTAGATCAATACTTTAGGAAAATGAGACCAAATAAAAAAATGGTATTTTCAGTGAAGTCTGTCCTGCTTTCCAAATGATTCAGTCTTCTCAGGTGGTTCAGCACTGGGGTGGCCATTGGTTCATAATGGTGCAGAATTATGAACATAACCTCAATAGAATAACACTTTGCAAATTTAATCATGGCAATGGGGGAAGCATTTTGAAGTAATAGGCGTGTGCATTTGGGTATGTCTACCATCCATCACCAGATCAAACATGTTTCTATAAAAAACACCAAACATTTAGGGAAACCTGTGTTGTTTTATAAAGCCTTATTCAGTCTATGTGTTGAATATGATTGCTTGTCTGGTTTTATTTTCTTCCATTTGTGAAAGAATTTTTTCCCTTAGAAAAAAATTTTATCTTTGTTTTTGGAGATAAACTTTGAACAAAGTGTAAGCTCATACCATGTTCCCAATACATACACTTTACCTTAGGATTATGATGCATGCTCCCAATTGCTTCCTGTCTCTGGGTCTCTAGTATCTAGTCTGGAAAAGGGACTAGGTACATGATTGCTAAAATCTATTTCCACTGCAAATTTCTCTGGGTCTGAAATCTTGTTTGAAAGGAACAGTTTAACAATATAGGCTAAAGGATTTTTTCCAAACAATTTTCTGGATGTGTTAAATGAATCAATTTTCTCAGCTTTTTAGTCTCTCTTCCTAACATTCACCATCAATGCCATGGAAAAAAGGACATTATTAATGGCAATGAAGGATTATTTATTTTTA
Source organism: Tolypeutes matacus (assembly GCA_026826555.1). Taxonomy (NCBI): domain Eukaryota; kingdom Metazoa; phylum Chordata; class Mammalia; order Cingulata; family Chlamyphoridae; genus Tolypeutes; species Tolypeutes matacus. The sequence continues at coordinate 10,692,421 of JAKSZT010054478.1, forward strand.
AAATGAGGATTTATATTGTTTCCAGCACTATTCTTAGGAAGTTTAATCTCTAGTTAGGAAGAGAAAACATATAGAAAATTTAAAATCAATGCACAACAGTGAAGGACTATGTTTCAAACTGAGTATTTAGGCAAATTCAAAAGTGTAGCAAAAGTAGGTTGGCCTCTGAGGGCACTGTAGGTAACTCATCAATCCAGAACTTTTCCTTGGTTTACTCACTCATCCATTCATTCATAATAATTATTTACTGAGTAGCTATTTTATGCCAGGTACCCTGCTAGGAACTAGAATACGCTATTTAGCAAAACCAGAAACAAGTCACAGCTGTTATGGAATATATAATTTAGTGGTTGGAATGAGTACGTGGATATAGATGTTAATCCAAGCATCACAGAAATAAATGAAAAACTCTAGATATACGAAATTCTACAGGGGAGCAGTACATGTACTCTTTTTTTTTGTGTGTGTGTGTGTGTGTGTTCCATGTGAATCACTTTAATAGTTACTTCAAGATAGTCCATGGTAAAAAGCAAGATCATAAACTTAAAACCAAAGGCAGGATACATATATGAGGTCCACAAATGAATTTAAATCATTTATTCTCATTGTTAATCATACTACAGAGAATAATACAATAATAAAATATATCATCCTCAGTAAATCTTCACTTAGAAAATCTGATTGTTACAGGTAAAATATAGCATTTAGAATTTTCATTTAAAAATACAAATTTTATGAAAATTTTAAGAATTTTTGAGAATGGGAATTATAAAAGTTAATGCTAAAAAATTCTACTTTCAGATAATGTATATTTTAAAAATATTATGAAAAATATTCTTTACTCTGAAAACAATGTCAGAAAAGAATACCTGAGTTCCTCTAAAACCACTAGTTCTAGCTATCCAATTGCTGTTTTGGTAACAAGAAAAGCACATTTACAATTTAACACTGCATTCACCTGTCAAATAAGATAGAATAAATGTTGTAGCATATACATTAGAACGTCATTTTTTTTTTTTTTACCAGGAGGTCCCGGGGATCGAACCCGGGTCCCTCCATATGGGAGATGGATGCCCAACCAGTTGAGCTACATCCAACCCCAGAACGTCATTTTTAAAACAGAGTTCTTTCACTCATTTAATCTTTTGATTAACTGGACTACACACTTAAATCTTATATTCTAAAAATATCTGGAAACATTTTTCTTAATTTCTAGCCCTGAAAATCCATTCTAATGCCTTTATCAATATGCACTGTAACCAAATGAAATTAGTGTTTTGTGGCCTTAATAGTTTATAGAACTTAATATATTTGAAGGTGTGATGAAGTAGCTTCATCTTTCCATTTGTTTATATGGTCTGAAATCACAGTTCTGCACAATGGACATGTTTTTTCTCTGTTAAACCATAAGATAATGCACTCTTCACAAAATATATGCTGACAAATGAGAAGAACTGGCTTCTGAAATTCAGCTTGACATACTGAACAAATATCATTCACATCTGAACACTGTCGCTTGCTGGCAGGCACTCCATAACTTGGTCGTGTAAAAAATATTCGCAAAACCTGTCTGAAAGTTCTCAAATGTCCAAAGAACTCCAAAAGTTTTAATATGAGGTAGAGTAAAGCCAACAATATCCCAAGACTCCATCTAGTTACATTACCAAACTTCCCATAGCTTATAAGGTAACGAAACCAAACTGGTATGGGAACAAAAGTTCAGTAATATTGACATAATTCTTCTAAAAGCATATACCAGTAACCCTTGGATTTGAAAGGCATGAGGAAACAAGGCACCAATAAAATAAGGCATTTTAAGCCCATGAAGAAGAATTTCAGAATGAAGTCTGTAAATCCAACTATCCAAAGTATTGCCCAAAAACTTGAATGGTCCAAAGTAGGATTTAAAAACACTAAGCTGTAATAGAGTGACTGAGAATGAAAGGTGTAATATAAAAGAACAGAAGATCCCATTAAGAATACCAGTAACCAAGCACACTGAATCTTTGAGCGCCTTTCTCTTAGAAAAACCTGATTTATAATGCTTTTGTTTGCATACATAAAAGTTGTTAGCAGCCCAATTCCAAGAGAAATTCCTGATATATGCTGCATAACAAGTTTGACACCCAGAATCAAAATATATGGAAGACTTTTTTGCAACCACTTGAAGAGATAGCGGAATTCTGAAAAGGAACTGCTCCCATGTTCTCCAGACTCAGTGGCAGTATCATCTGGCTGCCTAGCATCACTATGTGAGTGACTGCGCAAGCGACTATGTACACATCCGTGGGTACAGCTATGGACTCCTGACCTTACATTTCTGGAGCTTGGATTTCCAGCACATTCTTTAGGTATGGAGTTTATCTGGATATGAACTTCTCCAGAATGAAGACAAGAGCCTTCTGTCAATCTCGTATGGGCACATTGGGAGGCTGAGGCATCCTCACTGCCTGCAGTGCCTGGAGTACAGTGCAATTGAGTACAGTTGGCTTGCATGGCCCTTGAATACTTTCTGTCTTATCCAAACTCTGTCTCCTCTCATGACGACAAGCGGACCGAGGCCGCAGCAGCCGCGCCAGGAACAGCGGGAGACAACGCCTCAATCCTTCCAGCCAGGGCCATCACCCTCGAACCGCACCGCCAGCAGCTCCGACTCAGCCCAGCAGCGGCGCCCATGTACTCTTGAAGATTAAAATTAGGGGTATTTGACCTAGCCTCAGACTTCAGAGAAACTTTTATGAGGAAGCTGATATCTGAAGGAAGATGGTAATTAACTGGGTATAGAGATGTGGGGAGACTGAAGGGAAGTGTTGGACGTGGTAAGCTTTCCAGTCAAAGAGACCTTGCTATGGAGCATTCAAATAATTGAAATACCAGTGTTGTTTAGATTTAGGAAGGTATTGCAGTAGTCCAGGTGCTTGATAATAGTACCTTGGATTATGGTTATGGTACCTTGTTAACATAGAAAGAAGTAAATAGATTTGAAAGATACATAAGGCTGTGGGAGGTAAGCAAGAGGGAAATGTCAAGAATGTTTCCTAGGTTTTAGGTTTAACTAGATAGATAGATGGTGGCACAATTTATTGACATAGGAACCAATATAAGCTTGTATTGGATAAGTTGACTTTAAGATGCTTTAAGGACATCCAAGAGATTGTCCAATAGGCACTTGGTTATATAAGCATGGGACTCGGAGGAATTAAAGATACACATTTGAGAGTACCCTGCATGTAAGGATGCAAGCGAAGCTGTAGAAATGTTAGGGGAAGAGCATACATAGATAAGGCAACTGGTCTGAGCCTTGAGGAACTCTAGTGGTCATAGCTGACAGTGAACTGGCAGAAGACACTGAAGTGGCCAGAGAGATAGAAAGAAAAGTAAGAGACTGTTTTGCCATAGGACTCAAAGGAAGAGAGTTTTTCTAGAAGGAAGGAAAGGGTAACAGTATCAAAATGCTGGTCAGATATTAAATAAAAAGATTAGGACTGATAAACACCCATTGGAATTTTATGACATAGAGTTCACCAGTAAACTTATCAAGAGATGTTTCCATGAAATGATGGAAATTAGAGCCAGACAGGGGTTGGCTGCAAAGAGGTGTTGGGGAAAGAATTGGAGACAGTGTGTATATACATTGCTTTTAAGTACTTTGATTTTAAATGGTAGAAGAGAAAGGAGAGTAGTTGGAAGGGAATGTGTAGTTACAGGTATTTTTGTTTGTTTGCTTATTAAATGAGATTGAGCATGGCTTATTGTGTATGGTAATAACCCAGTTGAGATAAATATTTTAACTATTTAAGAGAGCAGGATAGTAGATGGTGTAGCATAGCACTTTTATGCTTTCATGTGCATATGAATCAGTTGGCCTTTTTGTTAAAATTTAGATTCTGATTCAGTAGGTTTAGGGTGGAGCCCAAGATTCTTCATTTCTTAGCAGCTCCTAGGTGGCACTGAGGTTTTTGGTCAGTGGGCCAAACTTTGAATAGCAAAAGTTTAGTAGAATTGCTGGAAAATGTTGTGGATCCATTTAAGTTGGGTGATTCTATATTTATAATGAATTGCATTTGTTCTGTGGTGTAATGTTTCCTAGCATTGCTTAGTTGCTTAGGGATAGGCAAGAAGAAAACAGAAAGTAGGAGTTTAAGCTGGATACAGAGGAAACTGTATAAAGGAAGAATGGATGGATTTGGAAAAAGGAGGAAGTTGAGAGCACTTAGGGTTCCTCTCTGGTGGAAAAGCTCTCATAGTGGAAGTGGTTGAAAAAGAAAGCTGGAAGAAAAGGAGGTTTTTAATGAGGATTTTGAAAGTGAAACAATTACAGGTGATGATAAGACCTCAGATGCCATCTTGGAAAAATATGGCTGAAATGGCATGAGGTGGCAATGTCCTCATCATTATTTCATACCCACAGAGCAAGAGAGCTGATGAGAATGGATCAATTTTAGGTCATTCATGGCCAAATTCTAGGACATGGAAATTACAAAGAGGGAAGGGATTTAAACTCTAAGTTCATGTGGTGGTTGGCCATTTATCTCTTTAGAATTTCTCTTAGGATTAATTTATTTAGATAACAAATACATATTGATTATCTATGGGAGCTAGGGAATGTTCTAGATATTGTTGATACTGGATTGAACAAAGAGAACAGAGCTTACATTCTGGTGAATTCATGTCTTTGGAGTCCTGGTTTCCATGTGGATGATGTTTTAAAAAGGACCAGTAATCTGCCTTCCTCAACCCTCCCGACCAAATTGGAAAGAAATACCTTTCTGAAAAAAAAAATGTGAGATGGGAGATTAGAGCAGTTCAACTCTAGCCCTTAAAGGAAAACCTCCATCCCCATATTCTTCTTGATGTGAGATTCTTTGGGTTGAGTTCTACTCATCATTGAAGTGAACAAGATGAGTTTGTAGGGAAAAGAGCTACAAAAGTCAGTTAACTAACTTTGTAAAAGGCTGCTTTGGTCTGTGTAGTTAAAGCCAAGAGAATGCTTTTACTAAGAAAGCTGCCTTGGAGATGTGGAATGAGTACTTGATTTAAGAGGTTATGCCTGGAAATAGCAAAAGGTAGCAATTGAAGGTGAAGTCTACATGAGTTCTGAGAATGCAGGACTAAGACCCTTGCCTACCATTGGGTGTATAACAAAAAAGGAGGAAAGTCAGAAGGTTTATCACTATTGATCATGTCGAACCACCCATTAAGCTTTTCTGACTTTTAGTGAATATCATAAGGTAAATCAAGAATATAAATGAAAACATAATAAACATAATAAGAATTTTGATTTTAATTTTCAGTGACCTGAGTGTGGTAACTGGTTATGTCATTGTTCTATTATTTTCTTCAGTGTTTCTATTCGTAGAGCCATTTCTATACTGACTTTGCATTTTTCTAAATTCTACAACTGATAGGCTGTCAGTAAGAGCTCATTCACCTCACTGGTCGAGGGTGAAGATTCGTTACCTAGAACAATGGAAAAGCTTCTCTTTTTCTTTTGATAAATGTGGATAAAGTTTTGGCATTAAGTGTGGTCCCTGAAACATGATGAGAAGCCCAGCCATTTCTTTATAGTTTTGATGAATAGAAGACTATACTCCTTACCTTTGAAATCTGACTACAGAATCACACTATACTCCAGAACAGTCATATCCCCCCAAAATTTCTTGGAATTTTTTGCCCAAAGCTTCCTCTTTACTTGTCTGTATCATTTCTGAGACTGATCCTTTTCTGTCTGGTCTGTCCTTATCAGTTAAGGGTATTGACACCAGTGATAATGGTGAATATGAGGTCAGCACCATACAGGTAGAATTGAGATATTATAATAAATCATGGGAGAGAGGAAGCCAGTTTAGGAAGACAGACTTTCCAAGCTTATGACTCACTCAAACTTTATGAGATAATAAATTTAGGAATCTTCTTAAAACTCTTTTGTATTTGTGTAAGGTGACGATGAAGCATAATTTTTCTATTTCAAAGGAAAAGTAAAAGAAAGCATCTTTGGCCACTAAAGAACTCGGCTCTTTCAAAATATTTTGAAGAGCTAAGTGTAAATGAATCAGAAAACATATGGACTGGATTTCTACCATTACGCTCAGGGAAGGCCTTTTTTTCAGTAAGAAAAGAATTCAGTTGACAATCAGGTTTTAGGTTTTTTCTGAATCAAATATTTAGAAATCAGTTCAAGAGATTTTCCTGAACCTGAGTGAACAAAAGGTTGTTTCTCCTCTTCTCATTTTATCATTTATTTTGAGTTTCTTGGCCATTATTTATCTTGGTGCCCAAAGGAGAAAATGAGTAAATTTGAGCAAGCAGACTTTAAAGGTAAACATTCATTTAAAGACCTTCCTTAATAAAATATAGCTGATCCAGACAGAATTAGCTCTACATTTATGTCACAAAGAAAACTTTTCTTTGAGAATGTCAATGGCATTATGTTTCAATGGCTTTAAATAGTCCAGATAGATTGACAGAAGGTTGCCTTATTTTTAGACATAAATGAATTTTGTCTTTATTGCCCATCCACTTCTCATTTTTAGCAATTCTTCATCCTCCTTTAATGCTCAATCTACCTTATCACCAATGTCCTGGACTTTTTACAGTTTCTTCTAGCTTACCAGCACCCGTCTCCCCCTATAACTGGGGCATCCCAATGTCATGGCTAGGGCCCCATTATCAAAGATGATACTTAGAGTATCAATTCCACAGTATCCAAATAGTATATATTAAGTTAATTATATATATTCCCATGAATTATGTTTTAATCCTTTTTCTCCTAGGCACACTTTACTAACTTCAGATCTTATCAAGAGGCATAAGCCAATAAAATACATAAAGAGTTATAGGAGTATTGAGGAATTCCAAAAGTCTGACTGTTTACCATGTTTCCCCTCTATGGTAGATTGCATTAATGGCATTCATTCTTAACCTTACTTTGAATCCCTGCCCTTTTCCACAAGAATTTGAAGTTCCTTACACTAAGGAGGTAGAGTATATTTTCCACCCATTGAATTTAAGTTTGGCCATGTGACTGCTTTGATCAGTGGAATTTCAGTGGGCCTGAAATAACCAGTTTTAAACAGCTCTTCAACTTATTGTTCTAGCAATAGAAGAACTTGTATCATGGATATAAAGGCAGTGGCCACCAGAGGTTCTGAGGGGAGGCAGAGGGAAGAATAGGTATAACATGGGGTATTTTGGGTACATTGGCATTGTCCTGCATGGACATTGCAATGAGGTATACAAGCCATTATGCATTTTTTTCAAAACCTATAAAATTGTGCAGGGCAAAGTGTAAACTGTAATGTAAACTAGTCCTGTAATATAAACTATAGCCCATGGTTAGTAGCAATGCTTCAATATGTATTCTTCAACTGTAACAAATGTGCCACACTAATGAAAGATGTTGTTAATGTGGGAAAGTGTGGGAGGGAGAGGGGGTGGGGTATATGGGAATCCCCTATATTTTTGATGTAACATTTATGTAATCTAAATCTTCTTTTAAAATTATATATATATATATATATGTTTTTTTCTTTATTGAAGTATATCACTCATACATGAACATACATAAACAATAAGTGTATAGCAATAGTTGTGAACTTACAAAACAAATGTACATAACATCATACAGTGCTCTCATACTTCACCCTACCACCAATAACTTGCATTGTTGTTAAACATTTTTAAATGATGTTTAAAGAACATCCTAAAAATATTACTACTAACCAACATATTTTCCCTCAACCCACCCTATTATTATTATTATTTTTAATATCATTTATACATGAACATACATAACCAGAGTGTATGGTAAAACTTGTGAACTTACAAAGCAAATATAACATCATATGGGGGTCCCATACGTCAACCCTCCACCAACACCTTGCATTGTTGTGAGACATTTGTTACAAATTATGAAAGAATATTGTCAAAACCTTACTATTAATTATAGTCCTTATCTTACATTCGGTGTATTTTTCCCCCAACCCACCCTATTATTATTTTTAAAATATATTTTTATGACAAAAGATGTAAACTTACAAAACAATCATGCACATGTGCAGAATTCCCACACAACACCCCTCTATCAACCCACTGCACTGTGGTGGAACATTTATTCCAGATTATGAGATAATATCATCCAATTATTACCAGGTCCACAGTGTACATTTGGCACACATTTTCCATACTCCCCCATTATTGACACAGAACATCTTTGGCATAGATGTAAGAATATTACAGTATTGCTATTAACCACAGTCCATAGGTCATTTGTATTTTTCCCATGCTTCTCCACATTCCCAATACCCTGCGATAGTGATGTACATCTGCTCTAGCTCACAAAGGACACTCTTGCATCTGTACCATCAACCACAATTCTCATCCACCTCTGGGTTTACTATGCTATTCAGTCCCTAGATTATTCTCTAGCTTTCTGTCAATTTGTATTTACTTCCATAGACTACAATTTTCAGCCACATCCCCATTGATAAACCAGCTGTTACTCATTATAATGTGTTATCACCAACTCTGTACATCTCCCCACTTTTACAGTAAAGCGAATTAAAATTTCTACATACATTAAATATCAGTAGTCCATCTCAGTCCTCCTCTTATCTCCTTTAAGAATCCACCACCTACCACCAGGTCTTGAAGATATTTTCCTGTATTTTCTTCTAGAAGCTTTATGGTTCTTGCTTTTATATTTAGGTTTTTGATTCATTTTGAGTTAATTTTTGTAAAGGGTGTGAGATAGGTGTCCTCTTTCCTTCTTTTGCTATGGATATCCAATTTTCTCGGCACCATTTGTTGAATGGACTCTTCTGCCCTAGCTGGGTGGATTTGACAGGCTAGTCAAAAATCACTTTACCATACATAGATAAGAAGGTCTGTTTTTCAACCATCAGTTTGGTTCCATTGGTCTATGTGTCTGTCTTTATGCCAGTACCATGCTGTTTTTACCACTATAGTTAGGTAATATGACTTAAATCTGGAAATGAGAGTCCTCCAACTTCGCTTATCCTTTTTAAGATGTTTCTGGCTATTCAGGACCTATTACCCTTCCAAATAAATTTGATAATCATGTTTTCCATTTATTTAAAAAATGCTGGTGGAATTTTTATCGGGATTGCATTGAATCTGTACATCAATTTGAGTAGAATTGACATCTTAATGACATTTAGTCTTCCAATCCATGAACATGGAATGTTCATCCAATTACTTAGCTCTTTTTTTTTATTATTATTTCTTTTAACAATGAATTGTAGTTTTCTGAATACAAGTGCTTTACATTGTTGGTTAAGTTTATTCCTGAATATTTAGGTTTTCTCTGTCATATTTTATTTTTACCACTCTTTTCACACTTTTGGTTTTACTTTTACTGATATAATCTTCATTTCTATACTCTCTTCCAGGCCTCTCTCTCCCCTGTCTTTTCTTTTCATGCTGTAGCACACCCTTTAGTATTTCCTGCAAAGAAGTTCTCTAGGTTACAAAAACTCTCAGTTTCTGTTTATCTGTGAATATTCTAAACTCGCCCTCATTTTTGAAAGACAATCTTGCCAGATATAAGATTCTTGGCTGAAAGTTTTTCTCTTGCAGTACCTTAAATATATCATACCACTGTCTTCTAGCCTCTGTTGTTTCTGGTGATAAATCAGCATTTAATCTAATTGGGTATCTCTTATATGTTATGCATTGCTTTTCTTTTGCTGCTCTCAGAATTCTCTCTTTGTCTTTGGCATTTGACATTCTGATTAGTGTGTGTCTCAGAGTTGGTCTATTCAGATTTTTGGGGGTTGGAAGTACATCGTGCTTCTTGGACATGGATATCTATGTCCTTCAATAGAGTTGGAAATTTTTCTACCATTATTTCTTCAAATATCCTTTGCCCCTTTTCCCTTCTCTTCTTCTGGGACACCCATGACATGTATGTTTGCATGTCTCTTGCTGTCGTTTAGTTCCCTGAGAACTTGTTCAAGTGTTTCCAATCTTTTCTTCATCTGTTCTTTTGTATGTTCACTTTCAGAGGCCATTTCTTTAGGCTCACCAATCCTTTCTTCTGCCTCCTCAAATATGCTATTATATGATCCCAGTGTATTTTTAATTTCATTTATTGCACCTTTCATTCCCATAAGATCTGCTATTTTTCTATGTATGCTTTCAAATTCTTCTTTGTGCTCATCCAATGTCTTCTTAATATCCTTAATTTCTTTAGCCATCTCATTGAATTTATTAAAGAGATTTGTGTGAACATCTATGACTAGTTGTCTCAAGTCCTTATGTCATCTGGAGGCTTATCTTGTTCCTTTTACTGGGCCATGCTTCCTGTTTCTTGGTGTAGATTATAATTTTTTGTTGGTGTCTTGGTATCTGGATTACTAGAGTATTTATCTGGGTGCAGTTTTTCTCTTTTGTTTAGGGCTTCCTGCCCTTTCTCCCTTGCTGGTTGTATAGTAGAAGCCAAGGATATAGTTGGTGCTGTAACCTGTGGAGGCTCAAGCTGCCCGCATTTCCCCAAGGATCAATATTGCATCTCCCAACTTTCTCCTTTGCCAGGGGTAGGGACAGAGCCACAGCTATGTGGAATAATCCAACTCATGCAGGCCTAGACCGTAGTTGCCCAGAGAGACTGATGAAGTTTCATGCCCCTTTCTCCCCTGCCTGGGGTGGGGATAGAGCTGCAGGTGTGGACAGCAATCTATGCAGTACAGGTCCAAGGTGACCACAGTTGCCCCAGTAGACTTACAACTTTTCAGTCTGTGCCAGCCAAATGTACCTGCAGTTACTTGGAGAGGCTGGTGCAGGGCTCGTCAGCTTCCTCCCTGCAAAAGGGTGGCTGAAACCTAGGCTTGGGCTGTAGGCCAATCTGGGTGAAAGAAACCAGTCTCTACTGTCACTGTGATTTTCAGTCAGCTCAGCTTCCCCTCATGCTGGAGGTGGAGCCAAAATGTCACCTACCGGCCTTCTTCTGACTTGGACAGGCTAAAACTTTAGCTATTCTTAGGGTTATACTTTAGCCAGCTGAATTTACAAATCACTAGCTGAGATCAGTGGCCAACCATACCTTCCTCCCCTGTTTTTGGGAAATGGAGCTTCCAATTCCTGCCACAGAATAGCTCCTGGGGTGGCTTGTGCTGCCAGAGTAGGATGATCACTGGCCTCCACGGTGTGACCTGTAGTTTCCTAGAGAGGCCGGTGCAGCTCCCCCCAGTTTTCTCCCTGCCCGAGGTGGACCTGGGGCTTAGGCTAGAGCTTCAATCTGATCTGGATGAAAAGAAGCTGATCCCTACCAGCACCGTGATTTTTCAGTTAGCCCTGCTTCCCCTCATGCCAGGGATGAAGTTAAGATGGCAGCTACCAGCCTCTTTCTGTCTTGGACAGGTTCAAACTTTAGCTGTTCTTAGGATTATACTATAGCCCACAGAATTTACTAATCAGTAGCTGAATTTGGTGCCCAACCATCTCTTCCTCCCTCATTTTTGGGAAGTGGAGCTTCTAATTCCAGCCTTGGAATAAATAGCTCCTGAGGTGGCTTGTGCCTCCCAAGGAGGATGGGCACCAGCCTCCGGGGTGTGGAGAGCTCTACTCATGAATCTTCTCTGCAGATGGGCAGTTTCCTTCTTCCATTCTTTCAAGGATGTTATAGGGGCACTTCTGGTCTCCTGGAGCCCCCAAACAAGTGCTCTAGATAACTCTGGGTGATCACCAACTGCCCCGTAGCAGGAGATGATTCTAGGAGCTCTTTACTCTGCCGCTATCTTGCTGGTTGTTTCTCTCTATATATTTTTAAAAAGCTCTTAAACGACTGCTCTTGTTCTCTTATACATCTTCTGTCATCATGAGAAGAACATTCCCATGCTAGTCCAGGAGAAGGATGAGAAACTCATGGAGCAGAGCTGTCTAGACAAGCTGCCGTAAAGCCCAGCTTAGAGTAGCTGACCCCACCCAATCCCCAGAAGCACAAGTGACCTTTTCGAAGATCAATAGAGTCACCTAGCTGGGCCCAGTTGAGATTAACCAGTCCCCAGTTGATCACAGATGCTTGCGTTAAATAAATGTTTATTGGTATATACCACTAAGGTTTTACTCATTTGTTATGCAACATTACAGTAGGTGTGGCTAACTGATACACCTCATTATCTCTTCCTCCTCAGCTGTTCCTGAGGAAGCACAATTAGAAAAATCCCTATCTGTAAATCCTCATTGATAATATTAATTTCTTAACCTATTTGGTTGTCAAGACTTTCAAAAGTAACGGTAATATAAGACACTGGACAAGAGCCTCAAGTGTCCATTTAGTTGGTCTTTGCATGTTCCTCTAAATTTTCCAAGTACCTTAAGACCATACTTAATCACGTTTCCCTTGTGACAATCCTGTAAGGTATATCAAGTATTATTACCCCATTTGCTTAGCACTTTCCATGTGCTTGGCATTATTCTAAATGCTTTACATATATTAACATGTTTATTTTCCCAACTATGCTATGCGATAGAAAATATTTTTATTGCCTTTTTCATAGATGCTGCAACTCATTTGAGCCTTACCAACTCTGTTATATGGTATGTCAAATATTATCCCCATTTACTGAGCACTTTCTAAGGGCTTCCATATATCACCTCATTTAATTTTCACGTTAATCAAAAGAGCTAGGAGCTCTCTATGAATAGCCCCATTTTTACCGATGAGAAAACTGAGGTTCAAAAGCCAAAGTCACACAGCTATTAAAACCATGCTTAAGAATCCACAGCTCAGAGACTCTACACAACTTATACCTAGTTACATGAACTACCATGTTGGGGGAGCTAGGACTAGCTTTAGACCTTCTGTTAGTCACCTTCCTAGCACAAAGGCTTGTCCTCAGTGTTCTGCTTAGAAAGGCCACCTATAATGATCTCATGTACTGCTGAGCCCGAGTTGCTTTCCTTGTAACACCAAGGGAAACAAATTCCAAAGTCAGGTACTTAGTCAAAAAGATCTGAAAGCTGACCTGCTGTGTCTCGGGCCAATTATTTCTGCATTATTTCCTAAATAAATAAATAAATAAATAAATAAATAAATAAATAATAAACTGGAATGGCTCCAGGATCCTATTCCAGAGCCTCCTTCACAAAGTACCCAGCCATCATCTCAAGAAGACTTTAATAATACTTTATTCTTAAAAATACTTATTAATGCATCTCAAGAGTTAACTATGGTTCACATGAAGCAACATTTCCCCACAAACCAGAGGACAAAAGGAAAAAAGAAGATTAATTTCTCTCACTCTCTCTTTAGCCTTTCTACCATAACGTTTTCTGATATTACTTCCCAAGTAGTTCAAGTATTACTATTATTATTACTGCTTTTAGGAATGGTTATTGAGGTCAACATCCTGTATTTCCCTTCTTTTTCTTTCTCTTCAAGTCCCCAAAGCAGATATGTGATATAAACTCAGTGGAGTTTGTTAGAAGCACTTTTTCTGGCTTCCTGAAATATTCTTGCTTGGGCCTCAGGAACTGAGTAGGGGCTTTCTATCAGTCAGGAGTTTAAGAAATAATTTAGGTGGTGCCCTAGATACAAGAGAAGACATAAATTAGGCAGCCAAGGTTCTGAGGTGAACAAGATGGCACAGAACTTGAAGTAATGAAATAAGACAACACTGTCTTAGGAATAGTGAATGCAGAATTTATTGTGCATTCCAATTAACTTACTAGGATAATTGAATGTGGTAATTAAGTACATATATGAGGAGGTCTTGTGTAAACATGTCAGCAAGCGTGCTTTTTGGTGATTATGTAAGAATCTAGGTAATTACTATTCAACTTGTGAAATTCATAATAAGCTTCTAATTATCCATTTAGCAAGGTACTATGTGCCTCAGGAAATAAGGTATTTTACTAATTAGAGCATGACCATGACCTGCACCTAGGATATTTTAATAAACACCAGATTTCAGATTATGATGTTGGAGAAATTAGGAAAAAGTAATAATCCATGTTGAATGAATAAATGAACACATGATCTTGAATATACATGAAGATAAATTTGAATGATAGTCCAATATAGAATATCATGGATGACTTTTAACTAAGAAGCCTTGATTTTATAAATGAGATGGAGGTAAGAAGTCCAGAGGCCCCCAAGTTTAAGTGAAATCTTTGCAACTTGTTTTCCAAGGCAAACCCAATTTAAGGAAGACCTTGCCCAGAGAGGTTGAATGAATCTCAGACATGTGCACAGGGTGACTTGTCTAGCAGAGACGCTTCAATGATGGACCTAATGGTGGCTCAGAATAGCAGAAGAGCAATGATTCATGAGTTGGATTGTGGTTTGAATCCTGTCTCTGTTTATTACTAGGTTTGTAACCTTGGTGAGTTAGTTGACTTTCCCAAGCTTCAACTTTATGACTCAAAGGGTATAATACCTACTCCTTAAGATAGCTATGAGAACCAAATGAAATGTTGTATATATGGTCCCCCGTAGTTAGTGTATCTTTATCTTAGTAACTTTCTTTATTTCTTTTTCTCTTTCTCTTGTTATCAGGGACCATGTCTTAGTCAAATTAGTATCTAGGTTAGGCTGCTCCTTAATAAAAGTTCAATAAAGGCTCCTTTTGAATGAATGAGCCAATGGAACATTCATTTACATTGCTCTGTAAAGTGTGACACAAGGTATTGATAAAATTAGCTAAGGGCAAACATGTGCCATTTGGAAAGTCTGGTGCACTTTTCAAAATCCAAGAATTCAAACTGCATACACTTCTTTCTCTTCATCTGTCCCCCATTTACTCCTCTTTGCTCTAGAGATCGTGAAATCCATTGGCCTTGAAGATTCTTCCTAGTGTGTGGGATATAGCAGCTGGACCTACCAAGTACTCTCTGTCCTTGTTATGCTTTTCCAACACTAGGAAGCTCAGGCAGTTGGTGCCAGACTGATTGTACAAATATTCAGTCAGCTACAGCTCCAAATCCACATGGCTTTACCAAATCATCTTGTAGCTAGGGCAGCTTCTCCAGAGGAACCTGATTCCACAACTTTGCCCAATGTCAACTACTGCCAGTATGCAGACTTTGAAATTTGATTTCTGTCTTTATAATTAAAATGTATTGTTTTGGCCCAACACATTCCTTTTTGGTGAAGTCCAGAAAATCATCTCAATGCAGGAGGGATCCCCTTTAGGTATGAGAATTGTTACCTGATTAGAACAGTGTACAGCTTTAAAAATAAGTTCCCACTGAAGAAAATGTGTTGAAAGTGTAGAATGAGAGGTTTAAGCTTGATATGAGAAAGGTCTTTCATTGAACAAGCATGAAATACTGAAACAAGCTCTAGAGAAAGGTTACGTCCCTCTAAAACCCATTAATATATACAATTTCTACTGTACGCTAAACCATTGTCTCTAAAGATTTTGATTGAGTCACCATCATAGATTATGTGCTTCTATTGCAGGAAACATATCACTGCTAGCCATTTGCCATCACAGGAAAGGGCAGATGATTTAGCAAAACAAAATAAATGCCATCATTTAAATTTAAATTTGGCACTTATATTAAATACCTGACTAAAAATAATCAGCAAAACTCTGCATGATAAAAAGTAATTCATATTTTAGAAATATTATTTCTATAAAAAAAGCACATTGATGATATCTTGTGGCACTTTGTACATATTTTACTCCAACTTCTTTGCTGTGAGTCTACTTTAGGTATCCTGCTATCTTTGTAAATTCACTCTGGAATCTTTTATACCATTCAAAGCAGCATCTTCTTCAGTGTTTCCTTTTGTAGCATTTTCATATACCGTTTTTACAATGTCATTTATTGTTGAGAATATACTTTTTCAGTTATATCTTACCTTCACTGATTAAATAGAATATTTCATTATTGAGATAATATCGATCAAGTATGTTTAGCTAAGGCATGGTAGAAATAGCATTTTCATTCTGCCCATAGCAAATCTCCTGAGCAGTAATCTAATAACTAGTTCTTCACTCTTTAACAAAATTTTCAAAATAATCTAATAACTATTTCTTCACTCTTTAACAAAATTTTCTTTAACTTATGTGCCAAAAGAATTTTCTGATGAAGAAATGCTTACCATGTATCATTCAGTTGTTTTTACCCTGCTGTTTTTAAGAACAGATATCTTCTCATAGACTATGGCGTTTTTGTCATTTGCCATTGTTTCTCAGCTGGGCCCACTAAACATTTATTACCAAGTTTAGTGAGATTTTGAAGAATGTGGATTATGTATTATATGTCTTTTGAAATGCTAAGAAAATTGCAGAGGTTTGACTTCTTGTTCCTAATGCTTAGTTTTTCTTTTTTCCTCCTTCCCTCCCTTCCTTTTTTCTCATATGTGTGTGTGTGTGTATTTAAATACACATATATGCTATTATTAACTATATTTTATGGCCCAAATAACCTTAGAGAGAGGTTTACTCTTAATGATAGTAGATGGAAATCTATATCACCACTAGGTTTGTACAGCAGCTTGTCAAACCTGATTAGGTCATCAGTGCTTTTTGTCCTTCTTAGAAGGTTAATGATAGAAACTTTTCCCCCTGTTTATTTATTTATTTATTATTAATTATGCTCTACACCCTATACTCATTTAATTTGCCCAACCACCCAATGCAGCGAGAATGAGAGTTTCACATTACAGTCTTATGTGGCAGGGAGAGACTGATACACAGTGAAATGAAGTCTTATGTGGCAGGGAGAGACTGATACACAGTGAAATGAAGCCCAAGGTCACTAATTTAATAAATCATGGTGACGGGAAATCACGCCTGGGGTGTCTGGATTCAGAGCTGCCTTCTTAACCCCTCTATCCTATTTCAGTGCTGCTATTTTATTGTTGTTGTTCTTTTCTTGTGTTTGCATTAACAATACATTTTCAATTCATGGCTTCTTTGCAAGGATCTTAAAAGCTACTTGTCCATTTTGTGTAGGTTAGTTTGGTTGAAACTAGATAATAGAATCCATAATTTCAGTTGATTAGAAGCAAGTAAACTGTGATAAATTGCAATAATCTGAAAGAGAACAAGAGAATGAGGGCACCATTGTCATCCTCCCTCCAATGCGGCAGAACGCCTCCCCTTTCTGTAGAAGGCCCCATATTTCCTAACAGAGCACAGTGGTTTTTGATACAGGGAACTACTAAAAGTACCAATGTCCACCCCATATTCTGACTATTAGTAAAGCTTATTTTCCTTCTTATTTTTAAATTAAAAATTAAAAAAAATAGAAGTTCTAATATTTTCTTTCTATAGCCACCATGATTATCTTGGACACCTCCTGGAGTACCTGACTGGGGTGTCCACAGCAGTAAGGCAAGGTGTAATTTAACTGATATTAGAGGGCAAATGATCTTTTAACTCTGGACTGAATTTCTAGGGAAGCACAAAAATAATAAAGAATGAAAGATATGAGATTAATCAATATTAACACTTTAAAATCTCTTCCAGTGTTCATGGAAACAGCAAATTCAGGCAAGCAAATTGAGCTATTCAAGAGTTTTGAAGGATAAAATATCTCTAGATGTCAAAAACTCTTATCAGGCTTAACTGGAACTGGCTTTTGAGCCTTAGCCTATCGTTCTACAACACTCATCCTTCAAATACACTTTTCACAAATGGTAGCTGATTCTTGAACCTGTGAGGACAGCTAGCATTGTGTCCTGATTGTCAGCAGGCTCTGCTAGAATTGCAAAGACCTCATGGCTGTTTGAGAATTTGGCATTTGTTGGTAATGGAAGGCTTGGCATAGAATTACATGAGGCCAAATTGTTTATTATAAAAATTCACTGTCAACCTCTACATTTTTCCACCGGTGAACCTTTCTGATTTTTGAATATGTAGATAACCAATAGTTTTATTGATCTGAACATTTATGCTCACCTTATATTAAACAGCTGAGAGATTTAAGGGGTGTTCAGAGAGTTACAGTGTCTCAGTATAATGAATGTCTTATGTTACTGGGTCTGAATCAATATAGCCGCTACCTTATAATTTTTTCCCCTGATTACTTTGCTTCAGGCCCTTTGTATGTTACTAACAACAACTGGATTTCACTGCCTGCTTCAGTGTGGTGTTTCAGAAATTCCTGGAGGCCATTCTGGCTTACTCTTTCAAGTAAATCTCCCCTTTCACTATTTATAACTTTCTGTAGAACTTCTGGTCTTACTGCTGACCCAGTGATCTGCTCTTACCAGGGAATCGGGTGCTAACAACTGCCTAGGGACTCACTGGAGAGGAGTACAATGATTTTGGACACCCTTCTTAGGGTAAGCCTTGGTAAGTCCAGTTGACTTTTCCATTCCATTCCATTATAACTTTCATTGCTAATTAACTCCATTTGAAATTGTGAAACACTTTTTTTCCCCTTCTCTCTTATTCCTGATCATCCACAGAACAATCAGCCAGTTGAACTGGGCTCTGTGAGGCATTTCATTGTATTTTATTTTGTATTTCTCATAGGCACTTGGTACTGACACTGGACTATTAGTGTCAGAGGAATCAGGGGGAGAAGTAGCTGTTGATAGATACCATTTTGAGACAGCCTAAAGTTCTATAGTAACGAGATTAACTTTCACGATTTACATGCAGAACCTCAGCTTTGATTGTTTAAGAACAGCCCATAAATCAAGAGCACATGAACTACACATTACATTTTAAAGAGTTTGGTTTATACATACACATTTTATGGACCATAACTGATATTGAAATAGATGAGTGTGCCTGAGGTTTTTACATTAATAGTGTTGTCAAAAAAGAACCTTAAAGATACTCCAATGAGTATATAAATTGGATGAAGGCACAAGCATCTAGTCTATGCCCATAATCTTGCTAAGAGACTCAAAGTTTCTGTTATTGAAGATGAATGAAGATGATGAATTTTGAATTGTTAAAATGCATTTCTACTAGTGAATTAAAAACATTTCAATATTGGGACCTGTGGAGAAATAATAATATGATAATGGCATAATGTCTATTACCTAGGAAGTACTTAAAATACTCATTGAATTCTTTTAACTATCTGATGAGTTTGATGCTATGACATTTTTATCATAATGATGAGAAAACAAGCTAAATCACTCACTGCAAGATTGCACAGCTGGCAATAGGCAGAGGAGGATTTTTAAACTGAATCACTGACTCCAAAGCCTAAGGTCTTTACCAGCCTGTTCTACTGGCTATTCTTCCCATTAGTTTACTGATAGGAAATCAGAAAGCCATGTTTTCTCTATGTCAATTGGAAAACTGAGCCCTAAAAGTGGATATAGTGATTTGTTCCAAGTCACCACCACGTGTGGAAAAATCCAGGATTAATATGCAGATAGGAAAATCCAATGCAGTGTGGAAAGCAAGCATTTTCTGTATGGCTTTTTCCATCTGGATAATAGTAACACCTTTGTAGCACTGATTATGAGTCAGGCACTACTTATTAAGTATCTTACCTTTTAACTCTTCTGCTCCTTACATCAATCTAATTATATAGATACCATTATTAAACCCATTTTACAGTAAAAAATATAGAGGCACATAGAAAGTAAGTAACTTGCCTAAGATCACAAAAATCTAGCAAATAAATGTATTTTGCATCCAGGTAGTGTTGTTCCAGAGTCTATGCTCCCCTTGCACCTACTCTCTTATCTTTTTCCTGATACTTTATTAACTGAGTGCCAAACCTCCTGGTCAGACTCCTGGATTTCAGGCCAAGTCCCTTATCTCTGAGTGATACAGACTGAATAAATAATGCATGAGATCAGCTAATAAGAGATCATGGAAATACTGAGTAGCAGACAGAATTGAAGACAAAATTAGTAATTTTATCATGAGAATGTGACCTAATCTGGAGCTACATATGTTTCAGATTGAATCCAAACTCATGGAAATTCGACAAATTTCCCTTTCTTTTGCTCTCACTGTGAAGTCTATGCTGGCGAGACAAATATTACTCACTTTGTGTGTATCTGTTTGATGCCATTCCCTCCCTTTTGTTCATTTATGCCAAGTTCATAATATAATGCGGCAGGTACTCAGGCAATGTGTTGGATGATTCTGAGTAAAAGTTTGGTCTGTGGCTTATTTGCTTATATGTGGTCAAATTAAGAATTTGAGGTTAAGTATAGGGAAAAGACACCATGTGTTCATCCTGATGCAAAAAAATGGCTATTTTAACAACCTTGGATCATCTGAGCTGGAGACACAGGGTGGCTGAGACTGTGCAATAGACTTGGCTGATGTAACAATAACAAGGCTGGTCACAGCAGCCCCAAGCTTTCCAATCTTCTGGGGTGACTCATTTTATCCATATGGCTATCCAGTTGACCCAGCGTCATTTGTTGAAATGACCTCCTCTTCCCCCCTGCACTGTAGTGTTGCTTTTGTCATAAATCAGGAAGCAGGCATGTGTGTCTTTATTGGTACCGTTTTGTCTATTTTTGTGTAAATATTGCGTTGTTTTAATAACTATGACTTTCTAGTAGTCTTTTGAATCTTTACTTTTAAAATTTTCATTAAGAGACCTCCAATTCAATGCTGAATAGAAATGATAATCATGAAGTTCTCATTTTTTATATTAGGGAAATTTTCTCAATATTTTACCATTAAGAGGTTTGCAATTAAGTTTTGAAGATTTGTATCAGTCTAAACAAGCTTTCTGCTATGTCTAGACTATTAAGAGCTTTAAAAATGTCATCAATAGGTGTTGTATTTTGTCAAGTACTTTTCCTGCATCTTTTAAGATGATTATATGATTTCCTATTCTGTTATTGTGGTGAATTGAATTGAATTTGGAATATTAACACACTCTTGCCTATCTGTAATAAACCTTACTTAGACTTACTGTTATATCCATGTTATATATTACTTGATTTAATTTACTATTATTTTGTTAAGGATTTTTACATCTAAGCTCATAAGAGATATTTGTCTGTAATTTTCCTTTTTTGTAATTTTCTTATCAGAGTTTAGAATCAAAATTTTTCTGCCTTCAAAAAAAAAAAACAAAAAAAACCCACAAATCAAACAGTTAAGAAGTATTCCCTTTTCTCCTAATCTCTGGAAGAATTTCTTTAAGATTTGTGTTAATTTGTCCAAAAATGTTTGAATGAATTCACTAATGAAACCATCTGGGCCTGGATCCTTCTGGAGGGAAGGCTTTATAATTACAGACTTAATTCAGATTTTTCTATTTTTTGCTTTGGCATGTTTGGTAAGTTGTAAGTTTTTAGGATTTAATAAATTTCATTTAATTGTTAATTTCATTGTCAAAGTTTCTCCCAATTATCTTATTAGCTTTTTATATCTGTAGGATCTGTAGTGGTGTTCCTTTTTTTCCATTCCTGATACTGGTAACTTGAATTTTCTATTGTTACCCCCTTGATCAATCTTGCAAGTCTTTTTAAAATCAGGTTTATTAATCATTTCAAAGGAAGAAAATGGGTTTGTATATTTTCTCTAATGTAGTATTGCTTTCTATTTTGTCAATTCTGCCTTTATATTTTTGTTATTTCCTGCTTTCTTTGACTTTGTTATGCTCTTCTTTTCTAGATTCATGGAAATATTAAATCATTGATTTCCCCCCCCCCTTTTTTTCTATTCTGGTTTATTCATTTAGGGCTATACATTTCTCTATTAACATTGTTTTTCCTGCATCTCATAAGTTATGATAGACCGTATTTTTCATTTGGTTAATATATTTTCTTTTTTTTTTTTTTAACAATTTATTGAAGTATAACATTCACACATGAACATACATAAACAATAAGTGTTCAGTAAACATTGTGAACTTACAAAACAAACATTCATAACATCATACAGGGCTCCTACACATCACCCCAACCACAAAAACTTTGCATTGTTGTGAAACATTTGTTAACAAATTATGAAAGAGCATCATCAAAGTATTACTACTAACATAGTCTGTATCTTACTCCCCAATACTTTTATTTTTTAAGGATTTATTTATTTACTTTATCCAGTTTTTACCCCCCCCCCATTTTTGCTGTTTTTGTCTCCATTTGCTAGGCAACTCTCTGTGTTGATTTCCTGCCCTCTCTTCTCATCCTTTTCCTCCTGTCTTCACTGGGATTCGATCCTCGGAAACTCTGATATGGGAGAGAGGCGTCCTACTGCCTGTGCCACCTTAGTACCTGGTTTTTCGGCACGTCTTGTCTTGGCTCTCCCTGTGTCACTCTCCTGTTATGTCATCATCTTGCTGTGGCTCACGGGGCCTGACGGTGCACACACGTGTGGGACCTGCGGGGGTCACCGTTTGTGGGGCCTCGTGGCATACCTGCTCACGGGGCCTGGGGGGCTCACCCTCGCGAGGCCTGGTGACGCACCCACGCATGGGGCCTGGCCAGTGTACACGTGCATGGGGCCTGGCTGCGCACCCACACACAGAGCCTGGGGGGCTCACCCACGTGCAGAGTCTGGGGGCTCACCCGCTTGTGGGGCCTGGCGGTGCACCCACATGCATGGGCTGGCAGTGCACCTGCTCACGGGGCCTGGCGGTGCACCTGTGCATGCGGCCTGGGGGTCTCACCCGCTCACAGGGCCTGATGGCGCACCCACTCACGGGGCCTGGCGGCCCGTGTGCTTTCTATATTTTTCTTTTTACCAGGAGGTCCTGGGCATCGAACCCAGGACCCTCCATATGGGAGACAGACGCGCAATCATTTGAGCCTCATCCGTCCCTCTACTATATCTCTTAAGGTTGACCAAAGATACCTAGAGTTACAGCCATTTCCCATATAGGATGGTCATATAATAAATCAGGCTTAGTTAATCACCAGCATTCTAAAAACCAGACCTAGGGAGAAAAACTAGGTCTGGGGACACATGCATGGTTTCTAACATAGCGAATGTTTAGCCTACCCTGATTGTCACAAAATAGGACAGCGAGACTATTCACATTATATATTTTCTAATATCTATTGTTACTTCATCTTTGATTTGTGGATTATTAGAAGATTGTTTATTTTCCAAATATTTGGGAATTTAAAATCATTTTCCATGATTGATTTCTATATTAATTTCACTGTCTTAAAATATTATGTTTGATTTTTAATCCTTCGAAATTTTTTGAGACTTACCTTACTTCTAAGAATTTGATCTATGTTGTTAAGTATTCTATGAGCATTTGAAAAAAAACTAATTCTGTAGTTTCTGAGTTTTCTATGTATCACTTAAATAAAATTGCCTAATTGGGTTGATCAAATTTTCTGTATCTGACCTGATAGTTTTTTTTTCCTTTATTAGAGAAGTTGTGAGTTTATAGAACAATCATGCATAAAATTCAGGACTCCTATATACCTTCCTATTAATAACACCTTATATCGGTGTGGAACATTTGTTACAATTGATGATAACACATTTTTATAACTGTTCTATTAACTAAAGTCCATGGTTTAATTTAGGGTTCACTGTGTAATGTAGGTCCATGGATTTTTAAAAAAATTATTCTCTTACCATTTATAAAATCTAATATTTCCCCTTTTAATCACATTCAGATATATATTTCAGTGCTATAAATTACATTCATAATGTTGTGCTACTGCCACAACCATCCATTACCAAAACATTTCCATCATTCCAAACAGGAAACCTGTACATTTTAAGCCTTAATTTCCCATTCCCTATCCCCTGGTAAACTATATTCTAGGCACTGAATCTATGAGTTAATGATAGTTTTTACTTTGTGTCTTAAAATATTAAACTATAATTGTGAGTTGGTCTATTTTTCTTTTAAATTGGATCAACATTTCTTTTATATATATTATATAATAGGGTTATCAGGTGCATATAAAGTTAACTTTAATAACTTTCTGTTGAATTAACCCCTCAATTAGTATGAAGTGTTTCTTTACCTTTGGAAATGCTTTTTGCCCCAAATTCTATGTTGTCATATTAGAGCAGGTAGACCTGGTTTACTTTGGTTAGTTTTAGCAGAGTATATATTTTTCAATTATTTTACTTTAAAATTCTCTGAGCCTTTAAATTTTGGCAGAGTATATATTTTTATATATATTTTTCAGTTATTTTACTTTACAGTTATTTACTCTAAAATTCTCTGAGCAGTTAAAGTCTGTCACTTTTAACAGCATATAGTTAACACTCCCATCTAATAATCTTAATCTTTCATTTGGAATATTTAGTTCATTTACATATAATGTAGTTATTGATATGTTTGGTTATTTGGCTTCTATTTGCTCTTTCAATGGTTATCCTAGAAATTAAGAATGTGTCTCTTTGCCTTAATTATAATCTTCCTTAATTAATGCTTTTACCACTTCTCAAACAATATAAGAACTTCATTTAGTCCATCCTTTTCTTTATGTTGTGCTCTTTTGTCACATTTTACTTCTATATATGTTATATATCTCACAAGACAGTAATTATTGTTGTTACAAGCAGTCTTTTAAAAAAATACTTGCCTATATATTCACACTTTCTGGTACTCTTCATTCTTGCTTGCTCTTCTGTGTTTTCACCTGGGATCATTTTTCTTTGGCTTGAAGAACTTCCTTTGGTATTTCTTAAGCTGTAAGTGAATTATATCAGCTTTTGTTTTACTGAAATGTCTTTATTTTCTATTTTTACTGGATATACAATTTTACATTGATGGCTTTTTCTTTCAACACTTTATAAATGTCATTCCATTGTCCTCTGGCTTTTATATGTTGTAGAAAATAACTCTTTTATCTTATTTCTCTGGATTCTTTTAAGATTTTTCTCTTTGTTTTTTTAAATAAAAGTTTGCTTAGGTAGATGTGTGCGTGTTTGTGTGTTTTATCCTGTGTGTGGTTTGCTGAATTTTTGAATCTATAATTTTATATCTATCATCCATTTCAAAAATTTTTTCAGCATTATAGCTTTATAGTCTTCTCCATTCTATCCCTACTATCTTCCGGCAACCCAGTTTTAATATGTTAGAGGTTGAAGGTTTCCTATGTGTCTTTTCCCTTCTGTTTGTTGTTTCCATCTTTTTTTTTCTTTCTGTTCTTCAGTTTGGATATTTTTCTATTGGTTTCTCTTTGGACTGCTATTCAAGTCATTTAATGGGTTCTTAATTTCAGATACGGTATTTTACATTCTTAGAAGATATATGATACTTTTTGCAGATTCAAATTATTTAATAAATTCTACATTTTTCATTCATTCATTAATATTGCCCATATTTTCTTCTATTTTATTTAAAATATTTATAAAACTCATTTTGTTGTTATTTTCTACTGAGTGCAGTAACTGGGTAATCTGAAGATCCACTTCTCCTATTTATTTTTTCTTTTAATTATCAGGAAAATTATTTGCCTTGTAAATTTTAAATTTATGCCAGACATTTTATAAAAAGAACTACAGAGATTGTGTTGTTATCTTCCTCCAAAGAGGGTTTTCTCTTTCTTTTGATAGGCAGATAATGTGAGGGGCAGATCACCTTAATCAAATCGAAAATAAAACTTGGTCACTTTTAGTTAGGCTCATCCTACCTTTCCTGATCTTTTCACTGAGATCTTGCCAGGTATCATTCTCCTCAGTCCTTAAACACTCTTCAATTCTGTTCTTCTGAGGTTTTTGATCATAGCTATTTAACCTACAGCTCCATGGAGTTTTAACATCTATCAAATGTCTTGAATAGGAGAAGAGCCATGGTTTGATTGGAGACCTTTTCAACTAAGAACTAGGAAATTGAGGAAATTTCACTCTGGCTTCCAACCCAATCTCTTCTCTATTGGCTGTGGCTCTCCCAGAGTTTTAATTGAAAGTCTAATGAGTCTCTGCTTCCTCAATAATAAAATGTATGCCCTTCAGATGTTTTAAAATAAATTCTCTAGCTTTCCATCCTAACAGTTTCAAAATCTGGCAACTATTTGTGTTTACTGAAAAGACTTTGTCTCCTAAGAACCATGGGGTGATAGATAAATATCCCACCTTCTATAATGCCTCAGCAGTCAGCACATGTCCTGTGGAGTCATTTATTTGGGCTCTTACAGCTCTCCATCCATTATGCCAGCCTTCACATCTCCATTGGTCCCAGTTTTCTGCACTGGAGTTCCTCTCCCTCTGCCAAGCCTGTGCCCTAAATCGGCAATTGCCTCCATGGAAGAAACAACTTTCTTAAGAGGGGCTCTTCTTTCTTTGACATTTTATTTCCTCTGGTCTTCATTGCTTCGTCGGTTTTTCCAATGGCTTAAAAATGTAATTTTTTAATTAAACATTTTTTTCTTTCCTAGTTATTACAACAGCAACAAGGAATAACCTGCAGTGAAATACTACCTCCTATCTGGAAGACAAACTTTTAAAAATTTATTATTTAGGAAAACCTCTTTCTGTTTGCTAACTAAGTATTGGTAATGTGCCTACATTTTTAGGTTTGTTGTTATGTTGAGAAAAATTCTATTAAGTTTCTTTCTTATATCAGCTCTAAGATATGGAAGGAATTTCTACAGATTATCTTCTGGCTCTATTCCTTTAAAGTTCTACCGCAAATCTTGGTGTGATGTTCTTGTGTAGTCAGCGTAATGGGCTGTAACAGTCTTCCAGAAACCCATTCCCATACTAGAATGTACTGTGATAAGTTAACTATACATGGCCATGGTTGTGAATCACCCTCATCTAACCCATTAACCCTCAATTAACTGTATTTGACTTCTTACTTGGACACTCAAAATAACTACAACCACTCCAGTGCCACCAGGCATGAGGAGAAGTTAGAATGGAAAGACACAGTGTTCTTAACTGTTTGAGTTAAAACATCCTAATTGTGAAAATTTAAAAAAATATAGACCATCTGATCATATTAGTAAGGGATCCTCCTAGGAAAGGGCCCAGGCAACTGAGGGGCTCTGAAATGTAAACTTCTTTAGTTTCATGGAAAATATGCCTTCATCAATAACACACACACACACACACACACACACACTTACCACCACAACAACAAATAAACAAATAAGGGCAAGAAAACCAAAAACAGAAGCAAAGTAGGCTGATATCAACAAGTGGCATGGCTTGCCCCTATATTTGATGAAACCTCCAAGGAACATAAAACTTAAGAGGTATTATATTTGCTTAAATATTTGAGGACAGTGTACATTCCTAAAAGAAGAAAGGCTCTGAGTATGATTCTGAAACCAGAGAGCCTGGGTTTAAATCTCAGCACCACAATGCAGTAGGCATAAGACTCTGGGCAAGTTTGTTAACCTCTCTATGTCTTAGTGTGTCCTCATCTACAAAAGGGATAGATAGAGATAGATAGAGAGATGAGAGAGAGAGAGAGAGAGACAGAACCTAGCACACTGCAAGTGCTATCAGATATTCACAGTTATTATTATTTGGATCCAGGCCTGAGTAAAGTAAAAGATCATGCTCTTTACCACTATATTAGCTTTGCTTACCATGTTTAATAGGGAGTTAATAAAGCTTTTTTACTTGAAAGGCACAAGTCACTAACCTTTTATACACTGTGGCATGGATGGAAGTGTGTGGGAGTGAAATGAGATTCCATTTTAGGAAAAAGTTATTTCAAAGACATAAAAAATGGCAAAAACTGAAAGTTTGCCCTTGATGGCTTGCTTAGAGATGGTTTGTGATAACACTGGAAAGGGATTCCATACAAAAAAAGTTAGTATTAGTGCTTAAGTTTGCAAATGTTTTTTTATTTATAAAAACATTCCATTTTATTCTCAACACCTAGTGCTATTTGTTGATGGGGTGACTTAGGTGTGATTGGATATAGTTGTTATATTGCATAAGAATTCTTATAAGCTTGCAAATATAGGCGATAAATAAATTACTTTGTTGGCCAACTATCTTCTAAATTTGTCTCAGGATCTAGTGTTGATTGCAAAGTAGAGTGGTGAAATAGTTGATAAAACCATACATTTAGATAAGATCTATGCTGTTAACTTTGAAGGATATATGGGGATCTTTTAGTTATATATAAAAATATTTTTTCTCCATTGTAATAGGCTATAAATACAAACAACTTTTTAGATGGGAATAAAATTTTGTTTTAATTGTATTCTCGAAGAATTGTATAAAAACTTATCTTTTTAAATTGTACCTTTACAATGTGGCAACAAGAATAGTTAATCTGCATAATGAATAGTTCATCTGTATAATTACCCATTGTCCTGGTTTGAGTCTTTTGTGGATCCCAGAAAATTATGTTCTTTAGCTAACCTATTCCTGTACATTTGGGCCTATTGTATGTAGGACTTTTTTTATTAGATTCAGTTAAGAGACCTTTTTATTATATCACTTTTGATTAGATTGCTTTAGTTAAGGGCCTTTGATTAGATCGTAGGGTCCAGGGTGGGTCCTCACTCTCTCATTAGAGTCTTATATAAACTGAGGACTGAAAGAAGAGATGCACGTAGAAAGAGAGCTGCCATTTTTACCCTGCCATGTGAGAGAGGATTCCAGGATCACCTACAGCTTCAGAGAGACAGAGAAACCCCAAGATGCTGAGAAAGAGGCCGAAGGCTGGAATCAGCTAAACAGCCTGAAACTGAAGAGATGCAGCCTGGGAAGGGATGAGCCATATGCCTGATCACCCACAGCTGAGCTTGGGGAGAAAGTGAGCCTGGAGGAAAGAGAGACCGGCTGCCATTTTGCCTTGCCACATGGCAGGAGCCCAGGATGTGCCAGCAGCCTACCTTTGATAAGACAACATCTTATGGTGCCTTGATTTGGACATTTTCACAGTCTTGGAACTGTAAGATTTTACCCTAATAAATTCCCTCTATAAAAACCAAACCATTTCTGGTATTTTTGCATTGGCAGTCTGTGACAAACTAAAACACCCATCTATTTAGGTGGGTAGTATGTCATCCTGTTACTACACTACATGTACTCTAATTATCTGTTTATTTTTGCCTATTCCATTAGACCGTGAGCTCTTTGAGGGCAGGGATCATTTTTTCTTTACCTTTGTCCTTCCACTGTTTAACATAGTGCCTGACATTTTGAAAAATATTAATTAAAATACATTGTGTGTGAGGTAAGAAGGGTAATTTGCAATCATAAAAGTGGTCTAGAGATTGTTTGTAGGATTTAAAGATATGCACACCCTTATACAGTGGGGTCCTGAGAAACACCATCATCTCAAGAAAATGGGAGAGATAGACAGGACCACAGAGAAAGAGAATACAAACCAGAAGGCTAGAGGGGAAGGAAGTTCCAAGAGGAAGAGGTGAGGAAGTGGACACTGGAAGCCTAAATACTCTTTCAACACCATGTATCAGTGAAAGGGAGGGGACATGAGAGGTGGGTTTGAAGGAATGTTTGTTTTGCCTTGGGAGGGAAAGCCTTGGCCATGTTTAAATGCTGTTGAAAGAGAGCCAACAGAGAAGGTGAAATTGATGGTCCAGAAAAGGAATGGGCTAACCAATTAGACAAAAGGTCGAAGCCTCTGAGAACAAGTGAAGGATGGGATTTAGAGCACAGCAAGAGGGGCATCTCTCTTTGGAATGGAATGAAGATTTCTGATTCCATTCAGGTGAGTTTGTAGGCCTGCTGGAAGGAAGCTGAGGCAGCTCCATTTGCTCGCTATAGTCTCTGTGTGGTAGGAGGTGTGGTCCTTCACAGAATGTTGGAAGAAGTAGCATGGTTAAGACATTAAGGAATTTTAAGAAGGCTCTAAATAGTTCCTTTGGAGAAGGAGGGCTGAATAAGGAAATTTCAAAAGACAATTGGACATCATTGACAATGCCTTAAGATTAGGAGCTGTGTTTTTTGATGCATCAGTCTACAAGAGGGTTTGCTTTTCTCTAAGCAGAAAGAAAAGTGACATATTTGGCTTTATCTAGGTGGGTGGGACAGAAAACCAAGGCAAGAAGGGAGGTGAAGATAATGACAAAAAAGTCTCTGAACTAATGAACATTAATCTGGTTAGGGAAGGAAGTGAACAGAGAGGAGAATGGGGAGGGGCGATTAAAGGAAAAGGCGACCAGAGGTGAGGACATTGAAGAATTGAGAGGACAGGGTGTCATGCTTATGCCTACTGCACATGCTCAGATGACCGTAGGAACTGGAACAGAGAGGAAGACACCTAGATCTTCAGTGAATGAGGGAGACAATATGAAGCCGCCTGATGAGTAATATGGAAGAGTTGGGGAGAACCAAATGGAAGGAACTTCAGAGAAAGAAGAGCTTTTACCTGAGGTTGACAACTGAATGGATTTAGGAGAAATGCGGGGGAAACTGTGCTTCCTGGGGAATCAGGGCTTTTTTACCACAGGGGAGTGGAGGAGTATGGGGTGGAAAGGTTAAAGACTTAGGGGATTTATTATGCAACTGGGTCTCTTTGGGCATAGTGGATTACATTTATTTACTCAACAGATAATTTTTTGAGGGGTTACAGTTCTAGAGGCTGGGCATACAGAAGTAAACAGATAAACACATTCACAGCTCCCATAGAGCCTCTATTCTAGATAGAGGGAGACTGACAATAAATACATAAATTAATACACACACAGAAGCCCACAATCCCCTTTGTGTTTTGTGATTTAGAATTTTTTAATTGAAGAAAGATAATATAATAGAGTGCATAGAGTGTATATTTGCATATTATGTATTATCTCTGTAGATTAAGTGTGAGAAATTCAGTTTTTATCAGACCTTAAAGGTGATTCCAAAACATCAGTTTAAGCTGGGTTTTGCTGCCAGTGCATATGTTGACACACTCACAAAAAAGAAAAGAGAGCGAGAAAGCTTTTGGTTTTAAAGTACTTTTGGATTTGCAAATTTAGGGAAAGGAATGGTTGAGCTGTAAATAATATGTCGGATGGGGATAAGCTTAGTAAGAAGAAGAAAAAAAAAAAAAAAAAACCCAACAGGGGAAATAGAAGGGACAGGGGTTGAGGAAAGGTGAAGAACCCTGCCTGACAAGGCGCTATTTGTGCAGGGAAAGGGGAGGGAACAACCTCTGCAGATAGCATCAGGATGAGCATGCCAGACAGAGGGAACAGATAGTGAGGGTCAGTGGAAGGAGGGAGAGAAAGCATGTCTCAGGATGGGAAGGAGTAGAGAAAGGTGGGAGAACTAGGGAGACTTCAGTCTTGAGTATTCTTCTGAAATGGGCTGGCGAATTTGGCAAGCTGTAAGATTTTCAATAATCTTAGAAGGTGGAGGAAGTCTCAGCCCAGAATCTGAGTGCTAGGTCTGGACTCCAAGGTTCAGGCAGCACCTAAGGAGCACTGGGCATTTGTGGTGTTATGTCTTGACTAGGAAGTATCCTGGTCTTAGCACCCTCAGAACCTAAGCACACCATCCTTTACATAACTATTCACTTTAGATGGTTTCCCTTGGTTTTTCTACAACTGAAAATGCTGAGGCTTTCCCCGTTTCCAGAGTTCCTTAGCCATTTCCCTGGGGAAAGGTATTCAGGTAACTGGGTGTTTGAGAGGAGGGGATACTGAAAGGTGATACGGTTGGATCTGGGCTTTATGACCAATGAACTAGAAAGAGTGTTTAGAATGGATGAGAATGACGACCCTTGAATATGGTTGTGGTAGTGGAAATGGAAAGTAGATGATAATCTTAAAATGATATGTTTTAGAAGTTGAAGAAAGTGGAGCAGTGCCTGGGGCACTTCCCTCCAAAATTAGCATCACAAAAGAGTGCTGGGACTGTTGGGTCTGTCTGAGAGTTAGAGAAGCACTGACATGGAGAGAAAGGAGCAGTGCGACTGAGCCGGCATCTGGGTCCCCAGACTATAGTCAAGATGTGAACAGTCTTTGGCAGTATGTGGTAGCTCTGCAGTGTGAGTGGGCCTGAGGAGACCTGGATGTAAGTGGTCAAGATTACTTCCTGCCACAGCGAGAAACCCTGACTCACGGACTCCGGATCTCCTGTGACTAATACTAGGCTACTCTTGGCCCTCTGCTCAGAGCTTGGGCACTAGCAGGTTCTCTAGCAGGTCCATTGAATGCAAGAATTGCTATTTCCCAGGACACAATGCTAGGTGAAAGGGTCCATTGTATCATGGAAAATGACACAGTAATTTAAGCCTGGGAATGCAGTTTATTCAACCTACTCATTTCCTAAATAAGTTCAAATTATAACAATCCTTTAAAGGACAGAGTTTTAGATTTACTCTTTCATTCCTTTTTTTTTAAGTGAGGGTAGGGGAGAAGATAGCGGTGGGCGTGACAAGGAAGAGGAGGATGAGGTTTACCGTAGCTGTGACTTAGAATGACTGCATCAGACTGCTATGGCGGAAACTAGGACCAAGGAGCAGGACCTTTCTGACAGTGAGATCCAGAGGGTTCTGTGTTTCTCGGACAAGTCCAAGCCTGCCCATTCTTTGGATGTATTCTTTTTCTATCAGCAAAACCCCTCTGTGCTGAATTGAAATGCAGCACAGTTCCTCCTATGGTAGGAAGGGCAGACTGGGCTCACTTGCGGGTTCATTAACCATTTTGGACACTTTCCTAAATGTTCAGTTTCCAAAAAAAGCCTGAACCTCACTGGGCCAGCCATTTTTCTCTTCTTCTTCAATGTTAAAACTATGTGTATTTTAAAGGAAATGCAATCCATATGTTTCTGATTCCTTTACACTTAACTCATCAAGCAGGATTTGTCAAAGCTATTTGATGTCCTGCATGCCTTTTGGGCCATTGCCTTGTCACTTGCAAAGCCTTTTATTCTCTAGAAATAGGAAGTTGCATTTTAAGTATAAATGAGCTTGAGCCCCCAAAGGTCTGATTTGGGCCAGAATTAGGAATAATTGGGATTAGAAGCATGCTCTATTCTGCCTTTCAGAGGAATTCCAGCCCAAGGAATAGCTCCACATTTTCCAATGTATAAAATTGACTAAACCTTAATTACAGTGTATTTCTGTGGAAGAAAGAAAAAAGAGGCAAAAAATATTTCCTGGTAAGAGCACATCTCATTAATGAAAAATAGGCAAATATATCTGATTAAATATTCTGAACTGCCTTTGCTAAATTAACCTTAAAAGTAAAATAAAATAAAACTCAAATAAACAAATCTCTGCTGATCGTTAAATATGGCCCTATTGCTAAATTACTGTTTTAATTTTATGGTTCCAAAATAAATCTCGAGTAAATACCCTTTTTGTTCAGTATCTCCCACCAGCACAACTAAAGAGAATTCTCCAGGGGTAAAGCTATTTGGAGAAACATTCTGTTCTCTTAGAACTTCTATTTCAGCAGCAGAAAATTTAAATTAAAACAATTAAAGAAATGCAGACTTGAAGATTTATCTCCCTTCCTCTATATCTGGGAAGAAATTCCACAAAGCAGGTTCAATTCTGAGGCCTTGCAACCATTTCCCCTTACACCTGGAAAGTTCCTGCCCAAGTAGATCACATGGCTGGTTCCTCTCACCGTTCAGATCTCTGCTCAGATGTCATCCCCTCACACAAGCTGTCTCTGCCCGTTCCTGGCTAATGTAGCTCTCCCTGCCCCCTTCAATCACTCTCTATCCGGGTTCTGTGCTTTACATTTTTTCACAGGAATCAGCACTATCTGTATGTTACTTATTTATATAATCATTAGTGTACTTAATGTTCCTCTCACTAGTAGGGAGATAAGCTCCTCCCTGTACCCCAGTACCTAGAACAGAGGCTGGCATGTGGCTACATTCAATCAGTGTTCACTGAACTTGGCTGCATTCATTTGTTCCACTCGCAGGTACTGATACCTCTTACGCACCAGGCAATTTGCTAGCTGTTAGAGTTATTAAGAAATATAAAGTAGAGTTCCTAATCTCAAGAAGTTCACATCTGGTGAGGCAGAGGAGGCTAATTGAAGATGGAAGAAAAGATGCCAGAATAATTTCCCCATTTGATTATCCTTAACTTAATCACATCTGCAAAGTCCCCTTTGCCATCAAGGTAAAGTTTTTAGGTTCTGGGTAGTAGGACGAGGACATCCTTGTGGGCATCCTTGTCTTTTTAATGCACAGTATGATAGCCTTTTTCCATACCAGATTGAGATGAAAGATACAATAATGCATTCCCACAAGAGGTAGATTCAGATCTGGTGTCCTTGATTAATGTGTTTCTGATTCCTCCCACCTTAATTACGTAATGAAACAACTTATTGCCAGCATCATTTCTTCCTTCTTTAGTCCTGACAGCCTCCCCTTTGCTTTCAAGCAACTTTTATCTTACCACACCCCATTGGAGCCATCACGCACTGCTGATGGGAATGTTAAATGGTACAGCCACTGTGGAGACGGGTTGGCAGTTCCTCCAATGATTAAACAGAGTTACCATATGACTTAGCAATTCTACTTCAGGGTACATACCAAAGAGAATTGAAAACATTTGTCTACACAACAACTTGTATGTGAATGAATGTTCAGAGAGCATTACTGATAATAGTCCCCAAATGGGAACAATCCAAATGTCCATCAACTGATGAATAGATAAACAAAATGTGTTATAGCTATACCATGG
This sequence comes from Tolypeutes matacus, assembly GCA_026826555.1. Classification (NCBI taxonomy): domain Eukaryota; kingdom Metazoa; phylum Chordata; class Mammalia; order Cingulata; family Chlamyphoridae; genus Tolypeutes; species Tolypeutes matacus. Next base: position 10,726,837 of record JAKSZT010054478.1, read on the forward strand.
AATATTTATTATTCAGCCATAAAAATAATTAAGTTCTGATTTATGCTAAAACATGGATGAACCTTGAGAACATTGTGGCAAATGAACTAGGCCAGACACAAAAGACTACATTTTGTATGATTCCACTTCTATGAAATGTACAGATTAGGCAAACCCATAGAAACAGAAAGTCGGTTAGTGGTTGCCAGGGGCTGGGAGGAAGTAGGAATGAGGAATAACTGCAAATGGGTACAGGGCTTCTTTGGGGGTTGATGAAAATGTTCTGGAATTTGATAGTGATGATGCTTGTGCAATTTTGTGAATATACTACAAAACTGTATAGTTTAAAAGGGTGAGTTTTAAGGTATGTAAAGCATATCTCAAAAATATTTTCATGATTACTCAGAAAGCTTTAGAGCTTGGGGGTAGTTTTTTTTGCATATTTTTAGTTAGTGTTTTTTTTGTTTTGTTTTGTTTTTTAATGAAGTGCGAGGGAGTGAACCTGGGACCTCATACATGGGAAGCAGGCACTCAACCACTTGAGCTTCATCTGCTCCCCAGTTATTGTAATTTTTATATGCAGTTTTTGTCATGATACCTTCTAGAGAAATCCTTTGTTAATGCCTCAGTTCCCGTGAGACAAATCTTAAAGAGGAAAAGAAACTCATCTGTTTGATTTGAGAACTAATCCTAGTTAATGTAGATTGGTTTCTTTCTAAGTTTTCTTAGGGCTTGAACATGAAATGTAAAGAGAGTTGACAATGCATCCTTATAGTGGAGAAGTGTTAGAGAGACATGCTACAAGGATATTGAGTTCTTTCAAGAGTGACCTTCTACAGTACCATAGAAAGGGCTGGCAGATATTTTGGGAAGAAAATATAGAGATAGATTTTCTTTTTCTAAAAATTTTTTACCTTGCTAGCAATATTTATTTTTGGAAAAAAAAAAATCTGTAGGTCAATGTGTAACGGTACTTTGGAAACAGAAGGTTTTAGTACCAGCTCACGGTCAGAATAGAGAGCACCAAGCCAGCAAAGGTGGAACCTGGAGTTCTATAAAAAGAACAGAGTAATTATGACCTCATCAGGGCCAGATCAGAGGCAAATGCCTTTTTGATCCTTGTTTTGAAAGCATACACGTATAAAAATTATTTGTAATAAGAAGACATGGTAGAAGAGGAATTTCCCGTGGCACGTCTAATCCTGAAATAGCAGCTAATGACAAAAAAGGAAAAGAAAAATTATTTGGTCTTAAAATTTATTAGAAATACAAAAACTCAGCAGCAGATTTTCTTTATTAATCGCCGTGTTTTCTCAATTTACTAGTAAGTTTATCTAGTTTGAGGCCACCCTTTCTAATTCTGGAATATTGGGTAGTAGACTGTTTGTGGAATTATTCTACTGAGTGGGTGTCATATATAGATAACTGAGAGATGGCTGCACCTAATATCCATCTACCAGTGACAAAATAATGATGACAATATATACTGGTAAAAAGGGAAAAATTGAATAATGATGACTTCCGTTTTCACTTCAGGGTAGACTCTGTTTACATTTGCATGTTATTTTCATGTTCTTTGCATCTGCCTATATAAACCACCCTCAACAGCTCCCCAATTTGCTAAAATGAGGTGAGATTGCTGAGGCTGTTGTTACTCACTGGACTGCCAATGCATGTTGGCAAGTAAATGTTCTTTTCTGCTAGGACTATAATAGTTGAGTGATTAATGTGTGCTAGACACTGGGAATCTGATGATGAACAATTAGACACCATCCCTGCATTCCAAGTTTAAACTCTGTGGGGTAAAAAAACAATTAACCAATAAATTGCAATAGATTGAAATAAGAATTATCATAGGGGAAACATAGCAACCTAGAATGTGAGGTAGCTGGGGCCCTAACCAAAATAGGCCAGAAAGTAAGGCAGAATATTGATTATACAGGGTTTTTAAAGCCACGTTAAAGAATTTAGATTTTGTTCCAAAGAATAGTGGAAACCATTAAAGTGTTTGAGGCAGGAAATAGCATAATTAGATTTGCAGTTTTGAAAGGAAACTCTGCTTATTTGTGGAGATCACATAATTTATGATCCAAACCACGAAACTTTGAGAATGAAAAGGGGTGTGATTACTAATTATACTGAGACTACAGGTACAAATTCTGGCTGTCCCAGGCAAACTGGTACATACGGTTATAGAGTATTGTGATAGAATAAGGCTGGTACAGGAAGACAAACTAGGAGAGAAGATGGGGCTTGAACTATGATGAGAGAGTCGATAGGGAGACAGACAAATATGGGAGTTATTTAGGAAAACAAACAAGAAAATTGGTGATTAATTGGATGTGAAAAGGGAGAGTGGCTGGTTAAAAGGTCTACCAGACATATGGCTTGAATGAATGGGTATTAGAGCCATTTACTGAAATAAGGAATAGTGGAGAAGTTTTGGAGAGAAGGTGATAGCCTTAGGTGTGTAAACTTTGAACTGAGGGTAATTCTGGTCTTGAGAAAGAGTTGATATTGAGGTTTACACAAGCTGTTCCTTCCAATATGGAGGAAGTTTTCTGGTCTGCAGTAACTGTGCAGGCTGCGGACCACGAGCCATGGCTCAAGAGTCACCAGCACATTACTAGTTACAGAAATATCGAACACTCACTGTATTCCAGCTTTGCTGGCAACTTATCCTGATCGTTTGACTCAAAGGTTAAAAATATAGTCTAATTCTGCATTGCCTAACTGATTAGTCTAGAGAAATGCCTTAGAAGGTCTCCTCCCAGGCAAGATTTTGGAAGATGTTTGGTGTGATGGGTGGTTAAAAAAAGAAAAGTTTTACAGGTTGTCTTATTGGGATCTGACCTGATCTTGAAAATTAAGGGATGGTATGCTTGAAGATCCAGAGTCATGAGATTTGATGCTGAAGGAAGATGTATTTTGCCTTGAATAAACTCAACTCTGCAATGAAACCATTAAAGATTTCTGTTTTTAGGAGAGAAGAGAGTGAAGGCTAAATATGAGAGACAACATATATATTTTTTCTTAGAGAAGTCATCAGGTTATGAAACAATCATGCATACCATACAGGATTCCCATACGTTGCCCCACCACCAACACCTTGCATTGTTGTGGAACATTTGTTACAAATGATGAAAGAACACTGTCAAAATATTACTCCTAACTATAATCCATATCTTACATTTAGCATATTTTCCCCACAAGCCACCCTATTGTTAATATGAAGCATTAGTATTTTATATTTGTTGTAGTTCATGAGAGAACATTCTTATATTTGTACTGTTAACCACAGTCCATCATCCACCTCAGGTTCACTGTGTTATACAGTCCCATGCCTTGTGCAATCCATCTAAACTCTATACTCAGTGGCTCTCAGTTTCATCACAGAATTGTGGTGTTATCTCCTCAGTCAATTTTAGAATGTTTTCATTATTCCAGAAGGAAAAATCCCATATCTCCATGAATACCCCTATTGTTGACCCTTAGAATTGATATAGCATCTTCTTCGCCATTGCCCCCCCAAATTACATTATTACCGTTAACTATAGTCTATAAGTTACATTAGTTGTATTTTTCTCATGTATCACCATATTCTTCACACCTTGTAATAGAGGAATATTCTTGTATTTGTACTATTAACCACAATTCTCATCCACCACTGAAATCACTATGTTATACAATCCCTAGATTATCCTCTAGCTTTCTTTCAATTGACATTTACGTCCTTAATTACCCCTTTCAGCCACAATCACATTTATAAATCAGCAATGTTAATTATACACACTATAATGTGTTACCATCAACGCTATCCATTTCCACACATTTACAATCAACCTTATTTAAAATTCTACATACATTAAACATCAGCTCCCCTTTCTCAACCCACTTTCTATCTCCTAGTAATCTATACTCTAGAGTTTATCTCCATAATTTTACTCATCGCATTTAGCTCACATTAGTAAGATCATACAATATTTGTCCTTTTATGTCTGGCTTATTTCACTCAACATAATGTCCTCAAGGTTCACTCATGTTGTCATATGCATCGTGACTTCATTTCTTCTTACAGCTGAATAGCATACCATCATATGTATATAGCACATCTCGTTTATCCATTCGTTGGTTGATGGTTACTTGTGCTGTTTCTGTCTTTTAGCCATTGTGAATAATGTCGCTGTGAACTTCTGTGTGCAAATGTCTGTTTGCATCCCTGCTTTCAGTTCTTCTGAATAGATGCCTAGTAACAGGATGGGCGGGTCATACAGCAGACCTATAGTTAGCTTCCTGAGGAACCACCAAACTGTCTTCCACAGAGGCTGCACCATCCTACACTCCCACCAACAGTGAAGGAGTGCTGCCATTTCTCCACATCCTCTCCAGCACTCGTAGTTTACTGTTTTTTGTTTTTAAATAGTGGCCATTTTGTTAGGCATGAAATGATATCTAACTGTAATTTTAATCTTCATTTCCCTAATAGCTAGTGATGTGAGCATCTTTTCATGTGCTTTTTTTTGCCATTTATATTTCCTCTTTAGAAAAATGTCTATTCAAGTGTTTTGCCCATTTTTAAATTGGGTTCCTTGTCTTCTTATCATTGAGTTTTATGATCTCTTTATATAACATGGAAATCAAACCCTTACTGGATATGTACTATTAAAATACATAGTATTTTTTTTTTTAAAAAAGCTATGTACATGTGCCTGCACACATGTTTTGAGTGGGAGTTTGCTTTGAATTACATAGGCTGGCACCTATAGAAACTACATCATTATCTTATTTTTCTCAATTATCCCAGGGAAACTTGGATCCTAGATCTTCATATTAAAGTCCATACTACATTTGAAAGGAAAGATAGATGCAATTCAATTACACACATAGAGGTTAGATACACGGAAGTTTATTGTGATATGCATTAGGAATTTATTTGCTCTCCTGTGAGGTTGTTATTGTTTGTTTTGCATTCCTTTCTTACTTTGGTTCACCCATCTTTCTTTACTCTAAATCAGGGATTCTTAACCTTTCTTGTTCCACGGACTGCTTTGCCAATCAGGTGAAAACCATGGACCCCTTACTAAGTCCACACTATACTGTGTATTAGTTCATAAATATATCACACTCGCACCAACACGTCCCCACAAGAATAATGTTTTTTGAATTTCAATTCAAACTCACAGACCCTTGTTAAGAACCCCTGCTCTAAATCTTCTCTGCACTGATGAGTTATTTAGAAACAGGGAAAAACAACAACAACAACTAGAGAAACACTATGAAAATGCCTTCTTATCTGTGACTCTTTGAATTGCAACAACCTTGTATGGGGGAATTCGACTCCTCATTTTAATAAAAGTGAAAGAAAAAATAAGGTATTGAAGGTTGTGAGTTGCTGAAGTCTTAAAATTAACTAGGAAAGGACAAAGGGGCAATTATCCCTGGGCCTTATTTTGAGACATGGTTTTGATGCCAAAAGTATCAGCTGAGAGTGTTTCCAAAGCCCAAGTGTGGATCTTGTTAAGATGTGTTTAACAAATCTGAATGGTTGAAGTTGGGCATTGCACAGGCTTGGCCCCTGCTGGGATGTAAATAATGCAACTGCTCTCTCACCTTGTGGTTGAAACGGATATGCTGTTGATCAGTTGGAGGAAAATCCCTCAGGATTCCAGCATTAGAATTGTCCCTTCTTACCTTCCTTAATATTTGCAGCTTTTGGTTTTTTTGGGGGGGGGGGGGGGGGGGTGGAGGGTTGGCTGTGTAACTGAGAACTATTATTGCTTCATTTCATATTAATAGCAGCAAAATTAACCTTTTATTATATCTGATTATGAAATTACCCTGCTGTAGAGTACCAGGAATCTTTGCCATGTATTTATCCATTCTTAATGGAAAAAAAATGTATGGAGGACTGTTTACTTTTAAGCTTCTCAAACAAAAATGTTCTTAATTTGTTTAACTGTGTTGCATGCTTTATAGATCTAAAAACTGTAGTATAATTTACTCAGAGTTGTTTTAAAATATCTATATCTTCTACAATAACATTTATGAAAGTTGAGGGCCTGTTGTGCAATTTGTAACATGAAGGTAATTTCTTAGGTTCCTTCCAGCTCCAGAAAAATTCTATCAATATTGTAATTCTTCTGATAAACCTTCACTAGGACTTGACCTTGTAAGATTACCTGAAGCCTATTCGAAGTAAAATTTTTTTCTCTCTTTTTTATTTAATTATTTTACTGTTTGTGTTGTAGGCTAAGACTAAAGTGTTTTCAGTTCTTTCCCTTAATCTTGCCGAATTGAAAGTTTTAAAATAAAGAGGGACTTAAAAAGAGGGATTCTAAATGATCTAGCCTTGGAAATGATCATTGGTTAATTTCAAATTGGAAAGTGCTGCGTTTGGTCACTTGTCCTTACAGAGTCACAGTCAGTGGAGCACATGAAAAAAAAAAAAATCCTCTGGCCTCATACTAATGGTATTTCATTCATAAAACGAAATTGTGCCCTGAGATTTTATTGAGTGGTTCCAGGGCTATGCCAGCAGAAAGTCGGCTGGTTGGGCTCCTACATAAACATGATGACATGTTGAGGGCGCTGTTTACTTTTTCCTAATTAAAACAAATGAGAAATTCCATTATATTTCTGCAGTGAGTTCTGACAGCAGCATGCCCTGGGAATTGTTCATGGTACTTCTAGAGTAAGGCTTTCCTTCATTCAACATTCATTTGTTCCCTTAAGTTTTAAATTCATTCCAGGCTTCAAGTGTTTAATTCGGCCGTGAGACCTTGGATTTTCAGGATCATGTAAAAATAAGACTGGAAGACACAGTGGAATTCAGCTGAACCACTTGTAATGACATTAGATGCTTTCAACCTTGATGTTCGTTCTCTTTGTGTGGATATTCTGTTTTCTTCTCTGCACTGATCAATTTTCATAAAATCAAGGCAAACAGCCAATTGACTACCCAGTTTGGCAGCAAAAGACCGTTTGTAGGGACCCACACTATTAACAGAAACAACTGAGACGCCAATGAAAATATATTAACTGTACAGCAAACATGGTATTTTTATTGCACAGTGAAAGGCCATTATTGAGCTTTAATTTGACACAGGGTTGTAAAACCTGTGAGGATTTTGTTTTCCATTAGTGATACCCTTATCCTGTACTTTTTAACTAGTATCCAGGAACCAGGTATGTCTGAGCTTTGATTTTTAAAGAAGGTAATGGCAATTGTACGTTTATATAATAGCCATAAGAAGTTTTCAAGATTCATTGCCACTTCATTAAAATAGCATTTAAGAAAAAAATAAATATGTGAAACTCTCTAAAACATTGTTCATTTCTGAAATATAGTCATATTTTATTGTCATAACCTTTTTTAAACTTACACTTTTAAAGCTAAGTTTTAAGTGCCACAAAACTTCATTCAAGGAAGGTTATTCTCAGGTACTCTCCACTCCAGTGTTCCAACAAAATAAATTCATATAAAGACACAAGAGGTTCAGGTAAAGTCACTTGAGGTTCAGATATTGTCACACGAGGTTTAGAAAAACATTCAATTTTTCCATGTTCCTAAAAGCTGAGAAAGAGCTCTGGATCTTAATGAGCTCATTTCTTGAGGCAATGTCAAGATTGCAAACGGAATAATGGAGGGGAGTGGATGTGGCTCAAGCAACTGGGCACCCGCCTCCCACATGGGAGGTCCCGAGTTCAGTTCCTGGTGCCTCCTGAGAGAAGGTGAGCAGACAGCAAGCAGACAATGAGCAGATAGACGAGGGTGCCATCTGAGAGGGGTGGATTAAAAAAAAAAAAAAAAGGAATAAAGGACGCTTTTAATGAATGAAACTTTTAAACAGGTAGGACATGAAGAAAATCTTGATCCATTTTAGGGCTTTTTATAGTAAAACAAAAGGAAAAAAAAAAAAAAACCAACTCTGTTTCTGCAGCAAGAACTGCATTGTTTTGTGGTGTGTTATGGAAATTAAAGTCAAATGCTTCTTTGATATTTGTTACTGTTAAAGTCTCCAAAAATTTAAAACACAAATCATATAAAAACAAAATATTGAGTGCCCACACTAGGTTAATATGGGTAAGAGTTGTCCTAAAGCCTTTTCTTTCTTTCTTTCTTCTACCTGACCATTTTGTTGTATCTCAACCCAGGCATTTGAGACAATGAAACAGAATAATAAAAGGTGATGAAATTTTACTCAATTAGATTTGTAAGTGTTCTAACCTTTGAGTAGTTGTGAGGGATAATGACAGGGAAAGAGACCAAATGAAATTTTTGAGTCTTTATTTCTTTATTGTGTTCTTCTCTGTCTTTCATGTCCAAAGATAATCAAGAATTGGCTGTAAATATAACTCAATCTCAAGGAAATATATCCTACACCCCACTCCCTCAAATCCCTAGCACACCTGTTCATGCAGTCATGGAATTTCTACTTTGCTTAAAATGAGCTTTATATAGTCAAACATCTCATAAAATGGGGATGGGGGTTGTGAAATAACAAGAAAGAGTATTTAAAGGGTCTGACTTAAAGAAATGTGCCCAGATGAGTTTGGCCAATTGGGGTCAGTTAAGCCTCTGCTGACACTGGCCATTAGTAATATTTTCCATGCACTAAGTAAAACAATGGAAACTTCACAACATCTGGTTGAGCCTCCAATACCTATGCAGCTTGTAATGGTTTTTGAAATCTTGATATGAAACAGCACTGTGGCACTCAGGAGTAGATTGTTAGCGAGCAAAGAAGGCACACTTGTTCCAAAGCATAAGAGTTGCTTATTACCGTTTTCCTTAGATGCTTCCTTCTGGTTCACATTGCCAGATTATTTCATCTCGATCCAATGTGAGTTTGGGGTTATTTTCCTTCCCTCATTCTTCCTCTATCCTTAGAGCAAACAGCAGCAAGCATCTAGAAAAATCATCTTATAAAACTTGTGGGGCATCACATTTTCTCATTGAAAAGTTTTGGTTGGCGGGATGAGTTTCTATGAAGGTGGAAGAAAGAGCTTTACAAGATTGGCAATTCCAAGAAATGTGTGCTTTGTTAAAGTTTTGTTGTTGCCTTGCATTTTCTTTAAGTGCTTCAGAGATTTAGGAAGAGGACGTTGACTATCCTTGAATTTTCCTTAAACCACACACCTAATGATGATATTAAAGAATGGTGTTATAAAGTTCCAAAGTACCCTCTGTTTTTCTGAGTAGATTCAGTCAATAGGCTTTGTCTAGGCAGTTCAAAGAGGACAAGGTCCATGCCTACCTGCCTATCTTGTTTACTTTTGTATCTCCAATACCCAGCAAGCTATGGAGAGGCAGTCCGTGCATTTTGTTGAATTCCTGACTGTTACCTTCTTATTCTTACTCTGAAAGCAAGAACATTTGCAGGTTATAATTTTTATTAGGGCAATGTATATCATTTGCTTGATGTGAAAGATAGAGGACTGGGAATCAGAAGTCCTATTACTAGTCCTAAATTAATAATAATTACAACAATAACAACAATAAACATTTACTGAGGGGCTGCTTTATGCCAGGCCCTGCTCTAATAGCTTTACATGCATGAACTCGTTTAACACTCATAATAACCTTGTAAGGCAGGTACTCTCATTATCAACTCCATTTATTAATATGAAAACAGGAAATTAACTGAAGCATGGAGAAGTTAACCATCTCACCCTGGATCACATAGGTAGGTAGTAGGTGGTATTTGAACCCAGAGCTCTTTCTCTTAAATATTATGTTTTGCAACTAAAATAGTTGTGTGAAGCTAGACAAATCACTTTGTTCCTTAGTGGCCTCCTTTATAAGATCAGCATAATGATGTCTACCTCAGAACTGTAGTACAGATGGGAACATTCAAATGGGAAAGCTTATGGGTCCATTTTCCCATGTGATTACACAGGAAATAGTTTAGTATTATGTTTGTGTAAAGACACCAATGTTATCGTCAGATGCCACAGGGTTCAGTGGCCATGACAGAAATAACTGATAGCTCCCTCTTTACCATAGTACACACTCATATAGTGTGGAGACAAACACTATTCTTTTATAAAATTGACAGTCCTTTCTGGCATAAACACTTGGAGCTAAGGAACAGAAAGTAAGACACTTCTGTTAAAACCCATCCATGTTAATTTTTTAATTTTTAGGTTCCATCTATGCCGGTGAGTTTCCATTTCCTCCTTAACACATACACACAGGCACACACACACGCGTCTCTACGACAGGATTACAATGTGCATGGTTGCTGAGTGGTGGCAGGTGGTTGTGGAATTTAGTATCTGTAAGGCAATCCCGAAGCTCCCAAGTGGTTGAGGAAAATCTTCTGAGATCTCTGAGTTAGAGGGAAAACTTTTCCCCGCTTAGCAAAAAAGAAAGGGAAGGATATTTGATAATACACTTTCAGGGATCAACCTGAAGAAACTCTCAAATTGAATACAGTTGTGGACCATTACATTCAAAGACACATGTTCTTGTCACACTGCATTGATGAAGTTTTATACAACTTTCACCAGGATCTTCTTAAATGATATAATACTGTGAAGTGGAGATAATACTGTGTGTGTGTGTGTGTGTGTTTCAACCTTCTTGGAATCCCTTGAATGATGGACAAGTATTGTGTCCTAGAGTTAAGTTGCCACATTGTTTATAGAAATCTTAAATTAGCTCTGCACCAAACATTAAGCATATAAACAGGGACAGACTGAACCCAGAAATCCCTGATGACATGGTTTTTAAAAATCCACTCCCCTCATATACAACTATTGAATCTTATTTCTTCTTCCTGAAATTAGCAAGCAAGAACATAAAACTTTCTTCTCTACTTGCGCCACAGTCCTGCAGATCTCTATGATCTTCATCACATTTGCAAAGGGCCTTTTCTTCCCAGCACCATTCTCTGCCTACTTTTCCAGGACTGGCTCTCATATATAGCATATACTGAATTACAATTACACACATAGTAAGGTTTTAAGTACTCATGTTTGATGCATTATGGTAGGTTAGTTATTTATTGCTGTGTAACAATTATTCCAATATTTAGCTGCTTAAAACAGCAGCTATTTATTATCTCACATTTTCTGTGCATCAGAAATCTAGGCTTTATTGGGTGCCTCTGGCTCAAAATTTCTAATGGGACTGCAGTCAAGGTCTGTGATTGCTGGTCTGTGGTCATCTCAAGGCCAGCCTGGGGGATGATCTGCTCCCAGACTTGCTCATGTGGCTGTTGGCAGACCCAGGGCCTCACTAGCTGCTGGCCGGAGACCATACACATATGACTATCCATGAGTATGAGTATACATGGAGTATATACATATAAGTGTGTATATGTTGGTGGTTCCTTGCCATGTGGGCCTCTCCAAGGGCAGCTCACAACAAGGCAGCTGGCTTCCTTCTAAGCAAGTGTTCCGAGAGAGAGAATTAAAGAGAGAGAGAACTAGGCAGAGGCTACAGTCTTTTTCTAACATGACATCAGAAGGGAAATCCATTCCCTTTTGCCCTATTCAGTTCATTAGAAGTGAGTCACTAGGTCCAGCCCACCATTGAAGGGAGGAGATTACACAAGGTCAGGAATACTAGGAGGCGAGGATCATTGGGAACCATTTTAAAGGCTGCCTACCACAGATGAGATAGGGTTACTACAGCAGAACTCCTCTGTGCTCTTGCTAATCCGGTGATGGTCAATGGACTAGTAGTATCAAATCAACCGAAAGCTTCGTAGAATTTGAGAAACTCAGTTCCCATCCTACTCAGACCTACTGAATCAGAATCTGCATTTAACTAGGTCCAGAGGATCTTTGTGCACATATTGAAGTTTGAGAAGCTCTGATCTATTGGGTCTTCACGTATCGACTCTTAAAGCAAGCTCACTTTAAACTGATAATCACACATCAGAGTCTTCATCTTGGAGCAGATGGTGATACGTTACTGAGATTCTGCATTCTATATTCTTCAGAGGAAGGGATGGGCAGGCTAATCCATGGTCTTAAAAGGTGCACACAGTCACTGTTTAATGGCTTAAAGATGAAGTCTGAACTTTTGTTGGCTGTCAGACATAACAATGACCACATGGACGTCTCCTATTCCTGCATAGCATTTATAGGGAAAACCAGATCCTTTGAACTCCTGAAAAACCCCATACCCATCATCCAAGCATCTTTCATTCCTGGAGATTATCAGAGTTTTCATTACAGGTTAAATTCTTTGCAACTTTTTCATGTGGAAACTATCCTGTTACCTCCTGTTAGTTCTCCTCCTGCTGAGTGCAAATGGAGTGTATACTCTACTTCCTACAGCTGCTTTGGATTTTGTTACATTTTCCAGGTTAAAAAAAAAAAATAAGTGCTGACAGAACGTGGGTTCATCTACAACTCTCAACTAATTTTAACAGTATAAACAGAAATATGTTTCCTGATTGTATGTACCAGTGAAATAAAAATATTTTCCCTACGTCCAAAAATTTACTAGCCACTTCATTTTTAGAAACTGGGCACTGAAGAGAAACAGAAAAATATGTTGGGGAAAGGTCATTACAAGATAAAGACAGCAAATATGGCTAGACAAAAAGCAACGGAGAACACACTTTTGCTTTGCGCTCTTTTCAATGAAAGATATTTGCTTTTAAAATGGAAAAAACTTTCCATTCACATCTGGGCAGAAAGTCAGAATCAAATAAATATAATTGGAAAAGCTTACCAAATGATGGACTTATATTACATTTTCCCCCTAACTGATCCTTTTTGTTTTATTTTACATTTTTCTTTATAATGGAGCAAAATTCCCTTAAATAAATATATTTGAAAGCAAAATGTTGAAAAGTCACATTTTATTGTAATGAGATGAAGCAAATAAAAACTTAAACCTGAGCCAAAAGAAAACAGATCTTGCTTGGGTTACACAGTTACATGTGGTAGAAAGGGCATTTCTCCCTTTTTGGTTTTCAGGTATAAGGCTATGGTAATAAAAGTTTGAACAATGTTAGGCTATCCCAATTGATAAAAATCCTAAAGGTGTAGTTCATCAACTCAAGTAGACCGAGTGCCTTAGGGTCTAGAATGAAGGGCTGGGGAGGGGGCCTGAAATACACTGGGGTTTTAGAGACAAGGGGCTGGTGAGAGGGCATGAAGTTACGACTAGGCTGGGCCCATACAAAAAGGCAGGTAAGACAGTGCTAAGGAATTGCTGGAGAGATTGGTCCTGGCATTGGCAGCTGGGAAGCCCAAGGCACAGGCTTCAGAGGACATGGAAGCTGAATTCAGCAAGCTGTACCAGAAATTCCACTCTGGGTGACAGAACACAAGTGGTAGGTAGTCTGGGTGGACAGCTGGTGGTGTTATAGAAAATCTGAGCTTATGTTAAGGCTTTTGTCCCAGTTAAGAGAATTGACAAGATCCAGGTAATATAACAGGACCACTATAAGCTGTAAGATTCAGGGGTTAGAATCAGGCCTTCAGTCACAAAGAGCAGATGAGGTGTTGATTTGCTTAGTACCACTGACCCAAGGCTCAGTGCCATGACCTGGAATAGGAAAAGGGCAAGGAATTTTGGGAGGTGGAGAGAGGGAAGAATTACAAAGAGACCCAACATGATCCCTTGGCACAATAGATACAAGTTTGATAACAGAGACTCAGGATAAGGTGTGGGGAGTTTTGATTTAGCAGCTGGTCTACAAGATTCTGGGTCTGAGAACAGTGGTTTGCTTTTAATCCCCTCACCAACCTCCCTAGAGTAGAATGGAGACTTCTGGCCAAACTGGCAAAATAATTGCAGGGGCTGGGCTTCCCTGTGAGCCCATCTGGATCCATTTCTATCTGGAAGGGACAAAGTGCAGGAAAGTAAAGATGGCGCTGACATCATCTAATTTTACTCTGGTCACTCTTTTCCTCCCCAAACCTGCTTGTAGTCATGTGTGTGCCGCTAGGCCGGGGTGATTAGCTGAGAACATATTTACAGGTTTCTGTTGTTTCATTTTATGTGGTTTCCTATGACCGAGAGAAAGTGCTGATCCTTGTAGCTCTATAATCAAGAAGACGTCCTTATTAGATCCCATTCCGGTAAATAGGAGCAGTATCTAATTTCCTTTGGAAGCAAGGCAGTAGAGGAGAAAGGGTATACCACCATGAAAGGCAATCTCGCCTGGAACCAATGTGTTTGAGTATTGAACTTTGGGTCACACTGAGTTTTTCCCAGCAATGATATTCGAATACATAATTACTCTGTTCTTCATGTGGTATTGGTAGTGCAAAGAGCAAGTGTGGACTTCGTATTTACTTCCCAGACTTCCCATTTATTGTTCCCCAAGCAGAATGACGGGGCAAGTTTTATTCTACCACATTGAAAGATAGCTGTTGTTGGCTTCAGGAAACTTTTTTATTCCTTTCTTTTTATTCCTTTCTGATCCTTCCTTTCTTTGATGGTGACTACATGCCACCTTGTGTGCCATCTTGCTTCAATAGCACAGCTCTTATCAGGGATCACATCCAAAATATTTAACAATGAGTATGGCTTGGGTACCCACCAATTGGAATGGATGCTGGACATAGCTCTTGAGCAGAAACCCAGGGGCCCTCTGTTCTGTCAGAAGTTACCAGCTGATTTAGGGATCGTGGTTGGTCAGGGAGCCCCAGGTGATAGAGGATAGTAGGGTGGTTTCAGGGCAGCAGCTAGTTTACCAACTGGCATTGAAGCATTTACATATTTTGATTATCACTATGCTTATACTTGAGCAGAGTCCTGGATGAAGTGAAGAAACAAGCCAAGTGAACACTTGGGGGATGGGTCCCAGGCCTCAAGGCAGGAAGGTAGGAAGATAGTGTGGCTAGAGCCTAGAAATGGAGGGGAAGTGTTAGGAGAGGGTGATACAGGGGCACCAGCTCACAGGGTCTAAGATAAGGAGTTGGCATTTTAATCTGTGTGTGATAGGAAGCCACTGGACACTTTTGATCTAACTTATGTTTTAGGATGATCACTCTGGCTGATGAGTTGATGTTGTAGTTTGGAAGACTTGGGTAGAAATCTGGAGGCATGTTTGTTTTTCTTTTCTTTTATTAATTTTTTTTTTCAGATCAGGCAAAAGATAATTAGGTGAAGTTATGGGGTCCCAGAAACTTTAACATGACTGGTTCCAAGTTACACTGTACAAGTTTTGTCCCACTTTTCCCAGGAGTCTTAATGCTGTGGTCAAAGTGGGCTGCATGTAAATTTAGAGATTATGGTACACTCTGGAAGAGGACCTGCTACTTACGCAAACTTCACCTCTTCTGTTCCCTTCACAGTTGTCCCCTTGAACCAGGGAAATTCTGAGATGGGATGATTGACAAAAAATTGAAAGGACATTTAAATACAATGGTGTTTATAAGGATAAGCAGAGTTCTTTTATCATTTGGGCTCAAAAGCAGCACCTTCACCTATATTAAGAAAAATGAGACTCATTGATGAGAAGACTGTAAAGAAAAGTGAGCAGTGCAGAAGGAGCCACCCAGAAGAAACAGAAAGCACAGATGGGGTCAGTCTTCTTGCAAAGGCACACCTATCAGATGGTAAGATGGAAGTTCGGTTCTGATATCTCTCCCCAAGAGGTCTGCCCCTCCACCTTCTGGGGTCCAGCAATGATATTCATGTGTTGAATTGTAATTTGTATCTTTCTCCCCTCTACTCTGCCTTTTATCTCTTAACGCCGAATTCCTAAAGCAAAAGCTAGCATTTTGGGGGCATTCCGTAATGGTAGGTCACTCAATGGCTACCAGTAGGCCTCATTTCTCCCACAGGTTGGTTTGGTCTGCAAAGTGTCTTTGAAAATTTGAACAAGTGGTTGTGTTAGTTCTCTATTGCTGAATAACAAATTACCCACAGACTTAGTAGCTTAAAACGACACATTATCTCACAGTTTCCCTGGGTCAGTAATCAAGGCATGGCGTACAGGTTAGGGCCTCTGTTCAAGGCGTGTTCACACCTGGCGGCAGCAGTCGGGCAGCATCTGCTTCTGTGCTGGTTCAGATTGTTAACAGAATTTACTTCCTTTCGGCTGTGTGACTGAGAGCCCCAACAACTTGTTGGCTGCTGCTGGAGGCCACCTGTAGTTCCTTATCATGTGAGCTTCTCCAATGGCACCACTGAACTCCTAAAAAGTGAGTCGCTCAGAGAGGGCCAAGTTCCTGTTTCGAGGCCTTTCACCAGAGTAAGCCAGGCCCACCCGCCATTAACTCCCTTTTGATTACTCAAAACCAACTGACTTGGGACCTTCACCTTTGTCGTATTCCCTTGTCTACAAGCAAGTCACAGGTCCTGCCCGCACTCAAGGGGAAGGAATTATGCAGCAGATCAATAAGAGGTGATAGGAATTCTGGAAGCTATGGTAGCACCTGTCCACCACAGCTATCCACATCTACAAATTAGGGAGTGTACATAAGAATCAATTGTTAATATGTTAAAATTATTTAATGAATTAAACAATTGTTAAAATTATTTCAGTATAAACATTGAGTTTGCTTGTTTATTTATTTATTTAGTTTTGCTTCTGCCTCTGTTTTCCAGAAGGTGAAGATTAAAGAAGGTATAACAGTTTTCTGGCTGGAAGGAATATTGATGGTCTGTTTACTTACCTATTTTGTAGAGAAAACTGAGGCCCGGAGAAGTGACTGGACCAGGTACATACAAATGGTTGGAACTCCAAACTTGGGAGTCCTCTATTTAAATCTGAGAGCATTTTTGAGAACAAACAAGAAGAACTAACTGCTTTGTGTCCCAGGTAAGAATCTGGAAATATTTGTTTGTCAAGTCAGTTTCAAATAAGTCACCATGAAAACGGTGTAGCATCAGGCCCATGGAGAGCTTTTGCTTCTCTCGCAGAGGGTTTGATCCAGTTAAAGAGTAAGGGCCCACACTGCTGATGCACATTGTCTTTTTGATAGAGCCTTTGTCCGTCAATGACATAATGTGTGTAAAGAGCAAGTGGGTATGCTTGCCAGTTGAACCTACTCTTCACACGGGGTCCAAGGGCACAGGTTCTGGAGCAAGGGAACCTGTAATTCCAGCCACGCCATTTAATAACTATGTCACTGGCTTTGGGCGAATTATTTAAACTCTTTCTGCCTCAGTTTCCTCACCTGCGAAATGCGTGATCGAATAGGGTTGTTTTGATAGGAGATGAATTAATATAAGCTAAACACTTAGAATGGTGTCTGGTCTCATAACAGGGAGCTACTGTTGGTCATGCTCCTGGGAGGATGTTTGAGGATGAGGTAAGACGCTGTAAACCCAGAACATGCATTCTCAACAGGAGCAGTATCACCCCTCAAGGGATGAATATTGGTTGGGAGGAGGGTGAAATAACTTACTCGCAATGAACAAGGCACAGACATACAAAAGTAAATTAAAAGGACAGTATTTTTGTATTAAAATTTCATGGTGAGGTCGATTAGGAAAACAAAATGCCTAAAAGGCTCAGAGGGGAGAACGAAAGAAAAAAAGATTAGAAATGCTTTTCTAGAAGAATATGAGCAGGTTACATAATTGGCAGAACTCAGTGCAAAATGAAAATGCAGGGCCCCTTGTTCAAAAGTGTTAAGAATTTCAAGACAGTGACAACAGAGCATTAAACCAAGCGTGGGGCCCTCCAAAGGGGTGCACAGGACACACACCGCTGAAGCTGGCCTGCAGGACAATGGTGGCTTCTCCACAATCCTGAGGTGCACCCCCGGATGTGTCCTTTGCTTATTAACCTTCCACATGCAAATGCCACATAATCAGGAGGGACTGTGACCTATAAAGGGGGAAGCAGTGGAGTGATTTGGCTAAGTTTAGCCTATTCTTCATGGATTAGGAGCAAACTCTGCTAGTATCTGGCTAAAAAAAAAATTAAATGGTAGTGAAACTCTATGAGTAGTTCAGTAGCTTCGATTCCCTCAGGGTTTTGTCTCTTTGTCTGTTAATCTGGCCTCTTTTATCCTTTTTACAAGCATGCATGTTCTTTTGAAATTTTATTTCGGATCATTTGAGATGAAAGTAGGTGAAGAGAATAATTTAAAAGGAAAAAACACATCATTTCTCAAGGAAAATGAAGACATCCACTTCCTCTGTATCTGTCCTCATCCAGACTTTCTAATACTGCCTCACTCTGGAGATTTGTTTGAAGAAGTGACCTAAGTTGACTACACAGCCTTATACAGAGTAGCAGAATGCTAACTCTCCATTTTCCCTTTTGATGCCAGGTCCCATAAATAACCCAGTGGGAACAACCTGGCAGCTTCTCCCTCATGCCCTGCAAATCAGAGCCCTGATGGAGTCAAAGAATGGGAAACGCAGTGGCACTGCTGCTCAGGGTCTCCTCCGATGCCCACGATGGAGAAGCCTTCCTTTGTCAGGGTCTGGGTCAGGGTGGTGTGGCAAGAGTCACTCAGGGAAGCTCTTCCACTTCTTTGGGTCCTTGAAGCTGCTGGGAGAAGCAGCTTCCTTCTGGGATCCTTTTACCCCCAAGGTTCAGAGGTCTAGGGATGAACACTGGCCAATCTACACTTGCCAGGCATCTGACCAAGGAAAGCCTGGTCTTGCTTAGGATGCCATACCTCCTGGAAAGTCATTCTTACTGGCCCTGCCTTATGTTAATTGAAGCCATTGAAGGTTTTGCTTCCTTTTACCTTCTGAGGAGGATACTTGAGAGCGGCAACTAGTGTCATTGTGATGTCACCTTACAACATATATTAAAAGAATGTGAAATAGCCCTTGCCCATAACCAAAGGCCTTTACCTGTGTTTGTAAATTCATTTATGCATCATCCATGGCTGGTTTCATTCTACAACAGTAGAGTAGAATGGTGATGACAGAGGCCATGTGGCCTGCAAAACCTAAATTCTTTCTCGACCATATTATTGCACAGCTAAATTCTCGTTGGCTTGTTTGTTTGAATCATTAGTTTATAAATCAGATTCTTTGGGAATGAGGCAGGTAAAAGCTGAAGGGCACTGCTATAAGCAAGAGGGAGCAACGTGTTTTATCACTGAAAGAGAAAGGACAAGCCCTGCCTAAAGGCATTCAAACTAAAGATTTGTTTTTATAAAGCCATGAGGGCCAAACCAAACATATCTGCAGCCTTATTAGGCCAGGAGGTCTCGGGTTTGACCCTTGGAGTGAGCCTCAGTCAGGTTGGACAAGAAGAAGGATGATAAGCTCAGAATGGAAACAAGATAGTCTGTTTGTCTCACCCTCCGGTTCTGGTTCACTTCTGGGAACATCACAGATGGCTGCATAGAGAAACCATGGGCCTTTGGGCCAGACAGATCTGGTTTTCCATCCTGTCTCTGCCACTGGTCACGGCATGACTTCAAGCAAGTAAATTAACCTCTATGAGCTTCAGTTTTCTCACCGTTAAAACTGGGATTTATTTACTTTGCAAATACTTATTGGTCCCATGGCATGTCCAGGCATTGCACGAGGCTCAACATATCTCAGCTAATGGCACCTCCATACTTCCATTTGATCAGAGCAAAAATGTTGGCATGGTCCTTGACTCTTCTCTTTTTCTTACATTCCATGGCTAATCTGTCAGCACAACCTTTTGCCTCAAATTCAAAATAGAATTGGGATCTGATCACGTATTGCATCTATAACTGACACCTAGGCCCAAGCTGCCTTCATCACTGACCTGGATCACTGCAGTAGCCTCCTTACCTGTCTTTCTTGGGTCCTTCATTCTACTCTCAGCCCAGCAGCCAGAGAGATCCTGTTAAATACTTAAGTCAGACTGTGACATTCTCCATTGTTTGTCCTCTCAGAATAAATGCCAAAGTTCTTGCAATGACCTTAAAGGTGCCAGTGATCTGCTGCCACACTCCCTTTCCTCTGTGACCTCATTCCCTCTACTCTGACCTGTTCACTCTGCTCCAGCCACGTTGGCCTCTTCTCTCTTCCTCAAGCACATGAGCCATGCTCCTGCCTCAGGCCCTTTGTTCCTTCCACCTGGAATGCTCTTGACCCAGATACCCACAGGAACGGCCTCCGCATTCCTTCAGTTCTTACTGTGAGGCCTTCCCTAACCGTATAAAGTTAAACATTGTGTTCCCCCCACCCTATTCCCTTATCTGTCTTTATTTTCCTGCCTAGCACTTAACATCATATAATGTATCATACATTTTACTTTTTATGTTGTTTATTGTCTGTTTTCCACTACAACGGCCAAAGAAATGTTTTGTTCATGGGCTGTGTCCATAACCTAGTGAAGGACCCAAAACATAATATGTATCTAGTACTTATTGGTTTCTTTTCTTCATTTCTTTCTTTTTATCATCAGAAATAATTTTCCTCACACCACCCTCTTATTTAATCTGACCTAATTGAATCTGAATTATTTCAGTTTTAAAGATCTGTGGCCATTGGTAGATAGTAAGCTCCTGGCTCTACACCAGTGATCATGGAGGTGGGGCCCCTAGGCCAGCATCACACATCACCTGGGAACTTGTGAGAAATGCCAATTCTTGGACCCTACCTGAGAAATACTCTGGGGAGAGGTGGGAGGAAAGAGTGGGAGGGGAGAAAGGTTGGCAGTCTGTTTTAACAAGTTCATCAGATGATTCTGATGCTAAAGAGAGTTGCTGCTTTGATTGGGTTGGTTTATAAAACAGTTCTAGGCCAAGGAGTGACTAGGCAGAAAGAGTTAATGAAAGATGTGGAGTGGGTTTCTGGACTCCTATGCTCAATGCCATCTCTGTCGTCCAGTGATCTTGGCTACATCACTTCCCTGACCTTGGGTTCCTCAGCTCCAGGAGTAAAGGGCAAGATGCTCTATAAGGCACTTCCCAATGTTGACATTCAGTAGCTTTATGTTGTATTTGCCTCTTTCTTTGAGTTTTAGGACCATCTCCCAAGACTTATTCCTCAATGCACCCTCTCCCCCTTTACTTTATGTTCTTAGATACCAAAGACCTGTGGGCTGCTATCTCTTTTCTCCTAAGTTTATGCTCCCATCAGAAAGAAAATGTATCTCAATATCTGTTTTTATTTATTTATTTATTTAATACATGTGATACTGTATAAACTTATTTGACACATTAAAAATCATACACAAAATGGAAATTCAAGCTTAGATGAATAATAAAACAAATTCTAATATTTCCCCCCACATCCCTAATGATCACTTTGCCCAACACATGTGGGTTTATCATGTTAGAAACTACTTGTCCAGGAACTCAAGGCTTGCCTTTCCTTTACTCCCCCCTAAACAGTGACCCATTTTCCAGCAAAATACTGTTTTCTCAGATATCTCATCTTGGTTACTTACTAAAAAATACTGATTAAGCAAGTCAATAGGGAATATTATCCTCCATTTATTGAACACTGTTTTGGGTACTGTGCTAAATGGCTTTTTACATACATAAATCCTTTTTAATATTTGCATCAACACTGTGAAGTGGGTATAATTATTCTGTTTTACACATAAAGAAACTGAGGCACAGCTCAGTTAAATAGTCTCCTAAGTTCATTCACAGCACAGTGGTGGAGTTAGGATACTGGTAGTGTAAGAAATGCCCACTACAATGTGCTGAAGGCATTCCTAAAGATATTTGCCCTTATGAAATATAATAGTATTATTTTCTCATTGTAGATTTTCAGTGGAAATTTTGGTGAGGAGCAACTGTCATTCAAGGTATGAATCTAAATTTTTTGGATTCTGCAGAGAGGTAAGACTGACTCTGAAGTTAGGGATATGGCTCCCTAAGGGGCCTCTGGTTCCTCTCCCTCTCCCTCTCCCCTTCCCAAATCCAGCTGGTTTATGGAATGGAAAGAGCAAAGGATTTTAAACTGAGTCAGATGCAACTTCAGAACTGATGCAGTTACTTAGAGCCACTATTATATTAGCTAGAATGAGAGATACATCTGGAAATAGCCCCAAATTGCTTACGTCACATTTAAAACTGTCATTAATGTCCCTTATGGAGTAGCAAACCGAACTGAAAGCATGATTGCTTTTAATCATAACTGGTTTTCTCCATGATTTTCTCCACGGTTAACATACACCCAAGGTTCACATGCACTTTATCAGACACACATTCATTTGACATCGGATATGGAAAATCTCGTTCCCATTTGTTTATTTGATGCATCAACTGACAGAATGTGGTTACTTTTGTAGTTTCTGAGGAACTGAAAAAAAAAAAAAATCTCAGAATTCTGACTTCATAAAGTTAGATTTTCTGCCACCGAGAAATATCATCATGTGAAAGGTTTGTTTACAAGGAATTGCTGTTTCCACTTGCTGGAGCAGCTCTTAAACATTTTTTTTAAAGTTGTTTTTTCCAACCACTAAGCAGATCTAAATATTAAGTGTTTCTCAAGTTGGTTTTCCAGCTCCTGGGCTGCTATTAACTTCTGCTGGGATGAAACAGAAGGTCGCTGCCTCCACTTATAGCCGCCCGTAATGCAAAAGCATAATATTTTGAAGAATCTTTTTATATGGCTCATTGTGCAATGTTTATGTTTCATTCACATCAGCACAGGACAGTGTTGACCGCAAGTCCCACTGTTGCTGTTAGCTGCTGCCTTCCTGCTTCCATCCCACAAAGCCGGGCTCCCCGCGCCCGCTGATGGAAGCGTATCTGCTCCAAGAGGAGGCAGAGCTGATAAACCGCCTGAAGGGAGCTGAGCAAACAGAGCCGCCCCTTCTTAGGAGGAGACGTGCAGGCAGAAGGGTACTTTTACAAGTTGGTTTCAAAGGAGAAAACGTGGAAATCTTCACGAATAGAATCGAGACACTTAGAGAGTTAGATGAGTCTCTCTCTCTCCCCAGAAAGAAGGGAAAATGAAGTGTGCAGTGAGGTTTTTAAAAAATAAAATGTATATTTCACACTTCCTTATGATTGCCATTAACAGATATTTCCAAAGAATTTCTCACTTTGTGTTCCAAAAACCAGCTAGAGTTAGAGCATGCACTGGTAACAATGGGAATCATTTTGGATAAAAGGATGTTTGCAGAACAGAGCTCCAGTCTCCTTAAAATAAACGCCTTCACTTTGACTCTATAATTTAAATGGATACTAAGAATAGATCCCAAATGACCAAGAAAAATTTATATCACTTTCTCCCTGTCCCCTTCCTCCATCTCTTTCTCTCTCTCCTTTTCTCTCTCTCTCACACACACCTACATGCACAAATACCCTTCTATTTTGTCAACCTTTCAGCCACACTATTCCAAATTCACAGCTAGCTTCTCTTGGCAAGGGTTGGAGTGTTGTTTAATCTATGAGAAATATTCCCATATTATTATCAACAATAAATAAATATCCTCTAAGGATCGTTACCATTTTATCTTCTCCTGATCTTAGCCAAAAGTCTGAGAAGCAATACCATTTTATCTTGAGTTTTAAATTCTGCTTTTTGGGGCTTCCAGGATTGTATAGTGTGGGGTATGTATGTGTATAAGAAAGAGAGGAAGAGAGAGAGGGAAAAATGAATGAATGACTTTATGAATACCTCTGTGGAATGCTCTGAAAATAACATTAGTCCTCAAGGAGCAGAGAGAAAATCAGGTATGAGGATACTATGAGATAAACTTACATTTTCAGGACGTTTTTTCTCTCTTGATTTTTTCTTTAAACTGGTGATACAAGTACAAAATAATACAAGCTCAGAACTGATATCAAGTTGCTTTGATTATGGGCATTTCTTTATCCCAGGGAACATAACCTTGCCAGTTTGGCACCAACCCCACTTGTTGACATGTTGTTTTCTAGCTCAGCTGAATGATCACAACTTAGAGATGCAGCAACGCAGGTCCATGGATTTCTGGGTCACAGGTTAACGGCTAACCCACCTTCCTCCCCAAAACTGTCTCTACAGCTAGCATATTCCTTATTCAGCTTTTTTCCCATAAGGATTATAAATTTAGAAGAGAAACCTGTAGGTAATTAACAGTACAGCATGTCTGTCATTCTTTTGATAAAATGTGTTGGGTGTGGTTTCTCGACATGCAGTTGATAAAATGCACTGGTGGTGTTCCATTTCATTTGACTTTCCATTAGTTTTTTTTTTTTTTTTTTTCCAGTGAGAATGTCTTAATGGCCAGCTTCTGTTTTCAATCATGGGGGACATTTCTATGGATTTATTTTTACATTTTCCAATAAGAAACACATTCTGATTCTTTAAACGTTAGAAGTAAAGTATGGAAGAGTGGGTGATACTCAAAGGAAAGCTTTCCTGCTGGCTTAAATTAGCAAAAGTGTGTGTGCATGTGTGTGCATGTGCATATGTGTGTGTGTCTTTGAGATCTCAATTGACTCCCTGAGTCGGGGCAGAGATCCTGCCATATTCGCTGTTCCATTAGTAGAACACGGTTTAATCATCCATGATTGTAGAAAGAAGCACCTCACTACATTCATCCGCATGGCTCTAATTCCATACTGTTTAAAAAACTCTTTGTGACTTTGAGCAGTGAATTGTAAATTGCATAATAAAATAGGCTCATCCGATTAGATTTTGTATAGGAGTCAGCAAGCAAGGATACAAGAGAAAAGAGCACTGAGGCAATTTCCAGCTCACAGCTTTGAAAGAGCTAAGTCATCCGGATAAGTCACCAACTTATTTTTACCCACAAAAGCCTCAGCAAATAAATGTGTGAGGTGGACATTGAGGACAAACTATGAGGACTCTCTATAGAGGAGACCCTCTGCTCATCCACAGAACCCTGACTTGCTCCTGCACACAGCTCCTGGTCTACACTAACATGTAGATGTACTTGTCTTTGAACTTGCTCTGAATCCCCTTCCCATTCCTTCCTATCTAATAAAGGCCCTGACCTGTCTCTTGTTCATTCCAATCACACCCTTGTCAGTTAAAATCTCTGAACTTAAGACATGTCACTGTCTCCTATTCTCAGCTGTGTTTAGACTTTTGAACATCATCCTTGAGCTGTCTACATAGATCATGTTTCTTGGTTGTGTCTTTAGCTTGGTGAGCCACTTAGGATACAGGGCCTTTCTATGGGATCCTAGTGCCCTATTTATGCCGCCTGGACTGTGTGCTTTTCTAGCCCTTCTGTGTCCTGGAGTGATTCACAGCTTGATCTGCCCATTCCCAGGCTCTCCACACTCAGTGAGTGTCCCGTTCCTTCACTTGCGGGTATTTATGCATAGGGTGGAAATGGCTTTTATTGAAAGGACAGTCCCATTTTCGTTACTCCTGACACCAGAACCAGAACTCTATGGTTCTGGATCTGGAAAACTCCATTGTCTTGAGTGGAAACTACTATTTATGCCTTGGCACCACTGTCCACTGCTGATACCAGTGGAGCCCAGGCTATCAGAAGACCTCCACTTGCAGCTGCTGATGCCGAAGCACATGATGCCTAGGGTGGCAGACACCTTAAATGGTAACTCAGCCACCTTCACAATCACTCTCACCTCTTGTTTGCAAATGAACCCTGAATTTTGTTCAGGGGACAGTCAGCTAAGTCCCAGGGGATGAGTCATCATTTTTGTAAGCCCAGCCTGGTAATCCTAATCCTCTTTGTTCCCTGTTTATTTTCCAAGCATCTCTTGCAGATGGGGTGGCCATATGACATGGTAGACATATGAGGGAAAATCAGCTGGGAAATATTTTAAAAGTGCTTTGTTTGCACTAAAAGAAATAGGTTTGTGAGGAGACTTTGTTTGGTCCACTGATGGACATAGTAGAAGGACCAAAGTACCTAAATGTGGAGATAAATGCCAGAGCCTGACTGCCTGGTCTGAATTCCATCTCCCTCACTTACTGGCTGTGTGCTCCTGGCCGAGTTACTTCACCTCACCTTGCCTCAGTATCCCCCTCTGTGAAATGGGGGTGATTATAATAGCACCTATTTCATAAAGTTTTTAAGAGGATTAAATTAATTAATAATAGTTATTAAGTATTTAGAACAGTGCTGGTATGTAGTAAAGGCTACAGAAAGATTTGTTAAATATATCAATTCAGACATCTTCCGTTAAATCTTCTTGATTTATTTATCGGACATTTAACATAGTGTTTTTCTTCTGTGATACTGACAATGATAAAAACGACTGGTAACATCCAATATTGGCCAGGTTGTGAGGAAATTGTCATTAGCCTGCAATGCTTTGGAGAGGGTGACGTGCATACCTCCTAACCCAGAAGCTTCTGCAGAAAAACAGAATATTCAAGGATGGACTCCTAGGACATCAATTTTTTTTTTGACATATAGAACTGTTCAGAGTTAATGAGGAAATCAGGTAATGGAGTATCTCCTAAAGAATAATGCCTAATATAAAAACACTTATATTCAATGTATTAAAGTGTATCAAAAATATCAAGGGAGATATACACCAAGTACTGGAGGACTGGGTGATTTAACCCTTTTCCTATTTCAGTGATTAAATTTTCTATCTTTTCTTCAATGGTCTTGGATTGCTGGTGCAAAAGAGAGCACTTACAATATGATTCCAGTTTTGTAAAACAGATATGATTATCTATGGCAATAAATAACAAAACATAAATATTTATACATACTAAACTATCTGGAAGGATATATTCCAAAATGTTACTTGTTGTCACCTCTGGATGACTGGAGTTACAGTTCATTTTATTTTGATTTCCTTTTGAATATTTGCATTTCCTGATTTTACTGCAATTATTATATAATATTTCATTTTGGTATTAATGGTCCTACTAATTTTGTTCCTCTGTAGGAGGCCAAGTTGGAAAATTCTGTGTGTCAGAGATATATGCTAATAAAGATTCCAAGGGAATCTTCCCTCACCTCTTCCCCAACCTCACACGTCTGGAGATATTTATATTTTCTGCCAAATATCTACCCCAAATCATTCCATGTTGCTGACATTTTGTCAGATTAATAGATCCCGAGTGATGTGAATATGTTGATTTTATGGCAGACTTCCAGAAAAGGCTTCTTACAGATAAAAATGGATATGATGAATTATGTTTCTTGAGATCCTGATGTTTCTATTTAAAGTTGTCTGTAGGAACTGAACCCCTTATGAAAGGTGCCTTAAAACGAATCCTTAAAAGCATTGCAATATATCATTTCTTTCATGCCTTGGGAACACAGGCAAGGTTATTCTGGGGGTGGTGTTTTGCCGTGCCTTGTGGTTGGCCCTTGGCCCACCTGTGAACGTAAAGCCTTCTCTTCTGATTCAAGTCCACCCGTCAGTCCAGGAAAATGCTTTGCCTTTTCAGAGGACCTGGATTAATTAGTTGGAAATAGAATTTGGTTCCTGTGTTTGTCCTGGATCAAGGCTCAGAAAGCAGTTTCAGGCTGCCCTGCCTCACGGACTTTGTTTTAGTGGTGAAGTTCACAAGTGCAGCAAGAGACACGACAATCAGTGCTGTTCAAACAGTCTCTTTTCTTTCTTTCCCTGAGTGTTTTAAAGAGGAAGAATGGTCCTCCAAACTTCCAGAGTTGGCAGCAAGAAAGTTGTGTGCTGTCAACTCTCATTGCTTTGACCATTCTTCTGTCAGTTAGGAGAAAAAGACAACTATTGAAAGGGTAAAGTGTATGTGGATAGGATATTTCTTTGAGTATCCACTTTGTATCAGACATAGTTCTAGATTTTTACACTTATTGACTCAAGCCTCTTTTCAGAGAAAACAGATGCTCTCTGAGGTTATCAAACATATTCACAGACACATAAGTGGCAGAAGTGGGTTCAAACTCAAATCTGCCTTCTTTAAACCACTGGTGTTTCACAATGCCACATACAAGATTTGGAGGCTGACCTCAATAACTTGTGGGCTTATGGTATCTACATAAATCATTCCATTTGGAAGCCTCCAAAGTTTCATTATCTTTTCTGTAAATCAAGGATGACGATGCTGACGAGGACAAGGAGGAAAGAGATGATGTTAGCATTCCTATTGGCTATATTTGCCTTAGAGAAGAGCACTTTTAACTTCAGTAGCATCTTTCCTAATCAAGTTGACATGAAAGGATGGTCTCCACATCCTATCCCAATGGCTGATCTTATCCATACACCCCGGAATTCAAGGCACAAATTAAGTTTACGTCTTTATTCATAAACTTCCTCAGGAAACGTGGATATGAAACAAGTGCTGATGACAATGGCATAAAGAACACTTGTCAGATTCTGGAAGAATCTGTTTTAGAGGGGAGTTGAATGGGTCCTCAATAACAGACTTTGATCTGCTGATCGGCAGGTCTGAGTGCCCCTGGCTGGCTGTTCATGCAGGGGCTCTGAGGTCTGCATGGAGAGGAAAGATACAGCTCCTGTCCCAGGCCCAGCTCCTTGGCAGGAGAAATAATGCAGTTCCTGAAGTGCCTTAGATTCACTCCCCCACCCCTTTCTCATTTTTCAGGTGCCTGGGGCCAGAAATTTAGAGCACAGCTAAACCTTTCTCCGGAACTCCTCAATGGTTTCATTGTTATGGTTTAGTTGTTATATTTTAGTACTAGAGCCAACTGATTGGCTCTTTGTCTAAAATTCTGAGACCTTCTGAGACTTTCTCACAAGAGGTGTGGGTTTGTGGTTGGGGAAGAAGCGGGGCAGGTGTGGGTGGGGAGAGGGAGGGCAGCACAACTACAAAGGACTCGGGCTGACGTGGTCCTTTGCACTCCTGGGTCACTTGTGAATCACCCTGAATGCACCTGGATGCTGAGAGAGTGTAGGAAGTGTTCGAGGAAAGGATAGAGAGAAATAAACGCTCATTTATTATGCTGTCACAATGTGCTAGACACAATGTTAGATGCTTTCATTTGCTTTGAATCACTTACTTTTCACCACTGCATGTAAGTCAGGTATTTTTTATCTATTTTTACTGGAAATAAATGTACTGGTTCAGAGATAAAAGTAATTTGGCCAAATTCAAACTGTATCAAAGGCGGAGACCAGATTAGAATCTTTGTCTCTCGGTTCAAAGCTCAGGTTTAAAAAAAAAATAAAGAAAAGAAAATAAAAACAATTCAATCATAAAATGTGCAGCTCTGGCCCTTTAGAAACTACATACATACTCACTCCATAGATATTTACAAACTGTGACTCAAAAGTTGGCAGTTAAAAGAAGTGAATTTATACAACTATTATCAATTCAAAATAACTGGGAAGAAGGATGGAATGATTAAAGAGGGACTCTTTAATTTTTATTTTTGTATGTTCTTTCAACTATATAGAGTAACTTGAATTAATATTTGAGTGCTGCCAAGTTTTTGGGCCATCTTCAGTAACTTCCTAAGAGATATTTGAAAACTAATCATTATATGCAAATTGTGGCTGGTAGGTTCTTGAGAATTGCTATATTTTCTTAGGTAGATTAAACTCTAGGAAATCATTTTAATAGTATTCACTTTCTTCAACAATTCTTTCTTCATAGATAATAGAGAAAGTTAATTTAAAGTCCATCCAGTCTTAGTCAAATTATCACATATTCTAAATGAATCGGGTCTGAATTAATGAGATTTCATTGCAATGCAGAATGGGTATATTTACACAAAGGGGAGACAGAATAAAGGAGCAATCAGAATCAGATGCAATTAAGCCAGGAAATACCATAAGTTGAAAATCCTTTGATTTTTTTCATGGATAAAATGGAAATTCTATCTTGTGACATTTGATGCTTTGTCCTAAATCTAAACAGGCTGTTGGTCTCTGAAAAGAGTAAGAATATATCAAGGTGATTTGAGTTTCTGTTTTGCATTTCATTTTAAGCACAGGTTTTGGAATTAGACAGACTGAGGGGCAGTCCATGATCTGCTACTCATGAACTAGGTAGGGCAAGTTACTTAACTTCCCTAAGCCTTTGTTTAATCCTCTGTAAAATGGGGGAAATTGTTGGAGAAACGGAGCAATTGTATGTAGAGTTGTCCCAGTTTCTGGAGTGAAGTCAAAAACACAAAAAATGGTTATTCCTATTATATTATTATTTTAGTGTTTTCCAAGGAGTATTAAAATGTAAAATGATGAAGAGTTAGCTCAGTGGAACAATTTTAAATAACCAGCATGTTCTCATTCATTAGGCATTTTTTTTAATGGATGATGACCAAATTCCATTATTTCCTTCTATAAAAACCTAGGTAAAGGAAGGTCTGAGAAGATGGGAAGATATGGTTTTGGTTGGTACCTGGCAGACACATGCTGAAGTAGAAGGGAATGCGGCTCACTACTCTTCAATGAAATGACTGTGAAACTTGACAGAGCAAAATCCTTGAAAGAGCTTCATGGCTCAGTTAAATCTGCTCAAATATTAGAAAGAAAGGCCTTGCTAACATAAAAAAGACACATCTGCAGTACATTTTGGTTGCAGTAACTAAAACTGGACAAGTCCCTTGCCCATTCAAGCACCAAAATTTACTTTCCCCTTGCAGAAGTTGAACTTTTTCCATTGGTTCTTGTTTGGTGTTTTAACGGGACAGTAAGTAAGTTAAGCCTTCTGGCAGGCAAAATCCTCGGCAGTGTAGGTTGAAATTTCAACTTCCCCATAAGCACTTTAAACATTTCTTCCGATGGTCATTTAAAGTAGTAATAGTACGTTAATAGAATATCCTTTTCTTTCATCTCTTCTTGCCCTGTTTGGAAAGAGTAATTTTGTACCAAAACAAAACAGACAAACCACCCAGCCCAATGAAATTTTCTAGGTTCAACCAAAAGCCAAAGTACAGTAATGAATATACAAAACGTTTTTCTCATTGGTACATTCAGAAATGTTGTGAAACACTTTCTTAGTTATGCCCTGCTATAGCTTTCAGAAGAAATTGGGTAGAATAGCAAGGGAAGGAAATGAACAAAACATATGAAGGGATATCATTCAGAAGGGTACAAGCTACATATATTTTATAATATTTATTCCTGGTTTAATTTCATGCCTCTGGCTGCTCTATCATGAAGTGTTCCATTTATGAAAGTAGAAAGCAAAGAAGGAAATATCTAAGCTATAAAATGTCAAATTGCTTTCCAAACTTGTTCCAATTTCCAACCACATCAAGAAGGGTGTCTGAAAAGACAATCAGCATTTGCACTAACCAAATACATATACAATTATTTATTTTTAAAAAATTTTCTTCGGGAATGTGGCATCAAAGGAACACTCAGGGTTATTGTGAGGCTATTTGCCGCCAATTCTTTAAAAAAACTGGTTTTGTGGCTACAGTATATTTGTCTTTTTTTTCTTTCAAAAATTTGCAAATCAAATAAGCCACAATTCAATTTATTTAGGAGAAAAATGCTCAGAGCTGGATAGATTTTAAACTTTTTTTCTGGGAATAAGATGCTGGTGTCTTCCCAAAGAGCAACTTAAGGAGAAATGATCAAAACCTTATTTTTTGCCCCTGATACCAAATGGGAGGAGAAAAAAATCTTGATGAAATATACTTCACTGAGATATATTGTCAAAAGGTCTTGAAGGAGTCGCACTGCTTGCCCATACAGCCACATCCATTTCCAAAGATGTGGAGTGTAAAGTTAGAGTTCTGCTTGCATCTGTCAGAATTTGGATTTCATAAAGAGGCGTTAACACATCATCTTTTGTACTTCAGAAAATTCAAAGGGTATAAAAGACTTCATGGCTGATGAATTTTCACATAATCAATATTTTGTTGAACTGAACACAAATGATTCAAGAAATATGGATTTCATTTCCTTTGAAATACAAATGTGCTTGGGGAAAACAGAATGTTTTGGGTTGGGGTTGTATTGAATCAACAAATTAGAAATAGTTTTGGATATTAGTGTTCTGTCCCTATCTCAAATATCCTGGTCCTGATAAGAATCTCTAGGAGGGACTAGACATCCTCGATGCTGAGTAATAAACCCCTTTCACTGCAAATTTTAATCTTCATTGGTTATATTTAAGTGAATTCTGCCGTCTATAGTTGTAAATAGTCTCTATCAAGAATAAATGCAAATGTGATCTTCTTTTTAAGAACACTTACTTTCTAAGGAAATTTCTATCCATATGAAAGTTCCATCAGGGTAAGGACTTTCTCATATCTTCTCTGACTTGCCAGCACCCAGTATAGCCTGATATAAGTAGAGAGTCAATAAATAATAGTTAAATGACAATTGGTTGAGCTGGATTCTATAGCTTGTAAACTGTTTTTGAGAAGTCTTTTTATTTAATTATAAAATTGGATATTCTTTAGGTCAATCAAGAAAATAATTTCACTTACATGAAGTCTTTCTAACTGTAAGAATAGTTAGATGCTAATGAGCTAGTATCTGGCATCTAAATATAGGACTATTAATTAACTATTTCTTTTACTCTGTATGTTTTTTAGGTACATTTTCTTAACTTGGCTTTACATTTTTAGTGATACCGCTTTTTCTTTCTTTTTTTTTTTTTTTTAAGTGTTTGGCATAGAATTATAATATGCATCAATAATTAATCCTGGTCTTACCATAAATTAATATTACCACTACACAATGTACTGCCATTTACCTCACTTGCATCCAATGCTATTATTGTCATTAATTTAAGTCTATATATGCTATAAACCCCACAATACATTGCCACTATTTTTGCTTTATAAGAGTCAATTATTATAGTTACCCACATATTTACTATTTCAAGTAACTAATTTTCCACAGGTATCATCTCCCTTGAGCCTGAAGAAACTCCTTTAGTACTCTTTTTAGTGAAGGTCCATTGGCAACAAATTTGCTCAGGCTTCATTTTTCTGAAGCCTTTTGAATGGGTTTAATAAAGAAAGCTTGAATTAACTCAATTCTAGAGTGAAACAAGTTCAAAAAGTGAACCACAAAGAATAGGTAAAATGTAGAGCATTCTTAGGGCATTAGAATTGTTCTGCATGATATTGCAATGATAGATACAGGCCATTATACATTTTGTCAAAAGCCTATATTATTATTCTACTATAGACTTATTGTTATTCTAGCAATGGAAGAACTCCTATCATTAATGTAAAGGCAGTGGCCACCAGAGGTTCTGAGGTATGGGAGAGGGAAGAACAGGTGTAATAATGGGGGAATTTTCGGGACATTAGATTTGTCCTGCATGACATTGCAGTGATGGATACAGGCCATTGTATATTTTGTCATAACTTAAAAAATTGTGCTGGACAACGTAAACTGTAATCTATGTAATGTAAACTGTAAGTTTGCATTAATGTAAACTGTAGTCTATGGTTAGTAGCAATGCTTCAATATGGGTTCATTAATTGTAACAAATGTACCTCACTAATGAAGGATGTTGTTAGTGTGGCAAAGTGTGGGAGGGGGAGGGAGGGGGGCATATGGGAATCCTTTATATATTTTTTTTGTAACATTTATGTAACATAAGGCATCTTTAAAAATAAAAAAAAAAATTAATTATTAAAAAAAAACTATAAAATTGCTTGGTGCAATCTGTAAACCATAATGTAAACTATAGACCATGATTAGTAGCAATGATTCTATGTTTGTTCATCAGTTGTGACAAATGTACCACACTAATGTAAGATGTTACTAATAGGGGAAAATGTGAGAGGGGGAGGGGGTGGAGTATATGGGAATCCCCTATGTTTTCCATGTAACTTTTCTGTAATCTAAAACTTCTTTAAAAATAAAGTTTAAAGAAGTGAACCACAAATATCTGAAACTATATACCTAGTCCCTTCATTTTACCTTCACTTTTGAAGACTCTCTTTGTTGGTTATAAACTTCCAGGACTACACTGGGTAGTGGTGGTGGTTCTCCTCCTCCTTCTCATCGTCGTCCTCCTCCTCCTCCTTC
This sequence comes from Tolypeutes matacus, assembly GCA_026826555.1. Classification (NCBI taxonomy): domain Eukaryota; kingdom Metazoa; phylum Chordata; class Mammalia; order Cingulata; family Chlamyphoridae; genus Tolypeutes; species Tolypeutes matacus. The sequence goes on from JAKSZT010054478.1 coordinate 10,760,485, forward strand.
TTCCTCCTCTTCTTCCTCTGCCCCTTCTCCCTCTTCTTCCTCTTCCCCTTTCCCTTTTCCTTCTCCACCTTGTTCTTCCTCCTTCTCCTCCTCTTCTTCTTCCAGTTCTTCTTCTCCTTCTCCTTCTTCCTCTCCTTCTTCTCCTTCCCCTCCTCCTCCTCCTTCCATTTCCTCTTTCTCTCCTCTGCCTTCTCCCCTTCTTCCTTCTTTTTCTTTATAGTATTTAAAAATGCTGTTTCATTTTTTTTTTTTCCTGTTGAGTCTTGTTTCTGAAGAGACCTCAGTCATCGTTGCTGTCATTGTCGCTCTATATGTAAAATGTGTTTTCCCCTTGGCGGTTTTAATGGTTTTCTTCTTATCATTGTTTTTCAAGGGTTTGCCTGGTGTGGTTTCTTTGTATATATCCTAGTTAGGTTTCTGAAACTTTCTGAATCAGTGCTAATGTTTTTCATCAAATTTAGAAAAATATTTTTCAAATATTTTATCTCCCTCTTTCTGTCTTTCTTCTTCTTCTGAAGGTCAATTATATGTATGTTAGACTGCTTGATACTACCCCACACTGATGTTTTGATAATTTAAAAAGAAAACCTGCCTTCCTAATCTTCATTTTGGATAATTTCTATTGATTTATCTTCAAGTATACTGAAGCTTTCTTATTCAAACATTCATGTTGTTGATATGCCCATTCAAATGTTTTGAGTTCTAGAATTTCATTTTAGTTCCCTTTGAGTTTACATTCCTCTCCTGGATACTCTGTATTCCACCTCTTCATCTATTACATCCATCTTTTCCTGTAAATTCTTTTATATCTTTAAAGTAGTTGTTTTAAAGTCCTTGTCTGTTAATCCCAATAACCCAGGTCATGCATGATTCTGCTTCTATTGGCTGTGTTCCCTTGATATGGGGGCCACATTTTCTTGCTTATTTGCATGTGTCATAATTGTTTATTGCATTTGAACATTTCATGTAACAGAATAGTGGAGACTAAAGTGTCTTTAAAAAAGTGATTTGTCCATTTCCCAGGTAGTGCAAGTCCTTTTTTCACTCTTTGGCTCTGTTAAGGGAGTGATCATTCAGATGCTCCTGGAGTCTATAATTGACATCCAATATGTCAAAACTGTGGTTTTTACATATGAATACACCAATGAAATCATCACCACAATCATGAAAATTAGAATATGCACCACCCCTGCTTTAGTTTCCCAGCTGATAAAACAAATACCGCACAATAGGTTGGTTTAATGATAGAATTTATAGGCTCATGGTTTCAGATACAAGAAGGCTTGCTTCTTCTCAGGGTCGATATGTTCTGGCTGGCTGACAATATTTGGAGTTTCTTGGCTTTTCCATCACATGGACATGAAAGCTTATCTTTCTTTTTCTTTCAGGTTCCATGGACTTTCAGCTTCTGTCTGCTCCCTGTGGCTTCTGTGTTTTACTTTCACTCTGCTTATAAAGGACTCCAGTAATTCAGATGAAAACCCACACCTTAACTGAAGGAACATCTTGAAGACATCTTAATGACAATGGACAATCAGAGTGTAGACCAAGCACAAGACCATGTCCAAATTGAGGTAATAATTCAATCTACCACAACCCTCAAAGTGTCCTTGTGTCCCTTTATCATTTCTTCTCACCTCTCCCTCCTTCATCCTTCCTTATATAACCACTGATTTATTTGGAAAGTAAAACTGGAAAGACCCAAAATGTATAAACAAATTGTGATATAGCCATACAATGTAATGCTACTGAACAATGAAAAGGAATGAGGTTTATATGCACAACACGGATGCATATGAAAATAATTATGCTGGGGGAAATAATCCAGTCAAAAGATTACATACTTCACAATTCCATTTGTATGAAATTCTAGAAAATTAAAAATTAAGGCAACTTGCAACTTTTCTTTGCCTTTATTTTCATTAAGAGAATACTTAAAAAAACATGTTGTCAGATAATTAAATGTTTAAAAATGCATCTGAAGAACTCAAAAGAAAAATAAGTGTGCCTTATAATTTCATAATTTACATTCCTTTATTCTGAACACAGCTAATTCCAGAAGGTGCTCTTGAGTGTCTTTTAGGTCAAAATAAACCAATCAGAGATTCAGTTGGAGTTACATGAGTTTATTTCACCAGGTGTGAAATCTGCTTTTATGTAGAAATACAGACATGTTAAAACAGATCTCTCTGATGGTGACTTAAAGGCTGGAAAAGGCAAAGGTGAGTAAAATTAGGCAGTTGCAGTTACTGACAGACTGTATACTTGCCAAAACTTGCCAGCATTCAAAAGGCATATGCAAATCAGATGATTGAAGGAAAGTCAAGATGGAGTGTGGATATTTTATTAAGATAACTACTCAGTAAGAAAGATTATTTCCCTTCATTTTTTACTCACATATTTATTTAGGCATTTATTCAACATTCACTGAGTACTTTTGTTCATTTTATTATGTGAGGCCCTGGAAAAGACTTATAAATAAATCATGTATTATTACTGCTCTCAAAGAGCTTACAGACTAGTGTGGGTATTAAAAAGACATACAAAAGAAAAAAGAAAAAAAAAAAAAGAAAATGGCAGACAAAATATATAAATAAAATCTGTAGAATATCAAAGGAGACAGCAATTCTTTTGAGTGAAGGAGATAAAGGAAGTCTTAGTGGGTATTTGAAGTGGAAACTTGAATGAGTAAATCAATTAATATGAATAGTCAGATATGGTAGGAAAAGTATCCTAAGCTAAGAGGAGAGCATGAACAAAAGTATGTAGGGAAGAAAGCCCAAAGTGAATATTGAATTATTCAATATTCAAATTCAGTTTAGATAAAATAAAAAGAGCAAACATTTTCTGAATATGTTTATATATTCTATTGATATGTTCTGTGCTGCCTAATAGAATGAAATGAGCTAAACAGTTTTAAAATATTTTCTAAATATCAAAGTTTTTAAAAATGGTTTAAGTGGCTTCCTAAATAGATAATATAGATTAGCTACAATGCAAAAATTAAGGTTTCTGCTGAGTTTAAACATATTGCACTAGATAACACCAACATTGGGCAGAACTGAGTTAATTAGCAACTCAATTGGCATTAACCCTGTAGAATTCCTCATTAACATATAATAGTAAAATATAAGCTCTCCATGAATCCCTTGGTATGAAAAAAGTGTTTAAGAATCTTTGCCATTTCTGCAACCCAGATGAGATCTCAACACCCAACTCCTGCTAGCAAACGGCTATGAGTATTACTTAGAATCTGATACTACAATCTGGCAAAAGGAAATGATGGCTTTTGCAGGACTGAGGAAAGAGTCTTGGTCCAGTTGTTCACCTTGGCCATATGGTTGGCTGTTAAAAATGTTCACTGCATTCGCGTTGGCAAATATTTTGTTTCCCCAAATCAGATCTAGAGTCATAAATACCTGTATATAGCTCAGCTCTTAAAAATAGCTCAGTAGCATCCCTCAAACAGTGCATACGTCCTGTTGAGCCAGAGAAATCTGCAGCCCACCAAGCCAATGTGAAGAGCACAACAGCAGTCCCTGGAACCCAGCCATTTATGCCAGAGGAGCTGGCAAACAACTAAGCATAAAATGTAGTCTAGACCTGGTCAAGCTTTGAGCTCTTCCAGGAAACTGAGCTCAAAGTAAGGAATTTGGGCTTTTATTTTCCCTTGTGGGAAAATACTTAGAGATCATTCATATGATACTGGATGATTATGTGTAAAAATAATGTTTTTATTTTCCTTCTTTGAACTCCTCGCATTGCTTTCCTCTTTGGAACACTCAATTCAACTTTATTTTCGTAAGTGCATTCATTCAACAAGTTTTAGCATCTCTTGCATGTCTATACCATAGAAGAAAGGGGCTCTTCTTTCATCATCTCTGAGTTCATATGACCTTTATCTTCTTTGCCATTTCCTCCCTCAAATCCTCCAAACAACATCATTCTGATCACTTGGCTATTTCTTACTCATCTCCTTTCCTTTTCTCTGGTTATGTTTTGTCCCTTTTTTTCTTCTCTGTTCCAAAGGAGTTTGACATAATGTGGCAACTATTTCCTTTACATAATGATGGGTTGGGAAGGAAGAGGTGGGTTTATTTTCCTAATAGTCAGCAATTGGAAGAAGTTACCTCCACCAATGTCAATTGGCTCTTCCCCTCAATCTTGATGTTTTTTAAAAGTCTATGGTAACAGGGAAAGAATAGAATCTTCTGTGCCTTTACTAATTTTTTTTTGTTGTTGTTCAAGTAAATAAATTAAGAGGGATTTTTTATGGATTCCTCAGATTTTTCTCCATTTGTCTTGCAGATTTGATGGGGGAACACCTGATTTTCTTGGTCATATGTTAGAGAAAATTCGGTTTCTCTTGCCTTTGAATTTACAGTTAATCAGAAGATAGAAGAAATAGATAACATAATTTATCAAAGCACTAGTCTGACAAGTATGTTCCAAGATAAAATGAATGATATTTTTTTCATCAGACTTTTCATACACTTTTTTAATCCCAGAAGCTGAGGGACTCAAATACTTGTACTTAAATATAGATAAGTATTTCCAAATTAATCAATGATTCACATTTTTGCCAAAAGTTAGCAGTAGAGTCAGAGTTATTTTAGGACAGAGATTGGCAAACTTTTCCTATAAAGGGCCAGATACTAAATATTTTCAGCTTTGTTGGTTATACAGTCTCTGTTGCAAATAGTCATGAAAGCAGTCATGAAAAATACATAAACAAATGAGGGTGGTTGGATTCTAATAAAATTTTACTTGCAAAAATAGGTGGCAGGCTGGATTTGTCTGAGCACTCCTTTTTTAGGGCAATAAGTTTAAACAAGAAAATAATAGCCATAGACTATCTTTTAGAAACAGCATATTTCTTATAGAAAACAAAATAGAAATGACGTGTATTAGAGATACCCCGAATGAATGCTGAAAATTCAGATTCTGAGCCCGCATCCCAGACTTATAGTTTCTGCAGTTAGTTCAGGCAGTTAGGGCCTGGAAACCTGCATATTAACAATCATCCCAGAAGACTGTTTTGTACAATTTGAGAACTGCTACGACTATAGAGTCATAAACCTGTAGGTTAACTCACCCACAAAGCAGCAGCAAACCTCAAGAAGACAAGACCTATCAGGGTGCGGACTTTCATCCTTTCTCTGCTGTGTCTTCTTTTTATTCCAGATATGATGGATTGATTAAGAGAATGGGCTCTTGAGGCAAATAAATGTAGTTTCAGATGCTGGAAAGGCCACTTGGCACTTACTAATTCAGAGACCTTTGACAGGCTAATTTCAATTTCTTTGTCAGTAAAGTCAAGATCATACCTATGCTATGATGACAGGATCAGTCAGGGTTCTCCAGTGGAACAGAACCACTATGGACATATGTTATGTATAAAACCTCCACCAATGTCAACTGGCTTTTCCCCTTCAATCTTTTTTTTAAAAAAAGTATTTGGTAACAGGGATAGAACAGGGAGAGAATAGAATCTCTTGTGCCTTTACTAATTATATATATATATATATATAATAGAGAGAAAGAAAGAGAGAGACACTGAGAGAAGAGAGGGAGAGCCTTATTTTAAGAAACTGGCTCATGTAATTGTGGGGGTTGGCAAGTCCTAATTCTGCAGGACAGTCAGGAGGTGAGAAATTCTGGTAAGAGTGATATTGATGCCTTGAGTCTGAATTCCTTTGCCTGGAAATCAGGAAGGAGTGGAGGGTGTAGTCTTCAGGCAGAATTCCTCTGATTCCTGGAACCCTCTGTCCTTGCTCTTAAGACCGCCAACTGATTGGATGAGGCCCACTCAAATAATTGGGAGTACTCTCCTTTCCTTAAAGTCAACTGGTTATAGATACTAATCCCATCTATGAAATACTTCTACAGCAAAAACTATGCCAGTGTTTGACCAAACAACTGGACTCCATAAGCTAGCCAAGTTGACATCTCAAATCACCCATCACAGGGTGTCTATGAGGAATAAGCAAAATGATGATTGTAAAGTGGTTGGCATCCTTCCTAGAGCATAGAAAGCACTCACTTTGTAGTAGTTGCTTTTGAGGCAGTCGTTATTCACTTTTGCTTCTGTGGTTAGAGGAAGCCTGTTCTGTTCAGATCCCAGAAAAGAATGGCATATGTGATGGTGCGGCAACTGGCCCTGTGAGCACATCAGTGCAATCAGAGCCAACACCCTTCTCCTTTGTACCTCAGTAGTGAGCGTCCTCATTTCAACTCAGGTGAAATCAGGGCAGATGCCCTGATTGTTCACCCAGTTAGAGAAAGAAAACAAAGATAGATGAGTAGGCTCACGTGGCAGGCCTCTGAAGAATGGTCTGTTCACCCATTTCAGAACTGAGACCCTTTACTTTTAGGAGGTATGAACAGAATGTTTGGCTCATAGAGTAATAAAAATATTGACCGCTTCTGTGCCAGGTGCATTTCATACCTTGTCTTAATTCTTATAATACCATTAAGGGGTAGTTTCTCTTTAGCCCACATCATGGTGAGAAAACCTCAGGTCAGAAAATCTACGGGTTTTGTCAAATTCTATGTAGTTAGCGATATTGCTGGTATTTGCCCACAGAACTTCTTGTCTCAAACCCTCTTGTATGCCAGGCATTTCCAACCCTTGCTGGCCATAATAATCCACGCAGGAAGTTTAAAAACAATAATGGCCCACTCCTCTGCTCCTCAGAGATTCTGGTTCAGTTGGTCTGGTGTGGGTCTCAGACATTTGTGTTTTTAAAGAGCTCCCCCTTACTGCCCACGATGTTTCTAGAGTGCAGTCAGGGTTGAGACCTACTGCTCTTCATACTAGTTTGTTATTTAAAACTGCCTGTTTTCTTCTTGTAAGTGAACTCCTTTCCTTGTATGTGTCAATATTATTAACAAAATCTCTATGAATGTCTCAAATGCTAAATTGAGAGCAGGCCAAATACTAGGATATTTAAAAAGCTTGCCTTGACGTCAAGCACTGAAGATCAAATACACTAACTTTGTGGTTGCTAGTAAGTGTTCCCAGTGTTAGTCTAGCTCCAGAAAAAAAAAAATCATTGTATTTGTTTTCTTGGCATCTAAAACTAGTCAGTTCCACAAACCGCCTTTGCTTCTGATCAAAGGCAATTCTAGGTCACTGGCCGATAGGACTGGTCAGGCTCCTTATGCCTAATCTGATGGTGTCATCCATTCTGAGGAAGACAGGAGCCTGGCCCCGGTAACTTATTTTCCTATTCTGCTTCAGCCTGCAGACTCTCAGAGGGTATTGAATACGTCAGAGCAATCTGAGGGGCTGGAGAGAGACAAAAGAAGTGGGAGGCTTCTGTGGACACTGATGGCAGGAGATAAGGACATGTAGTTGAAGTTCTGTGCATTCAGGGCCATGGAGGAACTAGTTTGGGACTTGGAGCTAGATCTAGCTGGATTGCTTTTCTTTTAGTATGACCTGGAACACTTTAGCCATCTGTTTAAGCCTATTTTCTCATCATTAAACAAGAGAAAATAATATTGCCCTCTCAAGGTTGTGAGCCTCAGTTTTAACACCATAAAGTGGCATATAAAGGGAATTTAATAAGTGATTGTTAATGTTGATTATGCACATCAGGCTTTTTACTGTGTGAGCTGTTTCTGTGATAATTATTTACTGCCCCAGCAGTCGTGTCAAACTAACACATTGTTATTAATTATATTATCGTGGCATCATCAATTCTGTAAATATTTTTGTTAAATAGCCAATAAAGGTTTTAAGATAGTAAGAGAGCTATTTAGAACAAATACTTGGTCGTCATATCTTCTTTAATTTATTTCAGGATTCCAGTTAAGAGTAGGCCATTGTAAAAATGAGTTTAATATATTTGTGCAGAGAAAATGTGCAATTTTATCATTTCTAGTTTCTTATGGAATTCTTTTCCAGGATTGTAAGGAAAGTATCTTTATTGTATTTTGGTAGGCATTTTAATCTATAATTTATTAATCACTGGGTGTAATGGTAAGTATAGCTAATATTAATTGTAGTTTCATATGTTATTGTAGACAACCAAGAAATTTAATGATGATATATAAACACCATATTTATTGGTTGAGGGTTCTTGGTTTTAGGCGAGTAAATGCCTGAGTTGAATAACATTTACAAGTTCCTCATTAGGAATGAAACTGGAACAAGCAAGTTGATCTGGGAGGCTCAAAAGGGTTTGCGTTTGATTTTACTGAAAGCAATTATATCAATTTTTTTTTTTTTCTGAGTGAATCTGAAAGGACAATGATGCTTCATGGGTTATAGGTGACGATTTTTACATGGTTGTTAGAGAGCGCAAGGGTTTCTCAAACTTAGCACTATTGAAATTTGGGGTTGCATAATTATTTGTTGTGGGGAGCTGTCCTGTGCATTGTAGGATATTTAGCAGCACCCCTGGCCTCTACCCACTATATGCCAACAAATCCCCTCCCCATTTGTGACAACCCAGAATGTCTCCAGACATTGTTCATTATCTCCTGGGGGAGGAAAATTGCCCGCTACTTGAGAATCATTGATATAGAGGTAGGAGTAGCCTTCATCCCTGGAGAAGATGCCCTTATCTGCTTTTCATGACTGTTTGGGCCTGAGGTGGGCTGGCCCCTGTCCTGAATTAAGGTCATAACTAGAAGTAAGGGTTCAAGGAAAGTCGAAGAATGTTACATGCTAATTAGAAGATATACTAAAAGGGGGATTTGATTCAAGGTTAGAATCAGAAACGAAGGAGGGGTGTGTTATGTTTTAGAAAGATGTCCATGGAGTGGGGGTAATATGTGCCAACAAGAAGCAACAGTCCTAGGAGTGAAGCCTTGCCTGTACTATAAGTGGTATTAAGAAGTCATCCACCTCATCTTGCACCTCTACATTTCCATTGTGACTGAATGAAGAAACTAATGTTGTGGGCTTAGCTGAATTGGATTAGGATATAGGCTGTTTGAAGTTAGGGGCTACATTTGTCTTGCTTGTTATTGCAGACCAGTGACAGGAAGAGTGCCCAGCACAAGGTGGCACTCAGTAAACATTTGCTTAAAATTAGATGGATAAACAAACAAATGAAGAAATGAAGGGGGAGGTAAGTGAGTCAGAAGACCTGGAAAAGTTCTTGTTCTGCTATTAACTAGTTTGAGCAAGTCACTTAACCTTCCTTGATACCCTGATCTGAGAAATGAATAGTGGTATCAGGTGATCTCAGAGGTTTCTTTTGACTGTGAAGTCTCATGGCTTCTGGCAAGGTCACAAACGGTATTGTATAATTGTTTCTGTTAAAATTCTTGGGTAACTTCAGTTATGAGTGTTTGCATGTGAGGTGAGCTAGACTCACTAGTAAGGGTCTGTTTCACCAAAGGCAGAGAACTTTGAGCCACAGTTACCCAAAAAATACATACCACAGGTGAGGATGGAATGAGGAACAGACGAAGACAAGCTGCTAGAGTACATGATCCAGTCCTTATTTATGTCAGGTATTTCTTCCTCAAGTAAGGATCAAATATTGAACATCTAGACCAAAGGGATTATTTAACCAACAGCTAGATTGTCTGGCATCAGAAGGGAATAGTCACATGCCATCTAAAGAAAATGACCTATTCTCATGCAGATTAAACATTAGAGTTATTTCATTGTAGCTATTTTGGAATATTTATTGAGTAATAATACATATTTAATGCATCTTTGAAAATATGTCTTGTGGTGGAAATAGATCAGTCCAAGTTATTTTACTAATTCATGAGCAATAGCAACAATTTTTGAGTGCCACAAAATCATAACTAGAAAATTGAAGGTGAAGTAATTAATATTAGAAATTCATCTCTCACCCAGGCTGTAAGCCAGAGAAACTACTTCCACAGGAAGCATAATTACCACCCACATAAACTAGTCAGTAAAAGTAACCACAGTTTTACACCACTGAAACTTGGAAAGGTAGTATGCAAGCATATTGCAAAAACACTGCCCATAATCCTAGAACAAATCCAGATGTAAAACCAATGTTTCAAGTTGCCTACCCATGCTGATTTAGTCAAGGATATGTAGATAATGCTAAGTGTAATTTATGGCTGAGGCAGAGTTGTTTGGTGATCCTAAGGGTTTTCTGTGGAAAGTTAGAAAAGTCAGAAGTCCTTGAAAGCTACCACAAATTTTAAAGTAAGGAAATCTTGGTTGATGGGTTGATGACAGGTGAAGAAGATGGCTTCTAAAAGTACATTAACAGGCATTCTGGCCATGGTTAATGTTCTGTGTTGCAGTGTCATCCAGGCCATGTGGCAATCTGGGATGGGCAGAGAACCAAGCCATGGGGAATGTGTGTGTATGTGTGTGTGTGTGTGGGGGGGGGTCCTGCGGAGGTAGTTAGCAGGAAACTACCTGGATCATGGGTAAATGAGTGCATTGGGTTGGAGGTAACAGAAACGTTCCACAGAGAGAAGAGGGTCTAGTAGTAGGGTAGGCATCTAACCATGGCACATGGCCCTGGAGTGAGAGTTATTAACTGGGGTTGTGACATAAATTCTTTCAGAAACAAAGCACAGAGCTGCAGAAACGTGAAGACATTAGGAAAATAGAGAAAGATCAGAATCTTGTATCCAGGAAAATATGCCTCTACTATGTGCCAGACTTTTGGGGCTGGCAAGGAGTGAGATTAAACAGAGAAATCCAGGAATTTAAGAAAGCAGATTGGACAGAATTGTGTTTGGTGAGCTGCTGGGATGTCCCAGAAATAGTCACAGAAGTGCAGAAGTTGTTTTCTTCAACAACAACAAAAAATCTGTTGATTTTTACTCTGTTAATTACCATAGTAGGTTTTGAGAATATAAAGATTAAATTAGAAATATCCTTATACTTGAGAAGCTTCAAATCTAGAGAAGGAGAGGCATAGATATCAAACATAAAGATGCTATGGGTCTCTGAGGAGGGCCTACTTAGCTTAGTCTAGAATAATCAAAGAAGGCTTCTTAGAAGCAATGGTACCTGACTTGAGTCTTAAAGGGGAATGAATAAGACTGAAGAAGGAAAAGTAAAGTTTACATGATAAACAAAGGCAAAAAGTGGATCAACTTGTGTGTGTTGAGAAAGGGAAGGCCTAAAATTAGTTTGATATTTGGAATGTACAATTCAAGGTATGAAGTATCAGAGCTATGAATGGAATACAGGCATGAAAAGCCATTGATATATCATGCCAGAAAGTTTGGATTTTTATCCTTTGGTAGGTAATTGGGAAGGGTTATGATCAGGGTCATCCTTCAGATGGGACCACTAGAAGAATGTGGCAGATAGATTTGAGCTTGTGAAGAGCAGAGGGAAAGAAATCATTTAGGTGGTGATTCTCCAACTCAAGCTTGGGTTAACAGAATGGAGAGGAAGACAAAATTTATATAAATATTTAGTATGTAGAATGACCAAGACTATGATTCATTGAATGTGGGTGTTGAGGGAGAAGGCTGACTTCATAATGGTTCTCTGGTTTCTGGCTTAGGGGATGTAGTTTCCATCGCAGGAATAGAAAAACAGAAGGAAGAATGGGCCATAGTGTATGAATGATAATAACTGGGATTCTCATAAAATAGCCAAAATGTGCATCATATAGTTGGGTACATGAGTGTAAAACTCAAGGGAGGGGCCAAATATAAAAAAGCATTTGTGTGTCAACAAGGAATAATTGGTAGTTACTTGGGCATAAAGTATTTGTGACGTTTTTTCAACCTTAATGATTCTGAGGACAAAACCGCTAAAGGTCCTTCCCATATGGAATTTTATTAGTGACAGTGAGTCAGGAAGTTGGATACCCACTCCTAAGAGCTGAGTTGAGGCTAGCTCTGGGGCAAGAGATTAAAATCATAATATTTTAACAATCATACGTAAGGAATTTTCCCTGGAATATGGATTGATAAGGGATTTATGTATGATTCTAAATAGAATCCTAAATTAGTCCATGTTCCAATGAAACAGGCAAAGATTGCAAGGTAGTGATTTGGAAGGAAATGCACTTCTCAATGCTGTGGATTTTTAAGAGTAAACTGTACAATAACTAGGCGGGGATGTTATAATGGGAATCTACTCAAGAACAGAGTGCATAGTTTGATGGACCCTTAAATAAGATCATCATATTTTCCAGACTGAATTTTGGGAAACATTGTCTTCTGATTTGTTGAATTATTTATATAAACTGTCAAACAAAGGCATACTATTAAGTCACATATTTTTAAAATCTAATAATAGCCTCATATATATTAAAGCAGGACTGTCTTAACAGGCAATTGCTGATGCTTTAAAGATGTTTTCCAAATTTAAGATTCACTGTTGTATCCTCTGTGCTTAGTATAGTATTTGGAAATTGGTTGGGGCACAATAAATATTTGTTTAAGGGATGTATGCATAATATTGACATCAAGACATTTTACTTAGACTCAATTACTTTTGCTCATAAAGATATAATAAAGCAAATATGAAAATGAGGGACAGTTAAATAATGCTAATTATCTTATTAAATGAAGTGATTTCACATAAACTTAGAGAATGCAACTGGGAAAATATTTTGGCAGCAATTTTGAAAGTATATTATAGCCATAGAAGGTTACCAGTCTAATAATAAGGAATTAAAACATTCGTAACCAAAAGTATGTATTGTTACATTGAGCTTTTACTGGAATGTTTTGAAATTTAAAAATTAAGTAGTTTTAATACATTGGAAATATTTTATAATACTCTTCATTTTAGTGTAAAGATATGACCCACATATAAGCTCCCTGAAGGGAGGGATCTTTGATTTGTTTCATGTGCTTAGGAAAGTACCTAGTATAAGTAGGTAGCAAATAGGTTTTTGTTGAATTCAATAAATAACCTTACTCCCATTAAGTGGGTGATATCTAAGTACTTCATAAAGTAAGGGGAGGGACTCAGGACAAAGTTACAACACTTGTATTTACAAACTTAGCTATAAGCAAGGTCACAATAACAGTAACCTAAACATCTTCTCTGACTTCTGGTTACTACTTGGAATAAGCTAGAAAGAACATTGCTCCCAATCTTAAAGCAACAAAAAAATCTGGACAAAATTATTTCATGATTTTTCCTAAACCCATCAAAGGGCTGAGGTTACAGAACAACCAACTTGCCCAAAATCTAAGGCAAGACAGGCATCTGCAGAGAAAGAAGAGACTTGTGCTCTTCTCTTGCCTACCCGAGGCATTCATAGCCAGTCACAAGTAAGAATAAATCAGCTAGGATTGTTCATGAATTGGGGCCAGACCTGCATGGTCTGGAAAGAGTGTGGAACCCCTGGCGACCACAGATTTAGAGGGAGTTCACACCCACCAGCAGGATCTTCTCCATAAACCATACCAGATGCTCACTAAAAAGAATGGGGGTGGGGGGTGGGGAGTCCTGAGAAAACATTCCTCTTGTTTCAAGCGTGGGGAGGAGAGCAGCAGCTACCGTGGGAGGTCATGATGGCCCCATTTCACCCATGGGGTAAGGAAGGAAGACCAGGAGCATTCTTGCCTTTAGTGCATTGGTGAAAATCCATTGCAGTTGAGAAAAGGAACAGGGAAAAAACATCTCTGAGCCTGGGGAGAGACAGGGATATAGCTTGGGAACAAGAACTGGGATGGGGTGGGAGGAGAAAAATGTTCTTGATGGGTTTACCAATAGATTCTATATAGTCAAAGGCAAAATTAGTGAACCTAAAGATAGGTCAATAGAAATGAAATGTCCCAAAATGAAACACAAAGAAATAAGAAAAAGAAAAGAGCTAAGTAGGTAGGTAGAAAGAAAGAAGGATAGATGACAGATGATAGATAGATAGACAGATAGATAAATAGTAGGTAATAGAGAAAAAACAGAACAGAGCATCAAAGAACTGTGGAACAATATCTAATGATGAAATATATACATAATTGAAATCCCAGAAGGAAAAGACAGAGAAAATGAGGCATAGGAAATATATGAAGTAATGGCTGAGAATTTTCCAAAATAATTGGCAGGCACTGAAACATGGATCCAAGAAGCTCAGAGAACAATGAGCAGAAGAAATACAAAAAAACAGAAACATATGCATACCTAAAAGCACACAACCAAAACCAAGACAACAAAAGTGATATTAGTTTCCTAGGGCTGCTGTAACAAATTACCATGAACTGGGTGGCCTAAAATAGCAAATACTTATTCTCTCACAGTCCTGGAGGACAGATGTCCAAAACCAAGGTGTCAGCAGGGCCAGCTCTCTCCAAGGCTGTAGGAGAAGATCTTTCCTTGCTTCTTCCTAGTTTCTGGAGTTTAACAGTAATCCTTGGTGTTCTTGTCTGTAGCAAGATAATTCTAACCTCTCCTTCTGTCTTCACATGGCTGTCTTCCCTCACATATTCAAACTGCAGAGAACTAAATACAAAGAGAAAATCATGAGGCATTCAGAGAAAATAATGAAACATTACAGAAGAAAGAAACATAAGAATTAAAACAGGCTTCTCATCAGTAACCATGGAAGGTAGAAGACAATGGAGCAACATCTATAGACTACTGAAAGGCAAAAATAAGCACACAAATATGAAACCATAGCCCCAGAAAAACATATCCTTCCAAAATGAGAAGTCCAGACTCTGTCAAACAAAATCAGAGAGAATTCATTGCGTGGGGTCCTGTACAATGGGTAATATTAAAGGAGATTCCACAGGCAGAAGGAAGATGATACCAAATAGAAATTTTGACCTGCACAAAGAAATGAAGACTACTGGAAAGGAAATACATAAAGACAAACATAAAATTCATTTTATTGGGTTACTTTTAATTGGTCTAAAAGGTAACTGAGTGTCTAAAGAAAAAAGTGTATCAATGCATTTGGGTTTATAGCATATGTTAAATGGATGACAAAAATAGGACAATAGGTGGGAGGGAGGAGTCTGGTTAAGTGACACTTAAATGACATATTAATATGTGAAAGTAGACTCTGATTAATTAAAGATATGTACTGTAAACCTGGAGTTTACAAGTAAAAAAAAATGACATTTGATAGCATTCAATATTCATTTATGATTAAAAAAAAAAAAGCTTTAGGGAACTAAAAATGGTAGGGAACTTCCTTAAACTGATAAAGGGTATCACATAAAACCTACATTTAATATCATACTTAATGGTAAGAGCTAAACAATTTTTCCTTAGCTCAAGAAAAATCAAGGATATTCACTCTCCCTATTCCTACTCAACATTGTACTGGAAGTCCCAGCCATAGCAGTAAGCCAAATAAAATAAAGGGCATATAGATTTGAAAAGAAAAAAATAAAACTGTTTCTATTTGCAGACTGCATGATTGTCTACATAGAAAATTCCAAAGAATGTACATAAAACCTCCTAGAACTAATACATGAGCTTAGCAAAGTCATACAAGGACAATTTACTAAACTTAATAATATTTCTATATATTAGCAATGACATTTGAAATTACAAAAACATTACAATTGTGTCAAAATATGTTCAGAATCAGTGTGCTGTTAACTACGGAAAAAAAAAAAAAAAAAAAGCAAATAATGCCTAAAAAATGGAGAGATCTTACTGGGTTCGGAGTTTGGAAGACATAATATTTTTTAGCAGCCAACTCCTCCTCAACTGATCTATAGATTCACCATGATTTCAATCAAATCCCAGGGGGACATTTTTTATAGTTACAGACAGGAGATTTCTAAAATGGAAAAGAAAAGGAACCAGAATAGCCAAAGTGATTTTAAAGAGGAAGAACAAATTTGGAGGACTCATACTACTTGATTTCAAGACTTAATGTAAAACTGCAATAATCACAACAGTGATGTATTGTGAAAAAAGAGACAGAAATCAATAGAAGATAATAGAGAGCTTAGTAATTGATTTAGACTCTCCAGAGGAAGAAACAGAACCGGTGGGATATCAGGATTATCAGGATGTGTGTGTGTGTGTGTGTGTGTAAACATATATATATATATATATATATAGAGAGAGAGAGAGAGAGAGAGATTTATTATAGGAATTGGGTCATGTGACAGTAGATATTGGTAAATCCGAATTCTGCAATAAGAATTCTTTCAGGCTGCAAGCTTGGAATTTTGAAAAAGATGATTCTGAAATCTGGCACACCTGAACTCTGTAGAGTAGGCTGCCAGCTGGAACCTCTGATGAAAGTGAGGTTATATTCCCAGGAGAAGCTGGCTGGCTGAAGAAGAGGCAGATATTCTTTTTTTTTTTTTTTTTAAACAAATCTATTTTATTGGTACATATTAACAAAGCATACAATTCATCCAATGCGTACAATAATAGTATAATAGTATTTGGTATAATCTCATAGTTGTGCATTCATCATTTCAATCATTATTAGAGTGAACTGTGGTCTAGGGTTGGTGGCAAGGCCCCATGATGTGTAAGTCCATTGAGGGTGGTGGGCCACACTTGTGGCAGAAATTCTTTTTGACTTCTAAAATCCTCAGGTCTGCTTTTAGACCAGCAACTGATTGGATGAGGAAACTCCCCTTATTGCTAAGGGCAAGCTCCTTTGTTAATTTTAGATGCAATTGACCGTGGATACCATCAACTAACTATAGATGCTAATCCATCTACACAATGCTCTCATCATAACAATCAGGCCAATGCATGCTTGACCAAACAACTGGACACCATAACCTAGCCAAGTTGATGCCTGAAATTAACCATCACAGTAATTAACCCATCCAAATATATAGTTAACTGAATTTTGACAAAGATGCAAAGGCAATCAGTGGAAAAAGAATGTCTTTTCAACAAATGGTGCTAGCACAAGTGGATGTCCATATGCAAAATAAGAATCTTGATATATCTTTCCCATCTTATATAAAAATTAATGCAAAATGGATCATAAATGTAAAACTTCTAGAAGAAAACATAGGGGAAAATATTGGGGACCTTGAGTTAGGCAAAGAGTTCTTAGGTAGGGCATCAAAGACATGATCCATAAAAGAAAAAAAATGATAAATTGGACTTTATCAAAATTAATTTTTTTGCTCTGTGAAAGACACTGTTAAGAGAACGAAAATACTGCAAATATTCTCGCTGTCCTGATTTTGTGATAATCAGGGTAGGCTAAACATTCACTATATTAGAAACCATGCATGTGTCCCCAGACCTAGTTTTTCTCCCTAGGTCTGGCTTTTAGAATGCTGGTGATAAACTAAGCCTGATTTATTATATGACCATCCTGTATGGGAAATGACTGTAACCAGGCCCTGCGCGTAGATGAGCCGCCAGGCCCCGACCGTGGATGTGCCATCAGGCACCACGAGCCACACAGCAAGATGATGATGTAACAGGAGAGTGACACAAGGGAGAGCCAAGACAGGACACACCGAAAAAAACAGGAACTAAGGTGGCACAGGCAGTTATCTTTGGTCAACCTTAAGAGATATAGCAGGGGGATGGATGTGGCTCAAGTGGTTGGGTGTCTGTCTCCCATATGGAGGGACCTGAGTTTGATCCCTGGGACCTTCTGGTAAAATTTAAAAAAGAAAAATATAGAAGGCACGCAGGCCACCAGGCCCTGTGTGCAGGTGCGCTGTCAGGCCCCGCAAACGGGTGAGCCCTCCAGGCCCCCTGTGTGGGTTCGCCGCCAGTCCCCACAGGTGGGTAAGCCCCCCAGGCCCCGTGCGCAGGTGTGCCATCAGGCCCCACGAGCCGCAAAGAAAGATGATGACGTAACAGGAAAGTGACGTCAAGGGAGAGCCAAGACAAGAGACGCCCATAAAACAGGAACTAAGGTGGCGCAAGCGGTAGGACGCCTCTCTCCCACATCGGAGTTTCTGAGGATTGAATCCCAGTGAAGACAGGAGGAGAAGGATGAAAAGAGAGGGCAGGAAACGGACACAGAGAGTTCCCCAGCGAATGGAAACAAAAATATCAAACATGGGGTGGGAGTGGGGTAAAAATGGATAAAAGTAAATAAATAAATAAATAACTCCTTAAAAAAAAAGTGTAGGGGAGTAAGATACGGACTATAGTTAGTAGTAGTACTTGGACGATGCTCTTTCATGATTTGTTAACAAAGGTTTGACAACATGCAAAGTATTTGTGGTGGGGTGATGTGTGGGAGCCCTGTATGATGTTATTCATGTTTGTTTTGTAAGTTCCCAATGTTTACTGAACACTTATAGTTTAGGTATGCTCATGTATGAATGATATACTTCAATACATTTTTTATTTTTTTAAGAGAATGAAAATACAAGGCACAGACTTGGAGAAAATAATTGGAAATCACATATTGGATAAAGGATTTGTATTTAGAACATATAAAGGACTATCAAATTCAACAGTAAGAAAATAATCCAATGGGCAAAAGGTTTGAACAGACTTGTCAGTAAAGAAGATATATGGATGACAACTAAGTACACAAAAAGATACTTGCATCATTAGTTATTAGGGAAATGCAGATTAAAACTACAATGAGATGCCAATACAGCTGTTAGAGAGGCTAAAACAACAAACACCCCCTCAAATCCCTGCAAACCACAAACAAACAGACAGATTAAAAACCTGGCAATACCAAATGCTGAAGAGAATGCAGAAAAATAGAAGCTCATACATTGGTGATAGGAATGCAAAATGGTATGGCCTCTTTTGAAAATACTTTGGCACTTTCTCAGAAAGTTAAGCATTCATATTACTCAGTAACCCTGCTTCTTGGAATTTACCCAAGAGAACTGAGAGAAGTGAAAACTTTTTACACAAAAAAGCTGTATGAAATATTTATAATGATTACAATTTTAAAATCACCCCAAACTGGAAACAACCCAAATGCTGATATGTAATGCAATATTATTTAGCATTAAAAAGAAGGAACTATTGATACATGCAACCACATGAATAAATCTCAAATGCATTATGCTTTATGAAAGAAGCCATACCCAAAAGACTACATACTGTATGATTCTATTTATGTGACCTTCTGTACGAAAGGAATGGAGAACAGATCAGAGGTTGCCAGAGTTAAGGATAGGAGAGGTGAGGTCCATGAAGGGACAGTTTAAGGGAATATTTTGATATGATGGAACTACTTGGTCTCTGGTTATGGTGGTTGATAGACAACTCTATGCCTTTGTCAAAACATATAGAAATATACACCATAAATAGTGACTACTTTATGTTAATTAAGAAATAAATGTAACAAAATTTAAAGCTGCTATAAACCCATCATCTTTATTACCATTCACAACTTTAGGATCTCTGGAACTTCAAATGCCCCCAGTTTCTCCATTCTCTCCCAAAGGTTCTCTTCCCTAAAGGTGCCTATGTCCTCCATGCCACCTCAAGGCAACCCTTTCTCTGTCATTCCTGACCAGGTTGGCATAATGAGTGTGTGGCCTGGGCAGTCTCGTTGAGCCCTGCACTTAGAATGGCCTGTGTTGGATATAATGCTCTGCTGTTGCTGTTTTGAAATTCTTAATGATTTTTGAATAAGAGGAACTCCATTTTGTTGTGCACTGAGCCCTGCGAATTTTTTAGCCCGTTCTGCTCCTGACACTCAACAAGGAGCTCCCAGTGTTAATGTACCATGCGACTCCTGTTTGCTTTGAATCCAGACACATCAACTTTGATTTACCACAATCAGATATGAGAAAAGTCTTCCTTCTTATTAGTGTTCAACTCTGTTTATAGAGCACAAAATAGCATCAGTTTGTCTTTTAATTCTGTTATAGCATTTATAATAACCCAGCCATTTCCTCAAGTTTTGTAGTTCATAACTGCAGAGATCTCTTAGAAACCTGGTGCCAGTTTCCTGGGGTATCTGGGAGGTGGTTTGAGGGACAGCATTTTGTGTTATTCAAAATTATTCAAATTTATTCCTCCCTCCTGACTTTTATCAGGTTACCTATAGTGTAGCATAATGAAAAACTTGACTGGTTTTTGTCCCTAGTTCCTGGGGAAGCAACCTCTGAGTCTTTGAAATTTCCAGTGATAGGATTGTCTTTTGTACTTCAGGTGGAACCAGGCCTACACCTGATAGTTACCTGGTAGGGCCAGTCATACCTGAGTCACGGGAACTGGCCACATGAGAAAGCTCAACCAGGCGATCAGGGGGCTGGGGTTTTGAGCCACCTCATATCTTCCCACCACCCCGACCTCTGGGAGATTGAGTTCAACCACGTGTGCACTGATACTGTCAATCACGCTTATGTAACGCCACTCCATATAAATTTGGGACAGGAAACTCTTATGAGCTTCCATGATTGCGAAAATACACTTCTGTGCCGGGAGGGTGGTGTGTTCTGACTCCATGTGAAGAAGACAGGAAGCTTGCATTTGAGACACTCCTAGACCTAGCCTGAGTGAATCTTCGTGGGCTGCTTATTTATATCCTTTTGCTATCATAATAATCATGCTTTCAGTGAGTTCTATGAGCCATTCTAGTGAATTATTGAACCCGAGGGGGAAGTAGGAATCCCTGGATTTGCAGCCAGTTGGTCAGAAAAGCAGGTGGCCTGGGCCTCCGAACTGGTGCCTTGAAGGACAATTGTGCAAGGGATGATCCTGAACCTGTGGAGTCTCGCCTGACCCTGGGTAGTGAAGGTCAGAATTGAGTTGACTGAGTTACTGCACTATTTGCAGTTGGTATCAGAAGCTGTTATTGGAGCTGGTAGACATTTTTGCAAAACTTAACAGCACATGAATCTTGGTCCTAGTTGTACATTAGAACACCTGGGGTATTTTAAAAACTGTTGCCCGGGTCAGAGCAAATAATTGGAATTTCTGGAAGGGGGACCCGATTATTGGTCTTTTTAAAAACTCTCCTAAGTAATTCTAATACGCAGCCATTGAGAATCATCATCCCTGATCTAGCTTGTACGTTCCAACACTCCCTTCCCTCAGTAGACTTCTGCCCCATCCATTATCTGGTGTGGGCGTGTCTGTCTATGTGATGTTGGGGATGTGTGTGTGTGTGGGGGTTGGGGGGGGTTGTTAAGGTTTACACTCTCCCCCAAGGCATATTCGGGCATTTTACAAACGCATAGAATTCAGCTTGGGCTGCTTCTGTGGTCCTGTCCATATAGTCAGCATGAAGGCATTAGTTGGGTGTTTATGGCTCCAATTGGGATCACAGTCTATGACCCTTTCACAGTTATTATGAAGCTCCTGTACAATTAAAACATTAGAAACAATGCCAGTCAAGCAGCTGCCTTCTATTCTTCCTTTGGAAAGTCAGTTATTTAGTCAACTTGGGGAAGTTATTTAAAATGTTCATGTTTCCTCTCCAGAAAAATGAAAATAAAAGAATTATTTACTTGACTGCTAGTATCCTCATAAAAAATGACTGATGTTGATTGAAGGAACTGGAGGCATTCTGGAGAGAGCCTGTCAAGTAATATGTATGTATACACACAAACTATATCATCTACATCTCTGTGTAAAACTATCATCCAGGATTCATTATAGTGTCAACATGAAACATTTATGATCCAAAATAACAGAAATAGTATATTAAAACATTACAGTAGGAATACCCTGGTTAAACATTGATCATAGTTTAAATGATATACTTGCAGACTTCTCTGGCTAATTTATATCAGAAAAGAAAGTTCTATTAAAAAACCCAACAGAATAAATTGTCAATTGATATTTTAGCAAATAATTAATTAGAAACATATTTCTTGCACTTAACAACTGCTTCCAAAATATACTTTTTTTGTGTGTGAATCAGCTACATTCTTAGCAATGAGACGTTAAAGTTAGATTCTGCAGGATCTACCTACATCACATCTCTTTTTGCCGATTCTTCCCACAGTGAATGGGAATGCCCACAGGTATGAATCTTTTTACCAAGAGCAGGAAAATTAAAAGTTATTGAGGTTGATTTACTTTGACTTAGTTGAAAGGGCACAGGGTTAGTAACTGTTTCCCAATTCACCTTCCTTTAGTTTCCCTTTACAAAGTATAGAGAAAAGATATGGACTTTGAAATTATATCATCTGGCTTTATATTCCAACTCCACTACCTTCTATTTCATAGCAAGTACTTAAACTTTGTGATCTTTAGTTCTTCTACAAAATGTAGATAATATCTTACAGGATTGTTTTAAGAATTGAATGAAATTAAGTAGCATGTGTAGGAGACCTAGGATCATGCCTGGCTCATAGTCCATTCTTGATACATATTAATCCCATTACTCATGCCTCCCTCCTTAAGTAGTATCCTTAGTTTATTATTCAAGAGTGATTAGGTATGGAGGAGGAAAACAAGAATTGCACACTGTAAGCATTTATCCTGGAATCTTGAAGAGAGTTTGAACAGGGAAAGTGCTGAGTCCAGCTCCTGGGAATGGAAAATTATGGTGGAAATGGAGAAAGCTATCATGAAGAATATGTGGCAGCATAATGGAGAAATGGAACAAGCTTGAATTTTACCTCTTAAAATAAATATATTATTATAAGGATAAGTATTAAGGTAGATTTAAATTAAATAATGGTACTGCATTCATATATCTTTATACTTTGCAAATTAAGTCATAATCATAATAGCTATAAAATAAAAGCTATTATCCTCATTTTACAGATGGAAAAGCTGAAATTCAAGGGTGCTAATTAACAATGCTCAAGATTGTATATTTTTAGATTTGCCAGAAACAGCCATAAAAGACTTAAAACAGGCATATGATTATTGGATTTCCTCTCAATGGAATGTTGGTTATTGCCTTTAAAGAGGTCTGAGTTTTTCATTGACTAAGCCATTTACAACTCTGTAAGTTGTAGAAAATTGATAGTAATATAAATTTTTCTTGTCTGTTGAAATGAATTTTGTCTGGTGGATTTGCAATTGATTTCCACCCTGTGGAATGGACGATTCTGATTATTACATTTTATGCCCTGTGGATACTGACCCACATTGCTTCTAGTGGCAAATCCACTTCAGTCTTCTTCCTGATTACCTGTATATGTATTTGTCTTCAGATTCTGTTTTGAACTGGTTTTAACATCTCACAGGTTTCCTCATTAATTAGTGATTTAAATATGAGCTATTATAAAGGATTATTGTATATTTGTATGAAATTCATAATTTTACTCTTTTGAAAATTAGCATATATCAGACTTAGGCTGACGGATTCTAATTCCAGGACTTATACATTATGGGAATTAAAAGAAGCTAAATATATCTTGTCTCTGTCAACTGTCAACTCCACAAAATACCACCGGAAAACATGTTAATGAGACCTATTTCAATAAGGGCAAATGCTACTTTGCCAACAATAAGTATTTGTAGACATGCATGCATACACACAGACACACACAGATTGGAAAGAAATGATATGGTATTTTGTGACAGATGACACGATTGTGTAAGCTGACAATTCATAAAAATACACTGATGAATTTGCTTTAATAAGCCATTTTAGCAAGATCCCTGGATACAACAAATAGAAAATAAAATTTTATTTATTTATTAATTTTGTTTATTATCCAGAATAAATCTAGTGATAAATATACAATATGTCTATATGGAAAACTGTAAAACATAATGAGAGCAATTAAAGAAGACCTAAATTAGTTAGGCATGTACTGGAAGATTCAACAGATTACTGATTCCAGTTCTTCCCAAATTATTCAATAGCTCCAATGCAATCCTGGAGGTGGAAACTGGCAAGCCAACTCCAAAATTTATCTGGAAATATGTATGTAAACAGAATGATATGTAAACAGAATGCACATACGTGGCCATTTTTGATTTATTATAAAGGTGAGACTGCATTGGAGTGCAAAGGGTGTGGTCTTTTCAATAAATGGGGCTAAATCAAGTTGATAACCCTAAAGAGATAAATCTCTCCTCTACCTGCTGTCATTTCTACAAAAGACTACCCAATATCTCTTCTTCAAGCAAAAGTTTATTAGATCTATGTTTGATAAAAGTCAGAAAAAGATATTTGGATCTTTGGGATTTGGGCCTAAATGGTTAAAGCTAGAGCTTTGGCAATTGGGAACTTATTGAAGTTAGGAAAAATCCGTGATACAATTGTTTAGGACTGTTAAACCCAGAGAAGCAAGGGTCTTGAAATGAGAATAAGTAAACTGATTTTTGATAGGTATGCTGTTTGCTCAGGTGAGAAATCTGTTATCCTGATAGAAGTGTTATTTTCCCAGATATGTAAAATATTTGCCTGGACAAATTGGTTTGCAGGAATTTTTTTTGGACCAAATAATTCGGTCATATCACAGGTGGCCTCAGTTCTGTCCTGATAATTAACTGTGGATGCAGTAGTCTCTCCTCTCACCTTCTACCATACACTGTATTTAAAAATCAATTCCAGATGTTATATAGATCTAAATGAAGCTTCTAGAAGAAAACAAAAAGAATATTTTCATGGCCTTCAAGGAGGTAGAGATTTCTTAAATCAGATGCAAAAAGTTAACCATCCATAAAAGGGAAAAAGTAGAAAAACTGAACTTCGTTACATTAAGAACTTAGGAGAAAGGGATGTAGCTCAAGCGATTGAGCTTCTGCCTACCACATGGGAGGTCCCTGGTTCAGTTCCCAGTGCCTCCTAAAGAAGACAGCAGGTTGGCACAATGGACAGGCATGTCAAGCTGACATAACAAGATAACACAACAAGAGACACAAGAAGAAAAACATAATGAGAGACACAACAAAGCAGGGAGCGGAGGTTCCCAGTCTCAAGAAGATGAGCAAGATAGCGAGCTGATGCAATGTGGAGGCACGGCAAGCTGACACAACATGATGACACAACAAGAGACACAAGAAGAAAAACATAATGAGAGATACAACAAAGTAGGGAATGGAGGTGGCTCAAGCGATTAGGCGCCTCCCTTTCACATTGGAGGTCCTGGGTTTGGTTCCCAGTGCCTCCTAAAAAGAAACAAGGAAGACAAAAAGACATAGCAAGTGCAAACAATGAGGGGGTGGGGAGAAATAAATAAATAAAATAAATCTTTAAAAAACAATTAAGAACTTAGGTTCGTCAAATAAACCATTAAGAGAGTGAAAAGGCATGAAACCAATAAAAAACGGGCAAATGATATTAATAGAAACTTGACAAAGTAGATATCCAAATGGTTAAAGCTGAATAAAAGTATATCTTATACTTCAGCAATTCCATTTTTTTAGGTATACACCCAAAGGATGTACATACACATGTTCACAAAAGACAAACAATAATTTCTACTAATAAAAAAGAGTATATAATTAAAGTGGTGGTATAGCCACATAATGGAGAACAAATGCGTATAAACAAACTGTTGCTATCTGCAACGACACAAATGAATCTTACAAGCATAATGCTAAGCAAAAAGATGCCAAAGACAAGAGAGAATAGACTTTATGATTCTATTGTAGACTTAATCTACATTGTTATAAGCCATTCAATGCTTACCTTTGGTGGTGACTGTAAGAGGGCATGCAGCTTCTGCAATGTTAGACATTTTCTATTTTTTTATCTGAATAATGGTTAGGCTTACAGGGTGTGTCCATTCTGTAAAAATTCAATAACCTGTATTTTTGTACTTTCAACTAAGAGTTTACAAGAAGGCTGGAAGGGAGGGAGAAAGAGAGGAAAGGAGGAAGGAAAGACTGAAGGAAAAGTCCCCTTCTAGGGACCTGCAACCTAACAGCCATCACAACGAGGTGAAAAGCAACACAGAAAAAGACTAACACAAACATTTTACTTTTAACAATAACCAAAACAGAAATGAAAGAATGAGAATATTAAACTAAAGTGAAAATAGTTTGTATACCTCTCTCTCAATTCTTAGGACTCTCCCCTGGAATATATTATTATTGGTGTCTAGCTTAGTCCTTCATACCTCATTAAAGAAGCATCTACAGCTGGATGGATGCTAGTTCTCTTAACTTGGAGCCAGATTTAGAGCTTAATTGACAGCCCAGCCCCTGTTCTCTATTTCTCACGTGCAATTAGAAAGAAAGAGCATATGTTCTAAAGTTAAAGCTCAGGAATGGGATATTTGGAGTTAATGAAATCATTCCTCACTCTCCGAAACCAGAATTCATCCCACTCCCTCTCAACTGCACATGTGCAGTGAAACATTTGCTGCAAGGTGACTCTAACATGGGCTTCAGCTGACGTCCTTTCTGCTTGTTCCAGAAATACAAATTAGCCTGTGTTGGCAGATGATTAGGGACTGCTCTTTTAAGCAGTATTTCATTCTGCAGTTTTATTTTCCATTTACCTTGCCAAGAGAGTATCTTTTACCAGAAGGTTCTCCCCTGCCCTCCCCTCCTTCCTCTCCTCTCATTTTAGTTTCCCATTCCTCCTAGATCCAACTGCATCTTCACTACAGCTTCTTGCTATTTCTTATCTGGGTATATTCTTAGTTTGCCTATTTCCTCTCTTCACCTCTGTCTCTGTTATTTTATAATTCTTGGCCAGCAGTAAAAAGGTTCTAAGTTAAATGTAACCTATGAAATGAGTAAATTGTGTTTGATTCAATAAAATTTCATTTACCGTCTAGGTTTTCTTTACACCCACAAGTTTTGGATGTGGGATATCAGACAAACTATCCTTCGTTAGCAAATATTGATTGCTTATAACCTATCCATAATGTCTGTAAGATTTTCCCTTAAGTTTTAGAAAAATAGATAAGAGGAGGCAACTATCTTCCAAGTTCAAGTTTACCTGTTAAATTTAATTTCTCCCAAAATAGACTATCTTATAAAGCCTGTATTTAGGAAGGCTACATAAGTGTAGTTCACCTATTACCCAATGCAATCATGTGTCTTGAGGTGCTTTTGGGCTTTAGAAGCAGTAGAATGGGTAAAAGTCTAACTAGATTATTGAGTTGCCCTTCAAATTTCCTTCTTCTGATTCTGCCACAGTAGCTCTTGACTGATCTTGTTTACAATTTTCAAACCTTGGAAGTCTCTTTATCCTCAACGCCTTGCCACTTACGCACAGGAAGGATGACTACGCAACACTGGGTCTGTGGTTACCCTGCATGTTTGGACATATCCAGGAAGGGAAGAAAGGACAGCCGTTTGAGCCCCATGGAAACCCTAGTGACTTGGAAGCTGGGCATTGGCTAAGACTTTCTGTGGCATTAGCTCTTGCCCTCCACTTAAACTTTTTTGTTTTTACAATCCAAGTGTGTGCCTCTCATCCTAGCATGCCTGTTATTGGTCTGCTATTCAAAATTTTCCAAAATTTGCAAACACTCTATACCCAGCAAGCAAAAAGTACTTCACCCTTCCTCCATCCCCTGATAACCTCTAATCTACTTTCTGGCTATGAATTTGCTATTAATAGATCATACAGTATTTTTCTTGTGTGCCTCATTTCATTCAGCATAATGTTTTCAGGGTTCATCCATGTTGTAGCATGTTTCAGAATGTCATTCTTTCTTATGGCTGAATAATATTCCATTGTGTGTACATACCACATTTTGCTTATCCATTCCTCTGTTGATGGGCACTTGAGTTGCTTCCACCTTTTGGCGATTGTGAATTATGTTGCTATCAACATTGGTGTTCAAGTATCTGTTTGAGTTCCTGTTTTTGATTACTTTAGATATATAACTATAGACTTTAAACTTTTAAAGGCATTCTATCCTTGTGTTTGCCTTCCATGAGGCTGAAAAGTCCAAGCCTCACCACTAAGGCATATTAATAGTCGGTCCTTTCTTATATAATGCTCTTAATTTAATGCTATTCTTGAGCATAAGACAAACATGAAGTTATGAGCGGGTTCAATAACAACCCTCTCTACATGCTTTTATTTCTACTCTGTTAGTAGAGAGTAAGGCTTGAATGGAGAAAGATATTCCAAATGACTAACATTTAACAACTGTTATTTTCATTTTTGTGTCTTATCTCTAGTACCATTTGAACCTAATTTAACCATAAAGCCACTGGGAGCAGGGATGGATTTTAGCCCTCCTGGCTAGAACCAGGTTCTGTTGAACTTTAAACAGTGGTTAGTTATTGATTATTGTTTTTAATCTGGACAAATCTGTGGCCTAGAAATTCAGGGAAATGTTAAAGTTGAAATATTGAGATTATATCTGTCAAGGGGTCTTGATTCTTTGTGAAGGAGGGTATTTAGCTGAAATCATGACCATAAGTATAATGTCATCTGGTTTCCATGCCATGACAATGACTTGTAGGAAAGAGGTAATTGCAGTCAAATTTTCTGTGTGGATTCCATCTTTGGAATGCATATATGAAGAAGAAGAACAGAAAATTATCCTACATTAATATTTAATCTGCTATAGGAAAATGTTACAATAATAGTCTGGGATCTTATTCCTCCCAGAGGTGCTTTGAGAAAACACTGATATAAATAATTATGAAGACTTTGTCTAAAATTAAATAAAAAGGATTCAGATCTTAATTAAAATGAAATATGTTGATGTTAAATTGTCCATTTGAATGCATTTTCTTGAAGATAGGCTCTGATTAGAAAAGCAGGCAGATCAAAAGGACTATCTGATTTCAGGGTGGACAATTTTATGACCATCTGTATGACTTTCCCTTGGTTTTCCAATTTTTCCAAGTTTCAACTTTAAAGGAGGAAAAATGCCCACATAATGGGAATCTAGCAATATATACACCATTATTATTTTTAAAATTATTATTTGGCCATATATTTTATATTTACGTAAGTCTCATCCCTCATAGCATAATTTTTAATAATTTTTATTAGGGAAGTTGTAGGTTCACAGAAAAATTATGCAGAAAGTACAGTTCCCTCATACTCCACCTCACTCACACAATTTTCTCTATCATTAACACTTTGCATTAGTGTGGAACTTTCATTATAATAATATTAAAATTGTACTATTTACTATAGTCCATAGTCTACATTAGGATTCACTCTTTGTGTTGTACAGTCCTACGATTTTTAAAAAATTGTACTAGTAACATATATATAATCTAAAATTTACTTTTTTAACCAAAAATTCAAATATGTAATTCAGTGGTGTTACATTCACAATATTGGGCTACTATAACCATCATCCAAAAAAGTTACCAAAACTTGTCCATCGCCCTAAACAGAAACTCTTTATGAATTAAGCATTAACTTCGCATCCTTACTACCAACCATGACCCCTGGTAACTTGTATTATAGTTTCTGACTCAATGAATTTGCTTATTCTAATTATTTAATATCAGTGAGATATACATTTGTCCTTTTTGTCTGGCTTTTTTCACTCAACATGATGTCTTCAAGATTTATCCATGTTGTTTCATGTATCAGAACTTA
The DNA here is from genome assembly GCA_026826555.1 of Tolypeutes matacus. NCBI lineage: Eukaryota > Metazoa > Chordata > Mammalia > Cingulata > Chlamyphoridae > Tolypeutes > Tolypeutes matacus. Next base: position 10,789,686 of record JAKSZT010054478.1, read on the forward strand.
ATTCCTTTCTTTAGCTCTATAATATTCTGTTGTATAACACATTTTGTTTATCCACTCATCTGTTGATGGACACTTCAGTTGCTTCCATCTTTTGGCAATTGTGAATAATGCACTAGGAACATTGGTGTGAAAATAGCTGAGTCCCTACTTTCAATTCTTTTCGATATAGAAATAGAAGTGGGATTGCTGGGTCATATGTTAATTCTATACTTAACTTTCTGAGGAAGGAACCCGCAAACTGCTCTCCACAGTGGCTGCATCAACAATGCACAAGTGTTTATATGTATCCACATCCTCTCCAACACTTATTATTTTCCACTTTTTAAATAGTAGCCATTATTTTGATTTGCATTTCTCTAATGGCTAATGATATTGTACATTTTTTTCCCACAGGCTTTTGGCCATGTATATCTCTTCTTTGGAGAAATGTCTATTTAAGTCTTTTGCCCATTTTTTTTTCATTGGTTTGTCTATTCGCTATTGAGTTATAGGATTTCTTTATATATTCTGGATACTAAAACCTTATTGGATATGTAGTTTCTAAATATTTTCCCCCATTGAGTAAGCTGTCTTTTTACATTCATGATGAAGTCCTTTGATGCACAAAAGTTTTAAATTTTGATGAAGTCCTATTGAACTTTTTTTTTTCTTTTGTTGCTCGTGCTTTTGGTGTAAAGTCTAAGAAGCCAATGCCAGAGAGAAACTCCTGAAGATGCTTCCCTGTTTTCTTCTCGGAGTTTTATAATTTTGGTTCTTATTTTTAGATCTTTGATCCATTTTTTAGTTAATTTTTATATATGGTGTGATACAGGAGTCCACCTTTATTCTTTTGTATATGGATATTCATGTTTCCCAATACCATTTGTTGAAGAGACTTTTCTTTCCCCAATGAGTGGACTTGGCACCCTTCTAAAAATCAGTTGGGAGGGGAGCAGGTATAGTTCAGTGGTTGAGTGCCTGTTTTACATGTACAAGGTCCTGGGTTCAATCCCCAGTACCTCCTGAAAAAAAAATCAATTGGGAGACTTCCGGGAAGATGGAGGATTAGAGAAGCAGAGGGATCACTTCTCTCCCAGAAAAAAATAAGTAGAGGACAGGTGGAGACTCTCTGGAGGGCTGCTCTGAGGCTCAGCACACCAGGAGAAGGTGAAAACACTACCCAGAAGAGAGAGGGGTGAAGGAAAAGACTCACAGCTGGCTGAAAAATCCAGTGAGTAAAGCTGCAGAGGCAGCACCTCACACCCATTCCCCCACCCTTGGAGCAAAAGCAGTCTGCAGACTGAAGCAGCTGTGGACTGCAGACTGAGGGGACTGTAGGGGTCTTCTTCCCCAAGAAAGGGGAGAGGGAGGGACATAGCCTAGAGAAAACTCAGATTTTGGCCAGTGAACTTGGTCTGCTGCATTGGAGGGGTCACACACTTCTAGGCCAGGTGGGGCTGTTACATTTTTTTTTGCACTGAGAGCCTGTAGGGAGCTAAAGATAATTTGGCTTCTCAAACACCCACCCTACTGCCCCTGGCTGGTTGCTGAGGAGGTGGAGAGAGCCAAAGGAGAAGAACAGCTTCTTAAAAAGTTTGTTTGTGGGGCTTGGCCAGCCCTGAGGACATTGTTCCCTCACCACCCACTGTGGAGTTACATTGAATGCATTCCTCTCTAGCACCTGGGTTCTGAGCTGAGCATTCTGCCAAAAACCAATGTCTGCTGTCAGACCAGAAAAGTGCACAAAAAAAAAGGGGGGGGGGAATAATAATAAATAAATAAAAGAGGCAAGTGGGTACCTTTACTGTCCCCTCTCTAGGACCCCCTGGAAACTGGCTTGGACCCCATTACTGGGTACTTAGCCCTGGTTTGAGCAGTTAAACAGGGACAATCCTAAATATGTAGAACAAATTGAACCAAGAGTGAAGGAACAGTGGTGGAACACATACTTAACAGTAAATCCCTAGATGAGAGAGAGAGAGAGAGAAACTGATCAGAGTAACCTCAGCATCAGAATTGGATGCCTAGACAACAACCAAAAAATACAAGCCATACTAAGAAAAAGGAAGATGACTCAGGCAAAGGAATAAATCAAAGCTCCAGATGAGACACAGCCTTGAAACAGCTAATCAATGAGTTTCATACAAATGTTCTCAATCAAATCATGGAATTGAAGGTTTTGGTTTGCCAAAGGGCTGCTGATACAAAGTACCAGAAATCTGTTGGCTTTTATAAAGGAGATTTATTTGGGGTAAAACTTACAGATCCAAGGCCATGAAAATTCCAAATCAAGGATCCATCAGAGATGCTTTCTCACTAAAATCAGCTACTGTTGATCTTGACATGTTGCTACATGGTGAAGCAAGACAACCACCAATCTCTTCAGCCTTCCCTTCCAGGTTCATCCTTTCCTCTTAAGGCTTTGTGCTTGAGTGATCCCGTAGTGCTCTCTCTCCTGGGATAGGGCTTGTTTCTTTCCCGGTCTCCTATATCAGTCTTGGCTGTTCCACTCCTCTTGATTTCAGCTGTAAGCTATTAGGCAAATGGCTCATCTCTCCCTGGGGCCTCAGCTGTTTGAGCCTCATCACATGGCAAGATAAAAAATGGCATAGCTCTCTCTTCCTGTGTCTGTCTGAATGTCTGTTTACAGCAAGGGGGTGGGGACTCAACCTGAGTCCTGCTTCACTGACATAATCCAATAAAAAACCCTACAAAAAGAAAAACAAAAGCAAAGAAAAAGAAAAGCCCTACAGTAATCTTAACAAGTAATCTAATCAAAGGCTCCTCAGTTGAATTTAATGCAATCAAAGGGTATCATACCCCAAGGAATAGATTAATTTACAAACATAAACTTTCTCTTTTTGTGATTCATAAAATAATATCAAACTGCCACAAAGAATAACATGGCTAAAGAAATAAAAGACATTAGGAAGACTGGGTGAGCTCAAAGAAAAAATGATATCTTGGATTAAAAAAATAAAAGAGCTTACATGAATGAAAGACATAATAAGTGCGATTAAAAACACAGTAGAGGCACACAACAGCAGATTTTAAATGATGGAAGAAAGAGTCAGTGACTTAGAGGAAAGAGCAATGGAAATTGAAAAGAGAGAAGAACAGGGAGAGAAAAGAATGGGAAAAAATGAGCAGGGGCTCAGGTAGTTGAATGATAGCACAAAGTGCACCAACATACTTGTTATGGGAGTCCTGGAAGAAGAAGAGAAGGGAAAGGGGGCAGAAAGAATATTTGAGGAAATAATGGCTGAAAATTTCCCAACTCTAATGAAAGACATGAATATACATGTTCAGGAAGCACAGCATATTCAATTGGAATAAATACAAATAGACCTACCCCAAGACACATAATATTCAGAATTCCCAATGCCAAAAATAAAGAGAAAATTCTGAAAGCAGCAAGGGAAAAGCGAAACATCACATACAATGGATGTCCAATAAGACTTAGTATGGATTTCTCTTCAGAAACCCTGGATCAAGAAGGCAGAGTATTATATAATTATGGTACCGAAAGAGAAAACTTCCATCCAAGAATTCTTTATCTGGCAAAACTGCCCTTCAAATATGACAGTGAGTATAAAATATTCACAGATAAACAGAAACTAAGAGTTCATAAACAAGAATCCAGCTCTGCAGGAAACACTAAAGGGAGTTCTGCAACCAGAAAAAAAAAAAAGAAAAGAAGAGAAAGAGGCTTGAAGGAGAGTGTAAAAGTGAAGACTTTCAGAAAGGGTAACCAAAAAGGTAAGAAGATGGACAAAAATAAGATATGACATATGAAAGCCAAATTATAAAGTGGTTGAAGAAAGTAATGCCTTTACAGTAATAACATTGAATGTTAATGGATTAAACTCCCCAATCAAAAGACATAGACTGAAAGAACAGATAAGAAAATATGAGCCATCCACATGCTATCTGCAGGAGATTCACCTTAGACCCAAGGATGTAAATATACTGAAAGTGAAAGGTTGGAAAAAGATATTTCATGCAAATAGTGACCAAAAAAAAAGCAGGGGTAGCTATATAGGTGTCAGACAAAACAGACTACATGCAAAAAAAAAGTGATAAGGGATACAGAAGGCCATTATATATTTTTAAAAGGGCCAATCTGCCAGGAAGGAGTAACAGTCATAAATATCTATGCACCTAGCCAGGGTGTCCCAAAATACATGAGGCAAACTCTGGCAAACTGAAAGGATAAATAGTTGTCTCTACAATAATAGTTGGAGATTTCAACATGCCACTCACATCAATAGATAGAACAACTAGACATAAGATCAACAGGAAATAGAGAAATTGAACAATATGATAAATGAGCCGGACCTGACAGACCTGTACAGAACATTGCACCCCCACATCAGCAGGGTATACATTCTTCTCAAGTGCTCATGTATCTTTCTCCAGTATAGACCACATGTTGGGCCACAACACAGCTCTCAATAAATTTAAGAAGACTGAAATTATACTAAGCACTTTCTCTGCTTATAATGGAATGAAATTGGAAATCAATAATAGGTGAGAAAGGGGGATATTTGCAAATATATGGAGACTAAACAATATACTCCTAAACAATCAGTGGGTCAAAGAAGACATTGCAAGATAAATTGGTAGATATCTCTAGATGAATGACAATAAGAATACAACTTATCAAAACTTATGGGATACAGTGAAGGCACTGTTGAGAGGGAAATTTAAAGCCTAAATGCCGATATTAAAAAAGAAGAAAGAGCTAAAATCAAAGATCTAACTGAACAACTGGAGAAACTATGAAAAGAACAGCAAACTAATCCAAAAGCAAGCAGAAAGAAAGAAGTAACAATTAGAGCAGAAATAAATGAAATTGAGAACAAAAAACAATAAAGTAAAAAAAACCAAAAGCTAGTACTTTGTGAAAATCAATAAAATTGACAAAACCTTAGCAAGACTAACAAAGAAAAAAAGAGAGAAGATGCAAATAAATAAAATCAGGAATGAAAGGGGCACATTATGACTGACTCCACAGAAATAAAAAGTATCATAAGAACATATTATGAGAAACTGTATGCTAACAAATTAGACAACTTAGATGAAATGGACAAATTCCTAGAAATGCACAACCTACATTGATTCTACAAGAAATACAGGAACTCAACAAACCAATCACAAGTAAAGAGACTGAATAAATCATCAAAAATCTTCCATCAAAGAAAAGTCCAGGACCAAATGGCTTCACCGGTGAATTCCACCAAACATTTTGAGAAGGATTAATACCAATCTTATTTAAACTCTTCCAAAAAATTGAAAAGGAGGGAAAATTAGCCAACACATTTGATGAAGCCAACTTCACCCTAGTATCAAATTCAGATAAAGATGCTGCGAAAAGAACACTTCAGACCAACATCTCTAATGAACATAGATGCAAAAATTCTCAACAAAATACTTGAAAAGCAAATCCAACAGCATATTAAAAGAATTGTATAGCACAATCAAGTGGTTTTTATTCCTGGTATGCAAGGGCATTTCAATATAAGAAAATCAATTAACTTAATATACCACATTAACAAGGGGAAAAAACCACGTGATCCTCTCGACTGATGCAGAAAAGGCATTTGACAAAATCCAGCATCCTTTCTTGATAAAAACACTTCAAAATGTAGGTATAGAAGAAAAGTTCCTCAACATAATAAAGGGCATATATGAAAATTCCATAGCCAACATTGTACTTAATGTGAAGAGGTTGAAAGCTTTCCCTGTAAGATCAGGAAGAAGACAAGGATACTGTCACCACTGTTACTCAACATTGTGCTAGAAGTTCTAGCTAGAGCAATTAGGCAAGAAAAAGAAATAAAAGGCATCCAAATTGGAAAATAGGATGTAAAACTCTCACTATTCGCAGATGACATGATCCTATATTTAGAAAATTCCAAAATATCTACAGCAAAGCTATTAAAGCTAATAAATGAGTTCAACAAAGTGGCAGAATACAAGATCAACACACAAAAATTGTAGCATTTCTATACAGTAACAATGAGCAGGCTGAGGAGGAAATCAAGAAAAAAATGACATTTATAATAGCAACAGAAAGACTCAAATATCTAGGAATTAATTTAACCAGGAATGTCAAGGATCTGTATTAAGAAAATTACAAAACACTGCTAAAAGAAATCAAAGAAGATCTAAACAAATGGAATGACATTCCATGTTCAGGGATTGGAAGACTCAATGTGGTGAAGATGTCAATTCTACCCAAATTGATTTATAATAGATTCAATGCAATGCCAATCAAAAATTCCAACAGCTTACTTCATAGAAACAGAAGAGTCAATTACAAAATTTATTTGAAAGGGAAAAGGGTCCTGAATAGCCAAAAACATCCAAAAAAAATTTCAAAGGACTCACACTTCCTGACCTTGAAGTCTATTATAAAGCTATAGTGGTCAAAACAGCATGGTACTGGCATAAAGATAGACACACTGATCAATGGAATCAAATTGAGAGTTCAGAAATAGACCCTAACCTCTATGGTCAACTGATTTTTGATAACCCTACCAAGTCTACTCTTCTGGGACAGAGCACTCTCTTCAACAAATGGTGCTGGGAGAACTGGATATCTGTAACAAAAAGAATGAAAGAGGACCCCTAACTCATTCCCTATACAAGAATCAACTCAAAATGGATGAAAGACCTAAATATAAAAGCCAGGAAGATAAAACTCACAGAAGATAATGTAGGGAAATATTTACAAGAACTTGTAGTAGGTGGAGGTCTCTTAAATCTTATATACAAAGCATGAGCAACAATAGAAAAAAATAGATAAATGGGACCTCCTCAAAACTAAACACTTCTGCATCTCAAAGGACTTTTTAAAAACGGTAAAAAGACAGCCTGACCAAGGGTCTAATACCCATGATATATAAAGAAATTCTTCAACTCAAAACAAAAAGACAAATGATCAGATTAAAAAATGAGCAAAAGACCTAAATAGATACATTTCTAAAGAAGAAATACAAATGGTGAAAAAACACATGAAAAAATGCTCAAAATTACTGGCTGCTAGAGAAATACAAATCAAAGCTATAATGAGGTATCATTTCACACCTACTAGAATGGTCACTATTAACAAAACAGAAAACTGTAAGTGTTAGAGAGGATGTGGAGGGATAGGCATGCTTATTCACTGTTGGTGGGACTGTAGAATGGTACAGTCACTATGGAAGTCTGTTTGGCAGTTCCTAAGGTAGTTAGATGTAGATCTACTATGTGACTTGGCAATACCACTTCTAGGTATATACCCAGAAGAACTGAGAGCAGAGACACGAACAGACATCTGCATGCCAATGTTTATAGCGACATTATTCACAATAATAAAAGTTGGAAACAACCCAGGTGTCCATCAACTGATGAATAGATAAACAAACTGTGATATATAAACACAATGGAATATTATGCAGCTGTAAGAAGAAATGAATTCGTGAAGCATATGACAACAAGGATGACCCTGGAGGACATTATGTTGAGTGAAGTAAGCCAGGCACAAAAGGACAAATGTATTATTTTGTTACTATGAGCTAAATATAATGAGCAAACTCATGGAGTTAATAGGATAGAGGGATTGAGAGGTGATTGCTAAGGGTTGTGGAGTTTTTCTTTTTGGAGCAATGAAAGTACTCTTATATTGATTGAAATGATGAATGCACAACTTGGTGATAATACCAAATGCCACTGATTGTACATTGATTGTATATGGTTTATGAAAAAAATATATAATATGGTGGGTTGGGAGAAAAATACACCAAATGTAAGACATGGACTATAGTTAGTAGTTAATACTTCGATGATGCTCTTTCATAATTTGTTACAAATGCAAGGTATTTGTGGTGGGGTGATGTTTGGGAGCCCTGTATGCTGTTATGCATGTTTGTTTTGTAAGTTCACAAATTTTACTATACGCTTATTATTTATGTCTGTTTATGGATGAATTATATATTTCAATAAATTGTTTTTAAAATGAAAACAAAATTGGATATACATTAGGATAAAAATCCACTCAGGATTTTCCTTAAATTACTAATAAACAAATCCTCAGAAAACACACATGGATATATCCATACTCACCATATTCAACAAATTTTTATGCTGACCAATTTATTTTCAATTAAATAAAATTGGAACCACTCTCACCCTTAAAAAATCAATTGGCCATAAATGTGAAGGTATTTTCTGAAATCTCAGTTCAATTCCATTGGTCTATATGTCTGCCCCTGTGCCAGTACTATGCTGTTTTGATTACTGTAGTTTTGTAATAAATTTTAAAATTGGGAAGTGTGAGTCCTCCAAATTTGTTCTTTTTCAAAATAGTTTTAACTGTGGGGACTCTTATCCTCCGATATAAATTTGGATGATTAGCTTTTCCTTTCTGCAAAGGCCATTTGAATTTTGATTGGGATTGTGTTGAATCTGCAAATCACTTTGGATAGAATTTACATCGTAATAAGACTTAGAGTGCCCATCCATGAACACAGAAGTTCTTTCATTTATTAGCTATTCTTTGATTTCTTTTAGTAATGTTTTGCAGTTTTCCATGTATAAGTCCTTTACATCCTTGGAAAAGGGTTTCTAGATATTTGATTGTTTTAGTTGCTATTGTGGATGGGTTTTTTTTTTTTTCTTGATTTCCTCTTCAGATTTTTCATAGCTGGTGTATAGAGACACAACTGATTTTTTGCTTATTGATATTGTATCCTGTTAATTTGTTGAATTCGTTTATTAGCTCTAGTAGATTTGTTGTGGATTTTTCAGAATTTTTCTCAATGTAGTTATCTGCAATTTTTTTTTTTTTTTTTTTGCATCTGCAGTTTTATTTCCCTTCCAATGTGGATACCTTTTATTTATTTTTCTTGCCTAATGGCTCTTACTATAACTTCCAGTATACTGTTGAATAACAGTTGTGACAGTGAGCATCCTTGCCTTGTTACTGATCTTAAAGGGAAAGCTTTGTTTTTTTTTTTTTGTTTGTTTGTTTGTTTTTTGTGCTGTTGGATTCAGTTTGCTAGCATTTTGCTGAGGATTTTTCATCTATATTCGTAAGGAATACTGGTCTGTAATTTTCTTTACTTGCGGTGTCTTTCTCTGGCTTTAGTATTAGGGTGATGAGTTACTTCCAAATGTATTCCCTCCTCTTTACTTTTTTGGAAGACTGAGCAGGATTCTTGTTAATTATTCTTGGAATATTTGGTAAAATTCACCAGTGTAGCCATATGGTCCTGGGCTTTTCTTTGTTGGGAGGTTTTTGATTACTGATTCAATCTCTTTACTTGTTATTAGTATGTTGAGACCTTCTATTTCTTTTTGAGTCAATTTGAGTAGTTTTTTTCTTCCTAGGAATTTGTCCATTTCATCTAGTTTATTTAATTTGTCGGTGTACAGTTGTTCTGAGTATCCTTAAAATCCTTCTTATTTCTCTGGTATCAGTAATAATGACCCCTTTCCATATTAGTTATCTGTGTCCTCAGTTTGTCAATTTTGTTGATCTTTTCAAGGAACCAACTTTTGTTTTCATTGATTTTATTGTTTTCTTATACTATATTTCATTGGTTTGGACTCTAATCTTTGTCATTTCCTTCCTTCTGCTTGTTTTGGGTATAATTTGCTCTTCTTTTGCTAGGTCCTCCAGTTGTGAAGTTAGGTCTCTAATTTTAGAACATCCTTCCTTTTAATGTAAGCATTTAGAGCCGTAAATTTCCCTCTCAGCACTGCCTTTGCTGGATCCCTTAAGTTTTGATATGTTGTGTTTTCATTTTCATTCACCTCAAGATATTTCCTCATTTCCCTTGTGATTTCTTCTTTGACTCATTGGTTGTTTATGAGTGTGGTGTTGAATTTCCACATATTTGTGAATTTTCCAGTTCTCCCTTTGTTATTGATTTCTAGTTTCATTCCACTGGGATTGAAAAAGATACATTGTATGATTTCAATATTTTTTAATTTATTGAGACTTGTTTTGTAGTTGGTTTAGGGTATCATTCAAGTCTTCTATTTCCTTATTGATCTTCTGTCTGGATGTTCTACCCATTATTGAAAGTGGTGCATTGAAGTCTCCTCCTATTAGTGTAGATCCATCTAATTCTCTCTTCAAATCTGTCAATATTTGCTTCATATATTTTAGGGTTCTGCCATTAGGTGCACATATATTTAGAGTTGTTATGTTTTCTTGTTAAATAGACCCCCTTGTCAGTATATACTGTCTTTCTTTGTCCATTGTGACTGTTTTTGACTTAAAGTCCATTTTATCTGATATTAGTGTAGGTACTCCAGCTCTCTTTTGTTTATTATTTCCATGGTATAGTTTATCCATCCTTTTACTTTCAAACTACAGTTTCTTTGAATTTAAGGTGAGTCCCGTGTAAACAGCATATGGTTGGGTCATGCTTTTTATCCATTGTGCCAATCTCAACCTTTTGAATGTAGTTAAACCATTTACATTTAAAGTACCTTCTGATAATGTAGGACTTTCAGCTACCATTTTGCTATTTGGTCTTTCTAAGTCTTACACCTTTTTTGCCTGTTAATTCTTCCATTAACACCTACTTTCATTATTTGATTTTTTGTATTATACCATTTGAGTAGCTTATCATTTCTTTCTCTCTATATTTTTCATGTATGTTGTTTGTGGTTACCGTGGGGCTTAAATTTAACATTATAGTCTATAACAATCATATTTGATTTGATACCAACTTAACTTCAATAGCATACACTTACACTGTTCTTATGTACCTCCATCCCCCTCCTTTTTGCTCTATTTGTTACAAATTGTATCTTTATACATTGTCATTTTATGTTCAAAACCATAGATTTATCATTACTTTTTATGCATTTGCATCTTTGAATCTTAACTGAAGGTCTTTATTTCTTTATGCCACTTTGATCCACTATCTAGTGTCCTTTCTCCTTGTCCTTGGCATTCTAAAGTTTGACTTCTATTTGTCTGGATATGGTTTCTTTCAAGTTTATCCTGTTGGGAGTTCCTTTGGCTTCTTCAATGTAAATATTCATGTCTTTCGCTATATTTGTGGAGTTTTCTGCCATTATTTTTTTGAATATTCCTTCAGTCCCTTTCTCTCTTTCTTCTCCTTCTAGGGCTCCCATAATGCATATTTGTATGCTTAATGGTTTACTACTGGTCTCTTAAGCTTTGTTGTTTATTATTTTTCATACATTTTCCTTTCTTCTCCTCAGTCTGAATCATTTCAATTGTCTTGTCTTCAAGTTCATTGATTCCAGTCTATTCTGCTGTTGAAACTCTATAGGGAATTGTTCATTTTAGTTATTGTCATATTGAACTGCAGTATTTCAATATGGTTCCTTTTTAAATTTTCTGTCTCTTTATTGGGATTCTCATATGGTTCACTCGTTGTTTCCCTGATATCCTTTAATTTTTTCTCTGTGTTTTCCTTTATCTTCTTGAGCCTATTGAGGATCATTAAAAAAAAAAACCCAAAAAACTCTTTGTCAAGTATGTACGAAGTCTGGCGCTCTTTGTTGATGGTTTCTGGATTTTTATTTTGTGCTTTGTTTTTTTTTATTTTATTTATTTATTTTGTCCTTTGGATGGACCATTAATTCTTGCTTCTTAGTTATCTTGTAATCCTTTGTTGTACACTGTGCATTTTAATATTTTAAAGTGTTATCTCTGGGATATAGTCCCTGACCTGCCTTTTCCTTAATTTTGTATTTATCTAGTAAAATGACAGAGGTTTCCCTGAGTACCATAAATTTAAAAAAACAAACAAAGCAAAGCAAAGCGAAAAACACCTTTCACAGCCTTAGCAAATTGGCTTTTTGTCTGATGGTCTCACTCAGAGTTTAGCCCTCCTATCAAGAATATTAGCCCAAGAGAAATGTGAAATGTCGGGCCCTGTCTGTCTTTTCTGAGACTGCGTTTTGTCCTGGGCTTATGCTTGCTCCTGGCCTTAGGAATTCCCCCTGTTTGCAGGAATTTGAATGCCTCTCTAGAATTTCCCTCCCTCCAGGGCACTCTATTTTATGACATGAAGCAGGTAATTCTTTGCCCCAGGGCACTTTGTTTTAATTGTTTCTTAACACTGCTTTAGCTGTAGGCAAGCTGCATCTGCCTATAGGGCAAGTTGTGGGAAGGCTAGGCAGGGTCAAGTTTTCTGGATCAGTCTTTTGGGCTGCTACCCAATAGATTGGCATGGACATACAGGCACCTCAGTGTGCCCATAGGGGTTATTCTGCTCCCTCGGGAGTGGGGCCAAGAACCCCCAATGGCAGCACAGTGTGGGTCCACACAGAGCTGGAAGGAGATGGCAGAAGGGCCAGCAAGGGCACCAGGAGCTTCTTCTACTGTTTCTAAAGCTGCATTTTCTTGATTCATCACTTGCCCAGTTACTGCTACCCTTTAAATGTTTACTATTGTTTTGAGGAAGATGGCTTTGCCAGTTTTTGCTAGTTGTTTAAAGATTATGTGGGTGAGTCATACCCTGGAGGGCCTTACACTGCCATCTTGGTCAGTCAGAAGCTCCATCATTATGATTTTGATTAAACTTTTACTGATAATATGCTGTTATTTTCAATGTGTAAAGTATGAGAGCTATAGTTTTATCATGAAATGTAATAATAATATTTTATGTCTAGTTAGTTGCCAGCAACTAACCTATTCCTATGGGTCATATCATTTAAGCCACAATACTACCAGAAGAGTTTAGCAAAGCAAGAGCAATTAATTACCTGTATTTTACAAAGACAAACTGCAGTTTCTAGTTTTGGGGGAGTTTTCCATCTCCAAGGCCACTTATCCATAAATTGATGGGTGGTGAATTAGAATTTTAGTAACAGTCCATGGTAGTTTGCTACAGTATTAACTTTAGAATTTTAAGTAAAAATTTTTAAAAATCCACTTTTTACAATTGAAAAAAGGAATTCTCTCTAACTAGTTGAGTTCATTATCTGGAACTGACTAAGAGTGAACCTGAAGGGAAAAAAACACACACACACACATAATTTTACTCTTTAGCTGAATTGATTTAAGACATAAGGGAAATGGAAAAATTGGGCTATCCTGACAGATAACTCTTTTTGCCAAACTACAGGCAGATCAGGATTTAAGAGGCTTAGTCTTAAACTCCTGGAAAATAAGAGAATGGTTCCAACTGGAAATTTTAAAAAAATGACTTTCAAAAGTAAAGCACTACAGATCAGCGAGAGAGTACAAATATACAAGTTAATAAAGAGACTGTAATTAATTAGACTCCAGGTACCCTTGGCAACGTATCTAAAAGAATTCTATAGATGTTGGTGGCCTTTGTTATTATCAGTGGCGCATGGTCTCTTCCAGCATATGACTATTAAAACCCACTGAAATCCGTGGGCCACAGTGTAAACATAGATATATAAACATGCATGCTTTAAATGTCTTCACCAGCGACCAAAATGTTAAATCGATTTTATGAGAAGTTGGTTTTCCAGCCACTGAGTGGCTGTAAATGTTAAGTGTTTTTACAGGTTGTTGCTTTCCCAGCTGCTCGGCTGCTTTAAATGTTATCACACACCACACACACACACACACACACACACACACATCCTTGCTTTTCCAGCTGTTAAGTCTCTCTGTACATTTTTATGAACTGCCCCCCCCCTTTACGTGCTAAATCTATTTATATTTTACTCACAAAAGCAAGTGCAAAATTGTCTTGGCATCATCTAACTTTTATTTTTATTTTATTTTTTTTAACTACAAATAAAAATTCCATCCCTGTTTCAGTGCTTTCCAGAAAGTAAGGTTCTAGTTATAATGAATCCAAGATGAACATTACGAGTTCATCTCAGAATTTAGATACCACAAAAGCACTCTCCTTGTGGTATGCTCAGTGGAAACACTGTTCTTGTGCTATTTGCATTGGAAATATTGTACTTGCGGTATTTTTCAATGGAAAAACTATTATCATGGCATTACTGAGTGCTGCAGGAAATGCTGGCTGGAGCCTTGTAACCAGTGCCTAAGGAAAGAGGAGAGTCTATGAGCAAGAAAGTTAAATTAAGGTAGCAATAGATGGAAGCATGGAGTTAAAGAGGAGGAGGAAGGAAAGGAGGAGAAGAAGGGGGAGGAGGAGGAGGAGAAGGAGGAGGAGGAGGAGAAGGAGGAGGAGGAGGAGAAGGAGGAGGAGGAGGAGAAGGAGGAGGTGAAGAGGAGGATTGATGATGATATTTTATGTGAGAATCCAAAATTAAATTCTTGTTACATGATATATACGGAAAGTGGGAAATTCTTTTCTAATTAGGATAAAGTTTTCTAAAAATGTAAGATTTAAAATGTAGTACATGAAGAGTAGAATGAAAATAAAAACAGAAGAAAGATGAGGTCATAAGCCATTTTGGGGAGATTTGCTTTATACTTCTGTTAAACTCTAGAAAAAAGTGCTCAAGGAAAAAGACACCAAGTAAAAGGAAGATGCTCTAAGAAGGTGACAAGGGATAATTTTCTGAAGGATTGCCCCAGGCAAGTTTGAGGCTGTACTGTACTGAGTAAACCAGCATAGAATAATTGCCTAGCTTCCTGGGCTTTTCTGAGTCTGGCTTGGGCTTTGTGCTTTGCTTTATTACCCAGCACATCCCAGCAGGATTCTCTGCTTCGGCTGGAATTCTCAGTTTCTCACTTATGCCTGGCTTCTTTTCACAGTTGTATTTCTGCTCATCATTGTTCCCCTTGTGGGATGCCCTTCACTTATCTAAATTCCTCCTTGACTTCAAGCCAAGGTCAATGTCCAACTTGTCCACAATGCCTCTCTGACTCCTCCAGCTTTCATGGATAAACCAGTCTTTAAACTTTCATTTGGAGTTTTTTCTCCACACTTTAGCATTTAGTGGTGTTTTTATGCTCTGTGCCTTACCAGCAATATTGAAGGCAGGCTCCGTGCATTTTATTTCTTTGTGATACACAGCATCTAAGCACTGAGTAGGAGCTTATTAATTATTAGCTGCTTAATGAGGTGGACCAAATATTACGTACGTCTCAATTTCCCTGAATCCTCATTGAATGATTATTTGTTTTATGATAGCCCAAGCTACTATAACTAATAAACCCAGCATCATAACAGCTCATTTCTTATTCATATCCCATTTCCTCAAGGGCATTTCTATTAGAGCAGCTCTTCTCAAAGTGGTGAGTCAGGGACCCAGCCTCCTTCTACTCTGTGGCCCTTTGTTCTTCAACACAAGGTTTCCAAGACCGTGGTGTTCATTTAAGTTAGCTGGAAGTGGAAAGGGGAATAGAGAAATGTGTGTGCAAGGCATTTATAGAATTAACCTGAGTGTGGCATCTACGACTCCTGCCAATATTTCGTTGACCAGAACTCCATCGCATGGCCACATCCAGTTTCAAGAAAGGCTGGGAAATTAGCCTTTCTGGTGCTTAGGAAGATTAACTGTATCTCAAAAATTTGCTAATGACTATTTTCCACCAATTTAATATCTCCCCACATTTATAAGTGCCAGACTAGACTGGCTACATAATTTGTAAGCCCTAGTACAATACGGAAAAGCAAGATCTTCTGTTTTTTAAAAAAAGATCAGTTTCAAGATGGTGACAACAGAGCATTGAACCAAACCTGGGAAACTTCTAAGTGTGGTTTCCTGTGTGACTGCACAGGTCACATGCCCATGAAGCTGGCCTTGGTACTACCCATGCCACCAACACTTCCACTACAACTACCATGGGTTTTTGTGCCTTGTAATTGATGCTAGAAGGCAGAGAGAGACTTTAAGAGTAGGTCCGCTGCAGGCCGTGTTGTGCACACCAGCAGTGACAGTGGTGAGGCTTGGCCTAAAACATTGGTTTCAAAGGATAGATCTGCTTTCTGTCATTGTATCAGAATCACATGGGGAGGATTTTAATTTTTATTATTATTAATTTTAAACTATAGAAATTTGGATGAACTCGACTTGGTTTGGGGCAGAGGTGAGATATATGTTTCAGATGCCCCAAGTTATGATTCTGCCCTAGCAGATTTGGGCATCACAGGTTTAGAACAACTTGAAATCTATTCAGCCTGTTAACTTTAACTTAGTTACCCACCCCAATTTGTCATCCTCCGCTTTCCCTTATTCAAGGAAGGATTTTATTTGCAGATAATATAATTTCGGATGGGATTTGAGAATGTTAAAAAAAAAGTCCATGTCAAAGAAGAGCCTAAAGTCTATGAAATTAGTATTCTAGTATCCACTTCAGCTGTGCTTAACTTCCTTCACAGGTTACCTCTGGTGACCTTATCAAAGATCTAGTGTCTTCTTGTTCTGTCTGTATTTTGCTCCCTTAAAACTTGCTTTTGGGAAAGGGTCTTTAATAAATGCACTCACGTTAAGACCTAAAAGACAGGAATGGCTTAACATGCCAACCCTTGTCAGGATCTTTGCTTTTCAAGGGATAAGAGGATCTAAGCCAAAAATAGTGAATCTCTAATTATAGAATTTTAGTTGCTCATGAAATTTTAGGAAGCCAGAGGTCTATGTTATGGGTTTGTTCAGCTGTCCATTTATTGATTCATTAGTTTTTTCAAGATATTTAATCAAGAAAAGGGTATTTCAAATTTCATCTTCAAGTAATTCCTACATTTAAGGAGAATTCATTTTAAAGGAAAAGATATATGTTATAATTATTATAGGAAACTATGGGAAGTATTACTTATTTACATTTATATTTATTTCTATGTTAATTTTTCTCTTCCTATATATGGATCCAAGAGAAGGAATTCTGTCTGAAAGCAACAGAAAAGGTGTAAACAGGAGGTTGGTTGAACAGAATCCTAAGGCAGGCATAAATTAAAGCGCATGGACTTCAGTGTAGGACATGGACGCCTGCCATTTTGTTAGCTGAATAAATTTGGTAAAGTTACTGAGTTTTGTGGTTAAGGGGACAGAGTGTGGAGCTGGATTGCTGGGGTCTGAATCCCAGTTCCATCTATATAACCTTGGGCAGTTGATGCAACCTCTCTGCTCATTTTTTCATTTATAAAAGGAGGATAGAAGGAGACCTTCCCTCGTAGGTTTTGTGAGAAGATTAATGTAGTAAATGTATTTAAACCACTGAGAGCAGTGCTTATATTATTATAACTTAACCTACTCAGTTTTCTCTCTGTAAGATGTGAACAATATATGCTGTTAAGACTGATTTGACAACCAAATTGAAGAGTTCATGTGAAACATCTAGTGTGGGCACTTTAACTTGTGATGTGAGCTCAGAAAACATTGCTTTCTATTTGCTGGGGAATCACAAACCATAGGTGCCTGTTCACTCAGTGACTCATTTATTCATGACATGACATTAATGTAGATCACCTCTTTGTAGATTGTTTTCTTTTTATGTCAATTACCTTTACCTCTAGGTGGATTAATTTAACTTTATGCAGATTAGGATTTGAGTAGTAGATTCAAAGTGAACCCAGATCACATATTTAGTGTTTAGTGTTTTTGAGTCCTTTACTTAGCAATTTTGCTTTTTATTCAAATGTATCTCTGTGCCCATACCAGGCAGTTAAAACCAGGGAAGGTGAATGAATCAGTAGGTTATGAATAAATATACCTAAGTGTCCCCTTTTCAAGTAACATCCTTTGAAGTTGTTCGGCCAAATGATTTGATGGCACTTGATGCAATTCTTCAGAATGATTAAGTGCAAAACCTTCTACAGTTCTCTTTACGTGCTTTTCTCAGAACTATTCTTACCCTTAGTACTTATGTCCTACTTTATTTACAATATATATTTTAGATGGCTTAAAGGGACACAGAAAACACAACAAGAGTAAAAATAAAATAAAGAATAAAAAACCAATGAAGGGATCATCCTATTTTGACAGACACTGTCCCTACACTCAGAGGTATATATATATATAAATAACATTTTTGTAAGCAAATACACATATATGCATATATATTTATATATCATTTTGCAAATGTTTGTATGTATTGTGGGAATTTTTATTTTTACCCACAATAAAAATAAATTAAAAAAAAAAAAAAAAAAGGTAATCAAAAAAAAAAAACAATGAAGGGAAAATAAAAGTGGCCAAATAAGAAAAAGTCAAGGATTCCATTAATATATAAAATTCATACTGTAAGTCAAATTATAATATGAATAGAGGTGGACAACACAAACTCATTTGAAGCTTCCTAATAGACAGAACAAAGAGGGAAAAATGACCAAGTGTGCTATTTATGGTGCCCATCATATAAAAATACACGTCAGAAAAACTTGTTCTTATAGCCCATGCTTGTAACCATCTTACCATCCTCTCAACTCTTTTATATTTATATATATATTTCTAAATATGATTTTATTACAGAAGTTGTGAACTTACAGGACAATCATGCACATGTGTAGAATTCCCATACAACACCCCTTCACCAACACACCACGCCGTTGTGGAACATTTGTTACAGATTATGAGATAATATCACCAGACTATTACCACTAACTATGGTCCATAGCATACATTTGGCATATTTTTTCCATACCCCCCCCCCATTATTAACACAGTACATCTTTGGCATCGATGCAAGAATATTACAGTATTGCTGTTAACTATAGCCCATAGGTTACATTAATTGTATTTTCCCATACTTTTCCACATTCCCACTACCCTGCAATAATAATGTACATCTGCTCTAGTTCACTGAAGGACATTCTTGCATTTGTCCAATTAACCACAATTCTCTCAACTCTCTTTTTAACTTGTGTTTAGTTATCTTTCTTCTCTACAAAACCATAAGTTCCATGAAAACAGAGACCTTCACTTATTCATCTCTGTATAACATTGTCTCACACATGATAGGACTTCATAAAATATTTGCACAATGAATTGATTAATAAAACTTTAAGATGTAGGCCAAGAGAAAGAAGCTATTTTGAGAGGACTTTCCACTTTCAAAACAACTGCCTGGGAAAGCAGGCTGACTAGTAAACTGTACAGGGAAAAATGAAAGTTATAAGTGGATCTCCCTGTGTGTATAGGGACAATTATTATGGTGATTTGCTATTATTTTCACATGAAGTAATAAGAATGGAGGTGTTAAAGATGATGAATTACCAGAAGAGGAAATTATTGAATCCAGATTCTTCATTTCAAAGATCTATCAACATCTAAATCTCAAGAGGATAACAATCTGAATTCACTGGGTCTGGGCAAATGATCTCCATTCACTCTTTAAACCCAAGGATTATATCAATTTTCAAGTTGTAGGTCTCTATTCACAGAAATGCCCTTAAGTGTACTTCCAACAATTTATGGTTCACTCTAGCATTTCTTGTTGTATCCAAGCTGTAGAAATACCTTGTCAAATTGCTTTATTTGTAATAGAATAAACAGTATAATTTTGGCCTTTAAATCTAGGGCTCTCTAAAATGGTTATCTAATTTAGGTTTACTTTGGGCATTTCATCCAATCTCCCTTTCCTCTATATGCTCATACAGTAAGCACTTACTATCTGCTTGCCATGTGCCACGCACTGCGAATGACAAAGCGAGTGACAGACGTGGTGCTATCAGTCATGGAGCTCACAGCCAAATGGAAGATGTAACTATAGCACACCAGGGGAATACATGGTTGTAAGTGCCATGGAGTGGTGTGGAGTGCAACAGGGGCTGGGAATTATATGAGGGGAAGAGTTAGTTTCTTGAACACATCAAGAGAGACATAATGGGGGTGATGGCATTGGATCTAGTCTAAAAGATTAAGATTTAAGACTTTGAATACTTACGATTTGAATTCATAAGATCATGAACAAAATTATAGTGGTAAGAAAGTGTAGAATGTTAGGAGGATGAAATTTAGGCTGAAGAAATTCTAGAAGCAAGGGAAGAAGTTTGGATTTTAATATGTAGACAGTTGTCTGAGATCATGGGAAATGAAGGGAAAGGGGGCATTGATGTCTTCACGGAGGCGCTAACAAAGTCAGTGGATCACACGAAGGAAATTAACTGGTGTAGGTGTACAGGAAGCTACACACTATATTTCAGTCTTTAAATGCGCCCAGTGATGCAATTCCAACCAGCAGACAAGCATATTATCCAGAAATAAACAAATTCATACAGACAGAAAATAGATCGATGGTTGCCAAGGATGTGATGGGAGGGAGAAGAGAAGTAACTGGTAATGGGTCTGGGGCTTCTTTCTGGGGTGATGAAAACATTCTGGAATTAGATCTTGGTGATTATTGCACAGCCTTATGAATATACTCAAAACCACTGAATTGTAAAATTTTAAATGGTGAATTTTATTATATATGAATTATATCTCAATTTAAGAAATAATAAAATTTTAAGATCATATATTCTCCACTCTTTTTTTGCTTTGTTTTGTTTTAACTTTTTCTTGCTGTAACATATGTATAACTCAAAATTACTTTCCACTTTAAAAATTTTCCAAACTTAACTTTTTCATATGTATTAGATACTCTTTGTTCATTATTCCTCCTGGGTTTTGCCCTGTACTTTCATTTAGTTCCTTGGGCCAGCTCTACATTTTATGTCCTCCTCAGATTAGCAATCTTGTTCTAAATTAAGGTTTTGAGAATGGTCTTGCTCCAGGATACACTTCAGGTGTTGGTATTGTTATCTCTATTAAGGATAACTAATGCCCTACTTTAGCAGGTAAGACACTGCCCAGAAGACTGTGGGAAGATGGCAAAGTAGGAAGCTCCAGGAGTCAGTCCCTCCACCAAAACAGCTATTCAACTGGCACGAACTGTCTGAATCAACTACTTTGAAACTCCAGAGTCTAGTGGAACACTATGCAGCCTCCAGGGAGGAGTAGGAGGAAGAGGCTAGTAAACTGTGGTAAATACCAGTAAGTTCAACCCTCCTTACAGTGGCTGTGGTTCCCCCATCCCCCAGCATCAGGGCAGGCTGCAGTGGGAACTGCAGCTTAAGCTCCTGGCTCAGCTTCCTGGTGCTAGGGTGGGACATAAAGAGCCACTGGCTGTCTGCATGGGGAGCAGCAGTGTAAAAGGTTCAGGTGGCCTGGTCCCTGGGGAGGGAGGGACGGACAGAGGTGGAAGGGCTACTTGGTCCCTTGGCCAAGGCTGGGGGCTGGGGAGTGGCTGGTCCACTGAGAAGCAATGTTTGTTTAGCCTGGGGTCAAGGTGGGGGAAGGTGCTTCAGGGGGAGGGTCACCTTTGCGTGACCTAGTCTGCCAAACTTGGGGGGTTGGGGTGCTCTGATCGGTGATTACAGCTTTTGATTAGCTATTTCAGATCTCTGGGGGCCAGCTCTGAGGGTGGCCATTGTTCGCACCCTTCTCATGCAAAGGGGGCAGGATGAACCCTGTGTCCATACTGGGGTAATGCATGTCAGTGCCAATCTCTTGGGTGGAATTCTGAGGGGACTGAGCTGGGGAACTTGACTCTGAATGCCCTCCCAGCATTGGTCCTGAGGGCAAAGAAGTGGACAGCTGGGACAGTGGGAGAAATGATTAAGCCAAAGTGGCTTGGGGCAAAGGACATCCTGCAATAAGTCACACAAGAGAGCACCCCAGAGCCTGTGAAAGTCTATTTCAAAGGCAGTAGAAGGGTGTTCACTGGAACTCCTGTAAACAGGGGAATTCCAAGGCCATCAGCAATCAGACCCAAGGCATAAGCTCAGGTAAGACAGAGAGGACCCTATACTTCATATTTGCCTTGGACTGATGTCCTTGATAGGATGGCTAAGCTCTGAAAAAGACCACTAGCCAAAGCAGAGCCAATTTGCAAAGACTGTAGAAGGTGCTTTTTGCTTTTGCTTGTTTGGTTTTGATTAGCATTCAAGAAAATTTCTGTCATATCAATAGATGGATATAAGTTTAAGGAACAGACAACTAAGGGACTAAATCCCAGAGTTTACTCTTTAAAATATTAATTGTACAGTGTGCAACAAAAGATTATAAGACAAAGAAATGAGAAATGATAGCCCATCTAAAGGAATAAGACAAAAATCCAGAATCCATGAAGAGGACCAGACTTTGGACTTACTGGACAGAGACTTTAAAATAATGAGCCTCAATATGCTCAAGGAGATAAAGGAAAACATAGAGAAGGAGCTAAAGGATTTGAGGAAAACAATGAA
The DNA here is from genome assembly GCA_026826555.1 of Tolypeutes matacus. Lineage (NCBI taxonomy): Eukaryota > Metazoa > Chordata > Mammalia > Cingulata > Chlamyphoridae > Tolypeutes > Tolypeutes matacus. The sequence goes on from JAKSZT010054478.1 coordinate 10,811,765, forward strand.
TGAGCAATATGGGAATCTCTCCAAAGAAATACTGGAGTTAAGAATATAATAATATGAAATGAAAAATTCCCTTGATAGTTTCAACAAGAGATTGGAAGTGGCAGAAAAATCAGTGATTTCTGAAGACAAGACAATTGAAATGATTCAAGCTGAGGAGCAGAAAGAAAAAAAGAATAAAAAAGTGTGAACAGAGCCTCAGAGACCTGTGAGACACTATCAAGTATACCAATATATGCATTATAAGAGTCCCAGAGGGAGAAGAAAGAAAAAAAGGGGCAGAAGGAATATGCAAAGAAATAATGGCAGAAAGCCTCCCAAATTTAATGAAAAACATGAATATGCACATTCAAGAATCCCAGTGAACCCCAAATAGGATAAACTGCAAAAGAACCATGCCCAGACACATAGTAAATCAGACAATCAAATGCCAAGGAAAAGGAGAAAGTTCTGAAAGCTGCAAGAGAAAAGCAATGAGTTAGGTGCAAGGGAATCCCAATAGGATTAAGTGCAGATTGTTCATCAGAAACCATGAAGACAGGAAGGTAGTGGTACAAAATATTTAAGGTGCTGAAAGAAAATGATTACCATAATTTTATATCTGTCAAGACTTTCTTCCAAAAATGATAGAGATTAAGATATTCTCAGGTAAACAAAAAAGTTGAGAGAGTTCAATACTATAAACAATGCTAAAGGAAGTTCTTTAGATGGAAAAGAAAGGACTCTAGATAGTGGATCAAAGTGGCATACAGAAATGAAGAATTCCAGTAAAGGTAACCACTTGGGTAATTATAAATACTATACTCTTGTACTGTATTTTTTGATATGTGACTCCACTTCTTGCTTTTTACAAGTGCTAAAATGCAGTGCATAAAAAAGTAATGGTAAATCTATGGTTTTGGACATATAATGTACGAAGATATAACTTGTAACAAGTACCAAGAACAAAAATGTGGGAGAACAGAGGGGTAAAGGAACATTGTATGCCATTGAAGTTGGTATCAAATCAAATATAATTGTTATAGATTTAGGATCTAACCCCATAGTAACCACAAAGAAAATATCTGGAAAAATATATTCAGAAAGAATGAGAAGGAATCAAAATGGCACAATACAAAAATCAAGTAGATATGAAAGTAAGCATTACTGGAAGAATTGTTGGCCAAAAAAGGTATGAAACTTAAAAAGACTAAATAGCAAAATGACAAAAGAAAGTCCTGCATTATCAGTAGGCATTTTATTTTATTTTTTTTCTGATTTATTTATTTATCCTCCCCCCCTTGTTGTTTGTGCTTGCTGTCTGCTCTCTGTGTCTGTTCGTTGTGTGCTCATGTTCTTTTTAGGAAGCACTGGGAACTGAACCCAGGACCTCCCATGTGGGAGGGAGGTACGTAATCACTTGAGCCACCTCTGCTCCCTGCTTGTTGTATCTCTCATTGTGTTTCCTTGTTGTGTCTCTTGGTTGCATTTGTGTTATATTGTTGTGTCAGCTTACTGCACCAGCCTGTCGCATCAGCTTGCTTCTTGCTTGTCTTCTTTAGGAGGCCCCGGGCACCGAACCCGGGACCTCCCATGTGGTAGGCAGATGCCCAACTGTTTTAGCTACATCCACTTCCAGTAGGCATTTTATTTTATTTTATTTTATTTTATTTATTTATTTTTTAAACAAATCTATTTTATTGGTACATATTAACAAAGCATACAATTCATTCAATGTGTACAATAATAGTCCAGTAGGCATTTTAAATGTAAATGGATTGAGACAACTTCTGGGGAAGTTAGTGGAGTAGGAAGCCCCAAGATTCAGTCCTTCCACCAAAACAACTATTAAACAGGCAGGAACTGTCTGAAACAACTATTTTGATACGTCAGAGGCCAGAAGAATACTATATATCATCCAGAGAAGAATGGGAGGAAGAAGCTGAGAAACAACAGTAAAGGACAGTAAATTGCTCTCCCTGCATGGCGGCAACTGGCACCCATCCCCCACTCTCATGGCAGGTTTCCATGGAGTCCAGACCCTGGCTAGATAACTGTTGATAGAAAAGGAAATAAAAATCCTCTTCCCCAAGAACAGAGGTGGCCATGGCTGATCATTGATCATTGTTTTTGATTAGTGAATTCAGATTGCTGGGAGCCTGGCTTTGAGGGCAGCTATTATTTCAACCTACCCTGGAAGAGACAGTGGCAGCCATTGTTTCAACCCTGCCCTGGACAAAGGCAGCAGCAGCCATTGTTTCACCCCTCACTGGACAGGGATGGTGGCAGTGGAGATTTAAAGATGCAATGATTCCTCAGGGCTGCAGAGAACAATTAGCTGAAGGTCTGCATTTGCTGGGCAGGCCAAGAGAGCTCAGCTTTAGGAAGCCATCAGAGAAGACTTAGGCACCCTTCCTGATCCCTTCCTCATGGCACTTTGGTGCCAGTTTGTGCCTCCACCATGGGCCCTTGGCCCTGTTTTGGCAGGGAAATACTTACTTGGGAAAGTCCTCTCCAGGGTGATACTCCTCCAAGAATTTGCTTTCCAGGCAAAAGCAGCTTGAGACAAGGAAATGGGTGTAAAAAACCATAGTGACTGACAGTCTGGGACAAAGGCTTGCTGGCTTCAAATGCCCAGGACAGGGAGATCTGTCTCCTGGGAAACAAAGAGGATAACCAAACTCCTTTAAACAGGAGAACTCCAAAACACCTAACAAGCAAAAGCCAAGGACAAGACAGAGGTCCAGAAAAACAAGGAAAACCCTGCACACTGCATTAACCTGGGCAGACCTTCCTGAAGGAAGGGCTGAAGCTCAAGAAAAATTTCTGAGTTATCACCAGCTAGTTACAAAACCAAAAATAGCAGACATCTCAGGGAATAAATCCCAGAGTTAACACTTTAAAATATTGGAATGTACAGTGTGCAACAAAAGAATTCAAGACAAAGAAACAGGAAATGATGGACCATCCAAAGAAAGAGGATAAAAATACAGAAAACACCAATGAAGAAGATGAGACTGTGGTCATACTGAACAAAGTCTTTAAAGATGATTTTAAAATGCTCAAGGAGATAAAGGAAAGTACAGAGAAAGAACTAAAGGATATCAGGAAAACAGTGAATGAACAACATGAGAGTCTAAATAAAGAGATAGATATTTTAAAAAGGAACCAGGGAAGCAGATGTGGCTCAACCAGTTGGGCGCCCACCTACCACATACGAGGACCCAGGTTCGGGTCCTGGTGCCTCCTAAAGAAGATGAGCACACGTGGCACCTGCCATAATGAGCAGACACCTAAACAAGCAGATGCCACAAGCCAGCAGACACCACAGCCTGTGGGGAGCAGATGAGGCTCAGGCCGTTGGGCACTCGCCTCCCATATGGGAGGTCCCTGGTTTAGTTCCTGGTGCTTCCTGGAGCAGGTGAGCAAACAATGAGCAGACAGATGAAAAAATCATCTGCTGGAGGGGGGGATAAATAAAAAATGCAATAAAAAATTTAAAAAAAAATTTTAAATGTAAATTTTAAAAAAAGGGACCAAATAGAACTACTGGAGTTGAATACCACAATAATTGAAATAAAAAATGCCCAGGAGGGTTTCAAGAGCAGATTGGGGCTGGCAGCAAAAACAATCAGTGATCTCCCAACAAAGAAAATCCCAAGACCACATGGCTTCACAGGAGAATTCTACAAAACTTTCCAAGAAGACTTAACTCCAATTCTGCTCAAATGCTTCCAAAAATTAAAAAAGGAGGAAGGCTATATAGAATCACACTCAGGGGAGTGATGTAGCTCAGTGACTGAGCACCTGCTTCCCATGTATGTGGTCCTGGCTTCAATCCCTGATATCTCTTAAAAAAAAAAAAAAAAAAAAAAAAAAAAGAATCATGCTCATTTGCATGGTAAGGACTGTATATACAGAGCAGTTGAATTTCATGGACTCACACCCTGTAGGTGGTGGTGGGTTACCATACCATACCAAACAGCCAAAAACTATTTTGTCCTAATGCCAGTCCTCCCTTCTTATAAATCCCAATGTCACTAATCATCTGATACATATCATTTATTGCATAATATTACTAGTTATCTTTTCATATATTTATGTTGTCTCCTCAACTAGATTATAAACTCAAAGATAGGTTTAGGTGTTATTCTTTTCTTATCTTCCTATGGATGTTGCTTGATACATTGTATCCATTTAATCAAACCTTTGATTGCCTGATTTTATGTCTGCATCAAACACAGAAATAACTCCCCAAAATGGGCCATGTTATAACCTATGTGACAAAGGTTAGGTTCCCTGGGGAGCAGATTCTGAGATGGAATCTAGATATCGGGATGTTTATTAAGTAGTGTCTTTGGGATCAACACCTCTGGAGGAAGAAGGAAGAAGTACTAACTGGGTAAAGGAAGAAGTTGAACTACGATGGAAGCCCAACACCGGCTTGGTGGCCCGCACAGGGAGCTCTGGAGTTAGAATGACCCCTCAGAAGTTCTTCCAAGTTGGGTTGAGATGGACAGGCCCTTACACTCCCTCAGTGGTCACTCATTGGACGTGGGCCAACCAAAGGAGTGTGACCTTAGGCAAGGCCAGGTCTCTGCAACTGAAGCAGTCTTTGAAGCTGCTGACAGCTATGCTGATAGCACCCGTGACAACTAAAGAGCAACAAGTTCTTCAGTGAAGGGAGATCTGGGCAGTGCACCAGTACCTACCCACACTAGGTAACTACATGTATTGGAAGAGCATTCTTCAAAGGCAGGAGGATTCATAGCCTCTACTTGGGAATACCTCACTGAGCCCAAGACAAGACTATCAATGCCCACAGTTGTATTCATTATTTCCTTGTTGAGTTCAATTAAATTGAATTTGTTAGGGCAATTTGAGAATTTCTTGTTAGTAACAACAATGGGAAAAAAAAACCCAGAGTTTTGTTTTTGCTATTGTACTGTGACACTTTGGAGTTAGTGCCTATGATGATATACAGTCTAAAGAAATACTGCCTGAAATGGCATCACAGTCAGTTGTGATTCTTTGTTTTCTCCTTCTCAGAGAACTTTGACTGCATTTTGGACTGACACGCATACACACATACAAATAAACAAGGGAGATGAGGAAAAAGAAAAAATCTGCTAGTATTCTCTGCTAGATTCTTGAGAAGAAATTGTCCTTCTTTCACTGATGTATCTGGCCCCAGTAGAGGCAAAAGTCAGGAAGCTAGAAGGTTGACTTGTAAACCAAAGGCTAATGAAATAAAACAGATTTTCCAGGGCAGGTTCTTGGCCCTTCTCTGAAAATAGGTAAAAGGACAATGGCAGATGTTATGGGTTGAATTGTGCCCCCCAAAAAGACATGTTCAATTCCTAATCCCTGGTCCTGTGAACCGGACCTTATTTGGAATTAGGGTCTTTGAAGATGAGGTTAGATGAGGCCAAACTAGGCCCTAATTCAGTATAACTGGTGTCCTTATTAGAAGGGCAAGAACTGGACACAGCGGACAAAGGGGAGAACATCGTGTGCTGACCGGGGCTGAAAATGCCATGGGTGGGCAGCAAACCTCCAGAAGTCAGGACAGATTCCCCCTCATAGGTTTAAGAGGAAGCATGGCCCTGTCCATATTCATTTGGGACCTTTAGCCTCCAGAACTGTGAGAAAATAAATTGCTGTTGTCTGGAGCCACCCAGTTTGCGGTACTCTGGTAAGGCAGCCCCCGCTAACTAAGAGGGCAGATATTCCAGCAAACAGCGGGGGCAAAGCCTCTGTCTCCCTGTCTGTTGAAATCAGCAGAAAGCACACCTGCTGAGCAAGTTCCCGCTGCCAAGCAGTGAGGCACAGCTGCAAGGCACACTGCTTCTGGCCCGGTGCTCTGAGCCTTGCCTCCCTTCAGGGATGGAGCCCCTCCCAAGGCAAGTTCAGCTGGGTTCTTTGGCAGCTGAAGTCTACATGGACCCTGCAGGGAGCAGTGGAGAAAAGTGAGTTTGACATGCTTGGAAATATTTAGATCTGGGATGTAAACTGCAAGGAAAATATTTACTGTTTGTTTTAACACTGCAGAGCTGTGGACTCAAGGAATCTTTAGAGGAAGTACAAAAGGCTCTTGCCAAGGCACCAATTTAACAATTTGGTCAGTGACAAAAGGGCATCCTGTTTAACTAGTCTGAATTTAAATAGCATGTTTCCAGTGTATTAGCACGTCTGTCCCATCTGTTTACAGAACTGCTCTCTTTTCCTCCGGAGTTTTAGGTTTGGCTTTTTATATTTGGACAGAATCAAGAGGCTTTCCTTTGACAGAAAGCAGGCAAGCAAGCAGGTCACCACACGCGGGCTATGACGTTAGCATTGACATCAAAGTCCCACAGCTTCTTGACCATTCCGAGTGACCCAATCCTCTAGGAGGCTACAGGGTACCTTTGCCTGTGGTCCTCAGTGAAAAATCCTTTCCATCTAGTTGCCTGGGGTTCAGGTATATTGCAGAGCTATGTAATCACTGAATTCTTGGTTAATGGATTTTAACCAGGAATTTTGATAAAAGAGAAGCCTTTATAAACGTGAGTCAAAATGTTGCATATTTTGAGATGTCTCTTTGTGTTTCAGGGGGAGCACTCCCATTAGGCGCAGAGTTTTCAGGGTCCACATTGATTTCCCTATAGTCTTCTGTTTCCCATTCATCTGCAACAGAATGGGAAATGGTTATGGTAAAGGGGAAAATGTATCAGTAAAGTGCACAATATGTGCGTTTATCCAGAGAAGAAATGTACAAAAAATGAGACTCGTATCAGAATGTTCCTTACAAAAGTATATAAGAGATTAAATGGTACCTCTCCGTGCCTTCAGGTAACATACCTGGCAGAGAAAATTGTATCCAATTTTCAATTCTCAGAGAAGCAGATTTTATGGTCTCTCATGGTTTCCTCTTCCAATCACTTCTACCGTTTGGTAGTTCTTTCTTTTTTAAATTGAATTCCTTTTGCTGAACTGCAAGGCCAATTTTTCCTATTTTAATCTTTTGTAGACATGGAGAATCAACAGTCACTTCTCAATCATTGGTCACATCTGTATTTCAGTTCTCTTTCAACAACTGAGAATATTATAACAATAAATGAATTTCTATTGAGAATATTACAACAATAAATGAATAAGAGAGACTGTCCTCAACTCTCTCGGTAATGGAGTTTTTGTGTTCCATTTCATTTTTAGGACTATTTTCAAAATCCTGTTCCTTATCCTGCGTCCATCCTTCCTTGAATATTGCTAACAAGGTATGATGTCTATCTATCAAACTCTGAATATTTAATGATCTTTGATCAGTTTTTTTCTGAGTCAAAAGAGAATGTCATGCTATACCTCTTAACCCTACAATTTAATGAAGAATGCATGCTAATTCCCCTGACTGGTTATTCTGACATTACCTGATATCATCACATTTCTCCTCAGTTGCATATTAATCATAAGGGCAATGATAATAGGTAAAATTAAGTCATGCAAAAATTTATATTTACTAATGAACTAATATACATGAGTACCAATTAGAGAAATGCAGACTCATTTGATTTATGGGAGCTTAGAACTGAAGAGGATCTGAAAGATTACTTAGTATAACTCAAACTCCTTTTATTTTGAAGAAAAGAAGCCAAGCCAGAGAGATAAGATAAATTTCTCAGGGTCAGACAACTCATGTCTGGTAGAGCTTAAATTTCCTAAAGCTAATTTCCCCAGCTTTCGTAGCCTCTTTGGTCTTTAATAAATGGTCATCTGAATTCAGAAAAAGGAAGGTCCTGGAACATTGGAAGGTAAACTGTAAGAACAATGTGTTGTCATTGTGCTGTCCAGAAGAATAGTTCTCCTGCCTTCTAGAACAGACTGAAGTTCCATCTGGGTTAGATTTATGCATTAACTATAAGACTTTGTTCCCCTCTAAAGTTCAGATCTCTCTGGGAGGTATTCATTTTTTGTTATTTAGGCATTTGTATATTAATGAACAATCCGAGGCTAGGTTTTGATGGTGTGAGGCAAGGAGAAGCATGAGGGATTTTGAAATTTCCATTTAGTATAAACTTAATGTAATCTTAGTGGCTGTATATTACCTATTGCTACTATAGCAAATCACCAGAAATGTAATGGCTTGAACAACACAAATGTATTAACTTAACAGTTCTGCAGGTTAGAGGTCTGAACTGGGTCTTGCTGAGCCAATGTCAGAAGGACTACATTCCTTCTGGAAGCTCTAGGGGAGAATTCATGCCCTTGCCTTTTCCAGATTCTAGAGACCACATGCATCCCTTGGCTTGTGGCCCACTTCCTCCATCTTCAAAGCCAGCCACAGTGGGAGTGGGTCAAGTTGGAGAACCTAGCGGTAATCTTAAGGCTCAGGAAATCAGTCTTTTTTGTCCATATTCACAGTTTCCTTAGTGATACAATTTTCTCCAAAACCAATAGGTTTTTTCATCTGTTTGCTTCTAGTCAATTCCACGTGTGAGTAACTATATTTAAAGTTCTTTCATAGCTATATTTTTCAAGCCTGATATTATGTCTTTGCTTCCTCATCCTCTCTATGGCAATCTCAGCCTCCTTGAAGCCATCTGAAACAATGTTTGAAGACCATACATACCCTTGAACTGATCTATATCTTAGGGGTATGTTGCTTTGCTAATGGGAATCTTATTGGGTTGTTGTCATTCAAATCCTTTTTTTCAATTTATTTATATTACCTGGGATGTAGAAGCAGTCAGGTTTTCCAGCCCTAAAAGTTGTGGATCCCTGGATCCTATATCCACCTTGATTGCTACTTTAAAACAAGCCAGTTTTGGGCTGTGCCCATCTCTTTCTGGTAATGTCTTGCTAAGGGCAGACAATAGTAACAAATGGACACTGATATTCAGGTTCTTATCAACCTCTTATCGAGGAAATGCAGCTTCAATAGGCATGTTGTCTGGTCTGCCTTTCGGTTTAATGTAGTCAATAGTTCTACCATATGTTTTGTCATGGAATGATATGGAATAGACTGCCCTCTTCCCATCCCCAGATATCAGTTTGTCTACTTCTTGGTAGCTGACCAATAAGCTGATGACAAAATTTGGGTTGTGCTATGTTAGCACCTGTATTAATCAGGGTTCTCCAGAGAAAAAGAACCAGCAGGATATGAATGTAAATGTGTGTATGTGTGAGTGAATAAGGAATTGGTTCATGTGACCACGGGGACTGGCAGATCCAAATTCCATAGGACAGGCTGCAGGCTGGAAACTCCCATAAAGGTGCTGTTGATGTCCTGAATCCGAATTCCCCAGGGTAAGCTGGCTGGCTGGAAATATTGGCAAGAGCCAATGTTGAAATTGAGGTATAAATTCGTTTGACCTCTGAAACCCTCCATTCTGGTCTTTAAGACGTCCAACTGATTGGATGAGGAGATTACTCACATTGCTGAGAGCAGTCTCTTTTGTTGATTGTAGATAAAATCAACTGTCATGGATGCAAATCCCACATCAAGCAACAAGTAGCCTAGTGTTTGACCAAAGAACTAGACACCATAACCTAGCCAAGTTGACACATGAAATTAACCATCATAGAAACCCACTTCAAAATACTAATTTCAAAATTAGTTAAACTAATATTGACTACTGTAATAAACAAATATCAGAGCATTGATGATTCAGTTCTGACTTATAACATAGTCCATAGTAGATGTTTCTGATCAGGCAGCTTTGCATATAGTCATTCAAGGACTCGAGTCCTTACCATCTGGTGGCTCTGCTTTTTTCTAGTTTCTCAGATTCTTCTTCTTTCATTGACAGATGGGGTAAGAGAGCAAGGATCACTTGTGGGATTTTGTTATGAACTGGGTCTGAGACATCATATCTGCCCTCATACCATTGGTTAGAATTAAGTCATATATCCACATCTAACTGCAAAGGGTAATGGGAAATGAGTTCTCACTGTGTGTATCAGTGGGAAAAGAATTTATTTTTGGTGCATATGTGTAGTTCCTGTCACAAAAAAGGACACAGGCTTGAGTCCTACAAAACTAGTTATACTTATGTTATACTGTATGGTGTTGCTTAGGGCTCTACAAACTATAACTGATAGTTATTGAGCAGTTAGCAGCAAAAGCATGGTTGATAGCATGATATTTATGTGCAAATGATCTAAAAATACTGAGGTACTCAAAATTTCCTAGATCAAAAGTCATTCATTTATTTGAGAATATTATTGATTACTTACTGTGTATGAGACTCTGTGTTAGATGCTGGGCAAATGGAGATCATTAAGATACATTTTTGCCTTCAAAAATGTCTCAGTATCCCAGGGGACACAAAGATGGATACAAGTCACTAACGTACAATTTTAAGCATGCTAAAGACACAGAAGAGGGACTATTATGTCTGATCTTATGGAAAATAAACAGGGACAGTGAGGAAGTAGTCAACAGTTATTAAGAATTAAGGATAACAGTTATATTAAGGTTGTCCTGTTTTTGTTTTATATTTTTTGTTATGCCATTTAAATGTCCTATCTCATTAAATCCGGAAGACATTATGAGCAGAAGATTATAAAAATGCTGAACATGCTGCACTGAAAAAGTAAAAACTAAAGGTGTTGAAAAGGTCCATGGTTTGTCTAGTTCAATGGTTTAGGGACAAGATCTTAAATTTCTTAAAATCCAGAATAATGTTTAAATTAAGGAAATCAGCAAAATACTTTCCCCCTTTGGTGGTTGTCATTGTTGATGGCAGAGAGTAACTGGAATGAGTAAGTTAAATGGTCTAAGTTTGTTTTTGAGATGCCTGCACTATGGTACTTGGGCAGCCTCCCATGATGCTGGGTCCCTGTTGGGTCTGACGAAAGCAGACATTCATTAAACCTCTCGCCACCAGCAGTTGGAGCCTGTCCACTTCATGCGAGCAGACAACCACAAGTATTTCATTCTGCATATCAGTACCAGAAGCTAGAAGCATGGAATGCACACAATATGCTTTGAACCTCGTAATTGTTTCTTGTAATAATAAATTTTTACATTTGAACCTGTGAGTTATCAAGGAAAAAGAAATACAAAGCCACTGTGGTTAAAGGAGAGACTTAAAATAACAGGAATTATGGAGATGGAAAAATACCACTTTTCTTTGTTGGCTCAAGGATTTATGCTTGGGGAAAAAATGATTCAGAGGTGATGGCCTTTCTTGGACATTAACACACTGGAGAGCATTTTGAGTCCCTGACAGTGGATGGTGTGTAAATTTTAACAGGGAGGGCCTGTGACTGAGGAAAGATTGCTGAGCTCAGGCAGCCTGCTTAGAAAGGGAGAAGCTCTCTGTATTCTTTTTGTAAGGAAAATTTATTATGGAAAGTCTCTTTAGTCTTTACTAGAGAGTGAGGACAATTGTGCTTTAAACTAGAATATGAATATCATTAAAACTGATATAACCATACAAACAGTAGGATTTTCCCAGCCTACTTGTTAAACTTAATTCATGCTTATCAGATTCTAAGCGTCATACAAATGCGTTACAAGTGGGAGAAGCAAACATGTAAACAATTAGAAATTCCATGATAAAAGAATAAAGAAAAAATAGAATTTTCTTCCAATTTCCAAAGAGAGAAAATTACATGAAAAACATTGACATTTGAAGTTTTGATACATTTGTAAATTTTCTTACGTAAAAAATAATTTTATAATTAAAGAAAAACTACAGACTAGTAGTTGCACGAAATAGAGAAGAGGGTTCATTTCTTTTTTATAATGCTTCATGCAAATTTATAAGAAACAATTTACTAGTAGATACCTTGAAAACATAACTAATTTGAAAATGAGCAAATATAAATAGTAGACATGAAAAGGAAAAATGTTCAACTATGCTAACAACAAAAAATTTCCATTAAATCGAGGCTCCATCTCTCCTCAAATGACAATTATTTCTAAAGCTAGTGAGAAGCTTCTTCTTCAATGCTGATGATATTGTAAATTGGTGGAAATGATTTGAAATGCAACTTGAAAATTCATGTACTGGTTGATTGGATATGCTGGATTCAGAGGGGTGAAATTATGAAATAATTGTGGTTTTCTTTCATAACAGTCTGTCAAAGTGCTGTGTTTTATCTTCCATCCTCACTCCTCGACAAAATTTCTAGTAAACTCATTCTAAGGTACACAAAAGTCCAGTTTAAGCATTAAAAACAAAACAACCCCCATCCCTGGAAAACACTCATTGCATCATCCTATTTGACTCCTTCCCTGGACTCCTGACTTGGGGCTCAGAAACCGACGGTAGGGAAGGTGATCCTACGTTATTTTTCCACTTTATTCTTCTGTTCTTCCTCCCTTACCCACTGTGTTCTCTTTCTGGCCCTTCCTTGGTCATGTGGGGTTAGAGAAGAGAAATTGGAGCTTATAATGCATTGATCAATCAGTGTCGTTGTAATAGGAGCCTGGTGCCTTCTATGTGAGGCAGAGACCCAAATGCTTATCCTTCTGGCCTGGGTTATTTTGTGGGTTCTATGGTGACTCCAATGAGAACTACCCCCTAGACTAGTCTTCACTACCTAGGAGATGCTCCAGCCTCCTGGCTATGAATGACATCCACCTGAACTCCTATTTCTGGGGGTCATCTTCCTAGAGCCTCTTAGTGATGCGGCTCTCAGCCCTTGCGGGCAAATTAAGTGGGATCCTCTCTTCTTTGGCTCATGCCTGACTTCCCTCTGTAGTGTCAGCCACACTGGCTCCACTTTCTCTGCTTGTTCAGTCATCAGAACTATTTCCAGACAACCTCTTACCTCCTTTAAAATTTTCAGATGAGAGCCAGCCTCTGTTTTACACATTCCTCACATATCAAGACTTAAGTTCCCTCACTTGGCCAGAGGTTGGTGAAAAAAACATAGAGGAGGGAAACAGAAATGCTGGGCATACTGACAATTGTTTCATAAAAATTATTTACCAATCCTCCTAATTATTTCATAACCGTTGGTCTATAACAGAAGGTAGATGATGGGCTGAGAAGGGCTGAATCTGTTTTTGGCAACCCCCGTTGCAGGTCATGTGTACAGGATCAAGCATCACTCTTTATATTTTTTAATTTTGAAATTTTTTCATTTGAAAGTAAATCTTAATGCTATTAAATTAAAAATATGCTAATTAAAATAGCCAATCCTAGTTGTTATCTAAAACACATTGCAAACATACAAATCTCTATTCTCTCCATAAGTCAGTGTCCATTCATATCAGGGTTTGGAAATGGGGAGAATAGATTCCCCTTAAACCTCAAGGCAGAAGGTGTTTCTTTACAGTTAACTGTAGCAAAATCCATACAAAATAGTAATTAACAATGATCTTTTCTTGTTAACTCACAAAGAAACACCTTCAAAACTGCAGTGTGTTCAGTTTCCGTACAAAAATGTAGAAAAACTGAACTACACAAATATCGAAAAGTTAAAAATTCCTTAATTTTTTATTCCTGGTACCACTACCACAATTTATAGGGCAATATACCTGATGTAATGAAAAGAAAAAGAAAAAAAACTACAACAGATAAAAGAGCTCAGGGACGTACACCTAATTGACACGACATTGCATTCATCAGTAGCTGCACTTTTTTGCACACTGAGGCTGTGACAGTTCTGAACAAGAAGGGTTTCCTGTTTAAGCTGCAGTAACATTTCTGACTATGGATCATCGATTCTTCTGTGGCAGATTTTTACAGTTCCTCTAATGCATTTGGGACGACTGTATCAAAGCAACCTGCAGCTTTCCTGACAACTCCTCACTCTCTCTCCTGCTAAGAACTGTAGACTTTTTCTCTTGAGTTTTTAGACCCTTCTGCTACCATATCCACCACTTCCACCACCAGATCCAGAAGCACCACCATAGGGACTGCCTGAGCTTCTTCCAGCAAAACTGGCCCCTTTCATGCATCCATAATTTGATTGCTGTTGTCCATCATAATTTCCAAAATCATTATAGTTCCTACCACTGCCATAGTTACCATCGCCAAAATTTCCTCCTTCATTGTAGCCATCATATCCTCCACCACCATCACCATATCCACCACCTTGGTCTCCATATCCTGGTCCTCCACCACCATAGCCCCCTCTACTACTAAAACCAGGACCACTGCCATAGTTGCCACCATCACCTCCAAATCCATTACATCCAGCATCACCTCCTCCATAACTACCTCTGCTGCCACCACCTCCACCATAGTCTCCTCTTCCACCAAAGTTTCCACTGCGGCCAAAGCTCCCTCTATCTCCTCCAAAGTTCCCTCCACAGCCCATAAAGTTGCCAGATCCACCTCCATGACCACTTTGTGATCCAGCAGACTGCATCTCTTGTTTAGGAAGGGCCTTTTTCACTTCACAGTTAGGCCCATTAGTGTGGTATTTCTGAACAACAGTTTTATCAACTGTACCTTGATCATCAAAAGTCACAAATGTATATCCTCTTTTTCCCACTCTGCCTGTCTTCCATAATTTCTATGGTTTCAATCTTTCCATACTTTTCAAAGTAGTCTTTTGAAATATATTCTTCTGTATCTTCTTTAATACCACCAACAAAAATTTTCTTCACTGTTAGATGGGCACCAGGCTTTACAGAATCCTCTCTAGAAGCAGCTCTCTCTGGTTCCACTACACACCCACCAGCCTTGTGTGGTGGAGCACACGTTGCTGCATCCACCTCTTCAACACAATAGTAGGTCACACAACCAAAACCTCTGGAACATTTGCCTGGGGTCTCTCATCACCACACAGTGTGAGTGCGCCCCATTTCTCAAAATGTTCTCTTAAACAATCATCCGTAGTTTCAAAGCTCAAAACACTAATAAACAGTTTTCTCAACTGCTCTGGTTCCTTTGGATCATGGCCCTCCTCCCTCCGGTGGTGACAGCCGGAGTCGGGCAGGGGTTTTACCTCCATTTTGCGACCGGACTTGCCCCCTCCAACTCGGGTTCAATATGGGACTGCAAGGAAGAGGCCAAGCATCACGCTTTAGAGAGTGGGGATATTTGTCACATATCCTTTGGAATCCTAGCCAAAACGAAAACAATGGAAAAAAGTCCTGTTTATATCGTGCACATATATCAAAAAAATATTAGAAACTTTCAAACTTTTTAACCTATATGGAAAAGAAACTAAATTATGAAAATGCTGTATGTGGCAAGATATTCACCGTAGTGTTAATTATAAAATTATGAAATTATAATTTGGTAATAATACAATGACCCAGGATAGGAAAATGGTTAAGGAAGTTGGTGAACATCTGAGAAAACAGCAATGCTACTAAAGAAGAAACATGCTACTAAAATAATAACAGACTATGTCCTTATGATACTGTATTAAGTGGTGAAAGGAGGACACAAATTTGTATTCATAGTATGTTTGCAACTATGCAAAATACTTATTAAGAAGTTTGGGCTAGGAAATCAAACATCTAGCGTTCTAATCACAGCTCTCTGACTTGGTAGCTCTATAACCTTAGGGTAATAATATTTCCTCTAAAAACAGGATAGGGTCCTCCTATTGTCATGACATTAAATGAGCTAAGGCACAGAAAATGTTGCCTGGCACTTACTAAATATTTAAAAACTCTATTAAAAACAGTTGGAAAGGATGCACAAAGTATGAAAATTGGAGTGATGTTAAAATGGCAAGATCTTTTATCTTACTTGTGATCTTCCTAGTTTGCTGTTTTATTACTTCCATAATTAAAAAACTAACTAAAAGAAACTGGGTAATAGGGGCCAATGTATTGATGATGCCAGCTCACAAACCCTAAGGACAACTCCAAAAGATGGGGATGCATTGATCTGAGGCTTCTCCACATGTCATAAAGAATCCAGTTTTCCCAAAAGATTATGTACCCTCTGCTCCACCCAATCAGTGGGCATTCTCTAGTCATTTTACATTGCTTTGCATTTCACTCTTAGATTTTAGAGATATGCCACAGTGGCTCACCTTGCTCTCTTCACAGTCCATTTATGTCAAATGGTAAAAGCCAAATAAAATATTTCATAAATAAACTAGGGATAACATTCAATTTGTGGTAGTTGATAAATCTCCTGAAGTAGGTTTAATTCAAACAAAAGAACATACCTGGGCAAACCTTTCAATGATTTTTACTAGTTTATCATGTTCCTTCTGTTACCTGGACTCTCAGCATATATGCTAGATATTAAAGCAAACTACTTTTGAATGTTTGCAAACAAATTCTCTTTCTATACATTATCACTCTTTCATATGCTGCTATTTGGCCAAATAAAGATGAAAACTTTAGTGTATTATTTTAAAGCAAGAAGAAAGTAAAAAATAGCATGAAAAAAAGGTTGAAAATTTAATAGGTTTTAAGTAAGTTTTGGACTAGGACCTTATGGTAACCCAGAAACATGATTGATTAACCTAAGCTGGTCTCTTGGAGACTAAGTGAAACTAACTTTTGCATATTTACTTGTCACATGGCTTTATGCTGCTGTGTCTACTGAGAATGATTCAACTTGCTCACTCAAAACAAAACAAAACAATTCATATTCTCAGATTTGAGGGAAATTTGGAGAAATACAATTACATGTCCATATTTGTCAATGGATAAATGGTTAAAAATAAACCTAAAACTAAAAACAAAGCAAGAATTTTCTAGAACTTTCTTCCACTGATCCTTTATTACTTTAAGGAAATATGTTGAATTTTACCTAGAACCTTGAGGTGAACTATTTTTAAAAGGAATATAGAGATGGGCATGGCAGATAAGTGATATTTCAGACTTTTAGGAATGTGAGTTCAGTGGCGTATCAATCAACTTTTGCTACAAAACAACTGCAAGATCTCAGTGTCATATGGCTATAAGCAATTAGTTTTCACTTGTATGTCTGTGGGTCAGTTGGGGGTGGCGAGTGAGAGGACTGCTGATCTTGGCTGGGCTCAGCCATGCTTAGGCCCCAGTCAAAGATCCAGATTAGGTTTGCTCTATGTGTTCTCATTTTCTGGGACCAGTGGGCTGAATAAGGAATCTTCTCATGAAGGGAGGTGGAAGGTCTCAGAGAGGACCAGAAAAAAACAAGTGATGTCTCTTAAGCCCTAGGCTTGGAACCTATACTGTCACTTCTACCACCATTGCATTGACTAAATTAAGCTACACATAGAATAGGGTGAAGAAATATGCTTCTCCCATAGAGGATGGAGGTGGGGGAAGAATACAGTGATCATTTTCGCGTAGCAATCTGATCGAACTTAGTTGATACACGTTGTACTTCATGTTCCCACACCTCTATCCAAGCACTAAATTCTCTTGCTTTTTTCTCTTAAATTTCTCTCACTTCTCTCCATTTCCTTGGTTATGTATGCAGTATATCTTGTCTCATCTATTAGAATGTCCTCCTTCCCTGTGCTTTCATGTACCTTGAATTCATCATGTAATACTGCCACTGTTAACTTTTAAATCTAAAATGTAGACATATTATTCCTCTCCTCACAATTCAATGGCTTCCTGTCATGGCAGGTTAAAAAAACAATTTTATCATAGAATATATGACCCTGTCAATCTAATCTGCTCCTCTCTTCTCACCCCCATGCCCTCACCCATTTCCACATTACATTTTAGACATCCTTGGTCCTGCCATGATCTCTCACACACTATGATCCTGCACCTGCCATATCAGCTGTCTATAATGCCCTCTTCCACTGTTTCATGGGTCGAAGTCCACCTCATTTATCAACTCTAGCTCTTCGCAAAGCTGTATCAATGAGAAGCTGGGTTATAACGTAGTGACAAATGGTAGTTTATTTCTTTCTCATGTACATCCCTATTGCTGATTGCTTTGGATATGTTCATTAAAGGATTCAGACTATTGGAATAGTTCTTATCTGAGACATGGATTTGGAAATTAAAAATAGTGAGCTATGTACTAGCTCTTAAGACTTCTGTTTGGAAGCAACACATGTCATTACCACTCATTGTTCATTGACTAAAGGAAGTCATGTTCAGTCTGAGTTCAAAAGAATGGAGATATAAAAGCCTTCCACAGAAAGGGGCACGTCAATGTGAGCTAGTAAATATTTTGAAGAATAAGAAAATCTGCCACAGAGGCTGTTTTTTTTTTTTTTTTTTTGCCTTCTTTTTTTTTTCAAGTTTTATATACTTTTTTTTAATCTTTCTTTTTTTTTTACTTTATTTTGTACATTTAATAAATGAAAATATAAACAATTAAAAACTAAAAAGTAAACACAGATGAATAAATATATACATTTCTCAACTAAATGTACTGGATACATATAAATTTTTTTTGAATCAAACAATATGTTACACAATATATTTGGTTCATAGTAGCACATTCATACAATATTTGTCCTTTTGTGTCTGGCTTGCTTATTAGACTTTAGAGTTCCTTCTGCTTTGTAACAAACACAACAAAACAATAATTGATGTCTTTACCAATTATTAAAGGAATATATATTCTTTACTGATCACCCAGTTCATTAGTTATATTTTCTACTTTTCACAAAAATTAAGGCAATAGTATTACTAAACTTTTTGCCACAAATAACAGTTTCCAATAACTTCCCCCAGTTTCCAACAGCATTTATCTCATTTTCCTACAAGGCCTCACCCACAGCTTTTATTGACAATTTCTTCAAGGCTTTCAGTGACAGTCTCCTCAAAATCCACTGCCCCATTCCAGAGCTACTCCACCTTTTAGGTTTGTATTATGACACTATCTCCCTTTCAGTACCAGTGTATGTGTTAGTTGTATAGTGCTGTGTAACGAATTACTACAAAACTCAGCAGCTTAAAGGAATCAACATTTATTTTTTCGGTTTCTGAGGGAAGGAATCCAGCAGCAGAATCGTTCTCTGCTTCTGGATCAGCACCTCTCGTGAGACTGCCATGAAGCTATCAGTTATCTGAAGGCTTGACTGGGGTTGGAGGATTTGCTTCCAAGTTCATGCATATGTTGTTGAAAGGTCTCAGTACCTTGTTGGTGTTGACCAGAGACTTTAGGTCCTCAGCACATGGGCCTCTTCCTAGGGCTGCCTAAGTGTTCCTCAAGACCTGGCAATTGGTTGGCCCCCAAAATAGGAGATCTAAGTGGGACAGAGTGGGAGGGGGAGAGAGAGAGAGAGAGAGAGAGAGAGAGAGGAAGAGAACAACATGGAAGCCTCAGTCTTTTATAACCTAATGTCATAAGTGACAATTGCCATCAATTCTGATGTATCCTGCTGGTCACACAGACTAGCTCTGATACAATGTAGCAGGGGATTATACAATTCTAGGGTTTGAGGATCTTTGGGGGCCACCTCAGAGCTCAGCTACCACAACTCATATTCTTTTAGCCTTAAAAAATCCAGAGCTATAAGAAAAAAAGTTTTATTTTACTTCAATGTGGCTATTTTGGTAAAATATTGTTTATTTATTTACTTATTTTCAAATCTCTTTCTCTAGTGTGTGAAACCCTGTGATAGTTACTGGACATGTAGAAATGATAATGCATTGTTTCTTCCTTGGACGAGCTTACAGACTAATAGGATTATATACATATAAGCAAAAATTACAGAACATAGAATAGAGTTGCTGTAACGGAGTACATGCATGTCATAATGGGATCAACATAACAAATGGTTAAGGACTTTGACTCCAACTCTTGGGCCAGACCATCTGATTTTGAATCCAAGATTCATATCTCACTAGTTGTAGTTATATGAGCAAATTACTTAACCTCTCTGTGACTCTGTTTCCTAATTTGTAAAATGATAGATAAATAAATGGAAGGAAGAAATAGAGAGAGAAAAAAATAAAAATGAAGGAAGGAAAGGACAAAAATGTCAAAATGTTGAAATTGGTGGATCTGGATATCTGAGCAGTGGGGTATGTTGTAGTTCCCTGTATGGGGTTTGTATTATTTTTGCAACTTTCCTGTAATCTTGAAATTATTTCCAAATAAAGAGTTAAAAATTGTGGTCTGATTATTTAGGAAACTCTTGGTGGGGCCTATCATGAGTAATTTTATTAATCAGAGGGACAGGAATAAGGGGGTAGAGATAGTGACAAAAATGGAGGTATAGAGCCTGTGAATTTCACACAGTACGTTTATCATTACAGATCCTATTATCCTACATTGAGTCTTTGGATTTGAGTATCTGATGTTCATTCATCAGTTCCTGGAACCCTTTTTACTAATTTACACAAATATCATGGTACCATTTGAGTAGATCGCATGGGCTGGATTCATATGGCCCCTTCAGTCATCAAAACAAATATTTGTTGCACTCAGGGATGCCTGTTCCTGTGGCAGTTTTGTCAAACAATGCCTTTAGAGAGAAATGGGAGACAGGCCTTCAGGAGATTTGACTACTTTTATATTCCTTCCTGCACTGTGAATTTCTGTTGGAGCCCACTAAATTCCTACTTGTGATCCCAACAGATATGTAAGAAGGCAATGAGTCTGCATGAACAAAAGGGTGTAGTGCCAACTGGGAAAAAGTGGTAGCCACTGGAGCTGTGGCCATACAGCGTATATCGAAAAAGAGGAGGCGAATAGTCTATTTTACTCTATGAATGTATACACATACTGGGATTATAGCCTTTTGACTACATTTGAGATGGACTAAATTTCTTGGTGGTGGGTGTTGAAGTACATCCTGTAAATCTGATGCAGACTGAGGTGAACTGAACATGGGCCATTAGACAAGAGTCAGGGAAAGAGGTGGGCTCAGTTAACAACCCAGATGACTCCACAGAGCCTTATTATTGTCTACCTATATATGGAACCTCAGGAGTGGCCCTCACCTGCACCATGGGTGGTTGGAGCTAAACTGGAAACTGTACTGAATTCCCTCTAAGGTGGTTCCCTGACTGTGAAGGAAAGAGTGCTTTGGCAACACGCCTCCTCTGATACTCTATTAATTTTTATAACGATGACAGCAATTACATGTGTGGGTGGAGGAAGGTGAAAAGACAGTTGGAGAGATAAGCAATTCCATTAATTATTGGGATGGGCATTCCCTCTTCCATGCTTGTGCCCCACATTTGAGTTTATCATAGAAAGTCAAAGAGGAAGTTTCTTTCTTCTTGTTGAACAAATGATTTAATTCTCTGAAGGATATATGTGAGAAGGGATTATTTACTGCTTGGGCACATGAGCTTGTCAAGGTAGCACAGTCTAGATATGAAGGAAAAGTGTCTATACAGATATGGTCATCTTTCTTACTGCCATCTACTCTGACTTTGGCCAAGATTGTCATAAAAAGCTAGAGACATCACATAGCTGTTGTGATCATCCGTTTTGATCTTCACGACCTCAGTTATCTGTCATGAAATATGACAGAGTTTGTGGACAAAAACGTGTGTCTTTGAAATTTAAGAGCACTTCCATTCCTTCTGGTAGTCTTTCTGAAATTCTGTGAGTAGAATTTACCTAGCTTGATTCTTCACTACTTGGAAATCATGAATAGTTTTTCTTGGAAGTGACCAGATGGAAAACATTAAAAATGATTCAGAAGAGCTATTAGTGCTGGGCTTTTTTTTTTCTTCTTCTAGGAGCTTTTTATTTTTATTTAGATTTAGGTCAAGAATATTTACAAGATTCATCTTAGCTTCTCTGCAGCCTCTGATGAAAATTGTTTTCATTAGAATTTCAAGCCACAGCTGTATGCATTGGTAGGTAAAGGCTTCACTGTTTTTAATGATTGTCTTCACCTCTCCTGCACTGTAAGAAGACAACAAAATGGAAACTTCTCACTACAGTTTGGCTACAAGTGGAATTTGCTATTGCATTTTAAAAAATATTAACCCAAAGAAGCAGTGACATTTGTCTCCAGAATCTTTTCATAAAGGACATTTAGTTCCATTCTAGAACTCTTAATGGATAATCCTTCATAAAGAACAAGTACCAATGTTTAATGGGGAGCTCCCAGAAAAAGACTTGGTTCTAGTACTAGATTTTTTGGGGAAATCCTACAGAAAAAAATGAATAAACACAAAGAAATTCCACTTTTTCTTTGTATTTTATAATCACGCACTGTAATCCTACCTACAATTAGATGTAGTTTAGGTGTTGAAGCACTCAAAGTTTTAACAAATGGGAAAACACTTTGTAAGATCTTCAGAGTGCAGAAATAAATGCTGTGGATTAGCAAAAGGGAAGAGCAGGCATCTATAAGTCCAAGGACACAGCTAAATAATGCTCTGTGTATGCAAGTTAGTGGCTCTACCAGAATATTGCATCCAGGAATTTGGGCATCCCCATTGTAGTTTTACAAGGCAGCACGTGTGGTGTTAGAAAGAAGACAGAAGACTGAAATAAGACAGCTTCAACTTTGACATATTTCTGGATCTCTCCAAGCATCTGTTTTCTCCATCCTGAAATGGAGACAGAAATACCTACTTTAAAGTGACATTGCAAAGCAAGGTATCTAGCAAGACTCACAAAGGTTAGTTGCCTTCCACTGGTCATTGCTGTTTGTATCTCAGGCTTATATTTAATTTATTAAAATAATTCACCAGAAGGTATCCACCATGTCAGTCATGTTTTTCTCCGTGCACAAGGAGGCTTGATGATTATACATAGACGTTTGTCCTCCAGAAAGAATAAAAAGGACTTAGGAAGGTAAGTTTTAATGGTTTTGAAAGTAGCTCTGGGAAAGTGGAAAGGGTTTAGTCATGCAATTGTAATCCCAGGTTTAACCTATTTCCTTAACTTCTCAGGTCCTTAGTTTCCTCATCTACATGATGGAAAAAATGCCTACCTGGCAGGAAAGATATGGCAATTTAATGAGATAAACTATTCAAAATCCCTAGCACATAGTAAATGCTTAATAAAAATCATAAGGAAAATAAACTAAATGACATTGTAGAAGGATAGCTGCATTCCTGATAGATTTTAACACAGAATGAGCAAAGACACCGAAGCACTTTGGTTAGCCTATGCTCTTTTCTTGGCTTTGTGCAGTTTTCTTTGTTTTCATGGTTCCTGCATAGTTTATATTGTCATTGTTATAATTTTTTTCTAAGTATGCATTGATACAATCATCTTTACTAATTATCATGCTGTACCCCAATAAGTGGGTGAATTCTTTTATCCACTGTGTCTTTGAAACATTAAAGTGTGTCCCAACATATTTTATTTCTGTTTTCAAGTTGTTGTAGGCAAGTTCTGACCTGGTCTCTAGTTAGCATGTTGCTATGGGAAAAAAAGACTTCATCAACCTCATGTGTTTCAATTGCTGATTGAATATGCTGCTTTTCTTGTACAGAGATGATAGAGGACCCCGAAGACCTCCTGGTATGTGATTTTCATTGTGTTCCCAAGAGTGAAAATGTGTTTAGGATAAACCACATTCATTTATGTTTACCTGGTGCTCCTTGTGTCTGTGCATTGGAACTAAAGACACATTTTTGAGGCAGATGTTGTGGGTCACATATGGGATAAGAGGGCTAGGAAACATATCTTTGAATGGAGTTGATGCTAGAAAGTCTTTTGATATCAAGCATTTATCAAGCGTTTTTAGTGGGTGTGTATCAATTTGCCAAAGGGGTGTAGATGCAAAGTACCAAAAATCTGTTTGCTTTTATAAAGGGTATTTATTTGGGGTAAAAGCCTTCAGTTACTAGGCCATAAAAAGTCCAACTCAAGGTTGCTTTCTCATCAAAATCAGTTGCTCTGTGTTGAAAAAGAATGGCCTCAATCTCTGGCTGGTCTCTGCTTTTCCTTCTGGGCTTCCCCTTCCTCTTGAGGCTCTGTACGCCCAGCCTCTTGAGGCTCCGTGCTTAAGTGAAGTCCTCTCTCTCCTGGCATAGGGCTTGTTTCTTTCCAGGCCTCCTATATCAGTCTCAGCTCTCTTCCCAATCTCAGCTGTAAGCTATCAGGCAAAATGGTTCCTCTCTCCCTGGGGCGTTAGCTATTTGAGCCTTCTCCTTTCTGTCACATGGCAGGATCAAAAACGACAAAGTTCTCTCCTCTGTGTCTTCTTGTGTCTGTTTGTCTGTGTGAGTGTCCGTTTATATAAGCCCCACCAAGGGGATGGGGACTCAACCTGGGTCACTCCTTTCTAATGTGGTCGAATAAAAAAAGCCCTAATCTTAACAGGTAATTTAATCAAAGACATGTCAGCTGAATTTAATACAATCAAAGGATATCACACCTAGAGGAATAGATTAGTTAACAAACATAATCTTTCTCTTTTGGGGGTTCATAAAATAATCTTAAACTGACACAAAGTGGATTGCAAGTTTTCCTCTACAGTTCTTTTTCAGTTATTTAAAACTCAATAACCAATATACAAATTGTACAACAAAGATCACAGAGATAAGTTAATGATAATAAAAATCTTCCTGTGATTCAAAATATCTAACATGAAGATTCACTTTCATAATCCTTCATGTTTTGGTAAAGAAAATAATAATTATTTTTTTATAGTAAATCTAACTTTGCCTGAACTTTGAAAGGATCTGGTTTGGTGCCCTGTTTTGGAGTTGGAATGGAAAGAAACCAATTATTGTAAAACACTGCTCATGTATTATAAGATACGGTATTGTCTGTACAGTGCAGAGTTGATTCCATCTAGAATTCTTTGGAAGGAAAACAAAGAACACAGCTTCCTTCTTAATAGTAAAATGAAGGTAAAGAAAGAAGTGACAAATGCCAAAAAGCATATAATTAATTGTTTACAGTCTTTGTTTATATTGTCATTTTTTTCCTAGCAGTTTTTTAAAAATTTTTAAAAATGAAAACAGTGATGACATGATACCATTCCCCATATTTTTGGGTCCCTGTATTTCTCCAATTTTCAATATTTTACAGAAATAAAATTTCTTCTTTTATATTAGCAGTTGAATTCCTACCCCAAAACTGCTATAAATTGTGACTATAGTAGCTGATGATGGAACATCAATACAATTTATATTGGTGCAGAGCCAATCAAATACAAAGTGAAGTGTAACCATTATTATCAAGTCAATTCACAAGTACAATATACATTTCAAATGCCCAAAGTTTAGGTTGAAACTGGAGAACAAACAGACAAAAATAATCATTCCAGCCAGAGGGCTATCTATCTAGGCAATGTCATCCACAGGGACTGTTGATCCAACTCATTGATGAACATGTTCAGCATCACCAGATAGTGTCAAGTAACTCCCAACTTTTCCATTTTTTTTCATGCTAATTTATAGGAATTGGCATGTTCTGCTTTTTAAATTTTATTTTTTAAAAATAATCCAAATCAAATTGAGTAAGTTCCTGGAACTTTTCTTTATGGAGTCTCAGTGTTCAGATGTCTTGGATGTGGTGAAGTTAACACTGACCTTCAGGGCTGGAAGCTCCTCTGATCTAGTCTTCCACATGGAAGCCGTGAAGTTACAAAAGATACAAATCATCTGTTCCAGCATTTCAGAAACATCTGGTTGTTTTTAGTTTTTCTTCCCTCACATTTCTCCCCAATATATTTTCTTTCAATGTAGAAACACGTTAAAGTGTAACTGATGACACTGTGAAAATTGTTTGGAACTGTAAACACTACTTCTCCATTCTGCTTCCCCCCCCTAAATATATATGTGACAATGCTGAGAGGAAACAATTAAAACTAATGTCTATTTGATTGCAACTGAGTTTACAGCTTTTCAACTCAGCAACTCCACTAAGGCTTGGAGAGACATCCAAAAGACTCATAAAATACCCTTAACTATCAGTTTGAAAGTGAATTCATTTGTAGCCTTTCGGTTTTGCCAAATAAAGGGGAATCTCCTGAAATGTTTGTTGCTTTTTCTCAGACCAGGAGTATAATGTTCTAGTTGCTGAAATCCTCTGAAAATTATTGAGACAATGCCACTTTCTCATTCCCACTCATCCAGTAAACGAAATAAACAGGCATATCTTTTACGATGTGGCAGTGGGAACACTGGGATATATCAATGATCTGTTAGTGTGGTGAGGTGGCAAAAATATCCTTTTTTCAGCTGCTGGTGTCTGATATCTTCTTCTAAGTAAACTCATTCATAGACTTAAGGTTTCTTTAAAGTTCATTGTTACGTCGGCCCAATTTCTAAGACTATATCAGTGTTTCTCAACCTTGGCTCTATTGACATTTTGGGTCAGAGAACTATTGGTGGTGGTGGATGGGCGACTGGACTTTGCATTGTAGGATTTTTAGCAGCATCTTTTGCCTTTACACTAGATGCCAATAGTACCTCTCCCCCCAGTTGTAATAACCAAAATGTCTCCTGATATTGCTAAATGGCACTTGGCAGGGGGCGGGGGCAGAACTATTGCTGTAAATCTTGCAAAATAACATTTTAATGCTCCCAGGACTTGAGATATTAACTAGACTATATATAGGCATATCTCCTATATACTGATCTCCTATATACAGACTTTTTGTGTCCTTCATATGCAATTCTCTGAGCGCTTTGATTTATCTCCTAAAATAAAATGAGAATTGGCTTAAAAATAATTTTCTTCTCTGTCTTACAACTCTTGCAACATGGCCTGTGTGTCTCTGTATATTTTGGATATTGGTTTTAATGTATAAGCTTCCTGTTCATTGTTGATGCAAACCATTTCTTTCCTTCTACATGTTACCCAGGGGATCTAAGCTCTTAATTAAGGGAGATTAAGTTGCTGGGCCAGCTTCATGTGTGATCAAGTCACTACTTTCAAATATGTTTGCTGGTAGTACAATCTTATGTGCAGCTGTCTTCAAGAGCTAGCCAACAAGTGCCTCATCATGACAGGTTTTCCATCTTCCTCTCCCAGCACCTTTTTTTTCTCCCTTGCATGCTACAGGTATATTGAGCTTCATGAAAATATTCACTCAGAGAAGTAGTCAAGAAAACAATATACTGAAAACAAAGACATGAATCTGACAAGAAAAGTTCTTGAGGTAAATAAGAAGTTGAGGTTGCATTTTTTATGATGTGTTAGAAAAAGTCATCCTTGAAAAATCTGGCTCCAGAGGCCAACCATTATTCACTTTGAGGGAATGTACCATGCAAAAGGTCTCCTGATTTTAGGAAATTTCACCCTGACTTATGTTGTCCTGGGTGCTTTACTCAGGAACATGACCAAATTTCAATCTAAGAAAGAATGTTGACTTAATGCAGCAGTTTTCTTTAGTTCCCTTCTTTTTAATCTCCCAAGTGCTATATTTAATTTACATTTGAAATAGGAAATTATGTGAACATGGAATTTGGCCCACAGATTAATTATTTGGGTTTTCTGAATTCATGAGAATTTACTTGCTGAAGCAGATGTTTCTAAATTTTACTTCTTTATTGAAATCTCCACAATTTGACATTCCTTTTAGAATACATGATTAGAGAGTCTGGTGACCTCAAAATAACGACCCAATAAAGTACTGTACCATTCCTCATGTTTCTGAGTGCATATTTTCAATAAATCAATAAAACTTGCACCACAGCTTTTCATGAAGATGATCTCTTAGCCATTCTGATCTATTACAGAAAGTGAGAAAAATAAACTATTTCTTGACTTCTACCTAAATGAAGTTCTGTGCTTGTTACTAGTCCCCTGAACATTTGATAACCCAGAAAGATGCAAATAAAAATTTCCAGTGAAATCTTACTTTGTCCAAAAATTGAGACCCCATCACCTTATCTGGAATTAATTTCATCCAGTTAATAGCTATACTGGCTGCAAAGGGAAGCCAAATGTAAGATGAGTTATAACAACACTAATTATATTTAGATGATTGGATTATTATCCATAAAATTCACAGTGGGGGAAACAAGGAATGTGGTGCAGATATTTATTTTTCGTCTTTTCTTCTTTCACAAGCACAGTTTAAACTGTATAATGTTGATTGAACACCTGTTGACCTTTGCACTTTCTGGGTGGTAAGTGAGGAAAAAAAATGTGAAAACTAACTTGCTTATTTGCCCTCGTTTCTGATGTGGACAAATAAAAGGGATTTAGGTGATTAGCATAGCTACTTTTTCTTCCTGGCCCCTAGAACATAAGGATCCAAAACCCTTAAGTGTTTCTCCATAGTCACTAAACTATGAGGAGGTGAGTACGACTGATTCTTTTGAAAATATGTTGGCCCAGAAATTCTAACCCACGGGTCATCACTTGGGCCTTCATAAAAACATCAAGCACACTAGGGCTCCACAATGAATAGGTCCCATTCAATCATCAAGAAATGGTTAAACCAAATCCATTTATTTAGCATTCAACAAATATTTCTATTCACTTACTATGTGCCAGGAACTGCCCTAAGCACCAAGAAAATATCAGTTAGCCAGAGAAATTGTTCTCTGCTCTCATGGATATTCTACAGCATGGATATTCTCATGCTATATTCTAGTGCAGCATAAGGGGAGAGAAACACTAAAACAGTAAACCAATTAAAAATACATATAATTTACATAGTAATAAGTTCTATAAAGTACATTAAGCAGGGTAATTGGATAGGAAGTAATGGCCAGAATGTGGAGGAGACTTTAGATTGGATTGTCAGGGCATGACTACTGGAGAAATCGTATTTAGCCTGAGACATAACGGATAAGAAGAATTCACACATGTGGACTTAGAGGAAGACAATTTCAGATAAACAGAATTGCAATCATAGGACAAAGGCCCTACGACAGGATTGAGCATGGTGTCCTTGATGGATAGAAGAAAAGGTATCTTGCCAGATTCTAGGGAGTGAGGTCAGAAATGGGAATGGTAAGGAATGAGGTCAGTGCCCAGTTTATGTAAATCTATTACTCCATGATTAAGAGGTTTTTATACATTCCAAGTGCAATGAAATGCCATGGAGGATTTTACAAAGAAGATTTGATGTGGTGTGATTTATATATTTAAGATAGCACACTGGCTGCTTTGTAAATAACAGTGGGAGTGGGGAGAATTAGCTGGAGAGAGACCACTTGGGACACTCAGGGAATAAACAGGGAAGATATGATAATTACTTGTACTAGGATGGTAATGGCAGAGATTATGAAAAAGAAGTATCTAAGATATAATTTGAAGGTAGAGACAATGGGTTCTGATAGTAGACTGGATAAGGTATGTGAGGGTGTGAGAGAAATCCTAAGATATTTTTGGCTTGAGCACATAAGAATGGGATGCTTTTACTTAAATGGTGTTTCCTTAATGGGGCAGAAATAGGCTATGTGAATGAGGTAGGCAGGGATTAAGAGTTCTTAATGTGCAGATGTCAAGTAGGAAAGTTGTATATTTGAGGTTGTATAGTCAAAATTGTATATTTAAGATTAGAGCTCAGCAGAGCAGTCAGTTGGAGATAAAAATGGAGGATATAGAAAACCAGCAAGATGGCAGCAGAGTAAGGAGCTCCTAGAGACAGCTCGTCCTACAAGGCAGTTAGTAATCACCCAAAGGGACCTAAAGAACCTGTTTGGGGGCTCCAGGAGGCCAGAAGAGCATCCTGTAACATCCTTGAAAGAATGGAAGGAGAAGACTGCCCATCTGCAGAGAAGATTTGTAAGTAGAGCACTCCACAACATGGAGACCTGTGCCCATCCTCCACTGGTGGCACAAGCTGCCTCGGGAGCCATTCCAGTGCTGGAATTGGTAGCTCTGCTTCCCAGAAACGGGGGAGAAAGAGATGGATGGGCACCAACTTCAGCTACTTATTAGTCAACTCGGTGGGCTAAAGTATAATCCTAAGAACAGCTAAAGTTTGAACTGTCCAAGTCGGAAAAAGACCAATAGCCGCCATTTTAACTCCACCCCTGGCATGAGGGGAAGTGGGATTGACTGAAAATCACTGTGCTGATAGAGACCAGCTTCTTTCCATGAAGACTGGATTGCAGCTCTAGCCTAAGCCCCAGCCCCATCTCCAGCAGGGAGGAAGCTGGGGGAACCTGCACCAGCCTCTCCAGGAAACTATAGTCCACACCACAGAGGCTAGTGATCATTCTACTCTGGCAGCGCAAGCCACCCCGGGAGCTATTCTGTGGCTGGAATTGGAAGCTCCATTTCTCAAAAAAAAAGGCGGGGGGGGAGAGGAAGAGATGGTTGGCCACTGACTTCAGCTACTGATGAGTATATTCGGCTGGCTGAAGTATAACCCTAAGAACAGCTAAAGTTTGAACCTGTCCAGGTTGGAAAGAGCCCGGTAGCCACCATTTTACACTGTTCCTGGCCTGAGGGGAAACCAGGCTGACTGAAAATCACAAAGGAGAAAGTTGGGAGCAGCTTCATCTGGCCCTTGGGCAATGCTGGGAGCTTGAGCCTCCACGGCTTACAGAACCAACTACAACCTTGGCTCCTGCTCCTACTACACAACCAGCAAGTGAGAAAGGGTAACTGGGGGGCGGATGTGGCTCAAATGGTTGGGCGTCCATCTGCCATATGGAGGGACCTGGGTTCGATCCCCGGGACCTCCCGGTAAAATAAAAAATAAAAAATAAAAAATAAAAAGAGAGAAAGGGCAAGAAAGCCCTAAATGAAGGAGAGAAACTGCACCCAGAATAAATATATCTAGTAAGCCAGATGCCAAGATGCCAACAAAAAATTACAATCTACACCAAGAAACAGGAAGATATGGCACAGTTAAAGGAACCAGATAAGTGTCCAGATGATATAAAGGAGTTGAAACAACTAATTATAGATGTTCAAACAAATCTCCTTAATAAATTCAATGAGATGGCTAAAGAAATTAAGGATATTAAGAAGACATTGGATGAGCACAAAGAAGAATTTGAAAGCATACATCAAAAAATAGCAGATCTTATGGGAATGAAAGGCACAAAAAATGAAGTTAAAAATACACTGGAATCATATAATAGCAGAAGAAAGGATTGATAAGGTTAAAGAGATGGCCTCTGAACGGGAACACAAAAGAACTGATGAAGAAACGAATGGAAAGAATTGAACAAGGTCTCAGGGAACTAAACGATAGCAAGAGACATGCAAAGATACGTATCGTGGGTGTCCCAGAAGGAGAAGAGAAGGGAAAAGGAGTAGAAGAAATAATAGTAGAATATTTCCCAACCCTATTGAAGAATATAGATATCCATATCCAAGAAGCATAACATACTCCCATCTGAATAAGTCCAAATAGACCAATTCTAAGACACACATTAATCACAATGTCAAGTACCAAAGACAAAGAGAGAATTCTGAGAGCAGCAAGAGAGAAGCAATGCATTACATATAAGGGATACCCAATAAGATTAAGTGCCGATTTCTTATCAGAAACCATGGAGGCAAGGAGATAGTGGTATGATATATTTAAGAAACTGCAAGAGAGAAACCTCCAGCCAAGAAGCTTATATCCAGCAAGATTGTCTTTCGAAAATGAGGGTGAGTTTAGACTATTCACAGATAAACAGAAACGGAGAAAATTTTTAACCAAGAGACCAGCTTTGCAGGAAATACTAAAGGTTGTGGTACAGTCTGAAAAGAAAAGACAGGAGACAGAGGCTTGGAAAAAAGTCTAGAAATGAAGATTATGTCAGTAAAAGTAATTGAAAGTCTCCAAAGAGTGATGCAAATAAAAGATGACAGGTAAAGCCCAAAGGTCAAAAGAATGAAATAAGAACTGCCTTTACATTAATTACATTGAATGTTAATGGATTAAACTCCCCAATCAAAAGACACAGACTGGCAGAATGGATAAGAAAATATGAGCCACCTATATGCTGTCTGCAAGAGACTCACTTTAGACACAAGGATGCCAATAGATTGAAAGTGAAAGACTGGAAAAAGATATTCCATGCATTCAGTAACCAAAAAAAAAAAAAAAACAAAAAACAAAAAACAAAAACCAAAAAACAAACAAACAAAAACACACACACACAAACTGGAGAACCTATACATATATTAGATGAAATACATTTTAAAAGACACTAGTAATGTGCAATCTGAGGGGAAGTCAGGAAAAAAATTCCATTTACAATAGCAACTAAAAGAATCAAATATTTAGGAATAAACTTAACCAATGATGTAAAGCACTTGTATTCAGAAAACTACACCTGATTGTTAAAAAGAAATAAAAAAATACCTAAATAATTGGAAGAACATTCCATGCTCATGGATTGGAAGGCAATATCATTAAGATGTCAATTCTACCCATATTGATATACAGATTCAATGCAATCCCAATAAAAATTATACGAGTATTTTTTAAATAAATGGAAACCATGGTTATCAAATTTATTTGGGAGAATAAGAGGTCCTGAATAGCCAGGAACGTATTAAAAAAGGAAAAATGAAGTTGGAGGACTCTCATTTCCAGGCTTTAAATCATATTACCTCACTACAGTGGTAAAAACAGCATGGTACTGGCATAAGGACAGACACATAGACCAATGGAACAGAAGTGATGCTTAAAACACAGACCCTCACATTGATGGCCAAATGATTTTTGACAAGCCTGTCAAACCCATCCAGCTCAGACAGACCAGTCCATTCAACAAATGGTGCTGAGAGACCTGGATATCCATAGCCAAAAGAAGGAAAGAGGACCCCTATCTCACACCTTATACAAAAATTAACTCAAAATGAATCAAAAGCCTAAATATAAAAACAAAAGCCATAAAGCCTCTAGAATAAAATGTGGAAAATATCTTCAAAACCTGGTGATAGGTGGTGGATTCTTAGAGGAGAAAAGAGGGTGACTGAGATGTACTATTGAGGTTTAATGTATGTAAAATTTTAATTAACTTTATTGTAGAAGTTTGGAAATGCATAGAATTAATGTAAAATATTATAATGAGTAACAGCTAGTTTATAAATGGGAATGCAGCTGAAAAGGGTAGGGATGTAAATGCCAATTGACAGAAAGCTAAAGAATAATCTAGGGACTGACTAACACAGTAAACCCAGAGGTGGATGAGAATTGTGGTTGATGGTACAGATGCAAGAGTGTCCTTTGTGAGCTAGAGCAGATGTACATCACTATTGCAGGATGGTGGGAATGTAGAGAAGCATGGGAAAAATCCAACTGGAGTGACCTGTATACTGTGGTTCAGTAATAATGTAATGTTCATGCATCTAAGCCAAAGATATATTGTGTTGATAATGGCAGAATATGGAAAAGGTGTGCCAAATGTATATGCTGTGGACCTGGTAATAGTTTGATGATATTATCTCATAATCTGTAACAAATGCTCCACCCCGGTGTGGTGTGTTGATTGAGGAGTATTGTATGGGAATCCTGCACACGTGCATGATTGTTTTGTAAGTTTACAACTTCTGTCATAAAAAATATATTTAAAAACAATAATAGGGTGGGTTGCGGGAAAATACACCAAATGTAAAATAAGGACTAGAGTTAGGAGTAAGATTTTGATGATATTCTTTCATCGTTTGTAACAAATGTTTCACAATGCAAGATGTTGGTAGTGGGTTGATGTATGGGGCCCCTGTATGATGTTATGCATGTTTGCTTTGTAAGTTCACAACTTTTACTATACACTTATTGTTTATGTATGTTAATACATAAATGATATAATAATAATAATAGGGTGGGTTGGAGGAAAAATACACCAAATGTATGACATTTTGATTGGTAGTAATATTTTGAGGATGCTCTTTATCTTTAGTTAAAAATGTTTCACAACAATACAACATATTGTTCATAGGGTGAGGTATAATGTCCCTGTATGGTTATGTATGGTTGTTTTGTAAGTTCACAGCTACTACTATACACTTATTGTTTAAGTATGTTTACGTATATGTGATATACTTCAATAAATTTTTTTTGAAAGGCGGGGATTTATTGGCAGGTGGAAGATACTCTAAAAAGGACTTAAAAGAACAGAATATAGATAGAAAAAAATAAATGTTCTAGGACCAAGATCCAGGTCTCTCCAATATGTAGAAGTCTCCCAAATATTTAAGAAGAATTAGCACCAATTTTGCACAATTTCTTCCAGAAAATAAAAGAGGAAGGAATAGTTTCTAACTCACTTAATGAAAACATTATTACCTTGATGTTATAATAGGACAAGGACAGTACAAGAGAAAAAAACTATAGACCAATATTTCACATGAATTTAGACCTAAAATTCCTAAACAAAATATTAGCAAATCGGTTCCAACTATATATAAAAATAACTATACACTGTGCCCAAGTGGGGTTTATTCCACATATAAAAGACTGTTTAAATATTTGACAATCAATCACTGTAATCTACCATATCATCCGGCTAAAGAAGAAAAATCACATCATCATATCTCTTGATGAAGCAAAAGCAATGACAAAATTCAGCACCAATTCTTGATTAAAAAAAAAACAAAACAAAAAAACAACTCTCCCCAAACAAGAAATAGAGGAGAGAATCATCAACTTGATAAAGAGTATCTTTTGAAAAGTCAGTTTACATTCTTAGGGGTAGGAAGATGGAATGCATTCCCCCTAAGATCAAGAACAAGGCAAGGATATCCTATCTCACCACTCTAGTTCATCATAGTGAGTGGAAGTTCTAGCCAGTGCAATAATTCAAAAAAATGGAAATAAAAAAGCATACAGGTTGGAGAGGAAGAAATAAAAAGATTATTTACCCATAAAATTCCAAGGAATCTACAGAAAAACTCCTAGAACTGATAAATGAATTCAGCAAGGCCACAGGACAGAAGGTCAACACACAGTAATCAATCATATTTCTATATACTAGCAATGACTATGTGAAAATTGAAATGAAAAAGCACAAGACCTATTACAATTGTCTCCTCCCCCCTCAAAAAAAGAAAAACTCAGGTATAACTCTAACAAAACATTCATACAGTATATATATGCTAAAAAATTATAAAATACTGGTGAAAAATATCAAAGACCATTTAAATAAATGGAGAGACATACCATGTTCATGAATTGGAAGACTCAAAATAGTAAAATGGCCAGTTCTCCCCAATTTAATATATAGGTTTAATTCAATTTCTATCAAAATTCCAGCAACATTTTTCTCTTGTAGATATAGACTAGTTTATTCCAAAATTTATATGGAAAGGCAAATGTCTGAGAATAGCTAAAATAATTTTGAAAAAAAGAATAAAGTGGGAAGAATTACTTTACCCAATACTTCGACTTACTATATAGCTACAATAATCAAGAGAGGTGGAATTGGTGGAAGGATAGATACATAGATCAATGGAACAGAAGAGAGAACACAGAAATAAACAACATAAACCAAACACTAATTTCCAAAAAAGTTGCAAAAACAGCTCAATGAAGAAGCCTTTTAACAAATGGTCCTAAAGCAATTGGACATCCAAAGGCAAATGAATCTCAATGAAAGCCTAACAGTTTATTCAAAAAATAATAGTGCCTTTATATGTAAAATATAAAACTACAAAACTTTTAGAATAAAACGCAGGAGAAACGATTTAAGACCTAGAGCTAGATGAAGAGTTCTTAGATGTGACACCAAAAGCATGACCCATAGAAGAAAATAATTTATTGGACTTCATAAAAATTAAAATATTTTGCTCTGTGAAAGACCTTGTTAAGAGGATGGAAAGATAATCTAAAGACTTGGATAGAATATTTACAAATCACAGCATACAATATAAGACTTGCATGTCAAATATACAAAGAACTTTCAAAGCTCAACCTTAAAAATAAAAACATTAACAACTGATTTGAAAATGTGCAAATGAAATGAACAGAAATTTCACCAAAGAGGAGATATGGATGGCAAATAATCACATGAGGAGATTTTTACCATCATTAGCTATTAGGGAAATGCAAAATGAATCACAATGAGATATGACTACATCTATCAGAACAGCTAAAAAAAAAAAAAAAAAAAAAAAGGCAAAATCATCAGTGTCCAATGCTGGAACAATCTGAGAAACAAAGCAATTAGTGTAATGTTAGATTATAAACAAAATATAAAATAAATGTACATAAATCCATACTGTTATAAATAAATGATTGAATAAATAAATAAATGAAAGAAAAAGGACAAATCTTCCTTACAACAGAAATCCAAATAATAGTACTCAGCCTTCTAGAAGGTCAACCTTACAGTCTCATTTCTAAAGAATAGAGTATGGAAAGGGAAATATGTTAACTTTCCAGTGGAGAAAGCTGGCAAACACTTCCTGGTCAGGTGATCAAAGTTAACATCATTTGTGATGTCATGTAGTTACCAAGTAGCCCTACATTATGTGATAAAAAGGGCTCTTCACTTCTGCGATCTTCCTCCTAAAAACCCCTTACTCCAGTCTAACAATTAGAAAAACATCAGACAAACCCAAATTCTAGAACATTCTACAATATATTTGACCAGACTCCTCAAAACTATCAAGGCAATGAAAAACAAGAAAAGACTGAGAAACTGTCACAGACCAGAAGAGACTCAGGGGACATGACAACTAAATTAATGTGGGATCATGGATGGGATCCTGTAACAGAATAAGGACACTAATAGAAAAAATACTGCTGCTCTCTGAATAAAGTTTTGAATTAATTAATAATAATGTTCCAATTTTGGTTTCTTAGTTTTGACAAATGTACCACAATACTGTAAGATGATAACATAAGGGGAAGCTGAAACTGGGGACTCTTTTTACTGTTTGCGACTTTCTGTAAATCTAATAATATTCCAAAATAAAGAGTGTATTTTTGAAAAAGATCAATTTATGATTTTAACAAAAAATATAACATTCCCAAGATTAAATATAACAAAATAATGTATAAGAGCAAAATTTTAAACTATTGAAAGGCACTAAAGAAGACCTAAATCAATGGAAACTTATACCAAGTTATTTCATAAGAGGGACCCATAGTGTAGAGTGTCAATGGTCTCTAAATTGCAACAGTCAGAAAAAAATGTCTTCATGTTTCTAATTTATTGACCCTCTTGTAATATAAAAAAGGCTAGAGAATTTAATTTAAATGTAAATGATTAATTGTAAAAAAAAGTTTAATATACCAGTCATCATAATTATTAATTAAATGTCACCTTTTAAGTTATTCAGTTAATGAATAAACATACACCGAGTGGTTTATGTACCAGAAGCTTTGTAGAAACACTCTTCAAGAATGAACAAAGTTATAAACCAAATCTCTCCCCTACCCTAATACTTATCTTCAATATTATTATATAGTTAAATGGGAGCCCAATAGAGATAAACCTAAGTTCCAAAGTGAACTTATGATCAGAAAAAATGGATTTTTTCAGCTCTTCACATCTCTTCTGGTACCATGTAGATAAAACACCCACATGTTTAGTATGGGGCTATTCAAATGAGAAAGAGGATAAATCATAGCAAACTGATGGAGTAATTGAAAAAGGCAATTAGAGGAAAACATGCAGTTTTCAGTCCTGAGATAACATTTTTAAAAGGCTCCCTACATCCCAGTTGGTGGACTAAGTACTTGTATATTTTCTCATTTAACCCTTACAACACTCTGGAGAAGTCATGGTTGTTATTACTATTTGTCAGATAAAATATTATGTATTGAAACATGGAGTTAGTAAATGGTAGAGTCAGAATTGGAATCCAAAGATATGCTGTCAGCCTGTGCTTTATGTTCCTGAACTGACACTTTGAAAAATAAGTTTCCCTATAGGACAACAAGTAAGGGCTTACTGTTTCAAATACTTTGGCACCCAGTGAGTCTGTTTGTTTAGTTAAGAGTGAAAAGAGAATTGTTCTCAAATTTTTTTTCATAATAAATTCTTAAATCGTGCAAGCTCTAAATATAAATGTTTTGTACGTCAGTGGAATTTAGTTTCTTTATAAAGGATTAGATTTCCAGCTAAGTGATTCTGGGAAAAAGCCACGTATATAAGGCAGCAGTAGTACCCTGGACATTCCACCATATTGGGACAGGTCCTAATTGGTGGAAAGAAACAGAAAACTTCATAACGAGTTTAATAACAGCAAGAGATGGAACAAAAAAGACACATAGACACACTGCAAGAATTTCCAAGGTTGAATCGTGGAATGAAACTTTATTTCTAAACCTGTTTGTCCTTTAGAGTGTAGATTCAGAAAAATACGCAGACAACAATCAGACAAAAAGCCCACCTTAGGCCAGATTTTGAGCTTTAACTAAAAGATAATATTTTCTAGAAGTTTATTAAATGTGTGGCAAACATTAAACAATCCATTAAGTGTTACACAATTATTCTTAAACTCCCGTGGCTTCAACGGATACTAAATAGGCTTAAGGAAAGGAACAAATGTGGTATAAAAAAAAAGAAAAGAAAAAAAAAAAAAAAGAGGGGGGCACTTTAATCATGGTTTTATATCCTTACAGGTTAGCACTTTGATGGCTTGTTGGGATAGCGCCTTTGATCTCCATTGTAGAAAATGCCCTGCTCAGTTTCAAAAAAGATCACAAGGTGCCCCATTCCTAAGCCTCTGGATCAAATCAGCAACAGACCTCACAGACAGAATCCAAACCATTGTCCATTCACAAAGAGAGAAACTGTAGGTCGTGTGCATCACTTCCAAACATTTTCGTTAACAGAGAGCAGTTTTTTGAAAAATCTGTTGGTTAATATTACCGTCTGCTTTGGTTACTAATAAGGCTTAGAGTTTGGGCTTTAATCATAAAGTGTTTTGCCAAAGTCCATTTTATTTTCAGCTACTTAAGGAATTAAAAAATAAAGGCTGGGTAGACATTGTGGGAAAAAAAATGTTTTCAATTCTGGCTTTATGCCTTTGCTGCTGCTGCTGAGAATACTCCTACGTGCAATTCAAACCTGGATTTTTGATAAGGATGTTGCTCCTGATTCATGCGTGGTTAGAGTGACGAGGACTTTGAAATTTTACATAGACTCCTTCCTACTGGCACACATGTTTAATGTTGGGTAAGGGGCAGGCCTTTGGCTGTCGTGGGGCACAGAATGAATATAACTAGCCCTTGTAAGGATGGAGGGCTTGGCTCATTTGTACTTTTGTCTTAACTATATAAGATTAAACTACGGAAGGGAGTGTGGTAGAATGGATTTGTGGCCAGAGGGCCTGGGACCAAGGCCAGCATTTGCCATTTATTTGTTGGGCAAGTCAGTTTATATCACATTGCCTCAGTGTCCTTATCTGAGAACAATAACATTTGCTTATCTCAATGAAGAGTTGATTTAATACTTAGGAGAACAGTTTGTAAAAGGTAAAGTCCTACATAGATGTTGATGAAAATAATCACTGAACCACAGAGCCGAGTTGTGGAGCATTTGAGAAAGTATTATAAGTAGTTAAAAAATAGTTTTCTATTGTTGTGTAACAAATCACACCAAAATGC
This sequence comes from Tolypeutes matacus, assembly GCA_026826555.1. Taxonomy (NCBI): domain Eukaryota; kingdom Metazoa; phylum Chordata; class Mammalia; order Cingulata; family Chlamyphoridae; genus Tolypeutes; species Tolypeutes matacus. The sequence goes on from JAKSZT010054478.1 coordinate 10,850,894, forward strand.
AGTGGCTTAAAACAACACACATTTATTACCACTCAGTTCCAGTGGGTCAAGAGTGTGGGCACAACACTCTTGGAAGGCCACAATGAAGTTTTCAGCCAGGGCTGGGTTCTCATCTGAAGGCTTGACTGGAGATGGATTTCCTACCAAGCTCACTCATGTTGTTGGCAAAATTCCTCTCTTTTGCGTATAAGATTGTGGTCCCCAGCTCCTTGCTGGCTATTTCCTGATGGCCACTCTTAACTCCAATAGGCTGCCACAGTTCCTTTGCCCCGAGGCCCTCTCCTCAGGGTCTCTCACAACATGGCAACTTGTTTTCTTCAAAGCCAGCAATGGAGAAAGTCTCTGGCATGAGTCTGCTAGCAAGAGTCTTATGTAACATAATCTAATCACGAGTCACATCCCATCACCTTTGCAATATAATTGATTCAATCATAGGTGCGACATCCTATCTACTTTAAGATTTATTTATTTATTTATTCATTTATCCCCCCCTTGCTGCTTGTGCTCACTGGGTCAGCTAACCACGCCGTGCGGGCAGGCTTGCCTTCACCAGGAGGCCCTGGGAACCGAACCCGGGCCTCCCATATGGTAAACGGGAGCCCTACTGATTGAGCCACAGCCGCTTCCCCCTATCTACTTTAAATTTTCTGTTAGAAGCAAGTCACAGGTGCCATCCACCCTCAAGGAAAGCAGATTTCCCCAGGGCATGACCACTGGAAGCAGATATGGGCACAGCCTTAGAATCCCTCTACCACACACTATTCATTTTTAGGTCTCTGGAAGTCAAATACACAAATCAGAGTATTTATTCATGTCATAGAATACAAATTCCTTTTTTTTTTTTTTTTTAAGTGTTCATATTTGAAATGCCACCCCCTACCCATTTTTGTCATTGCTGGGTCACCAAATATTTCTAGAAGAAATAATTTAAAATTTGTTCTGGATTAGAAAAACAACATCAATATAAATTTAGTTTTTTAAAAAATAATTTTTCCTTTAATTAAATATATATACGTATATATTTTAAAAGGTACTTAGATTACATAAATATCATATAAAAAATATAGGGAATTCCCATATGCTCTGCTCCCTACCCCTCCCACACTTTCCCACATTAACAACATCCTTCATTAGTGTGATACATTTATTACAATTGATGAACACATATTGGAGCATTGCCATTAAGTGTGGATTATAGTTTACATAAGAGTTTAAACTCTCTCTCACACATTTTTGTAAGTTATGACAAGATAAATAATGGCCTGTATCCGTCACTTCAACATCATTCAGGACAATTCCAATGTCCTGAAAATGCCACCATATTACACCTATTTTTAAAAAAAGATATTTAGGTTACATAATGTTACATAAAAAATATAGGGGATTCCCATATGGTCCACTCCCCACACCTCCCACATTTTCCCACATTAACAACATCCTTCGTTAGTGTGGTACATTCATTGAAATTGATGAATACATTTTGGAGCATTGCCACTAAGTATAGATTATAGTTTACCTTGTAGTTTACACTGTCTCCCACCCAAGTGTGTAGGTTATGGCAAGATATATAATGGCCTGTCTTGTCATTGCAATGTAATTCAGGACAATTCCGAAGTCCTGAAAATGCCCCTGATTACACTTGTTTTTACCTCTCCCTGCCCTCAGAACCTCCAGTGGCCACTGCCTCCACATCAATGATATAAGTTCTTCCACTGCTAGAATCACAATAAGTCTATAGTAGAATACCAGTAAGTCTACTTTAATCCATAGTTCATTTCCCAATCCTGAGGATTCTGGAATGGTGATGTCCACTCCACCTCTAATTGAGAGATTGCTGCAATCCATTAGGGCCAATGGATGGGACTTTCTTACTTGCAGTTGTAGACTCTCTCAGTTCCTCTGTATGGTAGTTGTCCATCATCACCTCCTTGGGACATGACTCCCAGGGATGAGCCTCCCTGGCACCGAGGGATTACTACCAAGCACCAACTAGCAATGCAACTGGAAAAAGACCTTGACCAAAAGGGGAAAAAGTTAAAGACAAATGAGTTTGTATGGCTAAAAAACTTCAAAGTAAGTTGGGAAGTCATTCCAGAGGCTACATTTCTGCATGTCTCAGCAGGATCTATTGACTGCCAAAGTAGATACTACCCCAAGTAGCGGGGCTCCTGAGGGCTCTGGAGGCATCCAGACACTTTAGTCAGGGCAGAGAGCTCAGAAATTTGGCACCTTGCCAGTAGGCCCTACTTTGGAATTTATGCTCCCCAGGGTGACAGAGTTGGACTCAGTTGTAGTTTCCCTACACATGGCTCTTCTGTCCTTTCTATTTGAACCAAGAGTTAGTACTAGAGTTGGTAGGTGCACATCAAGAGACTTAAATCTTTGGGCTGTCTATGTGCCAGCTGGGCTTCAAATCTCAATGGAGTTGCAACACCTACTCTCCAGTTCATTGGTCTCACCCAGACTCCTTTTTAAACAGATCCTGTTATAGAAACCAGCACATAATAAAAAGCAGAATATGTCCCATCCCTGCAAAAAGCAAAATATTTAGAATATTCTGCTTCAGCCCAAATTGGGTGTCTGACCTTATAATTCTCCTTTTTAAAACAAGATGAAGTTTCTTTTAGTTTCAATGAAGTGTTAGCCACAGTGAATGTTACCATCTAGGCCGGATATCTTGTGTTTGCTCCTCCACATTGACTCTCCATCTCTCTCCTTGCTCTGTGCCCTGGAAGGCTGACCCGTATAGATGATATCAAGTCTTCTGAACTCCAGTTAGATTCAACCAGTGGGAATCCACAACAGAAGAGAAGAATGGAGGACAGAAGAGTAAGATTGGTGTATCTATCCCTGTCTTAGTTTGCCAGGCTGCTATGCCAAATAATGCACAATAGACTTAACAGGAACTTATTGGCTCAGGGTTTTGAGACTAGAAGCAATTCACAATCAAGATATTGGCAAGGCTTGCTTTCTCCTGAAGTCTGCAGTGTGCTGGTGCTGGCTGCCGGCAATCCTTGGGGTTGCTTGGCTTGCATCTCTGCCTCCCATCACATGGTGATATCCTCTCCTTTCTGCTCTTCTGGTTTCCTCTGATTTCTGGCTTCTTGCTCCTCCCTGTGCCTTTCCCTAATTTCTGGCTTTCATTTTCTTCTCTTTATAAGGCTTCCAGTAATAAGGATTAAGATCCACCCTTATTCATTTGGGCCGTACCTTAACTAAAAATAACATCTTCAAGAGATCCTATTTAGATTAAGGATATGTATTTGTTGGGATACATAATTAAATCTACCACAATCATCTAGCTCTTCTCTGTGGAGTTACCTTAGGCTACCTATGTCCCTCTCCTGAACATTATCCTCCTTTTAAGGCAGCCCTTCTACATGACTTTCTCTTACCAGGATTCATAAACTACTCTCTTACCTTGATTTTTTAGGATAATAACAATATGAAAGTATTACAGTATTTTTTGTGTGGTTTCTCTGAACCTTTCCCACAATTTTACTAATAATCCTTTTATGAAATACTCCCGAAATTACCATAAATTGAGTGTGGCACTTGTTTCTGTCGGGACCCTGGCTAATTTATCACTCAAATAACTAAAATTCTATGAGCTCAGGAGCTTGTGCATAATGAATATTCAAAAAATGTTTGTTAATGGGAGCAGATGTAGCTCAAATGGCTGGGCGCCTGCTTTCCATGTACAAGGTCCTGGATTTGATCCCTGGTACCTCCTAAAAACAAAACAAACAAACAAGCAAATGAAGAAACCAACTTTCACTGGGAATTGGATGTAGCTCAGTGGTTGAGTGCCTGCTTTTCATGTACAAGGTCTTAAATTCAATCTCTAGTACCACCTAAAAAAAAAAAGTTTGTTGAATGAGTGAGAAAATGAATGACCCTATGTCAAACGAGAGTTTTTCCTATTTGATAATTCAGTATGTCGTGAGGGATTTTCTTTGCCTTCAACTACCTTCCTGGTAAAGAGAGGCAATGTGATGATCCATATTTCTTGGGATCTCTTCATAGAGACCTGAGATTATAAATTTTATATCACCCATAGTTGATAAGTGCACTGTTTTTCTTCTTTCCCCCTTAACTTCAGCCATTAGACAGGTATGGAAAGAAAATAAGATGTGTATATTTGCAACAGGGCCTCAGGATTGATTTCCATATTTAATTATGTCATAATCTGTATCTGTCTTTGATGGAAGAAGCAACAGTAAAGAGCCAAAGATCATAATATTAAAGAAGGAGATTCACTATAATATGTTAGAAGAGGATAAAATAAATATAAATAGTATGTAAAGATAAAAATAAAGAAAATAGGCATTCTATCAGGAAAATCTAAATAAAATTTATGTGATTATGGAATAAACACTCCAGGGAAAGTCAAATGTTTGATTTTTAAAGGTAATTGTACTGATTCTGTGATAATCAGGGTGGGCTAAACATTCGCTATATTAGAAACCATGCATGTGTCCCCAGACCTCATTTTCCTCCCTAGGTCTGGTTTTTAGAATGCTGGTGATAAACTAAGCCTGATTTATTATATGTCCATCCTGTATGGGAAAAGACTGTAACTCTAGGTATCTCTGGTCAACCTTAAGAGATATAGCAGGGGGCTATATCTGGTTGGCGTCCATCTCCCATATGGAGGGACCTGGGTTCGATCCCCGGGACCTCCTGGTAAAAATTTAAAAAATATAGAGAAGGTGCGTGGGCCGCCAGGCCCTGTGCGCCGGCGCACCACCAATTCCCGCGAGCCACACAGCAAGATGATGACATAATAGGAGAGTGACACAAGGGAGAGGCAAGATGAGACGCACCGAAAAACCAGCAACTAAGGTTGCGCGGGCAGGATGCCTCTCTCCTACATCAGAGATTCCAAGGATTGAATCCCAGTGAAGACAGGAGGAGAAGGATGAGAAGAGAGGGCAGAAAATGGACACAGAGTTGCCCAGCTAATGGACACAGAAACAGCAAAAACGGGGGGGAGGGGGAAGGGGTGTAAAAATGGATAAAAGTAAATAAATAAATAAATCCTTAAAAAAAAAAAAGACAAAAAAAAAAAAAAAGAATGCAATTGGATGAAAAACTCAATAAAGAATATCAAACACTTATAAAAAAAAAAATAAAGGTAATTGTAAAGAAATTTGGATGTATATCAATATTGAATTGTGAATGACAATTGGGACACTGTGGGATTAATCAATAATTTTGAGGTCTTAGTATGGCCAGTTTATAGGACTATTTCATTATGTTCCAGTGTTAATATCTGTTCAGTGGTGTGTGATCAATGAGATATCACTGAGAAGTCTGAAATGCTTGTTCTAATCACACAGATTAAAGTTATCTGAGCTTCAAATAGGAAATGCACCATTGCCAGACTTCTGGATTTTCTCTCCATTCTTTTCTCATATTACTTTTGACATTACAGACACTAGACATCCTCATTGGACCAAGAACTTTGGAATATGAAATTCATTTCTAGACATAGAGTCATTTTGTCTGTTCACCAGCTCGTGGGCTCCAAAAATTTCCTTTCCCTTCCTGTACTATGGTAAAATGTAGGACACTACACTGCACTATAGATAAGGCAGTATGAGGTTTAAAGGACTAGGGACCTGACTCAGGTAATATTCATAGCATACTTAGTTTTAAGCTGTACTCTATACATTGGATTCTATGTAATTTTCCGTGAAGGCACTTTATAGGGAAATTATGTGACTATTTTCCTCTACCAGAACTTAATTACTTAGAACAGTACATGTGCACAGTGTATTCTATGAACATCTTCAGAGGCTTCTTACTAATTCTTTATTCATATTTTAAAAATCTTTGTTGAAAAATCACAGGTATTGGTAACAGTTGTGGGAAGGATACAACAGGCATAGCACTGGGTCCAGAGTCTAGAATCTTGTTTTCTTGTCCAAGCTCTTTGATTATTTGGCTGTGGACAATCAATTGCTTTACCTCTCTCGAGCTCCATTTTTATCTTCTGAAAAGTTTACATGCAAAAGTACAACATTTGCATGGATAAAATTCTATAAGTATACCCTGATTTTAATGTATCCAAAATACATTTAAGTCTAATACCTTGTTTTCACAAAACCTTTGAATTAATTCATTCAAAATATGTATCAAACATTTGTTCTATTCTGAGAATTAAGTGCTGTGTATAAATAGAAGATAAAATAGTATAGTATTTGTTTATTGAGGTTTATTTTCAAATTCTTACCCTATAAACATAATACTTTTTTTTTTTTTAACTTCAACAATCTTTTTTTACCAACACATGGCAAAGTTAACTCTTTTAACCACTTAACAGCAAAATAGCATCTCTAACAAGATCAAGGATGAGGCGTAGGCCTAATAAAGATTGTCTCTTAAACAAAGGATAAAAACATAAATATCTTTTAAAAAGTAAAATTCTCCAGTGTTGCACAAAAACATGTTCCAAACTGTTTGCAGTCCATTAAAAAACTGCATGAACTTACCATCTATTAAAGAAAAAGGCAATATTAAAAAATAGACATGATATTTGGCAGTGGATGAAAAAGCACACTAAAGAAGGCAATAATAGCTAATACGTAACATTTATTTTATGCCTGATCCTGGGTCAAGTGCTTCACAAAGTTCAAAATAATGCTACTAAGTGAGTACTGTTATTTCCTGCATTCTGTATGTGAGAAAAAGGTGTCACAGACACTAAGTAATTTTGCCAAGGACACAGAGCCAGACAGTGAAGGAATCAGAATGCTAACCTAGGCTGTGTGATATTGAGCCCCCTCTATGATATACCCCCTTTCAGCTACAATCGAAATGCTCAATGAATTCCAACAAAGAGAAATAATTTCCAACAAGTGATAACAAAGAAGGTTTTATGTATCCTACCTTTCAGGCCTTTCCTGTATTTCTCAATGTTTTTCGATCTCAGGACCAGGTTTATGAAATTTACTTAGGTGAACTTGTTAAAAATGTAGATTTCTGGGTTCTACCAATTAAATCTAACGTGAGAATAGGCAAGGGACTCTGAATTTCTAACAATCACACTGGCTTATTATGATATATACTAAAGTTGGGAACAATTTCAAGCAAAATATTATATTTCAATGTATGAATATGTTGAACAACAATTCTAGGTGGAGAGAATATGGATAAAGGAGTGACAACCAAAGATGAGCCATTCTGGAGGTATTGAAAGCAAACATGTAGCAAGAGTGTAGAACATATGTAAGAAGGTAGCAAAATATAAGGTTTGAAAAAGTATATTCTAATATAGACTTACTATTATTCTAGCAATGGAAGAACTCTTATCATTGATGTAAAGGCAGTGGCCACCAGAGGTTCTGAGGGATGAAAGACGGAAGAATAGGTGTAATATGGGGGCAATTTCAGGACATTGGATTTGTCCTGCATGACATTGCAGTGATGGATACAGGCCATTGTATATTTTGTCAGAACTTACAAAGTTGTGCTGGACAAAGTGTAAACTATAATGTAAACTGTAGTCTATGGTTGCTAGCAATGCTTCAGTATGGGCTTATCAATTGTAACAAATGTTCTACACTAATGAACTATGTTGTGAATGTGGGAAAGTGTAGGAGGGGGAGGGAGTGGGGCATATGGGAATACTTTATATTTTTTTTCTGTAACATTTATATATTCTAAAACTTCTTTAAAAATAAAAAAAATTAATTATTAAAAAAAGTATAGTTCAATCTGCATTGAGTCTTGGGCCAAGTTCTTAGGACTTTGGGTGTTATTGGACATTGAAATGGGGTCTTTGGGTTTTTTTTTCAGAGAGAAATAGCATATTATAGTGGAGTTTTATGCAAGTGAATCTGGTAGCTTTTAGCAGGATGGCTGGGATGCAGATGATTTGATAAGAGACTACTTAATATCTGAATTAAATTAGTGAAATATCACTTGACAATACTGGGTACCAAGAAAGGAAGGCAGTGAAGTAAAATATTTTGGAGGGGGGAGGGGGAAATCCTACGGACACTTCCTGGGTGTAGATGTTGAGAGGGGAGTGCAAAGACCAGAACTCTGATATCTAAGTGCCTGGAATGATGGAACACAATTAACAGGAACTGGTGAATCGGGAGGAAGGACTGGTTTCATGGCATGTGATGGAAAATTCACTTCTGCAAGTGTTTGTGGTGCCAGAAAGATACTCATATCTTCAGGTCTAATAGGCAGTTGGAAATTCAAGACAACTTGAGACCTAGCTATAGATGTGAAGTTCATCACTAATATAAAGGAGAACCATGAAAGAGAGGGAGTGAAAGAGAACACTTAGAAGGTTAGTGAAATACACACAGGACAGCACCAGAAAATTCCTTCATTGATATTGTGGAGATGGGACAGAGGAACAAAATGAACTTTGTTCTCAGGAGAAGGTGGCAAAATATGACCTGAAGGTTAATTTTAAATATATTCTTATCTTTATTAGTGGTGAGATGCACACGAGTGTCTCAAAATATTACCTATCCAGAACTACCAACTTGCATTTCCAGAGAACTTATGGATAGAATTAAGATCAAATAATTTACTGCTATAGTGACTATAAGGATGGAAATGAATTTGGCCCTTCTTAATAATCACTGATACAGAGGATAATAAATTCAACAGCACATGAAAACATCTAGAAGGCAAAGCAAACATCTGATCAAAACTGTTTTTTTCTCAGAGTACCAGGCATAGTAACCTTGAGTAAAGGCCTCTCCACACATTCTGACTGGTATTGATGTGCTCCACCCTAATTAGCTCATACTTGGGACCAACTATGAAACATTCAAAAATCTCACTTTCCTGAATCATGAGTATCCTCCTCTGAAAATATCTTATCACTAAGAGCTTTTCTAACATGTATTTTTTTTGGAAGGAGAACAAGTAAGGCAAGTCAATATCTAAAGCAAAAGGGAAACCAAGCCAATAGAAATGTCAGAATGGCCAAGTTCAGGTGGCTGCAGCTTGTGGTGAGGATTCAGGGGAGTCCTTGCCATCAGAACCAGTTTCCCTTTCCTCCTTTCCCTCTCACCGAGTGTGCCTCTGGGCATGTAAACGTGTCCTTCCATGCAATGGGAGTTAGCTATTTGTGCATGGGGTAAGGCAGCCTTTGATAAATATAAAACCCAATAATTATCTCATTTTGGTATATTCTGAGATTTTTCTAAACAAATGTCATGGAAAATTCATTGAGAAAGAACATAACTTGTTTCAAAACTAACCCACTGATTTTATCTTTCTCTATTGCCTTGAAAGTTCAAAGCTGGGAGAAAATAACTTATTTGAGATAGGCCATATACGAAAAAGAACTGAAGGGTAATTCGTGTGGCATTGGCTGACAGTATTAAGTGAATTGTGTTGGATGGAAATTTAAATGCCTTAAATGCATGTGATCATGTTTGGCAACTCAAAATCTTCCATTTTCTTAAGGTCTTCACTCATTCTTATTTTGGAACATTGCTGCACTTTATATGTTAGGAATATTCCACCGTGAACAGAAAGTTAACTTTGAGTTTATTCTTCCAAATAATGGGCTAGCTTTCTGATGAACTACTGACAGACCTACTCCATGCCCCTGATACAATAAAAGGGTAAATTTGCAAACTGGCAGACTGGGTCCAACCTATGCCAAAGGGCAGAGAAATGTTACTTGACCATTCGAGGATCAAATACTTGACTTTGATCATCAGTTAAATGCTATTTGAATTTGTCACTAAAATAAGGAAATACTTCCAAGGGCCATATCCTGGAAAATAGGTTAGCGTAAAGCTGTGACCATAGTTATAGAGCTATACCCAGTTACTTGAGGCTTGTCTTTGAGATATGCTTTCTCTCTGGATCCAAGCCTAGATGTTCTTGCAATGTGTCTGAAAACTAGCTATCTGAGAATCATTTTCCTTTAGAATAGTCCTAAGAAACATACCAACCACTATACACCAATTAGAATGGTTAAACGAACAAAAAATGACAATACCAAGGGATGGTGAGGATGTGGAGCAACAGGAACTCTCATATAGGCTGACAGGAATGCAAAATGGTATAACCACTTTGGAAAAATAGTATAGTGTTTTCTTATAAAGTTAAATATATCTTTACCATATGACCCAGTGATTTCACTCCTTGGTATTTATCCAAGTTAAATGAAAATTTATGTACTTGAAAATCTGTTTGATACTTATAGCAGCTTTAAGCATAATCATCAAAAACTGGAAACAACCCAGATCCCCTTCAATTGGTGAATGGGTAAAGAAATCACAGTACAACTATATAATTAAATTGGCTCACTCAACATCAGGGATGAATCTCAAATGCATTTTGTTAAGTGAAAGAAGCCAGATCCCAAAGATGACATACATACTGTTTGATTCAATTTGTATGGCATTCTGGAAAAGGCAAAATTATAGGGACAGAGAACAGATCAATAGCTACCTTGGGTTGTGGACAGGTGAAGAGTTGGCTAAGAAGGGACAGTATGAAGGAATTTGGGGGGATATGAAACTGTTATACATCATATCCCATAGAACTATATGCCAGAAAGAGTGAATTTTACTAAATGTAAATTTTTAAATGATATATATATATTTATTTATATATAGCATTTCTGCCATAATATCTTTCTTTGAAGCTGAAATTAAACTCCAGCGGGATAGCTTCAATTAACATGTACTATCATTTCTTTGAACTCTGAAGAGAAGCTGCTGCTAGGAGAACAGAGGAACATTAGGTTTAATTCTTTATTCAATATATCAGTCAGAGATAAAGCACTTTCACTGGGAGATTTTCCTGTGTAATCACACTGGTCTATGGTTCTTGGACCCACTTCCTTCTTCAGATGTCCTTTAGCAACCTTCACTTGCTTCACAGCTTCAAGTCAATGGTGATTTATGAATCACCAGATGTCAGAGGAGAAGGGTTAAACTGCACTTATAAATTAAACAATATTTCTTCAGTGTCTACCATGTTCTTGGCCCTCTTCTAGGCCCTGGGGACTCATCACCTTAAATGTATAGAGTTCACCCTCCTTCCAGCAGCTGTAATGTAGGATTTGCAGTGTCCAGTAGTAAAGTATCTTCACCTTGGGTTTATTTACCAGGCACTGATAACTTCCAAATTGAGCTGAATTTCAGTTGGCAATTAAAGCTGATTTTGAAAGCATAAAAGGCAGTTATTTTTTAAAAGTATCAATTTGGTGGCCTCAGTCATTTCCAGATTTCCAGCGCTGTTGCTCTAATTCATAATGTAAAACAACTTGCATACTCTGCAAGTTGAAAGTCTGGGAACTAATTGGCATTTTTCACTTGGCTCTAAACACTAATTTGTTCCTTTGAAAATAACACATAGAAATGAGAAATGCGGCACTAGGTAAGAACATTCTATCTTTTAGGAATGAACTATGAATATATGACAGGTGTAGTAACAACTGTTGAACCAGGCAATATTCAGAGTGCCCTGGAATTAGGGGCTCTAGAATTTTGAGAAAGGGCTTTTGGTGACAAGAAGCAATCTTTCCAACACTAGATGAGAGTGTATCCAGGAAGCTGAGAATTGTTTAATAAAAAACTAAGGGTGTTTATTGGTCTCCTATTGCTGCTATAACCAATTTTCACAACCTTAGTGGCTTAAAACAGAAATGTATTATCTTACAAGTCTGGAGGTCAGAAGTCTAAAATGGATCTCACTGGATTAAAATTAAGGTGTTGGCAGAGCTGCATTCCTTTCTGTAGGCTGTAGGGGAGAATCTGTTTTCTTGCCTTTTCCAGCTTCTAGAGACTGTTCATATTCTTTGACTCATGATCCCCTTCCATCTTCAAAGCCAGCAATGGCTGGGAGACCCATTTTCGCATTGCATCGCATCGCATCGCATCACTCTGTCTCTGACTCCCTCTTCCTTGTGATGACAGGGACCCACCTGGATAGTCCAGGCTATTGTCCCTATTTTAAAGTCAACTGATTAGCAACCATAATTCCCCTTAGCTATTTAAAGTAACATATTCACAGGTTCTGGGGATTAGGATGTGGACCTCTTTGAGAGGATATTATTCTGCCCTACTACAGGGGTCACAGTTAAGAATTGCCACTCCCTGTGCTAGGCAATAGACTTGGTCAGAATCAATCCTGACCAGAGAGAAAGTCTAAAAATAATATCTGAATGTTGACACGAGGGATTTTTGTTTTATTTAACACAGTATGGGACAATGTGAGATATTTCCCAAGTAGACCATCCTTCAAAGGGAGTAAACAAGCCAAAGGGATAGGAATACAGGCAGCCTGAAGCTGTTTATATATCCTCTCATCCTTCTCAGGCAACTCATCTTAAGTAACATTGCCATCAGAATAAGATCATTGGCCTCCAGCTCCATTTTGCCCTTGCTCAAAGCCATGTTAAGAGGTCTGTTTCCACCTGGGGCCAAATTCCATTTTTTTCATTTGACATGTATAAACTGGTCTTTCTAATACATTTCCTGCAAGAATTTTCAATGACCTCCAGGTCTGAGTTGAGACATGGTTTTGCAGTTTATGAGTATCAACCCTGAATGCAATTTCCTGGTGAGACAGTTTGGAGTTATTTTATGAATCCCAAAAAGAAAAAGATTATGTTTTTGAACTAATCCATTCCTGTGGGTGTGGGGCCCTTGTGATTGTACTATGTCAGTGAGGTGTGACACAGATTACATTTCTGCCCTCTTGCCGGGCCTTGGGTAAATGGAGACACAGAGAAAAAACACACAGAGAAAGGAAGTCACCATTTTTTATCCTGCCATGTGAGAGAGGACTTGACTATTTTAAATGGGAAACTCAGTGTTTAATATGTTTCAGCTCTGTCTAAATAACTGTTGGCAAAAATTATGGAAGCAATACAACAAATCAATTTTAGGGCTCAGAAGGATTTGGTCAAATAAGAGAGCTATGAAGTGTACATCACAGAATAACTTCGCAGGCTCCAATGTGGGGAAGGTGTCTACTTGCAAAGCTTCAGCACAAAGTCCCAAGAGGCTGGACACACAGAGTAGCTCAAGGCTGAAGAGAAGAGCCATATGCCTGATAGCCCACACCTGAACTTGGGAAGAAAGCAGAACGTCCAAGACTGAGAGAGGAGTCCTGGGAAGAGACAAGCCCTATGCCTGGTTGCCCACAGCTGAGCTCTGGGAGATGGTAGATTCTGGAGGGGAAGGCAGGGACCTCAGCAGAGATTGGCCACTATCTTCACCACATGTCAGGGCACCAGGATCACCAGTAGCTGACTTTGGTTAGAAAGCATCTCTGATAGTGCCTTGATTTGGACATTTCACAGCCTCGGAACTGTAAGCTTTCACCCTAAATAAAATTTCAATTAGAAAAGCTAACTCATCTCTGGCACTTTGGATCAGCAGTCCTTTGGAAAACTAAGACACCTGGTTTGGGGGAATTTTGACCAGATTTAGCTTTTATGATCTTCATTTTTCCTAATAAGGAACAAATCAAATAAGAACCATGAGCACCTCACTATTTTATTTTGCAGTAAGAAATTCACACACACAAAAAATTCACACACAGAAAAGAAAGTTTCTTGATGAAATCTTTAATTACTTGGGTTTAGTGTGGATTTCTTAGCCAATTGGTGGCTTCTATCATCCCACTGAAGGCCTTAAAAATATGTTGGATTCTTTCAATTTTGTGACATTAAAAAATTAGCAAAAATTGATTTTGTGCTTTAGAGAAGATGAAAAATGGTTGTAAAGTTAATTCAAGAATTTTTAGACATAAAAAAGTTTTGGTTTTTGTCATCTCTGACCCCCATAAATATTTTCATTTGCTAAGTGTGCATAATCTGAAACATGTAGATTAAGGTAAATATTGACTATTCAATTAAAGAGGAAAGGGTTTATCAAGGTGGGATGATTCTGAATAGATGAGACTGGCAAGAGCCACCAAGTAATACCAGTTAAAGCATATGCTCTGAAGTCTGATAGATATGCATTTGAATGCTGGCTGTGTCAGGGCATGTGCTATAATTTAACCACCAAACATTTGCTTCTCCGTTCTTCTATAGAAATAGAACTCCAGTTTTCAGCTAAGCTCATGACCACCTGAAATAAAGACTACCTTTCCAAGCTTCCCTTGCAGTTAGTGTGTCCTTGTAACTAAGTTCCAACCAATGGTATATAAGTGAAAGAGGGGCCATGTCCTTTCCCCCTTCTTTTATTCTTCCTTCTAGAGCTGGAGCAATCATCTTGGAGTAAGATGTGGAGAGTGGTAGTGTGGCAAGATAGAAAGATCCTGAGTCCATGAAGATAGTTTAAGCCATTGCTATATTTTCTGTTTACTCTGAAACTAAATTTTCTTCCCTGTAAAGGGATGATAAGAATATCTTCAAGGATTGCTGTGAAAGGTAAACCATATAATGTATATATATCATCTTGCATAATTCCTTGTCCATAGAAGGTAAAATTAATTTTAATTCCCATCCCTTTTCTATTATAACTAAACATCATAGGCCTTTGTCCATGAAAATACCCCAATTTGTTTGATCTCATAGTTAATGACAAAGAAGAGACATTCTTGACAATAAGGTAAAGATGTCTCTAGAAGAACAGAAGGATTTCTGCTCTGTCTAAATAACTGTTGTTCCTTTATTCAACATATTTTAAGTACTGTTTCAGTGCGCTAGACTGCTGGAATGCAATATATTAGAAATGGGTTGGCTTTTATAATGGGAATTTATTGACTTACAAGCTGACAGTTCTGAGGCTGAGAAAAATATCCAAATTAAGGCATCATCAGACAATGCTTTCTCCTTGAAGACTGGCTGCTGGTGATCCTGGACTTCTCTGCTACATGGCAAGGAAAATGAAGGTGTCTGCTGGGATTTCCCTTCTCTCTGGGTTTTGTTGCTTCAGCTTCTTGCTTCTGGCTTTCTCTCTGTCTTTCTCTCTCTGTATTCATCTCATTTATAAAGGACTCCATTAAGAGGATTAAGACCCACCCTGGGCCATGCCTCAATTGAAGTATCCTAATCAAAATGTTCCACTAAAACATGTCCACACCCACAGGAATGGATTAACTTTAAGGACATAATCTTCTAGGGTCCATCCAGCTTCAAATCTTCACAAATACTGATTATGCCCCAGGCACTATACTAAGGATTGTTATTGTAAGTAAGATTTAGGTTTACCTGTGGTAAGCCCCAATTCTATCAGAAAAGTGAGGCAGAGAAGTAGTAAAAGATATAATGCAATGAGTAATATAGTTAGAAATATTTTTTAAAATATGATAGGAATAGAGAAAAATGTAGCTTTCTCAGTCTAAAGAAGCAGGAAGTTTTCATGAAAGAAATAAAATTTCAACAAGGAACTTAAAGATGAATCAATATTTGATAGGTGGTTAAGGGAGGAAGAGGATTCTTAAATAGAGGGAACAGCCTGTTAGAGCATGAAATACTTAGTGTAATGGATAATGGAGTAATTATGTGGGGCTGGTGTATTAGCTGCAAGGTGAGAAGTGGCTTGAGATAAACTGAGTAGTAGGTTAGCATCAGATTGTAACAAAAGATAAATCTAATGGCAGTGTGGACTATGTGTTATGGGGCTGTATATGTGGGAGACATGACCCCAAAAGTCCAGTTAGGGTACATTTTTTAGCAGAGAAAGGGTAGATGAAAATATTCAATAAAATATTTGAGATGAAATCAACATTATTTAATGACCATTTGGATATGGTGATGAAGGGGAAATAAGTGTAGAGATATCTTGTTTTTTAGGATTAGCTAAGTAAATATAGTGCCATTAATCAATATAGTAGAGAAGCAGGTATAAAGGAGGATGATTATTAGCTGAACTAGAGCATGCTGAATCTCATTTGGCCATCTAGGTGGGGATGTTCAATTGGCAGTTGACACAATCAACCTGGAGTTCAGGGTTGATAATTGTATAGTGGGGTTGTCACCATATGGAGAGAAAGCCATATGAGAAGAGCTGTGCTCCTCCAGGAAAAGTATTTGTAAAATAAAAGACTGATGATGGAGGCCTGGTGAATACATTATTTAAGGGGAGGCCGGCAAACAACACAAAAGGTTAGTTCAGATATTGAGGAAGATAATGACATTTTTAAGAGTTAAATTATGAAATGGAAGGCTTCAAACATTCAGATTAGTACAGAACAATTGCGTCAGGCACGTTTGCACTTGCTATTGAAATTTAACAAACGTACTAAAAATTTTATAGTTTTTCCTTTTACCTTTAGGTCTATGATCCATTTTTAGTTTTTTTTTTTTTTTTTTTTTTTTTTGCATATGACATGAGAAAAGACTTATTTGTTTGTTTGTTTGTTTTGCATACTAATAGATAGTTGTTCCTGCACCATCTATGGAAAAGACGATCTTTTCCCTCAATGAATTATCATGGTTCCTTTGTAGAAAATCAATGGGCTGAATATATGGTCTAATTTTTTACTCTCCATTCCATTCTTTTGATCTATTTGTTTATCCTTATGCCAACATCACACTGTCTGAATTATTGTGTCTTTATACTAAGACTTAAAATCAGGTAATTTAAGCCTCCAACTTTCTTTTTAAGATTGTATGTATGTGTGTGTGTGTGTGTTTATTCTAGGTCCTTCTCATGGCCACATAAATTTTAGAATCAGTTTGTCAATTTCTCAAAATAATCTACTGAGATTTAGATTGGGAATCTATGTATCAATTAGGATGGAAAAATTTACATTTAAAAAATATTGAATCTTCCCAAATATGAACATGGACTAACTTTATTTATTCAGAATTGATAAGCAAAGCTGTTTGGGTCTGGAGCTTTATTTATAGGACTATTTTGTTAGGAATTCAACTCTTAATGTCTAGCTAGATATTTATTAATTTTGTTAAGTATTTCAAAGAACTGACTTTTTGCTTTGCCAATTTTCTTAATTGTTTGTTTTTTATTTTATAGATTTCTGTACTTATATTTATTTTCTTCTACTTACCTTGGGTGAATAGCTCTTGTTTTTCTAACTTCTTAAGGTGGAAGCTAAATTATTAACTTTAAACAGTTTAGATCTTTAAAATTTAAATTGATTTTAAGGATTAAATGCTTAAATGTTGATTTTAAACATTTAAAGGCATATATTTCCCTCTAAGTACTGCTTTAGCTGCATCCCTCTATTTTTGATATGGTACACTTTCATTGCCATTCATTTAAAAATATTTTCTAATTTCCTTGTTATTTTTTTCTTTAACTTGTGAGTATTTGGGTGTTGATTACCAAATATTTTGGAATTTTTCTAGATATCTAAATATTTTATTTTTATTGTTTTGGATTTCAGTTAAATTCCATTGTGCACATAGAACATAAAATGAATGGCTTAAAACCTTTGAAAGTTCTTGGAACTTGTTTTATGATCCTGCACATGGTCTCTGGTCCTTGTAGGTCAGCATGTAGTTTATATTTTAGAGCATATAGTTTATATTAGTTAAACACTTCATTTATTTTTTAAAAGACTATATTGTTCAGTTGTTGGATGCAAAGATAAAACTTAAATGATCATTAACTGTTATAAACAGCTTTATGCCAATAAATTCAACAACCTAGATGAGATAGACAAATTCCTTGAAAGACGCAAACCACCAACACTGACTTAAGACACAACAGAAAATCAGAATAGCTGTATATTGTTCTTTATGTATTCTAGATATAGTAGTTTCTTCATGTAAATGAATTACAAATGTTTTCTCCTGAGTTGTGACTTGCTTTTTCATCTTCTTAGCACTGTCGCTTGAAGATCAGATGTTATAATTTTGATGTAGTTCACTTTATCAATTCTTTTTTTCTTTCATGGTTAGTGTGTTTTTGTGTTCTGTCTTGCTTCTCCTAATATAGTGAAGATACTCTCCTTCTTGGACCGTTTTAGATTTAGTTTTTATGTTCATGTCTATATTTCACCTTGAATTAATTTTTGCATACAGCGTGATGGGTCCTAGCTACCCTGCATAGTGGGAAGTGCATTCAGGGGGAAAGCTGTATAAATGGGGATCTCACCCAGTGTGGTTCCCTTCCTCCAAGGATCCAATGCCCTCCGACTTTGTGCTCCTTTCTATCACTCTGCAGTGGCTTTAAAGTAGTATATTTATATTTTGCCCAGTTTATGATTGGACCATTATTGAACTCAGAATTCTGTGAATTTCTTTCTAAAACCATGTGTCAGTCTGTACACTTAAAATTTATGGATTCATCTCTTTAAGAAATTATAGAAAATGCTCAGATACTGTCTTTTAAAATATTTATTTTATTCTCTATTTTCTCCTTCTGTAACTCCTATCAGACATTTTTGTACTTTCTTTTTCCATCCTTCTTATCTCTCTTGACATCTCATGTGCTCAATATTCCTTTCTCTTTGTGCTGCATTCTGGATAATTTCATCAAATTTATTTTCCTGATTACCAATTCTCATTTCAACTTGTAGTTCAATGTATCCAATGTTCTTTTTCTTTGTTTGATTATATATTTTAATTCTGGATACCCTCCCCCACAAATCTGTTAATTTTTTTCTAGTGTTTTTGATTCTTTATTTGCAGCCGCAGCCTTAGTTATTTGACATGCACCCATTTTATAGTCTTATTACATTATTCTATTATTTCAAGTCTTGGATACTAATCCTACTGTTTGTTGATCCTTCCTTATGGTGGATTGTTTCTTTGGCAGGTTACCTTTTTCATTGGGAGGACATCTTCAATAGATGCTTTTTAAAAAAAACTCAATGATACCGTGTCCTTTGGGTTGTGAAAGTATTATTACCATAGGCTTTTCAGTTTGCTCTGCAGTCTGTTTCTGGGATTTGAAGGGCTGGTAGCCAGCTTTTACATTGAGTTCTCATCTTGGGAATTCAAGCCGCATGTGGCTAATATACACTTTGCTCCACATACATGCTTGCTGTTGGCCTGAGTCATTTGATTCCTGGTAGGAAAATCTATTTTCCTTTCTCATTAAGAGGGCCAGCCAGAGACATGCATTCCCATTGCCATATACACAAGCCAGCAGATGGGATTTACCTGAACCAACCTTTATAGAAAGGACAAGGCTAGACCAGTCCCAGCTTGACATCAGGGTCTCAGTTCTAATTCTCCATCTAAGATAAGCTCCATGTAATCTCTCCTGTTGTTGTATATGAATTAAAATATCAGCCCCTAGTCTGTAGGGTCTATTTCTGCTTTGTTATTTTCTGGAGTTTCTAGGGCATTATTTGTAACCTTATCTCTTGGGTTTGAATTGCCTCTTTAATTCTGGATCCTGGTGACCTTCCCTTTCTTTCATTGGAGTTCAGCTACATGATTAACCAGATATTTCTGTTGCAGTGAGGACAGACTCCCTAATCCCCATTAGAACCCAAAGCTCCCATTAGATTTTATATTATATTATATTATTCTTCATACAGAGAGATGGTGTGTTTTATTTATGTTTATCCCATATAGTACTTATCACAGTACTATAAAACCCCATCAGAGCTTAATGAAAATAGGCAGGATGAATTTTACAAATGAATGAATGGAGGCAGCTTTAAATACCAAAGGTTAAGCAAGAGAAGTCTTTAACACTTTAAATAGACAAATTCAGTCTACTCCCTTCAAGTCATTAGAAGGATTAGGTGGGGAGTGGGAGTAGGGAGTGAGGAATATGCTGCAAGGAATTACCTTTCTTATTAACGCATAAGCAATTGCAATGTACTGATTCTTTTTGGAAAAAAAAAAAAAGAGCGCCATGCTGGTTGCTGTCCACAGAAATTCTGCCAACATCCTGGTGGTTGCTGGTTTGTAATTTTATGGGTTTCCAGAGGATCAAACACTGTATTATTATGTTTGGCTACTAAGTCGGGTCAGCAGTTCAAAAGGAGAGAGAAGGGGAGTGAAATGGGTATGAGGGGAAAGAGTGAACATGTGTAAGTTGGTGTAGTTAAAATTATAGATTTAATTTACTGAGAGTGAGGCAGCGTTTACTGAATCTCAATTTCATTTTTAAAAGAAGACAATTATTATGTAGTTAGATTTGTGTTCAAACTGTTTTATAAGAGTTAAAGATTTGGCAAATGTGTGCGATTTTTAATTATAACTGCAAAATAAATCAAATTTAATAAGGTATTTGCTCCATGTATATTTTTTTACAGAGATTCTGAGTTGGAACCTTTTTGTATCAACAACAAAAACAAACAGATTAGTAAACATATCCCAGGTCCCTCTCCCTTCATAATACTTTTATCTACTTAAATATTCTGTTTAGGAGTATTGATAGTAAATATTACAGGTATGATTATTGACATTTAAAAATGACATTCAATAATTATTGATGATCAAAATATATAAACTATTTCATATACTTAAACAATGTGTGTATTTGAAATAAAATTGAAATGATTAACATAAGAAATTCTGTACCTTGACTGTGTCATCTCTGAAATCTGCATCCCTGGCAATTTCTTTAGGGTGGGTACATGTGTAACGTGTAGCATGAACAGTCCTCTTACAGGGCTAAGAAGAAATCATGTTTGCCTTCTTTTGCCATAGTTTCTTTGCGTCGGATTCAGAAGAGGTTAGGAGAGGATTGGGTAAGACAGTGGAATCGCCATTTTTATAATATAATACAAAGTAATGAATCCTCTATCTATTGCTCCTCCTTCCTGATTCATTCTCATAATAGTTGTTTAGTGGTGTTGACTCTATAATAAACTGGATACTCATTAAGTCCAGATGATATAGGAGGGAATTGAGCACTGACATAAGAAAAGCACCAGACACAATACAACTGTTTATCATCGTTACCATCATCATCAGCATCATTACTTAAGATAAAAGTGCATATAAGTCAATATATTTTATTTATCCATTATAGTCAATATTCCATTATTCTTTCATCAAACAAGTATTTATGTAACACTTACTCTATGTTCTAGACACTAGGAATGCCACAGTGAAGAAGATCTTTGTGTCCAAGAAGCATACATTGTGACAACAAATCAGAATGGAGGTACAAGAAATCAGAAAACAAGTAATGTAAGTGCTACAGATAAAATAGAGAAAAGGGATCGAGATTGACTGGCTTGTGTTGGAGGAACTACATTAAGACCAGGTAGACAGGGATGACCTTTCTGAGAAGATAACATTTATGGAGGTATCTGAAGGGCAAAAAGGAACCTCCTGTAAGAAGACTAAGGAAAGACATTAACAGCAAATAAACAGGATCAGGTCCTCCCCTAGCAGTTTTGGGTTCTAAGATTATAGTATGAATGGCAGTCTACACACCCCATCTCT
Source organism: Tolypeutes matacus (assembly GCA_026826555.1). Classification (NCBI taxonomy): domain Eukaryota; kingdom Metazoa; phylum Chordata; class Mammalia; order Cingulata; family Chlamyphoridae; genus Tolypeutes; species Tolypeutes matacus. Next base: position 10,872,174 of record JAKSZT010054478.1, read on the forward strand.
AAATATTTAAAAGTTATAAATTAAGCTAGCAAACTGTTGATAACATATTTTCCATCCTCCCACCTTGACAAATAAACCTTCGTAACAACCTGGAAGGTCTGTTGTGGTCTTGGACTCCTTACAAGTCCTCACTGGCACATGGCGACATGGGGGGAGCCAATCCCCACTCCAAGGACCAGTCTCTGTTCTCTTCCCACCCCTGGCTCTCTCCCACAATGTAAGGAGCCCCCATGCTCATGTGTGGACACTCCAGTCCATATACCTAAGCTACTTTACATCCCTCCTCTCAGCCACCCCTTCTTAACCCCTTGGGCCCAGAAGGTGTATATGCTTGTGATCCACCCACCATCTGAGAACAGACTTGGGGTGCAAGCCTGCACGAAAGCAGTCTTTGGAACATTCCCACGGTCTTGGGTACCCTGAACATGGCCTAGAAAGAAGGGGTGCCATGTCCCTCCGGCCCTGTGTTCCTCCTGGCCCTGTGGGAGGGGGTGTTGCTGAAGGAAGGACAGAGTAGAGCTTTCTACACTGCTAGGGTCAGGGGAGGAGTCACTCTTGCCTGGATCTAATGTAGTAATGAACCAGACTAAAGAGGTTTTGAGGGGAACTATTGTGTATAACTTGCTTCGGCCTGGTGGTCTGGAGGGTTCCCCAAATCAAATTTCACGTCAGTATTTTCCGCCAATCTGACCTTGCTGAAAGTCTTCCTTTTTTTTAACCTGTGGTCCAAATCTACTCTTGACATTTCTGAATGTAAAGCTCTGAGGCTGTGACTATGTTTGGGATATTTGAGAAAAAAATAAAACACCAAAATGCCAGAATGCTTGGTATATAGTAAGCAAGGAGAAGGGAGACAGGAGATGGGGTCAAGAAAAAGCCAGAGTCCAAACACACGGGGACTTTTAGGCCATGTGGAGGAGTTGATATTTTCTAAGTGTAATGCAAAGTTATTAACTTAAGAATAACTAGCATTGCTTTGCCTCACACATACTGGCATTCTTATCTGTTAAAATGCATGTTCCCAAATGCCATTCTGGCTTGTACACTTCCACAGAATAGTTTCCAATCAAGCATCTGGTATCACTCCTCTCCTCCTCACCCTTTATAAAAGTATTGCTCCTGCCACAATATCTACATGAGGAAAGCTTCATTTTATGGGTAAGAACACCGAGGCTCAGAGGCGTTAAATGGGCGACAGAATGAAAAATGTTTAGGGGTATGGAGACACCTGATTTGGGTCCTGAGTATCCCATATGTTGGCCACATGACTTTGGATGAGTTACCATCTCTACCCTAAGTTTCCTCTCGCGGTCCCAAATGGGGATACTAATACTACCTACCACATAGGATTGTTGAAGGAATTTAAATGAGGCAGTGCATGTAATGCATTTAGCAGAATGCCTGACACATAACTTATGATCAATGGATATTGGCTTATTGTAATTAATACTACTTGTGTTGCTATTACTACTACCTCTACCATTACTAGTTTTCGGAGCCAGATCAAATTCAGCAATTGAGGAAACGTAAACTCAGATTTTCTGATTCAAAGACTGGGGCTTAGCAGCTTTAAATGATGTTATTTCAACAACAACAACAACAAAAAAAAACCAACCAAACAAACAAAAAAACCAGTACTATTATTCAGACAGTCACCATCAAAATATGAAAGGAAGTAAAGTCAGGGCATTGATATCTCATAATTATGTAATGTCAAAGGCATTCCCCCTTCTGTGCAATCACTCTTACCATGGAGCTGACTAGGAATCAGCAATTGGAGGAAGCTCCTGAGTGGTCACACAAATAGGGAGTGACAGTTTGGAAATATAAAACAATGAGCTACAAAAACTAATTACTATTTGGCTTTGGCTTTAGGGAGTGAGAATCAAAATCTCCTCTCTCTCTCTCTGTGTGTGTCTTTTCACATACACACACAGGTATATATATAAGGAATATGTATATAGTTTTCCCTCTGTTGATCTCTTTTCTCTTAGACCCACATTGGTGCTGTACAGTTATTGTGGATAATCCACTCATAATCAATAGTTAAATATGAATGTGACAGACTTAAAATTCCAACATGTTTATAAATATCCAGCTCTTTGAGACCTGTATTATAGTCATAAAAAGTTCACTGGGTTAGGATACAGTGGCAAGGTTTTTTTACAGAATCAAATATTTAATCTCAGACCCTGTACCCAGACATTGAATTGCTTCTAGGAAAACTTCTAGCCGCTGTTGGTGATAAGACTTTTGAGCTTGGGCGGACCTGGTATCAAATCGTGGCTCTTCACAAGGGCAAGTTTCAACTTCTCTAAACTTCAGGTTCCTTTTCTGTAAGGGGGGCTGTTAGAAATTGTAACTTTTTGTTGTTAGTATTTTATTATTACTTGAAATTTGTGCTAAAAGACTGAGAAACTCAGACTAATCCATACCCACTACTCAGGTTGAATATCTTTGACAAAAATCTTAAAGTGCAAGTTTCTTGCCTAGTTTCACCGGAAAGCAGGATCTGAGGCAAGGGCTGTGTGCAGGCAGTTTATCTGGGGGAAGTGATCTCACATGTGAGGAATAGAGGACTAGAGAAAGTGAAACAAGGATGGAAGGAAGGTCAAAGGAAAGGAGCACCAGGGTCAATAGCGCCATTGCCTATACCCTCGGGGATCCTCTGAGAAACGGGATATAAGGCACCTTAGAACTGACCACCTGAAAGCAGGAAGAGAAGCACCTTTATTCACTAGCTTCCATTCCCCAGGTTTAAGGGTTGGCCAATGGGGCAGTGATTCCCTTGCCCTTCCAGGATCCACATATGTATGTGAGTGCCCTAAGGTTCTTGTAATCATTCCACTGTGTGGATGTCCCAGCGACCCCAGAGCAGAAAGTGAGAGACACTCATTGCAGTTGAAGTAAGAGGCTTTCAGGTAACCCTTGATGGAAGCTGGCTGCCATGGCTGTGGTCATAGTAAAAGACGGGTCAAGAGGATGTGAGGCAGAGCCCAAGAGGTATCTTCTAGAAGCATTTTCCCTAACCATGGGTTAATAGTAACATTCCATCCTTCAGTAGGAGACCCTAGATTTTTATTATAATATTTTAAATCAAAAGAATATAAACTTGCTTATAAATTCTGATAATTGCTACTTCCTCTGGGGCAGAGGAAATGGGAAGTAAATGCATTTTTCCCTCTTCTATCTAATATAGGGTTTCTCAACCTTCGCACTATTCATATTTTGGCCTGGACAATTCTCTGTTGGAGATTGAGAAGGGTGGAGACTGTCCTGTGCATTGTAAGACTAGAGCCAGTAGCACCACCCCCCTTCCTGCTGTGACAACCAAAAATGTCTCCAGACACTGGCAAGTGTGCCCTGTGTGGATGGGTGGGGAGCATTGCCCTCAATTCAGAACCATGGTTCTAATGAAACTGAGCTGTCTCTTTCTTGCTTTTCCTTTCTCTCTCCACACCACTCCCTCCTACCACCGATCCCTGCAGCAGCTCTAGTGGCTCATTCACACAAACAGCAACTGCTTATGACTCATGCCCCCATCCTAGTGATCTGTACCAACCAAGACGTTTTTCTGCAGTTCTGTTTAATAGAAGTGTTATTAAAAGCAAGTTGATAGGGCCAATACAACTGGATGTAATTAAGAGCAATTAAATAAAAGAATCTCCTGAAAAAAAATAAAAAGGGCATACTCAAATAGTTTGCTACAATGAGGTATGTTGAAAATATTTTTTATGTATTTTTGCTCCATGTTAAAATGCTCCTCATTTAAAAGGGAACTGTTCACAGAGTATTCCAGAATGTTTCATTTTGTAAGTATACACCATTATCAGCAAACAATGAAAATAAATCTGTCCAGGAACATTTTTTCTCTTTCAAATGCTACATCTTTTTAAAAAAGCAAACTGTTGATTTACCAGTTTTAGATTTACAGAAAAATTGTGAGGGTAGTACAGAGGGTTCCCGTATACCCAATACCCAGTTTCTCTGATTATTAGCATCATACATTACTATGCTACATTTGTCACAATTAATGAACCAATACTGATATATTATTTTCAACTAAAGCCTATACTTTATTCAGATTTCTTTAGTTTTTCCCTAATTTCCTTTTCCATTTCCAGGATCTTTCCCAGGATAGCATATTACATTTAGTTCTCATGTCTCCTCAGGCACCTGTTGACTGTGCCAGTTTAAAGCATACATTTTAATCCTGGGCTCCTAAATTAACAGGCATCGGGTCAACTTTAAGGTACCCCATTGCTGAGGACTAGTGATGACTACGGAATGAGGAAGCAAGGGCCAAGGCTTTGCTATCTGTGTGTGCAGAAGGGGAATGCCAAGTAACTGGAATTTGATTAGATATCACTAACGTTGAAACAAAAAAGAATATAATTTCATAAGCATGCAAAAGGTTCCTAGATACACAAAGACTTTCTCTGGCTTTGGATTCTGGTCCCAGCCTCCCCTTTCAGCCTCATTATTTTTAGCTCCTCTTAGCATGTCCTGAGGTCAAGGTGTCCATACTATTCCCTTTTCCTGAATGTACCCCAAGATGTGCTGACTCATTTGCTAAATCCGTTTGCAATGTCTTTCCCTCACATCTCTACCTATTGGCATCCTAACTAACCATCCAAGGTCACCTCCTCTACTGCACCTTCCCAATGGTCAGGATCGGTTTCCCCATCTACTCTGCCCCACAGTCCTTGGCTGGTACCTTTTACCAGTTTATTTTGTATTCTAGAAGTGTACACATAATAATAACAATGATAATTGTCATTCATCACGTTTTACCCTGTGCTCTTTACCAAGCGCTTTTCAGGCATTACCCCCTTGATTTTCATAACCCTATACGATAGCTAGTGATTATCCATTTTACAGAAAAGGACACTAAGAAGTAGATATTACATCTTATTCATCTCTACATACATGAAGAACTTAGTCCAGTGCCTTATACATTAAAGGCATCCACTACATGATTATTGAATTGATTTTCTTAAATTAAAAAATATATCTAATCACCAGTATTCTGGCCTCTAAGCTTGAATCCAGCAACTCTGAAAGTGAGTTGGAAGAATGCTCTTGGGAGGAGACAAGCTAAAAATGCCTTCTCATTAAAGTAATGATCAGAAATACCAGTGAACTTGGGAAAGATAATTCCTTCAGGGTTTTCCGGCTATAGACAGATCTGGGGCCTAACTCTAATTGTAGGAAAGAGTGCCCTGTCCAGGGCTCTTCCCTTGCCCACACTGGAAAATGACAAGGTGTGGTGGAATGCACTATGCTGTGGCATTCAGGAGACCAGGGGTTCAGCTCGCAGCCTGCCAGCACTCACTCTGTTACCTCTAGAATGTTCCTTAATCTCATTGGACTCCAGTTTCTTCACCTGTAAAATGCTGGTGAAGGATCTTGGGCAAACTCTAAAGATTCTTCCAGTCTATGATTTTAAGTGCAATTATGTGAGTACTGGAAGCAACGCTCATCCGCACCGCCTTTTTGGAAAAAAGGAAAGGAAAAGGGAAAAGAAAAACACTTCCATAAAAGTATTTATAGCACAGCCAGTGACTATGAATCATGGCATAATTAATTCTCTTCTATAAAGTTCCCTTGTTCCCTAACTTAGTACAATAGTTCCCAAGCCCTTCTCAACTGCAGTGCCATTGACAGATAACGACATTTTCCTTGTCTCTTTGCACTGAATCAGTCCACACCATCCAGGCTAATCTCCAAGGTCTCTGCCAACTCTAAATTTCTGTAGCTGCATGATTCTGATTCTCTGTGACTGACCATAGGACATTGTCACCTGAAGGGACATGAGATAAATTTCATGTGACTTAACAAAGCTCTAGATCAATTTCCTCACACCCATTCTGCCAATCAAGTTTTTAATATTAAATGCTTTGCAATTTAATTATGATTTATCCACAAAATTAGTCATAGGCTGGTTCTAAATTGTTCTATGGCAAGGCTGTATCTACTGGAGATAACAAGTATCCTCTTCTGCAGTTGTGTTTGAACCTCCATTTACTAAATCTGATTCTTTCTGGTACAGCTTCCTGATAACCTGTCTTCTCAATAACATTTTCAGAAGAATGTTTTCTGATAAATATTTCCCTCTGACTTCGGGTCCCAATCTAATATTCTTAAAGTAGAATTTAGGGAACTATCTACAAGTACTCATGCCAGAGAGCTTGATATCATCTTGATGATATTTTGTTAATTTTGATTTTATTTGCTACATGTCTACACCCCAATGTTGATTTGAGGCAACCATATCTTTTCTGTTCCTTCTCTCTGAATTAGGGCCTTGATGAATTAGTACAATGCCAACTATGGACTGATTTTACATTGAGAAAACCCACAGAATAACAAGGTAAGAAAAATGTCTTGCCTGGGCAGGATGAATGCATGAGCTTTCACTCTTCCCATTTATTCCCTTCTCACATCACCTTTGAGTTTTGATAGGAGTCACAGGAATAAAGGATAATGTGACCATGATTTAGATTTACTATTTGACCTTCAACAAGGCAGTTTACCTTCCTGATATTAGTTTCCTCACATGTAGAATAAACAACCAGGGCTGGGTGACTTTAGAGGACTTTTAAAAATTGTTTTCAAAAGGAAAGATTCAGGGAGTAATCTGGAATAATATAGCTGCCCAAGCTGGTTCATGCCCTAAAATAATAGATGTTTCAGGGTCATTTTAAAGTTCTTTATGTGTGTGGGTTCATTGAGGTTGGTGGGCCACACTGTGGGAGATGTTTGTGTGGGATGTGGTGGGAGGTGTGGGAGGTGGGCAACATGGGAATCCCAGTGGGTTCCGTGTAGTGTTTTGGGTAATCTAAGCACCTCTTAAAATATATGCATATATATATATATATATATATATATATATATATAAATAACATTTTTGTAAGCAAATACACATATATGCATATATATTTATATATCATTTTACAAATGTTTGTATATATTGTGAGAATTTTGATTTTTACCCATAATTAAAAAAAAAAAAAAGTTCTTTATTTTACCTTAATTTAAAATAAAATGACACACCTTTGCTGTATCCCTTCAGGGTAATACTACATAAAATGTATAATGCATAGGCACAAGAGTGGTGAATTTATCCAATAGAAACGGCATCATCCTTTTATCTCCTGAGATAGTAATAAAACTTTGCGCACTGCACTTAAAGCCTAACCATTTTGGAATCACTCAGAAAACAATCAGTCTGCCACAAATGTCTCCAAGAAAGATAGTGACGAGCTAGATAAGAAGTGCAATTCTTGGCAGAAATAGCCAGTTTTCTGAGAGCAGGGTTCTTAGCATCCACTTGACCCCAAATTGAACAGATTTGAAAACACTCAGGGAATTCCAGCTTGGTGTGCCTGTTTCAATTCTTTCAAGCAATAGTAGTTAGTGCCTAAAATACTCTTCTTAAAAGTGTGTCTTTCAACCATATTTTTCAATCTGTAAGCACAAGACAGTGCAGGTGCAATAGCGGCACTCTTTCAAGTTTTTATTCTGACATTCCATTTTGTGAGAGAAAAAAATCACCATTTTTACTTTAAATCTTATAAACTACATCTTACAAATGCAAAAAAAAAAACTTTTGAGGCCTCACATAAGATAGCAGTTAAGACTTGAGATATCCCATTTTGGGTTATCTGCAGTATTAGTTATTTTGCACTCTCTAGAGCAAAGGTTCTTAACCTTTTTTGTTCCGTGCACCCCTTTGCCAGTCAAGTGAAAACCATGGACCCTTTACTAAGTCCACACTATACTGTGTATTATTTAATAAATATATCACACTTGCACCAACGCGTCCCCGCATGAATAATGTTTTTTTGAATTTCAATTCAAGCTCACGGACCCCTGGTTGAGAACCCCTGCTCGAGAGTCTACCCTTGCCTGTAGCAGATCTGATTTCATACTACAGGTCCAAGTGATCTATATATACAATTTCAGAATGTAGGAGAAAGTTATGGGTGAGGGGTGCACAGATGCTGCCCGTAGGATTAGAAAGGAGATATCGAATATTCAAACAATGTTACCATCCCATACAGCAGCACAGGCCTCCTGCCTGGATGTATGATGGAAGCGGGCAGGCTGGTCTCAGTTTAGTCCAGGCAACTTTATTTCTTGAGCTCGGTATCTTAGTTGCGATTTTCCCAGGATGCTGAACATCAGAGCTGACTTCTCACAATGAAACTTCTTCCTCATAATTTCCTTAGCCAGTGAGATAAGAGATCTGTCAGGGAGAAGTTCTTATGTTCAAAATGGCAAGTTTTGATTTCTATGCACTACAAAAATGAGCTCCAAATAGTAACTGTTTGAAATAAAATAAGCATTAATTTCAGATTAAGTTTACCAAATGTGTAAATATTTAGTCTTGCATTGTTGCCTTGATCTAGAGAAAACATCGTCATTTTTTATCTGGGTCATGTTGTTGGTTCCAAGTCTCTTTTCTATATGATTTGTCTGCCTCAAACTGGAAGGCATGAAAAAGAAAACGTGGAGAGGAAAAATAGGGGGATATTTCCTTGTCTAAAACAAAACAAAGCAAAACAGAAAACGCTACTAATTCTAAAACTAAACAAGTCACAAAACAACCTCTCCTTTTGCATGACAGACACATGATAGAAAGCAGAATGGGAATTGTTTCCCACATTGTGTGCTATCATTCACATAAAAATAGAGTTTGCTCCATTTATATCCCATTGTTCTTTAAAATAAAGTTGTTTTTATACCAACAAGTCTGTTAACAATTCGATTAACAGCACATCACTTTAAATGGTTCTTGTTTTCCATGGATTCCCTTTGGCAAATCAGGGTTTCATTATGTGACATTTTTCATAGGAAAATTATTTCATACAGCTAAAACCTGTAAATTACAAATGAAATTATGTGGCACGATACAATACCCAGGACACAAGGTTATAGAACTTCCCATTTTTGAGTCAGCAGGTAACCACCTGAGTAATGAAATCATGATAGGAAGGGAATGGTCAAGGTTTATCAGATCCGTCCTCTAGTTCTGAGCAGGATTATATACATCTAAAGTCTCTTAAAGAGATTAAAGCCTTCCCTATTTTAAAGCTTCCAAGGGGGCGAAAAACATTGAGTAGTATAGTTTATTGGAAAGAATAGGTCTTTAGATTTACACATATATTTCAATGCTAGCTCCTCCACATATAGACTGTATGACCTTGGAAAGTTACTTGCCTTTTTAAAGCTTAAGTATTTGTTCCCCTACATTTCCCCCTCAAATCTCTCATTAAAGGTTAATAATAACGACCACACATATTGTGAAGATAACTGTTTAATATGCATGGTGAAGTGCAAGTGAAGAGCGGCATTTTTAAGTGAGATAACTATCATGTGGGATTTCTAGAGTTGTTTTTTTTAATCTGTAGGATGATACCTATTAATCTAGAAGATCCCTTAGAATTGGGTGCTTATGAATATAGAGATGGAAAACAGGTACCAACCTACTGTTCTTGGAGACAAAAAGCAACTGAACATTGATTAAACTGGGATCTGAGTTCTCTGGGCGCATGACCTTGTTCATAATCATGGATGAAAAGAAGTTCTGCTGGTCAGGTGGGACTCTGGAAAATTTACATGAGAAGCATAAGGATGTCCTGGCAACAAAGAGATTGAGAACAGAATTCCTTCTCTTTGAAATTCAAGTTAGTGAAAGTTGTCTGGCTGGACCAAGATGGATGACCTTGATTAATGCCAGATGTCAAGGACTGTTGAAGAGACTCTGGGATCAAAATGTCTAAGAGGACCAAAAAGATATGCTTAAGAGTTAGTTCCTAGGACAAGAGCCACTTATTGAAGGTGGACTTTGGACATTGGACTGCTGGAGCTGGTTTGTATTGGTTCAAAGAGCCTATTTTGCATATTTCTTCCCATATCCGCATTCAGTGACTTCACCTTGGTAGATTGTAATTGGCTAAGGTGGGAGAATTTACACCACAGAAACTGGTAAATGTTACAAATCCACCACCTCCCTCCCCCAGAGGATAAATTGTTAAACATTTATCAGGGCGCCACCAACTTTGGGTCCAAACACTGGACCCAGCCTCAAAGCTGGTGTTAGGCTTTTGCTCTAAGGAGGAGGTGTGAGAGAAAATTGGGAGAACTGTTTTACTAAAGAGCATTTCTCCAGTGCCATCCCAAGCACACTGAGAAGCAACTGAAAAATCTTAGTTCCTGGTCTAAAGAAGATAGACACAGACCAACAAGAGGGCAGCAAAAGCCCCAGGAGAGCCAGATTTTATGGGTTCTCCACAAACTATGTAAATTTCCAACCCTAATTTCCCAATGCCCATTCCCTCGTAGTAAAACAGACTGTAGCTTATAAATCTCCCTGTCTGTCAGAGTGTTCTCAGCTCCTAATCCATTTGCAATCAACTTCTATTTTGTTTGATGTGGTATGAGGGATGGAGGTTTCTTGAATCTGGTAAGGGAAATGGAAAGAATTCAGTTTTTGGTGGTAAAAAAAACTGGGGAATAATTCTTTTCATATCACTGAGGAAAACACTAGCCTTATTCTTTGGCCTTTGCTTTCATAAATAAGCTTATTAAGTGTGAAAACAGCATCAGAGCCATAGCTTCCCTTAGCATCTTGATTTATTTTATTCTTACCATTTCAAAATGAAAAGAGTTAGTTGTTGAAGGGACGTGTCCCTTGATAAAAATGTCCTTTCCCTCCTCCCCCACCTCTACCGCAGTTCACTGCCTAGTGCTTTCTCAGTGATGTCATTTTACTGGTTCTAGTTTTTCACACTCTTTCCAAGCAGAAGGACACCATTGGACAGAAGCCCTCCATTACTTCTTCACTGCTTGTCTTCTTCTTTTCTTAAGCATGCTGATATCTTGGTCACATCTTGACCTTTATTTCCCCAGGATTCTGGGATATAATATATCACATATGTTACAGCCAACTAAAGATGAGTTGGTGAAGAAGGATGGATGGCTTATATCTTGCATGATGAGCCTGGGGATGGTATTCTATTTTCTCCAACATATCTTATCAGTAATGAATAGCACTTTGCACTTCTCACTGCACTTTCATTTATATCATCTGCTTTGATTCTTGTGCAGCCTTATAATATGAATGGTATTATGCCATTCATTCCACAAATATAAGGGTGTGATGCTATGCTAGGTATAGAGGAGACAGTACTGAAGAAATCATGTCTTTGCCTTCAAGGAGATTATATGCCAGTGGGGGATAAAGATAGATAAATGGCTCACTGTATTTATATTATAGGCAAATAATTGCTATGACAGAGCTCCATGGGAAACATAAAAAAGATCACTGATGTTTTGGGGCTGACTTCAAGGAGGTGATAGTTTAATGGCAATATACAAATCAAAATAAACATATAGAAGACAACCAGCAAGATGGCAGCAGAGTAAGGAGCTTCTAGAGTCAGCTCCTGGTACAGGGCAGTTAGTAATCACCCAGAGCTATCTAAGGCACCTGTTTGGGGGCTCCAGGAGACCAGAAGAGCATCCTGCAACATTCTTGAAAGAATGGAAGCAGGAGACTGCCCATCTGCAGAGAAGACTCTTAAGTAGAGTACCCCACACCACAGCTGCCTTGGGAGCTGTTCCACGGCTGGAATTAGAAGCTCCACTTCCCCAAAACAGGGGAGGAAGAGGCAGTTGGGACCCAACATCAACTACTGATTAGTAAATCTGGCAGGCTAAAGTATAATCCTAAGAACAGCTAAAGTTTGAACCTGTTCAAGTCAGGAAGAGGCCGGTAGCTGCCATCTTAACTCTACCTATGGCATGAGGGAAAGTGGGGCTGACTGAAAATCAGTGCTGGTAGGGACCGCCTTCTTTCCATCCAGATCAGATTGCAGCTCTAGGCTAAGCCCCAGGCCCACCTCGGGCAGGGAGGAAACTGAGGGGACCTGTGACAGCTTCTCTGGGAAAATACAGGTCACAATGCAGAGGCAGGTCATCATCCTACTCTGCCAGTGCAAACCACTCAGGAGCTACTCAGTGACTGGAGTTGGGAGCTCCACTTGCCAAAAAGAAGAGACTGTTGGGCACCGATTTCAGCTATTGATTAGTAAATTCAGCTGGCTAAAGTATAACCCTAAGAACAGCTAAAGTTTGAACCTGTCCAAGTTGGAAAGAAGCTGGTAGCCACCATTTTAACTCTGCCCCCAGCATAAGGGGAAGGCAAGCTGACTGAAAATCAATGACGGTAGGGACCGGTTTCTTTCACCCAGATCAGCCGGCAGCCCTAGCCTGTGCTTCAGCCCCACCTCTAGCAGGGAGGAAAGTGGGAGGCCCTGCACCAGCCTCTCTGGGTAACTGCAGGGACATTTGGTTAGTACAGACTGAAAAGTTGTAAGTCTACTGGGGCAACTGGTCATTTCGGACCTGCATAGCATAGATTGCTGCCCACACCTGCAGCTCCATCCCCACCCCAGGCAGGGGAGAAAGGGGTGTGAAGCTTCATCAGTCTCTCTGGGCAACTACAGTCTAGGTTTGCATGACTTGGATTATTACACACAGCTCTGGGTCTGTCCCTACCCCTGGCAAAGGAGAAAGTTGGGAGATGCTTCATTGGTCCCTGGAGAAATACAGGCAGCTTGAGCCTCCACAGCTTACAGCACCAACTACATCCTTGGCTCCTACTACACAACCAGCAAGGGAGAAAGGATAAGAAAGCCCTAAACTAAAGAGGGAAACAGTACCCAGAATAAATACATCTAGTAAGCCAGATGGCAGGACATCAACAAAAAATTACAATCTACACCAAGAAAAAGGAAGATATGGCCCAGTTAAAGGAATAAGATAAGCCTCCAAATGTCACAAAGAAGTTGAGACAACTAATCATAGATTTTCAAACAAATCTCCTTAATAAATTCAATGAAATGGTTAAAGAGATTAAGGATATTAAGAAGACATTGGATGAGCATAAAGAAGAATTTGAAAGCATACATAGAAAAATGGCAGATCTTATGGGAATGAAAGGTACAATAAATGAAATAAAAAATACACCGAAATCATATAATAGCAGACTTGAAGAGGCAGAAGAAAGGATTGGTGAGCTTGAAGAAATGGCTTCTGAAAGCAAACATAAAAAAGAACAGATAAAGACAAGAATGGGAAAAATTGAACAAGGTCTCAGGGAACGAAACAACAGCAAGAGATGTGCAAACATACGTATCATGGGTGTCCCAGAAGGAGAAAAGAAGGGAAAAGGGGCAGAAGGAATATTTCAAGAAATATTTGGTAGAAAATTTCCAATCCTATTGAAGGACATAGATATCCATGTCCAAGAAGCACAACGTACTCCTTTCCAAATAAACCGGAATAGACCAACTCTGAGACGCATACTAATCAGAATGTCAAATGCCAAAGACAAAGAGAATTCTTAGAGCAGCAAGAAAAAAGCAAGACATAACATATAAGGGATACCCAATAAGATTAAGTACCGATTTCTCATTGGAAACCATGGAGGCAAGAACACATTGGTATGATATATTTAAGAAACTGCAAGAGAAAAACTTCCCGCCAAGAATCTTATATTTGTAACCAAGAGACTGGCATTATAGGAAATACAAAATGGTGTGCTACAGCTTGAAAGAAAGAAAAAAAAAAAGGATAGAGAGGCCTGGAAGAGAATCTAGAAATGAAGATTACATCAATAAAAGTAACAAAAAGTGTCAAAAGAGTGGTGAAAATAAAATGTGATGGATAGAACCCAAATTTTTAGGAATAAACTTCACTAACATTGTAAAATACTTGTGTTCAGAAAACTAGAACTCATTGTTATAAGAAATCAAAAAAGACCTAAATAATTGGAAGAACATTTTCTCATGGATTGGAAGACTAAATATCATTAAGATGTCAATTCTACTCAAATTGAAATACAGATAATGCAATCCTGATAAAATTTCCACCAACTTTTTTTTAAATAAATGGAAAACACAATTATCAAATTGATTTGGAAAGGTAAGGCATCCTGAATAGCCAGAAACATCTTAAAAAGGAAAAGTGAAGTTGGATGACTCTCACTTCTGGACTTTAAATCATATTACCTAGCTAGAGTGGTAAAAACAGCATAGTACTGGCAAAAAAAAAAAAAAAAAAAAAAAAAAAACAGGCACATAGACCAATGGAACTGAATTGAATGTTCAGAAACAGACCCTCACATCTATGTTCAAGTGATATTTGAATAGCCTATCAAACCCACCCAGCTCAGGCAGAACAGACCATTAAACAAATGGTGCTGAGAGAAGTGGATATACATAGCCAAAAGAAAGAAAGAGGACCCTTTTCTCACACCTTATACAAAAATTAACTCAAAATGTATCAAAAACCTAAATATAAAAGCAAAAACCATACAGCTTCTAGAAGAAAATGTAGGAAAATATCTTCAAGAACTGATGGTAGGTGGTGGATTCTTAAAGAGATAAGAGGAGGACTGGGATGGACTACTGATGTTTAATGTATGTAGAAGTTTTAATTAACTTTACTGTAAAAGTGTGAAAATGTATATAGTGGATGGTAACATATTATAGTGAGTAAAAGCCGGTTTATAAATGTGAATGTGGCTGAAAATGGTAGTCTTAGGAGGTAAATGCCAACTGACAGAAAGCTAGAGAATAATCTAGGGACTGAATAACACAGTAAACCCAGAGGTGGATGAGAATTGTGGTTGATGGTACAGATGCAAGAGTGTCCTTTGTGAACTACAGCAGATGTACATCACTATTGCAGGAAGATGGGAATGTGGAGAAGCCTGGGGAAAATATAACTGGAGTGACCTATGTACTATGCTTAACAGTAATAATGTAATATTCATGCATCTATCCAAAGATGTAGTGTTGATAACGAGAGAGTATGGAAAAAGTGTGCCATATGTACATGATGGACCATGGTTGGTAATAAAAGTCTGATGATATTATTTCATAATCTGTAACAAATCTTCTACCATGGTGTGGTGTGTTGATAGAGGGGTGTTGTGTGTGAATTCTGCACATGTGCATGATTGTTTTGGAAGTTTACAACTTCTGTCATAAAAATATATTTTAAAAATAATAATAGGGTATGTTGGGGGGGAAATTCACCAAATATAAGGTCAGGACTATAGTTAGTAGTAAAATTTTTACAATATTCTTTCATGATTTGTAACAAATGTCTCGTAACAATGCAAGGTGTTGATGGTGGGTTGATGTATGGGACCCCTGTGTGATGTTATGAATGTTTGCTTTGTAAGTTAACAACTTTTACTATACACTTATTGTTTGTGTATGTTTATGTATAAATGACATAAAAATAATAATAGGGTGGGTTGTGGGAAAATACTTTGGTTACTAGTAATATTTTGATGATACTCTTTAATCATTAGTTAAAAATGTTTCGCAACAATGCAAGGTATTGGTGGTAGGGTGAGGTATGAGAGCCCTGTATGATGTTATGTATGTTTGTTTTGCAAGTTCACAACTATTACCATACACTTATTGTTTAAGTACGTGTATGTATGAGTGATATACTTCAATAAATTTTTTAAAAGCCATGGGGAAAAGAGAAAAAAAAATATATGGGAAGAATCTTTATATCTTCCATAGGAAAACAGAGGAAAGAAAGGCAGTAAGAATAATTTTGGAAAAAAAAATTAAACGCCTCATTATAAATGAAGAAACCAAGTCTCAGAGAAGGGAGGAGGATTACCCAAGGCCACCTGGCTACTATGGAGTATAGCAAGAGTACTGTACTCTTGCTGTATTCCATACTGGATTGTACTGGATTGTAATCCAGTATTCTTTCCACCACCACCCCACATTGCCTCTTGCTTGTAGGGAATATGGAGAAGAGGTAAGCAATTTTAAGTTTATGAATATTAATTATGTCCAGAAATGTATATGGCAACATGGTAATCGTTGACTTTTTATTTCAAATGGAATTTAAGTTAATTAGAAGAATAAGTGGGTCAGGAAATAATTTTTTTCCCACTTCTCCTTAACCCAGTTACAAGGGCCAGTCAAATTCGGCCCAACTGGAGTCTCTTTTAAAACATCCTATTTATGTAGCTGCAGTAGATTGGAAAGAAACAAGTGAGACCAGATGCTCATTTCATCTTAGTTTCCCACCTTCATCCTGGAACAATATTTTCTCAGAGTTCAGAGTTTCTCACTTGAGCTGAACATGATATATGACGGAATGACTATTCAGTAATTTACCTTGGATTGTGTCTGGCAGCTGCTGGGTTCCCCACCTTTAGTAACCACTCACAGTGCAAAAAACAAGAGGTTGAATTGGGTTCCAAGTTGTCTTCTGAATAAACATGTATGTCTTAAGGCAGTTCAAATCCCAATCCCGATCTCCATAGTATTATTCTCTTGCTCCTTTCTCAAAAACAGGGCCTGCTCATACTGCTCCAGCTCCCTTCAGGTTTGTTGCAGTAGTATCTGGTGGTCCCCAACAATTTATTTACTCATATGCCAAATTAATAGAAATGAGTTCTAATTCTTATTAATCCATTCTGGCAATTGCCCTTTGGTACAAGGTTGTGATTTTGCTTTATTTTTATAGTACTTGCAGTTCATAGATAGGGACCATTTGCTCTCCTTCATGTTCCCATAAGTGAAAAAACTTTAATGAATGCTTTATAATTCTCCATGCCAACAAATATTTATCTGTCTTTGTTTTTAGTGTCCTTTACATTTCTCCCCTTCCCTAGGCCTCTAGCAGTTATGAAATCCATTATCTATAATTACAAAGCTCCATTACAATTTGATAATATGCAGCAATTAATATTCACCATCTGTAGTCTTCCAAATTAATTTTTGTTTATTTCAGTACTTCAGCTGCTACATCAAAAAGTGAAAGTAAATAATTTGACAAGGGCCTTGAAAGACTTGGATATTTTCTTTCAATTGAGCAGTGTGTGATTTCCTAAAATATCTCAGGCTCTTTCTTTCTTAGAGTTTGTTTGAATGCTTCTATTGATTTTTTCATGAAACTAGAAAGGGAAAGGATTTGGATTACAAAATTTATGGCTATTTTTAGAAAAGCACTTATACATCAAAATATATTGTTAGAGATTTAAAAAGAAAAGAATTATCTTTTGTTGTCAGTGTGGTACCAACTTAATAACTGAACTCGTTAAAATGGTCAAGATTAATATTTAAAAAAACAATATAATGTTGTACTAGTTCTAATCAGAGTTTTTGGTTGAAATAGAAACAAACCCTGGGTACCTTAAGCAGAAAAATGATCTCTCACAGCATCATTTCTCAGATTCAAACCAGAGAAAGAGTCTCGAGCAGGAATCCAGGAAGGAATGGTGCAACCAAGATGTTCCCAGCAGATTTCAGGATACTACTGTTCACCAACTGATCTTTATTATTTCTGCCACTGGTGTCTTCACTCCTGGACACCAGTTGCTGCTCTGCTGGACTTCATTGCTTCTGGACATTCATTGCTATGCCATTGGAATCCTCATATTACAGTGAAAAAATTCTAAATCTAGTACTTGTTTCAGCAGAATGCTCTGGGTTCTGGGCTTCTAGGTTGTTGGTTATGTCGCATAAAAGAATTTAAGGAAACACTATAGGGTAGCAAGGGAGTAAAGTGTTTATTAAGAAACAAGAAAAGAGATAAGTACACAACCTGAGACATGTATTGCAGGAGCGCTACAGTATGAGTTGCACACGTGTGGCCCCAGGTTAGGCTTTTTAAAACCTTTCCTTCTTGTCCTTCCTAATGTTAGGGAGAAGCCCCAGCTGTTTGCTGTTCTGAATGGTTGCCTTAAGATTCCTGCCTGTTAACTCTCAAGGGACAAATGAGGAAGACTTTTGTTTGCAATTAATAGATCTAAGTTCTAGGTTTGTAATACCATACAGGTTATCTCTCCATGGGAGCAGGCCATAATGCCAATTGTGTTTAAGTTCTACACACATCACTCTGGTAATTATTGCTCCACTTGGTATGTGCTTCACACAGCCAGCATGCTGCAGCACTGTTGGTCCTTGGAGGGAAGCTCCGGTGTTCCAATGGCCTGGTGCATAGCACTCTTCAGCACTATGAAACAAAGCCAGTCTGGAGGCAATGTCTATTGTAAATCTGGCCAGATCAAGCCATTGCCGGCTGCTGCAGGAGTCTGATACTACAACATACTCTCCAGGAGCATGTCGATGTGGTAGATACTTTTATTGCTTTAGGGGTCATAGAGACCGACCTAACCAATAACTCAAATGGAGAGGCATCATGCAGGGTACTGAAGGCCTGGTTTGAATGCTCAAGAGAGTTTGATGATATTGAAATATCTCTTAATTTTATATATTTAGTGAATACTTCCAATGCAGTTTATAACATAATAAATGAACTTAACTATTTAGTACATTAGTTTTTACTTCTACACCTTTACCATGATTATGTTAATTAACAGGTATTTTACTTTATCTGTATAGGAAAAACTACTTTCTCCATTATTTTATGAAAACCAAAGATTCCTGATGGAATCAATATTTTTCCCTTACCACCACCTTAACATACAGACTCTGGTGGCCTCTGACAGGTTTCCCTGTTATGAAGTTATTCTTTGTTATTAATATCGGTTTAGGTATCTCATTAATAAGGGCTTCCTGGAATTAGCCAATTTAAAGTTTGTGGGGTCCCTCTGGGCTCTTGACCAGAGTAGGTAAGTTGGAGTCTACACCTGGATAATCATGAGAGAAAGAAGGGATATTAACACCAGTGGAAGGACAAGAGAGAGGGGTGTCTCAAATTTGACTTTCCCTAAGCCATTGGGAGCAGAAGTTTCCATGGATTCAAACAGGGAAGAATAGAGTGGTTACCATTACAAAGGTGAGCAAGTACACCCAGGGTAAGGCCAGTCCTGAAATAACCATTAGCAAAGGCAAACTCAGTTAAGAATTACCATCACAATAGTAGGTCCAAGGGAGAAGCTAGTCTTAAAATAACTGTAATCAAAGTTCAGTTCAGTTTATAATTACCATTACTATAGCAAGCACATGCAAGGGTGAGGCTAGACCTGAAGTAACCATAAACATAGGTAAATTAGTCTAAGATTCCCATCACAATAGCTCAAGTCTAAGGGTAAAGTCACCAAATAACCGCAATCAAATATAAGTTTAATTTAAAATTACCATCACAGTAGTAGGTCTAGGCTAAATCCACCCAGTTACAGCAATTTCAGATATTATCCTTTTTCTGTTTTATAATAAAAGCACCTACATAATGATTTTGTCTTAACTCTTACAGTTTCTAGTAAGTTTTCACTTTAAAACAAATTGGGCACTTTTGTTTAACTAAGCAACTAAAACTATTTTATTAATAACAACTTTGCTAAGTTTTCCCACTTTTCCAACAGTTGATCTAATTCCACTTGTGATTTCTTTTATACATTAAATCCAATTGCAAGATAATATTGACATTTAAAGACTCATTTTTAGGTTACCTTTCATCGTTATCCAGTTTGTAACAGGCGAGCCCCAAATCTGAGTTCCTTGGCATGAGCAGACTGATAAAGTTAAAGTAAGCACAGATTAGAACAAAAGAGAGAATTTTGCACACTTACTTGGCATAGAGAAAGACCTGATGGAAGCCATTTTCTATGAACTTTTTAATTTTAATTTATGGCATAAGAAGAGGTACCTTATTCTAGGTTTAGTAAATGGCCTAGATCTCAATTCCCCATTCACTCCCCTTATTAGGCACAACCAAGGCTAGAGAGGTCTGGAGTGGCAGGTTAGGTCCAAGTAAAGTGGCTCCCATGTTAATTAAGAAATTAACAATCTTACCTGCCATGTCAAGGGTCACCCAAGGCTCCTCCTAGTTAATGGTTCACATGTGGCTTCCAGCCCCTTCCATCCTCCCCTGGGGCAAAGCCCCAACCAAGTGGTGAGGCAGCTTGGGGCCAGGTTCCTGCTGACATTCAGCCTGGACTCAGATGGCCCTGAGGTGATGGTGCCTTTAGTAGTGGCAGTGAAAAGGTGAGCCTGCTTCTGGGCCTTATGTCTGCCCCCTCCTCACCTGCTTCTCTTTGGCGGCTTGGTCTTGATTGTTGAAAACTGTGATGGCTGTTTCTAAAAGGGAGTTAATGGAAGTTTGGGGACCCAGGGAAAGTTTCTGCAGCTTTCTACAGATATCCATGGCAGACTGGCTAATAAAATGAGTTCCTTGGAAGATCTGTCTTTCTCTAGAGTCAGGATCTACCAAAGTGTATTTTTATTGCCTCTACCAGCTTTCTTTGAAATAGGGCTGGGTTTTTGTCCTGCCTCTGAGTAATTTCCCTGAGCTTATTAAAATTGACCAGTTTGGTACTGCATTTCCTCATCCCATTAAGGAGACATGACCACATGGTCTCTGGCCCTCAGATCAGTCTGTCCCCTCCTTCCCTCTTACACAGGTTTAATTGGAATTCAGGGTTCCATTCAGAGGCCATACTTGGCCATTCTGCAGCCATGTGGTGTGGCAGGAAAAGATTAGCCTATTCCTTTTTAGACCATCAGTAGTCAGGTTGTCACAATTCCTGAGAAGACACTCCAGTGAGGAGTCTGCTGGAATGCTAGAGAAGCCACCCGTTGTTCTAGGAAGAAATGGAAAAAAAAAATCTGTCAGCTGATCTGGTATCCCTCATCCTGACCTAACTGAACTTTTGGCCTCCAAACCAAAACACCCAAGCCACTTAAGTTTTGGGGGACATTTGGAGCTAGCCTCCAAACCAAAGTGCCCAAGTTGCTTAAGTCTTAAGGGACATTGGGAGTTGCTGCTCTAGTTCCCAGCATTCCAGAAATCACAGAGACCATGTGCCTGGGCATCCCTGGGGCAAACTAGGACTTGGGTGACATCCAGACCTAGGTTCCAGACCAAAGCTGCCAAATTGAATTTTTTTTCCCTAGAAGAAGAACTGGCTTGAAACCTTTCTTTTGGCCTACTCTTGCAGAAGTTTTGAAAGGTTGGCCATGAGAGAGGCCACTGCCAGAGACCAAGTTTGCAGTTAAGCTGGAGATTAAGAAGCACATTAAGAAAGCCAAATCCTGTTTGTTCTGTGGCTTACAGGCAAACAGCTTTGGGGGCCTTGGAGGTAATGGATTAAGAGGAACACCAGGGCCTCTGGGGGGCTGAGTAAAGAACAAGCCTTTGGGCTTGGCCCAGGGTGAGAGTCTGTGTGGCCTCACAAATAAAATAAAAGACGGCACACACAGGCTTTAATTAAAAACGCACCAGTCTTCCGTGGGGGTCTGGGAGTGTTACTTGCCTCTTTGTCTCCTGGCTGGCTCGCCAAAATGTTAATGGAACACTATGGGTTCTGGGCTTTTAAATTCTTTGCTATGTCACATAAAAGAATTTAAGGACATGCCATAAGTTAGGCAAGTGAGTAAAGAGTTTTTTAAGAAACACTTTAGGTGAGTACACAACCCAAGACATGAATTACAGGCATGCTATAGGACAAGTTGTGCACATGGGGCCCCACATTAGGCTTTTTTAAAACCTTTACTCCTTCCCCTTTCTAATATTTGGGAGGGACCCCAGCTGTTTGTTTCTCTGATTGGTTTCCTTACAATCTTCATCTGTTAGCCCTCAGGGGCCTAATGAGGAGGCCTTTTGTTTAGAGGTATCTGGGGCTTCCCCTTGACCCTAGAAAGAGTTCCAAATGAGACCTCATGGCCAGATCTAGGTAGGGTCTTTCCAGCTTTCTTAGTAGCAGGGGGTTTCTGAGTGGTGTCTCACAGCCATGTTCTCTGCTGTGTCTGCCAGGTCTTCCCTGTTTTCCCTCTACTAATCTACCTCACTTGCACCTCTCTTTTTGTTCCTCAAGGGTCAAATGCAGGCTACAGCACATGATTGGCCAAGCTAGGTAATGTATCCAGAGTGCTGGAGCTTCCAAGGCACAAATACAGGGATTAGCTGATGCTCCTTTGACTTCATACTGAGAAGTGGAATCCAACCTCCCACCTATCATTTGGGTGACCATACATTCTGGCTTGCTGGAACAGTCAGGACTTAAGCCTATTGCTCAGGTATAATGATTGATAGCACTTCCCTTCATTCTATAATGTATCCAGGTTTGGGTGATAAATGATATGTTTGCCCTGCCTATCATAGAATTGTTCCCATTTAAAAGGGTGTTTAGATGCTTGACAATCAATTTTTATACTGCTTATCTCTCACCAAGATGCAAAAGACAGCAGATGTTCTCCTACCCTTTTTCTCCCAAAGAAATGAGGATGGAATCAGGATTTTGAGTATCATTACATCATGGGGTGTCTTCAGAAGTAATCCTTTTGAAAAGAATGAAGAGTCCAATGCCAGCTAAGCACAAGATTGTCTCCCTTCACTGCCCAACAATGTATTTCATTCACAGACATATTCTTTACTGATGGGCCATGAAGGTCGTGAACAAATGGAGAACTCAGTCCTCCCCATACATAATGTTATGAAATGAACCCATCACACATGTATGTACTATTATGTAGCATCACATGCCTGTCCAAAGGAGGATGTATTCCGATATAAAAGCCCACTAGAGATAGCAGCTAGAGTGTTTTATGGTTTATGCCAATGCAAGCTCAATGAGACCAAAGGGTAAAAGGGCTCCCTTTAACTCCACCCCCATTTGAGATGGTGACAAAGATAAGCCTCTGACCACCACAGCCTGAAGTGACATCTCCTTTCCTCCTCCCCACTTTTCTAGCCTATAGTATCTGGGGCATTCACAAACTCTTATCACCCTCTTCCTGGTAGTATCATTATCCTTTCTTCCCACCTAGCTGGCAAATGCTTTGATGCTCCAGACCACTTCCATTAGTAACCTTTGAAGTAGGAAACAGTGACTTGATCATGTTGGTTTCTCATTGCACTTGAGATAGTACTTTGTGTGAAGTAGGCTCTCAACAATCATTTGTAACACTATAATTAAAATTTAACAACATACAATGACATGCACAAAATAAAGACTCAAAATATATATTGAATGATTGACTATAATTCTGAATATAAAGAAACACTTGAAAATTACATAATCTCAGGAGACACTGGATGTAGAGTCCTCAGGGTCTTATAAATAAGCTAAGTTACACCAAGAAATAGATTAGGATCCTTGGGAGATTTATTCATATTGTATACTGCTAATAGAACACAATTAAATGGGGAGGGGGTGCAATCTGCTTCCCAAAGAACCTTACTAGTCCTCTAGAAGTTATCATTCTTAATTTATGTTAATGACATTATACCGTATGAATTTTTATTATCAAGGACTAAAATTTGAGGTCATTATTACTTATCTTGATATTTTAGTTCCCTTAGATGAGTTTGACCTTCACCACGGAGAAGTAATAGACTCAAAATAGACTACTCCATAGAGATCATAATAGGTGAGCTCTTTCACAGGGGTAATTGTTTTTGCTCAGGGAAATGTTCTCACCATTTTATTTTTTGTTGTTTTTCTTTCACACCTTATTTCACATAGTAAGATGCTTTCTTTAATTACCGTAATCAAGTGTGCAGCTCATAGGAAGTGACTCAAAGGAAAAAGGTGTAGACTCCTCTGAGCTGATAACATAGAAGCTGGTGAACACACAGGAAGGCCTTCGACATGGAAACACAATGTTAGTTTTGTTACAGAATTCCAGAGCCAATTAAAAGGCACCATGTCCCCTTATATTTATTTAATGAAATTGAACAAAATAAAGTTTCAAGTAAGGGTTGTGATATGTATTATATGTATGGAACTCACTTATTTTTCATTATAGTGTGTGTTTTAATCCTGCTCAAATGCCACTTTTCCCATCTCTGAGTCGGAAATGAAAATATTGCTATTCATTCAACAAATATTTTATTGAGTGTCTACTATGTGCAAGGTGTTGTTCTAGGGTCTAGAGATGTAGCATTGAACAAAACAGCCACTTTTCCTTTTCAGTCCCTGGTTATGGGGCAATGAGGAGAGAATGGGGATGGAGACAGGTAAAAAACATGAACAAATAAATGTATAGTATAAATATATGATGATATATATCTAAATATAATATAAATATATACTACCATGTAATTATAAGTGTATTGAAAAGCATCAAATGGGAAGAAGAAAAAGAAAGTGCCAGTGATGTCAGGAACTTCTATTTTAGTTGGCTGGCTAGAGAAGGTGCTCTGAAGAGATGCTGTGTGATCACAGGTTAGATGCAGATTCAGTGAGAGAGGAGGCCATGTGGATAGTTGAGACTAGAATTGACCAGACAGAGAAGTTTTTGCACTTGTTGTCATAAGGGATGTCCTTTTCCAAGGGAGGGGAAGGGGCTCAGCCAGTGAGGGAAAGTGGTAGAAGATGAAGTAAGAAAAGTAGTAGGGTCCAGAACATGTGCACCTGTTTACCTTAGTAAACCCTCTGGATTTTATTTCAAAACTTGATTTTATGAATAGAATCATGAGATCTCTGGACACCAACTTCCATAGCAACTACCTTTTCTATCTCCCTTCATCTTTTCTATGTCCCTTTCAAATACACCCAGTTTTTATAATAGTAAGGAAAAAGACCAAACATTTACTGATAATTTGGTAGTCACTGCACCAAGCATAATCCATTTCATCTTTACAACTACCTTGTGGGATTGGATTTAGGTTAACTAGCCCAAAGATACACAGTTGGTAAGTGGGGGAGCTGGGACTCCAGATAAGGGTTGTTAGACTAAAAAGTTGTGCCCACTCAGCTCTGCCACACTGACTTCTAGAATATCCATGACGCCAGTGATAGACTGGACCTTCTTCCATCATCTCACCTGAAAATTGTGTGGGTGGATTTTACCTTATATTCCAAACTATATGAAAAGTTAAATCCAGATGTATGACATAAAACAAACCTGACCATCTTCACATTATTTCCAGCCCTTGCTGTGGGGTCCTTGGTTTTTCTCTTGGCTGCCATGAGGGAGACTCTAAAGTAACTGATCCTTCCAGGGTATGGTGAAGAAGATAAGAGTCCAAGGAAGTTAGCCTGTTCTGAGGTCTTTCCATTCATATGGTTCTCACTCAAGTGGAAGTGGTGAAGCTAAAAATGGAATTGAAAAAGCCTCCAATAAGACAAAAATAAGTAAGTCAGACTATGGAACTCCAAGGACTTTATACCTTGTCTGACATTCAAGGTTAAACTATTCATCCCTGTTCCTTGTATCCCAGATAGACACATCTTACTTACATATTATTTGATGGACATAAAAAAATGATATAATAAAGGAATTGGACTTTGGGACATGAAAATATTAAGTCTCACTCTTTTTCTCTTGAGTTTTGGTTTCAAAATATTTTGCTAACAGTTAAGGAATTTTAATGAAGAGAAATATCTGTAAAAAATCTTTCCATTCACACCTCTTATAGATGTAAATACTTGTTTCATGTAAGAGTTTCCCACAACATGACTAATTAATATTAGTTTGTCATTCTGAATGCTATTCTTAAGAACTCTCCTAGCTGTGAACCAAAAGGTACATCGTACAAGTGTTTAACATTTGGAATCAGATAAAGTAGTGTTCAAACTTTGGCTTCCTCACTTACTATTGTATTTTCTTGGCTAATTAAGCTCTGAATCTCAATTTTCTAATCTGTAAAATGGGTACAATAATTCTCATAATTATACTGTGAGGTAGATATTATGTGAGATAAAGCACATGAAAGTATCTTGTACATTGAAAAGCTCACAAGAGCAAGGTGTTTTTAACAGTAACTATGGCTGTAATTCTGTCTCACAAGGTTTGTATAGTTGCTCCAAAAAGTCTGTGATTATCCAGGTTGGTATTAGAAGAGCAATTCTAAAATCCCAGGCCAGTTTCTACTGCCCATTTATCATATTCTTTGGTCTTTTTCTTTCTGACATCAATTATGCAATTATGTGTTCATTCTTAACATTAGCCTAATTAAATAATTAGGGAGCCTTGCTGGGAATGAAATAAAAGTCTTGAAATGACTCCAAGGTCAAACTGACATTAACAAAAATTATTTGCTTTCAGAATTAGTCACTACTCCTTCCTACTCTTAGTGCAATTAAATGTTGATAATATATGAGTAGATATTAGATGCATATTAGTAGCTGACTAGATAATCAGAGCTTTAGAGAATCTAACTTAACACAGTACATGGCATATGGTAAGTATAGCATTATTTAAATGATTAATATATTTAAGTATTAGCTGTTACTTGATAGTGGGCCAAAGTAATCTATAATCTTTTATTATTATCTTTTACTGTGTATACCAATAGTTGATGTTGCAGGAAGGAGCAGATTTAGACAAAGGGGATATCATTCTTGGAAGACAGCAAAATTGCAAGTTGTCATTTGCTTGACTCTGCTCTCCATTCTGCATTGCACATTTACTATTTGTAAAGCACTGTATTCTATACTGGGTGTGTAGAGGTAGGGCTGTGGGATTAGAAGGGAGAGGCAAAGACGTGCAAGAAATTTGCACAACTGCTGTCTAATGGACATAATATGAGGAGCCTGACTCGAGCATGGGGATCAATTACAATCAACAGCTTTTCCATGTCCTCCATTTAAATGTTTCAAATTTGAGATGTATTATATTTCTCTTTTTTTCCTAATTCTATTTTTTAGATACCTACATAGCATCTTTCTAATCAAACGAGAACTGATTTAAAGCACCATTAAAATTTTTAAGAATAATTGACCTTCATCTCTTTCATTTATTCTTATCATCAGTCAACAAATGCTTATCGATTGCTGACCACGTGCAAAGCTCTGTGCTAGACATTGGCGGCTCAGTGGGAACAAGTTTGACATGGCTGTTTCCTCCTGCCGTTTCTTCTATGTCATACTTATTGTGAGCAATTAAAACCATGCACAGTGGTGGAACCACTTTGAAGTTCTGCGAAAAAAGCAACACATGACTCCAAAGATTTAAAAAAAGAATTTCCTTCAATCACAGAGAGAAGTATTCACATTTTCCTTGCTATTCTATTGCAGGCAGAGGAAATAGAAGTTTGAGTAAATCTTAAGTCTGAGTGTTTTAAGATCTAAGTATTAAATGAGAAAAAGCAAGCAAGAAATAAATAATAAAAGCCGCAACAACAGGAAAAACAAATTAGGAGTCTTCTAGCTTAATCCCAAGCAATAGCCTTTAGAATAGTAACAGTGGTGATTGTTCTGTATATCCTCTTCCCATTAATAGTAGAGAAAAAATAGATGACCATTATCTGCCTTCCTTTTAATACTTGTGACCATAAATAAAAAGAGAATTGGAGAAGAAAATATTTATCTCCCTATTTGATTCATGTAAACAGTCTTTTATTATTATTATTATTATTTCTTAAAAGAAAAGCAAGACAAAAAAACATTTCATTATAAAGTTTTGGATTGTTACTAAATTATCTAGATAATCTCACCTATTTTATTTTACTGTTGGTGAACATGTAATCTATTGTCTGTAGCCCTGTTCCAGAGATAAATAAAAATAACTTTCAGCTTAGGCACACTTTTTCTTAGCCACGTTCTAAAAAGTTAAATTATTTTTTCCAAAACAAGTTTATTAGTCCTGCTTTCTATTTTTAATTTGTACTTAACACCCCATTTTTGTTCTCACCTTCATGGGCTCTGTGTTTACTTACCTTACTTCAGACAGGTCTGTTTCCTTTTGTGTTTTATAGAAACCTTTGCCATCTGTTCCTAATGCTGTAATAGCCTGCCATGGGGTTTAGGTTTACAGCAATGCTGTCAAGTGTAGGGGGAAAGAAAGGAAATAAAGAAAAAGAAAGAAATGAGCCAACTGAAATGGCAGTTAATTAATGGAAAACTCTCAGGTTAGCAAAGCATTTTTATTGCACAATGTAAAATGAAACTTGATCCCTACAAATGTATTTATTGTTATATTGGCTATTAATATTAAGTCCTTTTCTATTTACACAGTGGTTGGTCTTTGCGAGATTTAAGTTATGCTTAAGTGGATAAGTTTGCCAGCAAGATAGATTACGGGTATTTTACATGAAAAAGAAACCAAGCCATTAAACATGAGAGAAAGATTTGAAGAGAGATTTTACCAAAGAAGATATATGAATGACTAGTAAGCACATGAAAAGATGCTCAATATCATTAATCATTAGGAAAATTCATATTTAAATCTCAATGAGCTAATATTTCACACCTTATTTTCATAATAAAATAGAGCCATAACAAATGTTGAGGATGTAGAGAAACAGGAATCCTCATACATTGCTGGTAGGAATATAACATGGTACAGCCACTTTGAAAAACAGTTGAACTTTTTCCTAATGAGTTAAACCTAAATTTACCATATAACTCAGCAATTCTTCTCCTAGTTATCTATCCAAGAGAAATGGAAACTTATGCCCAGGCAAAAACAGGTACATGCATGTTCATAGCAGGATTATTCATAACAACCAAAAACATAGAAAATCAAATATCCATTAACTAATGAAGGGATAAGCAAAATGTGATAATTCCATACAATGGAATACTATTCAGCAATGATAAGATGAAGGATTGACATATGATACAATATATAAAATATTATGCTAAGTGAAATAAGCCAGGCTCAAAATACCACATATAGCATGATACCATTTATATGAAATGTCCAGAAAATACTAATCTATAAAGACAGAAAATATATTATTTCCTTTAAGGTTAATCCCTATTCCTGCCCATAGCTCTTTGTAGAGGGCAGAACAGGGATTAAATATGAATGGGCAGGCAGGATCTTATTGTGGTGATGGTTGGATTACACTACTAGGTAAATTTACTAAAAACTTTTGAATTTCACATTTTAAATGGTTGAGTGAAAGATTAGAGTGAATTTCCCAATGTCATTAACCCAAGATTAATTCTGTAATGAATATCAACAATAATTAATGTATTAGTCAGGGTTCTCTAGGAAAACAGAACTAATAGGAAATATCTGTAAATATTATGAGATTTTATAAAATTGTATCATGTGACTGTGGGTGTGCACAAGTTCAAATTCCATAGGACAGGCTGTAAGCCAGAACTCCGATAAAGGTCCGTGATGAATTCCCCAGGAGGAACTGGCTGAAATTCTCTCTCTTCTGTCTGCTGAAATCATCACGTCTCCTTTTAAGGCCTTCAGCTGATTGGATTAGATGTCTCTTGTTGTGGAAGGTGATCTCCTCAGTTTATTGTAGAGGAATCAACTTACTAATGATTTAAGTCCACAAAATGTCCTCACAGTAACAATTGAGCCAGTGCTTGCTTGACCAAACTACCAGGCAGCATTACCTGGCCAAATTGACTCACGAGCCTAACCATCACAATTAATGAGCATAAAGATATGTGGAGTTTACAATTGAACTAGCAAGATGGAAATAAGCCATTTATGATATCCTCCTCAAAAGACCAAAAGATTGAGGCTTGTTTGTAGGACGTAGGCCATCTAAAGACAGGGACAATTATTGTATTTATCATAAACTCTTGTAAATGACCTATTTATATACTTTGCAAAAGAGACAATGGTTTTACAAAAATCAGGACACTTGCAACTTGCGATGTGTATGTTGAACAAAGTAGTAAATTCCTTAGACATTAATTACAGCAAAATGTAAAAATGGATTTTGACAATAATACTAACAATGCTTTACATATGGCTGGGATGGATGTGCAAGTAAACAGATTTCTGTATATAGCCAAGCTTGGTGTTGCTTCAGAGTTTGTGCAGAGGCTTGGATTTCTATGTGTTAAAGTTAAGCTTTGTGTGCAGTTAATTAAACCCTTCCCAATAGATCATTTCCAGATGCCAGGATCAGATTGATTATTTTCTGTGTCACTGACCATTTAGGTCAAGGTGGACTATTTCTCTCTGTCACCATTTGCATTCTCAGGTAGACTTATTTCCAAAATTATACTTAGTTGGAAGACTTTGTAACACTACTTAGTTTTCGGGACAAAAATTTTACCTACCTTACCATCTAGTAGAATGGTAGAGGAGTTGAGCTAAAAATACCTCAGTATTTATATGATGATATATCTTTTTGGATAGAAAAGTCCCTGCTTCCCTGCCTCTCAATGGTTTAGTAAGTTAAATTATTGGGTGTTCAGCAGTAGTAGGAGGTTTAAGTTTTGCTGTTTCTTGGAAGTGGGTGAAAGTTGTCCCATTGTTGTACAGTTCTACCTATCTTCCACTGATGTGTTTTTTCCCTTCCTTCTGCCCCCATTTATTTTCATTTCTCTTTTCCTTTATAGGGTGGGAAAGTTAGCATAGGGGTAGTGAGGCTAAGAAGGAGTAGGGAGGAGAATCAGTGTTCATCCTAGAGCAAAGAAGCAAAATAAACATCATTGCAGATTTCTTTTCCCCTTTTCTATTTAAAGACCAATGAGATATGTCTGGCTATAAAAAAGGAGTTAATTAATTTAAGGCTCCCTGTGATACATATGCACTCAAAACCCATAGCACTTATGCTTTGATGTCACTAAAATCTCAGTCATTTCATAAAGATCTAGTGGCTTAATATTGTTACAGGTAATTTCCCTCTAAGAGGAGTCTTCATAGATGGTGTAGCAGTTTGGCATTATTTATGAATTCCAAAAATAGATATTGGGTTATGTTTGTAAACTGGTCTGTACCTGGGCATGATTAAATTATGATTAGGGCTTTGATTGAGCCACATCAGTAGGATGTTGAGTTTCTGTCCCCTTGGTGGGCAGGGACTCACAGAGAAAACTACACAGCAGAGGAGAGAGTTGGAATTTTGATGCTGGAGTTTTTGAGCTGGAGCCCAGAAGTAAGCACACAGAGGAAGAGAACAGCTAAGCCTGGAGAGAATTGAGGCCAGGGGAGAGAGACAGAGCTGGTCACCTGATATTCTACAGCTGGCCTTGTGGAGAGAGCAGGGCAGCTTAGCCCAGAGAGAAACAAGCCCCAGGAAGAGAGGGACCCAGGAAGCCTGAACTCTTCGCAAACATTGGCAGCCATCTTGCTCCAACATGTGGCAATAGACTTTGGTGAGGGAAGTAATGTATGCTTTATGGCCTGGTAACTGTAAGCTTCTACCCCAAATAAACACCCTTTATAAAAGCCAACCGATTTCTGGTATTTTGTATCAGCACCCCTTTGGCTAACTAATACAGATGGCAACCATTTTCTCTGAAGAACTGGTGGTTCTGACTTTGGATGATTATCACCTTAGTGGTGGTATATGACTGCCCTCGCAGACTTTAGAGAGAGGCTAACAGTATTTTTTACTCAACATTATACAAGGGGCAGCATAAAACACTCTTCCAAATAGTAGCATTGATCAAGCAGAGTTATTTAGTTTTCAAAACTCAACAAAATCTTTTCATTTTATAAGTGGGGAAATAGAAGTTTAGAGAGGTTATCTCGACAGCTATTAGGAATTGGAGGTGGAATTCAATTTCTCATGCCTGGTTTCAATGTCCATTATCTTAATTAATGTTATATGGAGGCTATTTATGGAGATTTTACTTCCACATGATACCACATGATCTCAATATTTGGACATGGCCACCTAATTGAATGGGATTTCCAATGTTCCTTCATATGTTTAACATTAGCATTGTTGAGATAACTTGTCAGGATATTGGCTCACATCTTAGAAACTCTTCAATACCACTCCTTCCTTTGACCTCCCAAGAACACTGCAGTGGCTTTTCTGCTCTCATAAGGTTTCAATATGGAAAAGGAGGCTAAGGTCATCTAGAAAAATGGCTTGGTTGGGGTTAGTAGATATTGTGTCTCTGTTTGTGCCACCTGCTCCCACTATGAAGGCTTTATGAACAATAAAACCAGAAAACAGTCCATTCCTGGAGCTCAGGTTTTATATTATCCTGCCACAAAGGACAATATAAAATCCACATTAACCTTAGATTTTACACATTTCAGGTGTTCAAAATAGAGCACAGTGTGATGCAGGGAACATGAAACGCAGAGCATTTGACTGCAGCATCCTGAGATCAGGGGTGGACAGAAGGAAACAAGACACCAGGTAATTAAAGCAAACCCAAGGCCAGGTGAAAAACAAATACAGCAGGGAAGTGTCACTGGAGAGACAGGTCAGTGGATTTTAATATGTATCCTGTCATACTTAATGGAAACTGCATATGTTTAAATTCAACCAAATCTCAAAAATTAAAAGCAGTCCTTCTTTCACCCTACATGTATCACAGAGCAATGTTGGAATCACTTTCTCTAGGATACTTCAACATTATAGCAGCATTGTCGTTTATTTTCTTTAATCAATATACACTGCTTTGGTGTTGACTCTGCAGGACAGTCCACTAGATAGAGGGCTTCAAAGGAATATTAAATATCATGCTCTTTTCACTGGATTTACAGTTTAATGGGAGATACAAGCCCATATACCCATAGACAAATAACTGCAATAGAACAGGAGAACATTTCCGAAGAGCCAGAAGAGAAGTGAGTGGTAGTTCCTAAATATATATCCATGAACTGGTCCTTTGCTGGCACCTTCAAAATTGCCTGGAGGATAAATAAAACTATAGCTTCCGAAGCTGTACTCTAGCCTCTTGCAAGCTTGGTCCCAGGACCAGCAGCCCTGGTTACCTGAGGAATGGTTAGAAACGGCCCCACATAGACACACTGAATCAAAATCTGCCTTTTAAATAAGATCCTCAGGTGATTTGTATGCACAATAAAGTTAGAAAAGCTCTAGTCTAGACTATACTATCAGATGTTCATGGCACAGGAGCCTGGGCATCTGTATTTTTAACAGGTTCCCCAGAGAATTCTACTGTCTAATTGTACAGGCAAGGCAGTGACCACTAGAGAGCTGGGTAATGGCAGAGTCCCCACTGAATAGGGGGTCTCGGGTTGGGTCTGGAGGGTAAGTGGAGAATGAGTAGGGAGAAGAGTTCTGCACAAGCAAAGGCGTGGATTTAGCACTGCTTGTGGCCTGTGTGAGGAGGAATGAGGAAAGCTGCTTAACTGGCACCCTGGGTTTGCAGGAGATCAGTAGGAGTTAGAAGCAGGGCCAGGACAATCCTCCACATCCTGAATGCCAGAAAAGGAGTTTGATTGACAGGGATAGGCAGAAGGGAACCATTGAAAGTTTGGGACAAGAAGGGTGTAAATGCATGTGATGTCAAATGTAAATGTAAATGTAAATGTGATGTTTTAGAAAAATTAATCTCTCAATGGAGTTTGTTATGGAAGGGAGAAAGCAAAGGTGATGCTCTTGAATTTGAACTGGTTTGGCATACTCCTTAACATCCAATCATATATTTAAGGCACTGCTTTGTCATGAAGATCACCTCTATACACAGGAAAGGTATTGCAATACCTGCCTGCAGTTGTTTTTCCTTGGTCCTGATGTAAGATGCTTGATATACATATTCTTTTGACCAGAACTATTTTCTGAAATGGCTTCAAAATGAAGAAAGAGGAAACACAAAAGGAACTAGATAGGTTCTGGCTTTTGTAAAGTTCTCTAGGAAGATAAAATTGGAACCGTCACCTGAAAGGCAGCATCACTGAGAGATTATGGCATGCAAAAATTATAATAGGACACAGGTAAATGTGGTGGAGGTTTACAGCCATCTACTGCAAAGGATGACATTTTCATTCCAATTGGGAAGTCCTAACCTGTTCCGCAGGTTTCTTATTGAGTGGTGAGAAAAAGAATAATAAGAATAATGAGATGCCAACATATGCTAATAACTATTTGAAGGTAATTATTTTACTGTCACTTCCTAGCTATACAACTTTAGTCGAGTTATTTAATATCTCTAAATCTGTTATTGTGTCTAGAATTCCTACCTCATAGGATTGTTGTGAAATGTTCCTGGTTCATATTCAGCTCAATAAATGGTAGCTCTTGTTATTTTATTATTGTTGCTAATCCAATTGGCCATTGATCCTTGCAGATTCTATTTCCTAAACCAACATTGTCCAAAATGGCAGCCATGACCACATGTGCCATTGAGAACTTGAAATGTGGCTAGCACAAATTGATGTGTGCTGACAGTGTAAAATAGACACCAGGTTTTGAAAACTTAGTACTAAGAAAGTGTGTAAAATATCTCACTAACAATTTTGCATTGATTGCATTCCAACAGGATATTGTGTTCAATATATTGTGTTAAGTGAAATATATTATTAAAATTAATTTCACTTATTTTGCTTTACTTTTTTAATGTGGCTGCTAGGCAGTTTAAATTTCCATATGCAGCTCTTGTATTTCCATTGGACTGTGCTGTTTTAAACATTTCTCATTAGTATTCCTTTGCTCACCCATCGTCAAGATTGTGTGTCTTCTCTTCTATTGCAGGAGTACCCTCTTGGACTCTGTCCCTGATTCTTTCCTCTGAACCTTCAAATCCATACTCCACACCGCTGCCTGATTGAGATTTCTAAAATGTTAGAAAAACATTCATT
Source organism: Tolypeutes matacus (assembly GCA_026826555.1). Classification (NCBI taxonomy): domain Eukaryota; kingdom Metazoa; phylum Chordata; class Mammalia; order Cingulata; family Chlamyphoridae; genus Tolypeutes; species Tolypeutes matacus. The sequence continues at coordinate 10,906,571 of JAKSZT010054478.1, forward strand.
GGCTTTCTACTACCTGGACCATAAATCCAGTCTCCTTGCCTTGGCCTCAGGGGCCCTTTGCGATCCTGCTTTTTCATGCCTCTCTAGACTTTGTCTGCACTTCTTTCTCACAGTTTCCACAGAACCTGGAGACTCAAGGCAATTTCATGCTTCTATGCTTTTGCACATGCTTTCACTCTGCCTGAAATGACTTTTCCCACCCCAATCTACCAAAAGAATCCTTCCTGTATCCTCAAGAACCACCTTGAGTTACTTATGCTAAATTTCCCCACCATTCCTTTTAGTTTTCTTTAGATAGCCAAGCTTTTGCTTATTGTCCTTCTTTGTTACTTCTTATCTCTCTTTATGGACTTTGATTTTCTAACAACTCAGGTTTTAATTTGTTTCTCTCTGTATTCTCTATATGTATTTTTAATATATCAAGTATTCAAAAATATTTAAATATTTAAATATTTAAAGACAGGAAAGATAGATTGGAGGCTTATTTAAAAAAATAAATATAATAATAATTATATAATAATAATAATAATAATAATAACAACACCAACATAAACCAAACATTCTGAACTATCCATATTGTATTTGAAAAAGGAACCCTGCCTGAAACATACCAATTGCCTAAGCTAATATAATGTAAGATCTATTTCCAAATATGATACCTACATTATGTGCTCAAAAGTACTGTTTGAATTCATAGACAGTTTTGATTTTCCATTTCCTAGTTTAGCCAATGGAAACAATTATAAAATAATAATAATAAATATAATAAATAATATAGGCACATCAGGAAACAGGCAATCCTTTAATAGAAACTGTAGAACATGGCCACTTTTTTATTATTCTATCTTCTCTAAATTAAAAAGAACAATCAGGAATTAATTATCCTTATTGGAAGTTCTGTTCCTATATAATTTCTACTATGATTCCTACAGGAGTAGGCTTGTCTGAGAAGGCACTGGGGCATGCTCTTTGAAAGTTTGCAGGCATCTTTGCCCCAGAGAATTGGCTATTGTCTCCCATCTGACAGAAACCTGGCCTGTGAACTGTCCTTCCCCTTTGAGTGAGCATTGAAACCACTATCAGGTCGTAATGATTTCTGAACCAGACAAAAAACAACAGAGAGATGTGAACACAGACCTCCCTCCTGTCAACTCCTTCCTGGTGATTTATTAACTGGAAGGCACTGTTTGTTTTCAAAGGAGGAGCAGCTCGGGAAAGTCTACACTCATCTTTGCAATCTCTTAAGAGCCTGAAAACAGACTACTAGATCATACTAGTACATTGACCTAATTTTCCAAGGTTTCCCAATAGGTCATTCAGCTTATTTCAGATTTCGATGCTTTGCTAGAAAAAAAAAAACAACCAAACAAACAAAAAAAACAGTCATTGGATCAAGAAGTCAGCTGGTGGGTGAGAGAGGAGTTGCCCTTTAAGGGTAAGATAGATGACATCATCATTGGCTCTGGCTTTGCTGGCTCTGGGGACTAAAGCTTCATAAATTATCACAGATTAATGTTAGTGCAGCACTGATTGTGTAGAGACAAAAAGATATGATGCATGTTGTAGGAGTTACAGTTACTGGGAAAGAGCTGAGCAATAAAAGATAGTTCAGCTTAAGTGAGTTTAAATTCATAATATAGACTCATTGCATTTTAAAATAGACTATTGTGAAATACCAAGGCACTGTAGGAAAAATAAACACCAGCAGGAAAACATAAACAGGCAGTGAGCTTAGTGTGCAGGCTATAGTTTGCTGACCCCTGGGCTAAGTATAATATGGTACAATCTCCAATAAATATACCTTAATTTACTCAACTATTTTCTTATTGCTGGGTATTTAGTTTATTCCAAAAATTTTCCTGTTCTAAAAATATTTAAGCATCTCTATGACTAAAACTTTATTTTCATTTTCAAATTTGCCTTTACAATAGATTCCTAGAAGTGGAATTTCTAGGTCAAAAGCTATAAATATTTTGAGGGTCCTTATGTTTTTGCCACTTTCAGGGAGTGTAAATTGGTGTATCATTTCTGGAAAACAATTTAGCAATGCTTACACTCCCTCCCTAAGACCTTGCTGCGTTTAAGCACTGCCAGTCGTAAAGGAAACCAAACAAGGAAAACTGAAAGCTGAGTGGATTTGGAGAGAGAGAGAGAGAGAGAGAGAGAGAGAGAGAGAGAGAGAGAGAGAGAGAGAATGTCTTGATTGTTTTGTGTGCATGTAATTTCAGAAGTTCAACTTTGTTCATGTTTATTATCTATTTGCATTTCTTCTATTGTAAAATTTTTGCTTATATCTTGATCAGTTTGTCCATTTTCTCTTCTTGCCAATTTGTCTTTTCCACTTCAATTGCAATTTTATTTTCATTATGCACACACACATACTTTTTTCAGATGGCAAAAGTCTAAGCGCACAGGTTGTGGAATTAGACTGCCAGTTTCGTACCCTGATTCTACCACTTCTTGCATGTGTGACCTTTAGGAAGTTACTTAAAGCTCCCTCTGCCTCAGCTTCCACATTTCTAAAATGGAGTCAATAAGAGTAACTACATCTATGGTTGTCTTGAAAACCCAATGAGAAAAGCGTACGAAGCATCTTACACAGTGTCAAATACATAGTACATGTGCAATAAATCTTAACTCTAACAATAATAGTGGAGGTACAATTACCTAATTACATAGATATCATTACCTATCTGGTGGCCAAATACGTTTTTTTACCTCTATTTTCTTTTAGCTTTATTATGGTTTAATTTTTTTTCTCCCTGGATGTTATTTTGATGTATCTTATAAAGATAGGCTCTCCCCGGGTGAGCTGCCAGGCCCCGTGAGCCATGCAGCAAGATGATGACGTAACAGGAGAGTGACACAAGATGAGAGCCAAGATGAGACGCACCGAAAAAACGGGAACTAAGGTGGCGCAGGCAGTAGGACACCTCTCTCCCATATCGGAGGTTCCGAGGATCAAATCCCAGTGAAGACAGGAGGAGAAGGATGAGAAGAAGAGGGCAGGAAAGGGACACAGAGAGTAGCCCAGTGAATGGACACAAAAACAGCAAAAACTGGGGGATGGGGTAAAAATGGATAAAAGTAAATAAATAAATCCTTAAAAAAATGTATAGGGGAGGAAGATACAGACTATAGTTAGTAGTAATAGTTTGACGATGCTCTTTCATGATTTGTTAACAGATGTTTCACAACAATGTGAGGTGTTTGTGTGTGGGGGTGATGTGTGGGAGCCCTGCATGATGTTATGCATGTTTGTTTTGTAAGTTCACGATGTTTACTGAACACTTATAGTTTATGTATGTTCATGTATGAATAATAAAAAAAAAAGATAGGCTCTAAGGAGATACTTTCCAAAGCGCGAACGAATTTTTCCAATAATTTTTAATGAATAGTACATGCCTTCTCCATTAGTTTGTGTTGCGACCTTTATTGGATATTCTGGCTTTAACATATTTTAGGATATGCTTCTGGGAACCTAGTGTCTTTATCTGCTGGTTTATTCTGGCTTTTTCACCAATGACTTAATTATTGTGACTTTAGAATAGTTTAATGCCCAGTCATACAACTAACCTGCATTGCTCTTCTTTCCTATTTTCTCTGAGACATTCCCATATATTTATTCTTCCATGTGAATTTTATAGCCATGTTGTCCATTCCACCCCTTCCCCAATTGTTGTTATTTGAATTTGTATCAGAATGAAACGACACTTATAGAATAACTTGAGTATTGACATCTCTACAACACATTCCTCCCATCCCGGAATATAGTATGCATCCTCATTTATTCAATTCCTCTTTCAGATTTTTAATGAACTTGTACAGTTTTCCATATCATTTAGAATATAATAATATCTACTGAAAACTAATTCTATGCAAAGCATTGCTCTAAGCACTTTACATGTATTAACACATTTAGACTTCAGGATTATAAGAGGGCGGTTTGTTACTATTCCCACCTAACAATGGTGAAATTAAGGCACATAAGTAATTTATCCCTAATCATCCTAGGACCTAGGCTCAAGGTCAAAAGCAGTCTGTCTCCAAAAGCCCATGTTCTTAATTACTCTGATATAGTCATAATGTTAAGAAACTTCCTAGATATTATACATCTTTGTAGCAGTGATCAATAAGATAGTTTTTGCCCAAAATATTCTTTTTACCTGGTTATTGCTAACATAGAGAAGAAAATGATTGTGAAAAAACATAGACTCTGTTTCTTCAGGAATCTGGGACTTTGCATGTAGTCCATACACCTCAACGCGTCAGGTTCAGAGGCTGTTCACAGGCTCTCTGCAAGTTACTCAGCTGGTCCCAGCCTGTGTTGGCCAAAGAGGTGCGGCTCTGTGCAGTGAGCCAGTGATGAAGTGATAGGATGCTCTAAGGCTTTTCTCTACTGGCTATTAGTGACCCTGTGGTTTGGCTGATGGGAGAGAAGTTTATTGAACAGTGTGTCAGCTTAATATTGGCTTCAGAATTTCATGGAAATCGGGTTGTCCTAAGGGACTGACTGGGCTGGACACCAGGCTGAGAGTCTGATAAAAAGAAGGAGATAAGAGCACAAGACCAGAGTAGGAAAAGTGTTTGTTCAGCTTCAGTCAGAGGTTGCAAGAGAAAAGCAGCTAACACAGGAAGTTTTAAGCCTGCAATAGGTAAGTAAAGCCTTTAAACTTTGATAATTGGTGAGAATAATAAAAGAGTTCCTTACCAGCCATTGTTTGAAGTTAGTGCTATCTGCTTTGGTCTAGATGCTTCTGTCTTAAGTAAATTGCATGTAATTTTGTCTTTGAAATGAATATTAATAATAATTAGTTCTTATTATTTATGCTCTTAGAATCACTGATTTCAGGTTAAGCTCTATTGCAATTAAAGATCATTTTGGATTAATTTCTTCCTTGTACATACAAGGGTAATGAGGCTCAGAGAGAGGACATGATTTGCTCAAGCAACCCAAAATTGGTCAAGTTTTGGGATGGAAACCGGTCTCCTGATTTCTGATTCAGTTTCCCTCCCTAGAATATCTTTAAATCAGGTCCAAATTTGTATTTGTTCTAATAGAAAGGATATGGGTTTTTTAATCAGATGCATGTGTATTTGAATTTTAGATCTGGCACTTCCTAGCTGTGCAAATTTCGGTAAGTTTTTTTTAATTTCTGAGTCTCAGTTTTCTGATCTACAAAATGGGAGTTAGAGGATGGTGAAATAAATGACATAAGATCTGTAAGCCCTCCAGCCCAAGGCTCTAAGTAATGGGAACTTATGCTATTAGTCTCGAATCACAGGTTTATTCTGCCATGAAGATTTAACCAATATGCAGAACTGCCCTGTGAATTCTACTACCACAAATGGAACTCTTTAAATGAATTTTAGCTGAATTTCTGACTTGACGGTCTTGACAGAAAATAAATATTCATGTCTCCTTTTCACTTGAGTGGCAAAGAAAACAGTAATCCTTTTTCAAAAACAAGTGCATTCTTCTTCCCCTTTTTGTAGACCATTAATCAAAGAGTCATAACATTTATTTAACCTAATGATGGGTAAGCGAATAAGAGTGAGAAAGTGGGGAGGGGTTGTAGTCAGTGGAAATCAGAGATGTGTGTAGGAGTTACATTATCTAAAGGTAGCACAGGAATTAGGTGATAAGCACAGAATATCCATGTTAAAGATATATATGTATGTCTATATATATGCCATGATATTCTACGGCAATTTGTTATTTCTTCCTTCTTTTACATGATTTGGGAAAACACTGTGCTTGGCAGAAAAGGCTATGACATGAAAATCTCTCTGACATTCTGCACATTTAACACTTGGCTGTTTTCATTGGAGTAGAAAAGCTTTTGTGGGCCGTTAATTTTTTAAGCTAAAACATTTGTGTTTTCAAATGTGAAGTACATACTTCTAGAAATACAGGGACTATCACATGTAGTACATATCTAATAGTATTGTTAAATTACTGGACTTGGTGCCGGTGGTTGTTTCAAGCTGTATGTACCCCAGAAAAATATGTTCTTAGATTTAATCCATTCCTGTGGGTGTGAATCCATTGTAGGTCAGAACTTTTGGTGGGGTTACTTCAGTTAAGAAGGTGTGACCCACCTCAATCAGGATGGGTCTTAATCCTGTTATTGGAAAGTCCTTTACAAGCAGAGCTAAATTCAGAGAGAGAAATCCACAGGAAGTAAGAAGCTAAAATTAACAAAACCCAGGAAAGATTGGAGAGGGCAAGAGAGGCCATCTACATTATCATGTGACAAGCTAAAGACCAAGAATCACCAGCAGCCAGCCCCAGAATGCCACAGTCTTCTAGGAAAAAGCATTATCTTGATGATGCCTTGATTTGGACTTTCTTTTGGCCTCAAAACCATAAGCAAATAAATTCCCATTATTTTATGTGACTCATTTCATGGTATATGTAAGCCGCTTAGGAAACTAAAATAGTGCCTATTCCCTGATTCTAATAAGTTTCATAGTTATTGTCCAATGGAGAAAGAAGTTAGTGAATCATATTATTAGAGCTAAATACCTGTATATAACTATGCAGAGTATATAATTTAAAATTGTTGATTCTTAAAGGCAATATGCTAAAGACCCATGAGGGAAAATATATTTGGAGAATAAGAGCTTCTAAATAATTTCTTAAGGCATCAGAAACAGAAACTGAAAATCTACCTATAAACCCCAACCAAATCCAAATTATTCTTCCTAAATTTATTTGAATTAAAACTTCAAATTCTTTCTCATCAAGAGATTCTTCCTATGATTTTTGGTAAATTCCCCACTATGTATCATATTTTATCCCCTCTTTGGCAAATGAATATTGTAAGGGAGATTAAAAGCAAAGGAATGGAATGGTATTTAGGCAATCAGAGGTTACTGCACCATCCATGTAAGTGAGGTCTGTGAAGCTGCTGCTGTTGTTTAATTTACATTTAGTAGCCAAAATCAACGATTTCCCCAAAACCTCTTGGGTAATAAGATCTTTGGTCCTGTTATATTTTCATCTTAACATTGCAAAAGACTGAGTAATGCTGTCATGCTCATAAGAAACAGGTCAGGCAGTTGTTCACATTCTTAAACCTTAAAAAGATTTCTGGGGTTATGAGCACTGAGGGACATGGCGTCTCTCAGTTAGTGACACTCACTTGAAGCAAATACTTGATACTGTTTTCTTAAATGGGCATGTCCATAAGAATATAGTGTGTTGGTCAAGTGTTAGTTTTACCTCGCTGGAAGCAGATCTCACCAGCTATTAGATTTTCTGGTGGGCCCTAAGTTTTGCACTGTTGGAGTTGCCATGCACAGAAGCGAAACCCTTTTCATATTACATTCACAGTCTTTGTTGGTATTGCAGCCCTGACTTACACTTCAGGAGTTAAATTTTATTTTGCAATTGGAGACAATTTTTAAAGCAGTTTCATAATAATATCCCGTCCACCTAATGTGTTCAAGGACACTTGAAAACACTCAGTTATTACTTAAGACTCGAAGGTGTAAAGGCAATTTCAGTTTTCGTTTTGATTCTCTTTTTCAACTGACTTTCTAGAAGCCTACTTCTTCCCCAGAGGCAGGTGCCTTGTTGTTAGATATCACATTCATTGAGGGAAACTTTGAAACGAGATCTGTGGACTTGTGTCCCTTACCATGAGCCCCCCGACCTGTGCTGCAATTTTCTTGCCTAGGCATTCCTGCAAAAACAGGAGTGATTGCCTTTGAAAGTTCAGGCTATCGAATTTTATCATTTTACTCCTACCACAAATCGGGCTGTGATACATCAGCCTGCGTTCTAAAGAAAATCTATTTTTCATTTAGTTTAAACAAAATTAATGGAAAGTATCTAATCACCACGAATGACCATTGCTTTGGATGTCACGGTCCTTTTCTGGCTGAGTTCCAAGATCAACCTAATATGTCTTCAAAGTACATTAATTTTGAATAGGCTTGATAAAGAATAAAGGTCATTTTTAATTGGTGAGAGAACATGGGTTCCCTTATAGCAATGCCACCGTATCAAAGGAGTGAAATAGTCATTGTGGAGCTGAGGGCCAGACTACAAAATGCAGTTTGCCTGCAGTTTTCCCTTTCATGACAAAGTAGAAACAGTGAAAATAGGATCTCACCAAGGAAATAACTCATATCTCCTGTTCTGATGCATAATTTTCCCTTAGGGACAAGGCATTAATTCACATGAAAGTCAACCAAAAATAATTTATCCATTTACCTCTGTGTTTATTCTAAAAGCAGAAATGGAATGCCCGCTATCTCTGAATTGCTAGGAAGGGCTGGAAAGACAGGGAAGGATGGGTGGTATATACCAAGATGATAGAAACAGAGAATTGAGAAATTCACAATATGCTGGGGAAGGGAGATGTGCAAATAAATAAACATATCTGTAGTCATAAATGTGATAATAGAGCTTTGAACAATGTCCTGTGGAAGCACAAGTTTTGCCTGGGACGTTAGGGAGGGCATTGCCGAGGAAGTAAGGACCTCTTGGAAATCAATGGACTAGACTATAGATCTTTTCAATCAGCCAAATAAATTAATCCATGTATAAAACACACACAATACCTCCTCTCTTTGCCCAAATATTTTCATATGACAGATATATTCTATCGCTTGTGAATAGCCCTCTATCTTATCTGAGTCAGGAGCAAGGTGGAGCTGCCAGATCTAGAAATGCTAAACCAGGGAACAGTAGGTGATGTGGGGCTGCAAGCCTCCAGTCTTCAAGGACCTCATGGGTTCTGGTTTCCGGACGTCTAAATTTATCCCTTGGTGAAGAGGAAGTAAGAAGCACTAGAAGCTTGCCCTTTGGTTCCAACTCACAGTTTAACAAATAAACTTCATTTGCATCTGTAAATTCCTCTTCTTTTATAAATGTTTCTTGTGAGGCTTAAGTTGTGGGCATTTTTACCTTACTGGCCACTGTTTTTTTTGTGTGTTTTGAGTGTATGTATTTCCTATTCTATCTAGGCCTCGGCCAGGAATTTGCAATGTTTAGACTAGAGCATTGGGCAGGGAGAAGAGAAAGATGAGAAGGAAAAATCAGTTTCAAAGAGAAAGGAAGAAAGAGGACAGTGTTTCCATTCTCTTGGTCCTCCAGGCTCTTTTCTCCTTCACCAGTTTTTTACTGCTTCTGATGATTTGAGGAACTCATCTTCCTGGAATGTCATTGGCCAAAGTACTGTAAAAAAGTAGAGTTCAAAACTGAAAAGCATTTGTAGTGAAACTGCATTATACCTACTACATGAAAGCTTGGGACAAGATTGGTTCTCTAACATTCTACAGTGATGACCCTGAAAAATAGTTTGTACAGGCAGAATTTGCAGCAAAATAAATTTTAAAGGGCTCTTGTGTGCTTTAAAGGGTTGAAACAAGTGAGTCCTTTGTACTTTTAAAATAACCTTGATGCATGGATATCAAAAGATTACAATAGCTAGTGATAAAAAATACTATCACATTTTACTGAACTAAAATAATTACTTTGGCTTGTAATATAAATATTAAATGTTTTCCTTTCATTCAAAGTGATGATAAGTTATATTATTATTATTGCTATTATTATTATTATTATTATTTTGCTTTTAGGATACTGAGGTTGCCAAGCCTTTAAGTTTTTTCAAAGAGTAACTATCATTTTTGTTTCATGATTAGCAGAGATGTCCCATGACCATGCAGACGAGGTTTTCAATGGCAGTCTGCTTATATGCATTCATATTCTTTTCAATAAAAGCAATTCAGTAAGTGGATAATCAAATTTGGTTTATTTGGAAATAAGCCCATAAATCAGAAACAGATTCTGCTGGGCCATATATCCTGATTGTTTTCCCCACAATACTTGGTCATTTTACCCATGGATGAAAGGATAAAGTGGCATAGCTAGGGAAATAGAATGTTAAAGGAGATTTTATGTGGAATGGATATTGTTTGTAAGGACGTGGGTCTCTTGGGGAGGCTCTATAATAATTATAAAAATATAGTTACTGGGTGAACAAAGATGAAGCAACTCCTCCTGCTGATGTTGAAGTGAAGAAGGTCATACTCCTTCCAGCCTTATGTCTTCTCAAGTATTTGCTCATTATAGTGTCATTAAAACCCCATTAGGGTAATCCCTTAGAACCAGTTCTTGACTTCTTTGTCCCATGACCCCACTGCAGTTTGGCCATTCAGAACGTCCAGGAACGGACATCCAGGAACTTCCAGGTCAGTATCAGATTCAAAAGGCTCACAGCAACTTCAGGAAATGAATGAAGTACCCGATCTGACCTCCAATAAATACGCGTGGTTGGGAGAGAGCTTGGAGTTTTCTAACTATGACCTCGCAAATCACTTCGTTGTCAATGCAGGCCCTATTCTAACCCTCAGGGGGAAAAGAAAGGTTTTTAATGAAATGGTGCAAATTCAAGGAAAAAAAGTGTCTGACACAACATATGGGCCCACGCATGGTGAAGATGAGAGCCTGAAAAGAAATTTGACACATGCAACTTCCTATATACTTTCAGGATGACTGCAACATCCTGGATAATTAATGTTAAATCAATAGCCGAATTCTGCCAATGTGTTTTCCTCCTTGTAGAATATCTAGAAGAAATTAGTTTCAATTCAAGAGGAAACTGTCTCATTTAGATTAAAGGGGTTAACAAGTTCATTTCTGGTCTGCCCTAAATACTGTATGTAAAAGGATGTGAACTTGGGAACTGGGGGGAGGCCCATGATGAAACAGAACCTGGGACTCCTTACCAGCTACGTGACCTTGAGCTTCAAGTCTCATTTTTATTTGTAAAAGGGGTGTGATAATTTTGTGCTGACTCACAAGGTTATAAGGATTAAGTAAGATAACACACTTAAAGCACTTAACATAGCGTCTGACCCTTGGCCAGTGCTGTGTAGAAGATAGCTGCTGTTAATAGCTCAAGATGCTTGTTTCCTTGTGGAGTATTTCTGTTTTTTTTGGTGGCTACTGATTCTCTCTTAACTAGATGGCAGTAATGTATTCGTGCCTATTTGGGGAAAGGAAATACAGAAAAAACCTTGTCATTATTTAAGCTTTTCGTCAGAAAATACCGGGGACAAGGGGAACCCCAATATTTTATGAATGGTTTCATTATTTATTAACAGTCATCTAAGGTAAGGAAGGAGAGAACCACAACAGATGTGTTTTTATTGTCTTGGTTTACTAGGCTTAATGATGAAAGCTCATTGTTGGAATTAGCACCATTAGCATGTAATTAGCGTAATGGTTAGAATGAGCACTGCAGAAGTATATGCCGCCCGCTATGGAGCGAGCACCCTGCCTAGCCAATAAGGGAGATGAAGGTGACACTTTCAGGGATCTACACTTGAAGTGACTCTACTCTTTTCATCTTTGTGGCTCTCTGAGGCTGCTTGAAGTAAAGAGGAACGAATTCCTTCTGCGTACAGAGCAGGTGCTGCTCTTTGGTAGTTGTACGGAAGACAATGACTCTTCTTTTTAAAATCCCCCTGTAACGCATAGGTGACAATTTTGTAGTTTTGGGAATTTCTTCTGTCTTGGCACTGTTACCTTGCTGTTTGTGGAGCTTATGGTTCTCCATCTTGTTCTTTTGGAACAACCTGTCTTTGTCCACTACCCAATAAGCAGTAAAGGGTCATGAAAATAGCACCAGGATCCAGGTGCCAGAATAGATGTATTCCTATGACAGGCTCCAGCTTCATTTAAAAAAAAAATGAGTGCACATGTTTCCATAGCTCCAGATACCATCATCACCATCCCATTCCACCTTCGGATGATTTATATACTCCGTGTATGAATTATATACTCCACTTAACGCCAATTTTACTCAAACCCAAAACATTTCTAACTCCATCAAGAGAGCATATTATTTGTTGTAGAAAGAAATTTTGTGACTGAATTACAAGGTACAAATTTCTAACTCCATTTTCAAGGAGAGGATTGGGAAGCATAGTGCAGGTTAGCAGGGTTACTGAGTATCTGAATTACATTTTATACCGTCACTTTTAAGGTGAATCGATTTGACTTATTTCATTCATTCAAATCCATTCTATTGAAAACCATATGATAATTGGGTCATATGTTTAAAAGAAAGCAAGTGGAGAGGGGGTGTCTATTTATACTTCTAGCTTAATCCCATAGACAAATTGCAAATATTTTATAGGAATGCAGCAAGACTTATCCAAGAATTGTGGGATTTCCAGGATGAAAGAAATCTTATGTTTGACTTAAGTCATCTTAATTTTTTATGTAATCAAATTGAGACTTTTCTTCTACCTTATCCAATTCAATCTTATTTAATAAACACCTCCTGTTTTCCCAAAACTGAGCTAGTTTCTACCATCTCTAAAATACCAAACTTTTGATGAAATTTTAAAAAATGATCCAGAATTTACCTTTCATTTTATTTCAGAATTAATCCCCAGAGCCATGTTTTTGTATTTTATATATATTTTTCCAGGTCGACTAGCTAGTAGATGGGAAAGTTCTGTCCAATGATCCGACAGAATGAATCATAACCACTCAGGGGTTTTCTGCACCCCATGGTGAAATGCCTTGCTCCCAGTACGGACCGTCTTGTTCCACAGAGGCAGTCCAGGGAAATGATTATTAGTGGAAGCTGTCTATTCCTGGCGAATCTGGGGGAAATAGTACCAATGCATAGAATTTGGTGCAGTCACAGCTGTGTCTACATGTGCAGATGACTCAGCATTTTGACTTCATCAAATCTATTCATTAATACATTGATTTGTTCATATATTTTGAGGAGTGCATATATAACAAGCATTGTGTGGATTCCCCTGTCATGTTAGGAGTTTCATTTCATAGGCCGCCATGGAAGCACAGAAAACCAATGACTGAATGGGCTTGGTTGAGGAATTAACCTTGAGAGGTATCAACCCAAAAGCTGGGGTCCAAAGGAGAGTGGAAAATTCATGCTTCATGTGGACAAATGTTAAAGTACCAGAAGACAAGACAGTGGCAGGGCATCAGCAGGTTTCAGGGAGTGGCAACAAAAATTCACGATTATAGAATTTAACCCTGGGTTTAGAGGAGCTAGAATTACCATCCCAGAATTTAGAGGAGCTAGAATTTTCAGAGGAGAGGTCTCAGTACCTGAGGCTGAGTGCAACTGGGAAATTAGCCATTGGCAATAATGTGCAAATCTAATTAAACGAAAAACAGACAAACAAACAAAAGGGGGAAAATTAAAATAGAAATGATGAGTACATCTGGATGTATGTCTTCAATAGATGCATGCTATTCCTTTGTATTTTTTTCTTTTCTTTTTTTTTTTTTTATTAGAGAAGGTGTGAATTTACAGAACAATCATGCATAAAATACAGGATTCCCACAAACAATATTCCTGTTTTTATTTTCCTTTATACATATGTAACTTTCAGTTGACTTTTCCCAACACTGGATTCTTGCCTTCATCCCCAAGGATGAGCTTAGCTAGACAGCATATCACCTGTCAGAAGTTTAGTACTGATCAGACACGAGTATTTTCAACTGATTACTCCTCTCGGCTCTCCTCCAATTACAGATACCTGAACTGGATCAAATGAGTGGGCTTGTGTCTATGCTGCCAAATCAAATACACTGCCCAGTTCAAAATTTCTGCGTTTTGAATCTGTATGGTTCATTCTTCTGTTGCTTTTTGTTTTTTAATTAAACAAATCACCTTAGGCACTGTTACCGGTAGCCATGATGCCTTATTCTAATAGCTTGGTTATGGCCTTAATTGCAATCAAATGAGAAAAGTCTCCTGTGTTGGATTTAACAACAGTAACCCAATAAGGGAAGGGTATTGGTCATTTGGGTTCCCACTTTTAAATAAGAATGTTTTTGTTTTGTCTTCCTTTATCTCCCCCCACCCCATTTTCTCTTTCTTTACCTGCTTCCCTTCTCTGCTTAAAACCTCAGAAAGTCAATGACTGATATCAAGAGAGTTACGTAACAACCAAACTCAAGACTTTGATAATCTCCGTCTTCTATGGTTTATGGAACTGTACTGGGTCACTTTGAGAAGCAAAATATATTGGTTCCATAAAGGAAATGGAAACATTTGTCTTCAAATAAATATAGGTAAGAGGACTTAATGTCCTTTAATGAAATTATTTCCTTGCTTGAAATGGAAACTGATTTCCTTTTAATTCTAGAAAGCAAAGATTGTTCTCACATAGTATCCCCATTTGGTGGTGCAACCAATGTTCCCCAGGAAGGGTCTGGAATTGTTTGCTTGCTCGATTGATTGAGACTTACTTATTTAAGGTCAAGAAAATTAAGAAAATGTGTTTTCCTAATGTTTTAAGTTTTAAAAAGTTCTCTAAAATTTTTATTTTCTTAAAAAAAAAAAAAAAAAAAAAGGCAAAGCAATCCAGTTTGGCAAGTTAATTAGCATTGAGAATCTGTTTCCTCCGTTTTGTTTTGTTCTTTAATTGCAGTGCTGGTCCTCTTTCTCCTCATCAATCATCCTGTCCAGATCAGTACATGGCATCTGTCCCTGAATGGCCCAGCTTCCTGTTGCTTTCTGTCTGTACAGTTTGGGATAAAATATCAAGGGATATTCGTTTTTAGTGAATCATTCAAAACTCAGCTTTCTTTTATTTGCAGAAGCCTACCTTCATTTGATTCTATCGAGGCGATGAGATTTTCCCCTTGTTTTAATCTTGGCTTCCCATTTCTAGTTGGGCGTAAAAGAGGTTTTCTTAAGTGGCTGTGAAACTAATGCATATTATTAACACAAAACATTCTCAGGGGGCACAGGAAGTTTTGAAAATGGCCTTTGGTACTGGTTGTCTTAGCCAATTCCTCAGGAATCAATTTAATCATAGAAGGGATGTTTACAAGAAGATCTGCAAGGTACATACGTTGTATGCATGTTTTATAGGTTGTTTTCTTGGGTTAGCATTTAAAAAACGCTGAAAAAGAGGCCAAGAACAGTGTGGGTGTTCCTGTTGTTTCATATTTACATTGGATCCTTGTAAATTCCTTTCCCAAGAGTAAGGTTCCTAGACAGAGAAGATTCTGAGCTTTACACATGGCTGAAAAAACAGATAAGATATACTGAAAAGCATATACTTTGAATACTTTATATTAGTGGCCTGGTGTCGCAGAATTAGAAAACAAACAGATAACCCCCAAAACCACAAAACAACAATGACAACAAAAGAGCCCAAATTTAAATGAATAACCTGGAAAGAACATTTCAGTGGTTTCCAGCAATCCTTTAGGATTGCAGGATAAATTTTCAGAAGTGTAATAGTGATATGCTTTAGAAAGCTGTAATTAAGACCTAGAACAAATAAAAGAATTAAAGAATTAAAACAGCAACAACAACAACAAACAATAAGGTTTGGATAAAAGAAGGAAGGTCAGCTAGAAAGATAACAATGTAGTAAAAAAGGCATTTGATCACATAAGAAGAAAAGAAACTCTTGAACAACTTTTCTGACTCTACCATATTTTTTGTCCTCTAGTTTGGGGATAAGTATAGAGACCAAATGGTTTGATATGCCTATGCAACACCAAACAGTTATTTGGAAATCTCCAAATATTATGTCTGAAGGGCAAAAATCCATAGGGGTAAGATGAAGTTGAACTTTTCATCTGGCTGTTTAGGTGTTAAATACCTAAAGATACCTGTTAAATACCTGAGAGTATGCAGTCAGTTCTGCTAAAACACTAGTTTTGAAAATGCAAATGCACTTGGTATATATTAGGAAACATTTTGAACATAACACAGAGTTTGAGCAAAATTCCCATAAGAAAGGCTAAGTGATGGTGAAAAATGCACCAGGCTGAACCGAGCCACATAGGAACACACGAGGACACATACACAATCCTCCAGCATCTACCAGCTACTGTGTGTGTTGTGAGCTCATTCATCCACATTGGAGGCACATCTTCCCATAAGATTTCAGACAACCCTGCTTCCACTGCTTCATAGAAAATCGTAAACTGCAACTTTTTAGATGCCCATTCCCACAAATAAATTCCAGGCTTTTTTCAAGACAAAATGCCATATTTATTGTAGTATTTTTGCTTTTCTTAACATTTTTTTATATTGTGTAAAACTGTGCTACCCTTTTTATTAGGCCCCCATCTCTGTTTTTAAAAAGGTGTTACTGATGATGTTTTTGATTGTCGTTCTCCTAATCTGTAAATCCCTTATGCTGGAGGTGCTATTTCCTATAAAATGGGATCTGTTCACTACCCTCATTGTAATCGCAAGAAAACCTAAGCGCATGATTTTGTCTTCACTTTCGAATTTGTCCTCTGGTCATTTTATTCCTAATGCCCTCATGGTTTCATTTACCCAGGAGGAACTAACCAGCTGGCAGGGCCTCATACTTTGTCATGGGTTTCCAAAGACCAAATGGACCATTTTCTAGCCTTTTCAAAGAGAGCCACACAGGAAGGAAAACAAGAACTTCAGCTTTTAAGCTGGGCTATTCATGGCCTTTGCTAAATCCTGGCAGGAGATCACGGTTTTTCATTACGATTCATCTCACTGATTTCCTAATGGAATGAACTGGCCTTTTCATTAAGACCACAGGAAAATGAAGTTGGGTTACCCAAGTCATTAAGTGTTGTTATCTGATGAGTGAAAAATGGATTACTTTTCAATATGCATTTGGGGAGCCCTGTGTTTTGTTTCATTGGATTCCATTTTGTGAAAATTAGCTCAAGCGGAAGGAGAAGACCAGTCTTGCATATTCTGTCCTGCTAGTACAATATATGCCTTTTTACTCTGTGAGCAGGCGAAGAAAAGTGGATGGGCACAGTCATCGGAAATGCAGTGCGAATAGTCCTATTTCCACTCTCAAGAGAGCCCAGCCATCTTACCTGCTCAAGAACATTCTGTTCTTGTAACCAATAGGAGTGTTATTTCATTAACTTCTTAACTTTTCAATGAAAGCAGACACACAAAGCATACACATCCATGCACTCATAGTGACCTTTCTCCTACCATCCCCACTCCAGAGATACACCAATTTGCATAAAAGAGGAAAAATAGATTAATTTAAACCCCATTCTAAATCCACTATTAAAAATAGAATGATCTCCAACACTGAACCTATTAAAATACTTTGTGTATAAACAATATTATATCTTTAATGTGAGTTAAAGTTACTGTAAAAATCCTCTTATATTAAGTATTAAATACACACTATATTTACATATTTAGGACAATATTAAATATAATCTTTGAAGGTACTATTTTATCTATTATGGTTTTAGGCAATAGCACAGATTGCCTTTATTGCATATCCAATTCATTATATTATTAATATTTAAAGAAGAAGGAAAAACGATAGTGGGTTGGAATTGGGATGGCATAATACCCAGACCATTCCTTATAATGTTCACCCATCTTGGCTAGAAGTAAACACTCTATCATCAAGATATTTTGTTTACATAGTACTAAAAATTCAGATATTTGGTAACATGTAAATTAAATATAAAAAGATTTAATTAAACTAACTTCTCATCCTAATGTTTCTATATTATATAAACATGCTGGCAGCAACAATTTTAATGTTTTAATGGGAATTAAAGTTACGTATATTGAATCTCTTATCGTTCTACCAATTTGTAGCATATATCTAAAACATTCGTGTGTGTTTGTATGTATATATGTGTATGAGAGAGAGGGAGCATCTATGTATTATGCACTTAGTCTCTTTGTGAGAGGGATAGATCAGGGTAAGAGAAGTCATGAATGCAAAATAAACTTTCTTGAACAATTGTATGCAGAAGTTTGTCTACACTATCCTGTTAAATTTTTATTCCAATTTTTGTACTTCTGTATAAATCAAAGCAAAAGTTGAAATGTAAATATGTGAAATAAGTTGCCTCTTAAGCTGGATTGTGGTTTATAAGATATTGAAACTACTGGGCATTATATATAGTCAGACAATTTGGTGGGGGTAAAAAAAAATCAAGTTGTATTTTATTTCCCTCCATACAGCATTATAAAAGTCCACAACCAAATGCAAGATTTCAGATACTATGGAATTTCACAATAACCCCTTTTGTTTCAGCCTTAACCAGATCTATTATCTTATACACTGCATTATTAGCAACTTGTAGGGATGACTATGGGAATAAGAGATGTTCCCACTTAAATCTCTGCTACATATGGGCCAGATTCACCTTTTTAGCCCTTGCTTTCAGTGATTTCCCATTGCCTACCAAATCAAGTACAACATCCTCATCAAATAATGATTCTTCCAGGATCTGGCCCCAAACACTCTTTGCAGTCAGATTCCATTACAGGTGCCCAAACCACAATCAATCCACAACATTATTGTTTCCCCAATATTTTTCTGCCTCTGTCTTTGTCCATGCTTTCCTTTGGGTTCAGAATAACTCCACAACCTTCACTCCCTCTTGAAAATTTATGAAACCACCTCTTGCATGGGGCTTTTGCTGATCTCCCCCAATGGATAGAATTATCCCTACTTTAATCCCATAACAATTGGTTTGTGCTTCTTTTAAGCATTCCCATTACTCCACAATTCAGTAGTTTTGTTGTTATGGTTGTATGTATACTTACTGTATTGCCCTAGTAGACTAGTAATTCCTTGAAGGTAGGCAGGGGATTATGTCTATTCATGTTTCTTTCTTTGTGGTGCTTACCACATCCTCTGGACTATAACCAATGCTCATTAAATATGTGTTGAACTGAAATCTGAAATAAAAAAAAGAAATATCTATAATAAAATTTTATTCTAAAAGATATAGATCCTTTCCTATCTCCTTTCCTTCCTCCCTACCCCCTTTTCCTCCCTCCCTCCATCTTTCCCTGCCTTCCTATCTCTTCCAGATAAATGCTGACTTCTCAATCTGTACCTGCTTTTCTGTATAACAGGTACAAGATTCAGTAAAAACATTCAAGGATTTGTAATTAATGGTGGTTATTTTTTGCTATGTGAGTGACCCAGAGGTCCTGGGACTGCTTGATTCTAGGTATTAACTTGAATTCACTTAAACAAGTGAATAAGTACAATAGGTAAGGGGTGGACTTTATTATAGGACTAAAATGTGTCATGTGAAGCACAAGGAAAGAAATGCAATCTGGGCTGGAACTGACCTGAGAGGAGGCGATGGTAAAAGTGTTCATGTCAGATCCACTAGAGTCTATATCTCAGACAGGGACCCCATGAAGCTGTTGGACTGAAAGGGTGATGGGGCCTCCTAAGAGGTGGGAATCATTCTAGGTTGGGCAAACACTGTAAAAACATATTAATCATATAAAATATTATATTAGGTAAATAATTTACTTAATTTCTTGATTTAATTGCCTTATGTTGAGCTTTAAAGTTGTCTCACACACACACACAAAGAGACCCAGTCTAAGCTTCAGATTTTCAACTATAATTTAGTTGTATTTAGCTATTTCATTAGATAATATACTCAGGATTAAAGGTGCCAAAAAATGATCTGTCATTGCTATACTTTTTAATGATTTTGCCTTCATTTGGGGAATGTTCAAACTTAGTTTGAGCCTCCTTGTTGATACCTAGTTCAAGAAAATGTATCTGCTAGACCAGGGAAAGATGTGCTTGGCTTCTACTTAGGCAAAAACCAAGTAGTTAAGAGTTCTGGTTCAGGAGCCAAACTGTCTGGGTTCATATCCTCGGGCAATCATTTGCTAGGTAAGGCACCTTGGGCAGGTAACAAGACTTGCATAAGCCTCAGTTTCTGCATTGGTAAACTGAGAAAAAGAAATGATATAATGCATTTAAGGTGTCTAGGACAGTACCTGCTACTAGTATACATTCAGTAAGCATTTCTTGTTGTTTTTATTTCCATTTTATTTATTATTGCCAAGGTAAAAAATATGCAGTTGGAGAATTTCAGAAAAAGTTGACTTCAGTTTTAGAGCAATGTTTTTAGTTATTTATAAAAATATTTTTTGGCATGTTACTGTAAACATCATCTTAGATCAATTGTTTTCTTTGAAATGACACCATCTTACATAAATATGTTTCATTCATACTTTGTATAAACCACTACCTCTAGGAATCTATACTTTCATTATGTTTATTTAAATCATTCATTGAATTATACATCATCTTAAGAAAATCCTGAACTGGATTGCTCCTTGAGGAAATGAATTCAAGTTGATGCTCTTTTCCTTTTCCCTTCTGCCTCTTTATCATATATATTCTATAGGACTTGGAACACAATAAAATCCAGATAGCTCTTTAGTATTTAAACAAAAGGAAGAAAGAAAGGGAGGAAGGGAGGCAGGGAGACAGGGAGGGAGGGAGATAGTTTAGTGGAGATTCTTACTTTAAGAGTGAAAGTAGTAGATCTCCTTACAATAGTAGGTATTTTGATTTGTGGTTTGACAGACTAGCTGTGTGAAATTTACCAAAGAAAAAAGCCAGTTTGCATAAGCAAAGGCATCCCATTTCAGTTATATTCCCTGTGGAGATTCAAAAGTTCTCAAGTTCTCCCTCATCCGAATACAAACATAAGCACAGTCAGGTTTCTCATGGAAGCAGAAGTTAAAGCCCACTCCACTCTGGTAGACAAAACAAGATATACAGACTCGCTGGAAACGTCTAGATTTTGAAAAATACCTGATGTGGGAAAAAATTAAAAGAGACATAGGAATGGAAAATTCTTTTGCTGACTTCCTGTTCTCCTTCCTGCTAAGGTGGGATTAGTTACCAGCTGTCAAAATAAATATCACTTTTGACAGAGCTGAGAGGGCGCGGGGCGGTGCTGGGCTCCGGCGGCCCGGAGAGGGGCTGGTGGGGTGGGCTGCAGAGGGGCGCAGGGTCTGGGCGCGCCCAGCACAGCGCGCCTTGTCAAGCAAGCAAATTGGCGCCCGTGGGAGCTGCGCTGAGAGTGAGTTCTGGGCCTTCCCAGCTCCTGAAATCGAGGCTGAGACCCCAGATGCGCCCAGAGACTTCCTGAAGAGCCTGAGTGGCTGTAGAGCCTTAGGGTGCCCAGAGGGAGATTCCCGAAGCCAACTCAGAGCCAGAGATTTTTCCTGCTCTTGCCCATCCTCCGATTCTCCCCAGGCCGGCTCAGTCCCTGTTGCTAGGACACCACGGATGGTGCTGCCACCTGGCATGAGATGCACGCTGTGCTGAAGTTTCTCAATGTCACTCTTTACAGCAACTTGCTCTGCCGGCCGGGCCATGGCCAGGGCTGGACATTCAGACTGAGGAGCCCTGATGACAATTCCTACCTGTACAATCTCTTCCTCCTGTTCCTATTTGCCGCCACTGTGGGCAGCCTCGTCCTGGAATACACCTGCTCCCGCAGAGTGGACAAGTGCAGTGTCCCCTATCACGCATACATCAAGAACTGTGTGTCAATGATCTGATGTCAGGTGACCATATCAGATCTCACTGTCCCCACCTGTTAGGTCATGATGAAACAGTGCTAAGGAAGTTCGCTGGGAGAGCTGGGCCTTGTGGATAAGGAACTTTCCCACTGCCTATAAAAACAGGCTTTATAGGCAGTGGGGGCCCCCATGAACAAACATATAGAAGTAGGAAAGGATAATGATGGATGGCTGCTCCAGTTCCTGGAGTATTGAGAGAGGGGATGGGAAGAAGGAGAGGAGGAGGGAGGTGTAACAGAGGGAAAGAGAACAGGATGATGCACAGGGGACATCTTTTTTTATGCATTACCTTCAATGGCAATGAGATGTAGCAGTGATTATCCTCTCACAGATAGCAAAGCTGAGGAATATTACTTACTTACACTTGCTCACATTTTATATTTTTCAGCACACCTAACATCTGTGATTTTTACACCCCTGTAAGGTAAGCAGAGCAAGTGCCATTCTGCCCATTTGGGCCAGAGTGGTGCCATGATTGGATCCCAGGCCTCCCATCTCCTTGCCCAGTGCTTTGCAAAACACTGTGCCACACAGGAGAGGACCCAGCTTTGTGGGGCCTCTGGCTTATACAATTCTGGGGCTGTCTTTAAGAAAATGAATGTAAAAATATCTTACTTCCATAAATATATGGAAATATATATCACCATGTTACTATGTTGCCAGGGCCTTAAGAAGTGCGGGCAATGCATATCAAGCCTGGTTAGCTCCGTAGTTCATCCGCCTCTTGAGCCATGTCATAATGCTCTTCCCAGCCCAGGCCCCATCTCCTGTCATGGAGACTTCACTACCGCCAAGGCAGCAATTCCATTTTGATTTTTTGATGGAGATAAATTTTCCTGATACCAAGTTGAAATCTGCTTTGAAGCTTTCCCCATTGCTCCTAGATTATTATGTTACAGAAGCAAGTATGGAAAGCAGGCACATGGTTCAGTGGGAAAGAACCAGCCCTGGTCCTACCACTTATGTGGGGTGCGACTTTAGGCTGGATGCTTCCTTTCTCTGATCCGTTTCCTTTTCTGTACATTGAAATAGTTAGACTTGAAAGTTTTTATGGGCATCCTGAGTTCTGACATTCTAGGTTTTATGTACATTAGGTTGAATCATGTGAAATTGCAGTTTGGGGAGGTCAAAAATAGCTGAATATACTTTAAATCATATTACCTAGCTACAGTGGTAAAAACAGCATGGTACTGGCACAAAGATAGACACATAGACCAATGGAACTGAATTGATGGTTCAGAAACAGACCCTCACATCTATGGTCAAGTGATTTTTGACAAGCCTGTCAAACTAGCCCAGCTGGGAAAGAACAGTTCATTCAACAAATGGTGGTGGGAGAACTGGATATCCATAGCCAAAAGAAAGAAAGAAGTCCCCTATCTCAAACCTATATAAAAGTTAGCTCAAAATGGATCAAAGATTAAATATAAAAGCAAGTACAATAAAGCACCTAGAAGAAAATGTAGGGAAACATCTTCAAAACCTGGTGGTAGGTGGTGGATTCTTAAACCTTACACCGAAAGCATGAACAACAAAAGAAAACATGGATAAATGGGACCTCCTCAAACTTAAACACTTCTGTGATTCAAAGGACTTCATCAAGAAGGTGAAAAGGCAGCCCACTCAATGGGAAAAAATATTTGGAAACCACATATCTGATAAGGGTTTGATTTCCATTCCATATAAAGAGATCATACAACTCAACAATAAAAGAGCAAGCAATCCAATTAAAAAATGGGCAAAAGATTTAAATACACATTTCTCTAAAGAGGAAATACAAATGGCCAAAAAGCACATGAAAAAATGTTCCATATCGCTAGCTATTAGGGAAATGCAAATTAAAAAACAATGAGATATCATCTCACACCATATAGAATGGCCATTATTAAAAACACAGACAAAAATAAGTGCTGGAAAAGATGCATAGAAATAGGAACACTCTTTCACTCTTGGTGGGAGTGTGAAATGGTGCAGCCTCTGTGGAAGACAGTTTGGTGGTTCCTCAAGAAGCTAAATATAGAACTGCCATATGATCCAGCAATTCCTCTACTAGGAATATACCTAGAAGAACTAAAAACTATGACATAGACATCTGCACACTGATGTTCATAGTGGCGTAATTCATAATTGCCAAAAGATGGAAACAACCCAAGTGTCCATCAACCAATGAATGGATAAACAAAATGTGGTATATACATACGATGGCATACTATGCTGCAGTAAGAAGAAATGAAATTGGGACATAGATGAATCTTCTTGGAGATATTATACTAAGCGAAGTAAGCCAGACACAAAAGGACAAATATTGCAAGGTCTCATTAATATGAACTAAATATGAAGAATAAACACATGGAGTTAAAACCTAGAGTATAGATTATTAGGAGATAAGAGGAGGGTTGAGAAGAACTACTGATGCTTAATGTATGTAGACACTTTAATTAACTTGACTGTAAAAGTGTGGAAATGGATAGAGTTGGTGGCAACACATTATAGTGAGTAGCAACTGGTTTATAAACGGAATTGTGGCTGAAAAAGGTAGTCTGAGAAAGTAAATGTCAGTTGTAAGAAAGCTAAAGAATAATCTAGGGACTGAATAACACAGTGAACCCAGAGGTGGATGAAAATTGTGGTTGAGGGAATAAATGCAAGAGTGTCCTTCTGTGAGCTAGAGCAGATGTACATCACTATTGCAGGGTGGTGGGAATGTGGAGAAGCATGGGAAAACTATAATTGGTGCGACCTATAGACTGTGATTAACAGCAATACTATAATATTCTTACATCAATGCCAAAGACGTACTGTGTTGATAATGGAGGTGTATGGAAAAAGTGTGCCAAATGTATGCTACAGACCATGGTTGGTGGTAAGAGTCTGATGATATTATCTCATAATCTGTAACAAATGTTCCAGCACGGTGTGGTGTGTTGGTGAAGGGGTGTTGTATGGGAATTCTACATGTGCATATGATTGTTTTGCCAGTTCACAACCTCTGTAATAAAAAATATTTTTAAAAAATAGTGTGGGTTGGGGGAAAAATAAACCAAATGTAAGATAGAGACTATAGTTAGTAGTAATATTTTGATGATGCTCTTGCATAGTTTGTAACAATTTTTTTACAACAATGCAAAGTGTTGGTGGAGGGGTGATATATGAGACCCCTGTATGATGTTATGTATGTTTATTTTGTAAATTCACAATCTTTACTATACACTTATTGTTTATGCATGTCATGTATGAATGATATACTTCAATAAAAATATTTTTTAAAAATAGCTGAATATCAATCAGTTGTTTCGTATGGGTCAATCTAATGCATGCGATGTTGTAATACTTTACAAGCCATTTGCTCCAACCCCCAGACTGGAACCTCTCACTGTTTGTCAGATCTTAATTTGAGAGATCTTCATGGGGTCTCCAGAAAGCCCCATTGAAATGTACATATTTGTATATAGGAGAAACTCTGAAAGTATAGTTTAATAGCAGTTATATCTGAGAAGTAGAATTATGAGTGATTTTTTTCCTTTCAACTTTATAAATTTGTGTAATATTTGATTTTTCGACCATAGTCTGTTACTTATATAATAAGGGGGAGTGGAGCTACTTCACTTTGAAACAATAAAAATAAATGCCTGTGTGTTTCCTGAATGAAGAGTTACAGAACACAAAATCTTCCAGGAGCCATTAAGTTGACTCCCTGCAAGTCTGTGCTGAGCTCCCTGTGTGTTCACACACCCTTCCTCAACTCTACTTGAGGAAGGAGGTGGAGACCTGCTAAAGGGAATATGACGTGGGAAGACAACAGATTCAAAAGTCTACAGGTAGATGAGGCTCTAGAGACCATCCATCCCAAACTCCCAAATAAAATGTAGAATGTAATCAAGTGTAAGAGTGAATGGTCAGGGGGTGAATGTTATCAGCGTTTTGAGAAACAAGATTGAGTAAATCTAGAGGAGTCAGAGGACTGTGGAACTTGAACTCGGCTTTGGAAAATAGGACAGATGGACATGGGCGAATGAATGAAGAAGACAAAGGCAAGGAAGGGAAGCCTGGGAGGCAGAAATGTAGGGAGACTGCCTTTCTGGAGAGAACAGGTTGGCAGGAGAGGTGGTGTGGGAAGCAAGAGCAGACGATGGCTGCCTTTGGGTCCATGTCCCAGTCTGTAGAGGAGCTCCCCTTCATGCACACAGGGCTTAACTATAAAATAATTTGTATTATTTTGATTGCAAGTTTTATATATATATATATATAAAACTTGCAAGCAAAATAATTTATATTATTTTATACAAACATATATATATATATATATATATATCACTGTTAATTCTTATGTTGGGGGTAAGGAAAGCATTAGGGGAAAAAATGTCTTAGAAGGAAGTGCAACAACAAGGACTTCCTTTCTTGTAGTTCATTCCAGAAGTTTGAAAGAATAAAAGAGGGGCATTAAGAGGGGAAGAAAGAATTATACTTTCATAGGAAAAGAGAAGAATTGAGGAAACTCTGAAGGTAAATTAATCTCCCTCAAATATTTCCTAATGAGATAGTTAATGTAGTACTAAATTCAGGGAATTGGTGCTTGAAATAATTTTAGATGATTATCGCAAATCTTGCCTCAGAGAGACAAAAGGCGAAATTTGAAAAAAGAAAAAAATTAGAGCCTTAAAAGTGGAGGGCATCTTTTGAAATCAAATTGGCCACTTTTGATGCAATCCCCATTCCCATGGAAGGCCTGCTTCCAATGGAAGGTCAGGACTTTTCCATTTGCAAGCACTTGCAAAGAATGGGATTTACTTAATGTGTGGGCACGCCCTTCAAATGTTGCATCACATCTGTGTAGTGCTTAACCGTTTATATAGCACTCTCAAGGCACTCTTTCATTTAATCCCCACAACAGTGTGTAAATCATACCAGGAAATGTGAGTGTTTGGGGAAGTACTTGAGAGCTAATACACATTCCCCAAAATATCTGCTTGACTTGCCTCTCATGGATGTTGGGAATTCCATGGTTGAAATGCATTCCTTTGCATTGAGACAAGAGCTCTTTGGCAAATGTTAAAAAGCAAGCTTCAAAATTGCAAAGACAATTAAATCTCAATTTCATCTTTGAGAACTACAGTGAAAAAAAAAACTGGAATTAAATTTACCAAAGGAAATTGAGGCTTGCAATTAAAATTTATTGCCTTTGTTTTTCATATCATCTATAGTAAATATATATAACTTTAACATCAGGTATAATTTTTTATAAAGATATCCTTCCCAATGTTTTCCTCTCTTCAAAAGATGATACAGCTTCTAATCTGTTAGCATGATTCAATTAATCAGGGGTCTTCCATTTCATATAGTCAGCTGAAAATAACTTCCAGTGGAAATGAGACACTCTGAAGCAAAACTTTGAAAGCTGGGAGCATAAAGAGAGGAGACAACCCAAGCACAGCAGAATAATTGTGATGTTTGGTGGGGCACCTGGAAGCAAGAAATCACTGGGCTTCAGGGAACATAGGGATGGATGAGGTATGATAGGGAAGCTCATTAAGACAGTGAACTGAAGGAAAGGGGCAAGGAGAGTAAAATAAAAAATTTTTTTTTGGCCCTCAAAATGGTGTGCTTGCTTAATTAAGAAAACCATTCACTCCTTGGCACCTACTGTGTACCACACTTTCTGCTAGATACGTTGATGGATTAAAAGATGGATTAGATTCAGTCAATCTCTACACCAGTATTTAAAATTTGGTGAGGGAAATAAGACAGGCAACACAGAACCATAATACATAGACTGAAAGGGATAGTGCCTTAAGAAAGTTCTGTTCCTTTTTTTAAAAAAAATTATTATAAAAATACACTAGGATCCGAATATTCTCGCTGTCTTGGTTTTGTGATAATGAGGGTAGGCTAAACATTCGCTATATTAGAAACCATGCATGTGTCCCCAGACCTAGTTTTTCTCCCTAGGTCTGGTTTTTAGAATACTGGTGATAAATTAAGCTTGATTTATTATATGACCATCCTGTATGGGGAAAGACTATAACTTTGGGTATCTTTGGTCAACCTTAAGAGATATAGCAGGGGGACGGATGTGGCTCAGGTGGTTGGGCATCTGTCTCCCATATGGAGGAACCTGGGTTTGACCCCCGGGACCTCCCGGTAAAAATAAGAAGGTGCATGAGCCACCAGGCCCTGTGTGCGGGTGCACCACCAGGCCCTGCAAGCAGGTGAGCCGCCAGACCCCGTCCGTGGGTGCACCGCCAGGCCCCGTGCACAGGTGCGCTGGTAGTCCCTGCAAGCCATGCAGCAAGATGATGATGTAACAGGAGAATGACATAAGGGAGAGCCAAGACTAGACACACCGAAAAACCAGAAACTGAGGTGGCCCAGGCAGTAGTAGGACGCCTCTCTCCTACATCGGAGATTCTGAGGATCAAATCCCAGTGAAGACAGGAAGAGAGGGATGAGAAGAGAGGGCAGGAAATGGACACAGAAACAGCAAAAACGGGGCAGAGGGATGGATAAAAGTACATAAATAAACAAATCCTTAAAAAAAGGTATAGGGGAGGAAGATTTGGACTATAGTTATAAGTAATACTTTGACGATGCTCTGTCATGATTTGTTAACAAATGTTTCACAATAATGCAGGATGTTTGTGGGGGGTGAGGTGTGGGAGCCCTGTATGATGTTATGTATGTTTGTTTTGTAAGATCACAATGTTTACTGAACACTTATAGTTTATGTATGTTCATGTATGAGTGATATACTTCAATAAATTGTTTTTTAAAAAAATACACTAGGAATTGATGCCAATGAGAGGAGTTGGTATAAGGAACCTTAAAGGAAAGAGAATTTTAAATTATAGAAATGCTGTCAACTTGGAGTTAACTGTATTTGTGCAAAGTCAATAATTAGAAAAGACGAACATTGAGTTTGGATATTAGTGAATTGTATGGTTTACTTAGATCAAGGGTTGGCAAACTTTGTCTAGAAAGGAGCAAATATGAAATAATTTAGGCTCTGTGGGCCACACACTCTCTGTTGTGACTACTCAGCTCTGCTGTTGGTGAGAAAGCAGTCGTAGACTACACTGAAATGAATGAGCATGGCTGTTGTCCAATAAACTTTTTTCATAGACTCTGAAATTTCAATTTCATATAATTTTACACATATCACAAAATATTCTTCTTCTTCTTTTTTTTTTTGCCCAGCCATTAAAATTGTAAAATCCATTCTTAGCTTGTGGGCCGTACAAAAACAGGAGGCAGGCCAGTGTGCCAACCCCTGTGCTAGTGTGATAATAGCTCAATTCCATATAGCAAATAGCCCTTTTTTAGAGTCAAACCTCCTCCTAGGCCGTTACCAAAGTCCTTGAATATCAATAAAGTATAGATTATTGAAAAAACGGGAAAGTGGATGTGGCTTAACTGGCTGGGCACCCGCCTTCCACATGGGAGGCCCTGGGTTCAGTTCCCGGTGCCTCCTAAAGAAGACCAGCAGGAAGCGGCTGTGGCTCAATCAGTAGGGCTCCCGTTTACCATATGGGAGGCCCCGGGTTCGGTTCCCGGGGCCTCCTGGTGAAGGCAAGCCCGCCCGCATGGCGTGGTTAGCTGACCCAGCGAGCACAGGCAGCAGGGGGGAATGGATGAATAAATAAATAAAATCTTAAAAAAAAAAAAAAAAAAAAGAAGACCAGCAAGGCAGCAAGCTGACACAACAAAGAGACACAGTGAGGAAACACAATGAGAGACACAACAAGCAGGGAGGAGGTGGCTCAAGTGATTGGGTGCCTTCCTACAACCTAGGAAGTCCCGGGTTCGGCTCCCAGTGCCTTCTTATAAAAGGAAGATGAACAATGAGTGCAAACAAGGGTGGGGGTGGGGGGTAGAAATAAATAAATAAAATAAAATAAATTTTAAGTGAATTATTTATAACAAAGTTTTTATATTCAATGAATGAATTCTTTTGTCATCTTGTAATCTGATAAATCTTAAAACAAACATACTGCTTCAATTTGCCTCAGTTTCTCTCTCTGTTTCAGGGGGAATTCACAAAAGCTGAACTTCAATTCCTCAATAAATTTTACTTTCTGTTAAGGTAGATTTAGAAGGCATAGCCATGCAACAGAAAAGCTGATAAAGATATCATTTTTATTTGGCTCTAGAAAGTGTTTTTCTCCTTACATGTGAGTCTGGGTGTGTCTGAGGTTCTGGGAATTTACTTCAAACAAAGGAATGAAGCCACGCTATGATGATCTGATTCAGTTGGAATTGGGAAGCCATCCAGTTTCCCCATCTTGCCTCCTGTCCTGCTCTTCCCTGTGACCTTTTTAATGCTGTGTTTAGATGCCAAGGCACTCACCCAGACCAAGCTACCTTTCCTGAAGTCGTCCTTGGAGAGCAGAGGAAACTATGCATCTCCTTGTGTTTTTTTGTTTGCTTGTTTGTTTTGTTTTGTTTTGTTTTTTAAGTCATTTTGGAATGGAATGTTAATAGAGGGAGTTCAGCTTTCAAACAAGCCAGCAATTAATCAGATTAAGTGATAATATGCACTAAACAACCAAGCCAGACTTATTATGGATAAACTGCAAAGAAAGTTGTCTCCATTAGTATAGAAATGTAGAAATTTCTCTAGTCTTCACATTTCTTTGCAGAAAAAGCAATCTCAGAGTCTACTGCTTTCCTGACATTTACAGGTGACTGAAAAGACAGGGCCCTTGGAGGGTTCACACTTTTCTAGAGGTACCATGTAATGTTTTGCAAGCCATATGCCCTGAGCAGAACACAAAACATTCATAGCAGTTAACAGGTTTTAAACTCTAATTTATCTACCTGAGGTAGGTATTTCATTATTATTATTGTTATTATTATTAATATTACCTCTATTTTACAGAAGAGGAAACTGGGATGCAGAGAGGTGAATTAGCTCCAAAGATCACACAGCTGGTAATTTACAGCAGCAGCACTGAAGTCCAATCTTGCTTCCTTATCCATTCATGCTTTTCAAGATGGACACAAAACCCACACAACTCCACAACAAGCATGGTCAGCATCTAGATACAATGGTCGCTGAATATGGAGTGTTAACCAACCTGGATGTGGTCCTGTGCCCCCTGGCTACCAAAGCTCTCTGGAGTAAAGAAGTATGAGTTTGTTGCCAGAGCCATACTTCCATTGAGCTCTCCTGGATACAGCTCCCCCAGATCCCGAAGAGCTGGGGATTGTTATTTCTCTAGATCCACGAGGCTGCCTTTCATGTTTTCTAGACTTTTCTCTGGCCTCTAGCATTTTAAAGCCCCCTCTTTACTTATTTTCTGATTTTTGATGGTTCCTGCAGCCAGCTTGACCACATTCATTTTAACCCCTTAGGACCTACTGCTGGGGCAGATTGTGCATCTGGGATCTGCACCACAGCCCATGTTTTATTTTCCATCTCTCTTGCGAGCTCTCATTCCTGGGGGCCTCCCTAACCCCAGTCTCTGTTTTCCATTTATCAGGGCTATTCAACTGTAGATGCCAGTTCTTTGGAACTGTGCTGTGCAGGGTAAATAATCATTAAAGGCTTGTTGAATACAGGAATGAATGAATGCCTAGTGATTTATAATTGTCTTGTCTCAGTTTTCACTGGCATGCAATTCCTACCCTCACCTGCTCAGATGTAGACAAAGAGCTCTGATGAGAAGGATTTCTCTTCACTGCTCATACAAAGTCTGAGAACAGGCACGTACCTTTCCATAAGTTAGCACCCAACAACCTTGTTTGTAAATATTTGAATCACCTCTGGCTTTGGTGAGTCTATTTCTGGCCTAGGAAACCTTCCTTTTTCATATCCCTGACCGGGTGAAAACTTAGCATATGCATATGCTTGAACGACCTTCACATTGTACCTCCTCCAGAGGTACCAAGGCAGTGAGGTAACAGTCTCAGCTGACCGGGTATCACCTGCCTTATAAGATGCCAGAGGCTACCTATGTAGATTCCCAGGGTGCACCTGTAGGAACAAACCAGCGTCAATGGTTAACCCAGGTTTTTGATTTCTGGGATTTTCTTCTCCTTTATTATTAACTAAAGAACATTCTTACCATTGCCCAGCTGTGAGCACCCAGATTCTCTCTGGTGCTCTTATAGATTCTGTACGGGGAGAGTGAGAAAAGGTAAGCATTGCTATAATTTTGTTATTATACAAAGTCATGCAGCCTATGCTTTTTGCTTGCTGGCCTCTTTGTGGAGGAGCAGCAATGCTTTTTGTCCAGCACTATAAATATCAATGTTGAGCTAAATAAAATCAAGGTAATTTCCTTTGATCCAAGTGCTTTAGGTAGGAAGCAAAGATAGTATCATATTCCTTTGGTTATTTTGAAGCTTTGGACAAAAGCAGTCTCCAATTGGTGTTTACAGAGTCTGTTAAACAGCTTTCATGTGTCACTATATATATATATGTAGATATCTAAAAGTTAATTCATAATATTCATACAAGATGGAGCATTCTATAATTTCTTTGAAAAGCAGGCTATGATATCCTGAATGTACTTATGCATTTATGAATATGCCATTACAATCATTCAAAAATCTTCATTTGTATAACACCCTAAAAGAAGAACTTGAGAAAAAAATATTAATTTTTTCTGAGAATTGCCGCAGATAATGATATGAAAGGGGAGAGAGCACCCATTTTTCTCAACTTACTTTAACGTAAATTGGAAGTATTTTCTCCTGTTGTGTTTGCCTCAATCCCTCTACAGCTTTATTTCCTGTTCACTAAAATCTTAGACCTTTTTGTCCTTGCATATTTATTCAGTAAAGGGTGAACTTGCCAGTCCTTGTTCTTTGGAAAGCACGAATTCTTTTATATCATATATAATTGAATTTCTTCCTTTATTGATAGATGTATGTTGCAAACCAGAGCTTTTTAATAAACCAGATGAATTTTGATGACATGTATTATACTCTTATGGACTGAAAAGTCTTTAGGAAAACAAGGCTGGAGTATTTCTGCTGAATATTGCCCTTGAGGCTAGCCAAGAGCCAGATCCTGAAGAAGAAAGGAATATATTAATCCATCTTTGCCACATTATTATGGGAAATATGGACCAGCCACTCTCTATGCCAGATTTTAACCAATAAATTGGCAGGAAATGTCTAAACCACAGCTGTTTCAGGGATAACATTTAGGGTGTTCCAGAAATTAAGCCAAAAAGACATTTAAAGGTACACAGGGTCCAGAGTTTAATTGAATTCTTAATGGGGGCAGAGGGTAGAGTTAGAATAACTGATTGATATAAGCTTATTTTCAGAACATGATAATTATGGTAAATCCATGGCATTAATCTCATACAAAATAAGACCATGACAACATTCAAAACTAGAAGTGAAGATTGAAGTAAGAAGGGCACTCAATTATATTAATTTTAATACATTTTTCTTCATAAGTCTATTTTGACTTGGGAGAGAGCAAGAGTTTTCAATGACATTAGAAAAATATGTTTCTTCCATTATACATGTTACTGGTGAGTCCAAGTTAAGACTGAAAAATAAAGTAGCTGAAAGTTGGGAGTTGGCAAAAAAGTATAGTTTTGGGGAAAGCAATAGATATATAGAGAGTATTTAAGGTAAATATTTGGTAGTCATACCTTTTTTTTTTTAATGTGTAAGAACCACTATTTGAATAAACAGTTTAGCTTTTGTCTCACGTGGAACTTATCCTCAAGTATGCCATATTTCTTCCTAGTTCTTAGAAAAGTGACCTCAAAAATAACATAGTGGATGGAAATTTTCATTACTTCAGCCATCACAAGAAGACGGACTATGAATATTTCTATAGTATAGTAGGGAGGGAAAGAAGCATTTAAGTGCTTAATACGTTTTGGGCAAATGAATACTATATTTCATTGGCTCTTCACCTCAACCTTGTACAGGAGCTATTATATAACCATTTTTCCAGAGGAAGCTTAGATCTTCCACATAATGGCTGTGCAATCTTGGGAAATCCATGTAACTTTTCCAAGTTTAAGAGTCAAGCTAAGTAGTGTCTGATTTCCAAAATGCTTGCTCTTCCCACTACTATAAATATTTCTAGTATGGTGATACCAAAATTAATAGACTAGCATACGAAGGACAGAGGAGGAGTTCTGCAGGAACCTCTCACATGACATCATTGTGCATTGATACGGCTGGAAAAACAGATGGGTCACCAATACCCTCTCCATCTGAGCCTGGGAGTGACATTTTCTCCGTGGGTCAGTTTCAGAGGCCGTTTGGTTGCCTGTGCTTGCCAGCAGCTCCATTACCCTGAGTAGCTGAAGAAGCCTTGCCCTCAAGAATCCACCCTGATTCTGTTTACTTCTGTGCTAGGGTGACAGCTGCCTCTGCCTTTTTTTTTCTAGGCATATGCAGCTATGTCACATGGATAAAAGCAGCTCTTGCAGGGTGGAGGGAAATTTACTATTGGCTTTTCCCATTAACACAATTTCTTTAAATTAGAAATGAATAAATAAGTCTCTGCAGGAAGGCAAAAACTTACTTTTTTGTGTGTGTGTGGAAAAAAACAAAACAAAACAAAACACCCTCCAGCATTCTGATTCTTTTTGTGGCACCATGGTCTCAAAGTCCTTGAGCAATGTAGGACAATGAAGTTGAAAGAAAGGGCCATAAAGTCATTTCCCTGATTTGGTTTGTACTGCACATAGCAACAGACATATTTCATTAATCTCTTCATTTATTTATCCTCTCACCAAATATCTACTGAATTACAGAGAAGTCTTAAAGCCTGGAGGTTGAGTGGGGGGTTGTTTATTATGATGAAATCACTTGCTTGAGGAATTTAGGAGCTAGTTGGGGAGGAAAAACAGGTTATTTGGTATTGAGCAATATAATATTTCATGCATTCAATAATTATTTATTGACTGCTAGTCATTAGCGGTATATTGGTTTTTTAAAATGACAAAGAAAATGCTGCCTTCGTGAATCTTACATTCTGGTGATATTGCAGGGGGAGACGGTCAATACGTAAAATAAATAAGTAAACTATATGATATGTTAAATGGTGACAAGCGATACGGGGTAACAAGATGGGAAGGAGAGCTGGGGGGTTGGGGATAGGTGGGGGGTGGGGTGGGGGAGTGGGGGGGCAGGTATTGTATTAGTTATCTATTGTGTAACAAATTGCCCAATATCTTAGTGTCTTAGAACAACCAACACTTATTATCTTACGATGCCTGTGGGTCAGGAATCCAGGTTTATCTAGGTCCTCTGAATTAGGATCTTTCACATGCTGAAGTCAAGGTGCCCACTGGTGCTGCAGTCATCTCAAAGCTCCACTGGGAGGAAATCCTCTTCCAAGCTCACTCACAAAGTTGTTGGCAGAATTTGGTTCCTTGGGGCAGTTGACCTGGGAGCCTCATTTCCTCACTAGCTGTTGGCTCAAGTCCCCCCTGAGTTCCTTGCCCCTGGACCTCTCCACAGGGCAGCTCCCAACATGCAACTGGCTTCCATTGGAAGTGAGCAAGCAAGACGGAAGCCAGAGTCTTCTAACCCAATCTCGAAAGTCACATCCCTCAGTTTTGCCATATTCTACTCATGAGAATAGTCAGTTGCTAGGTTTTAAGCCCATACTTAAAGGGGGGTGGGGATCACACAAGGACATGAAGACCAGGAGGTGGGGATCACTGGGAGCCATCTTTGAAGCTGCATACCACAGGTTTACATTTTTAAATAAGACTGTCAAAGAATGCTTCACTAAATAGATGAGATTTGAGCAAAGACCTGGCAGTAGTGAGGGAGTGAGCAATTTGGATACCTTGGAGAAGAGCAGTTTGGGTGGAAGAGAGCTTCATGCAAAGGATATGAGGCAAGAGTGTGCCTGGAATACTCGAGAGACAACAAGGAGGCCAGTGTGTCTGAAGCGAAGGTGCAAGGACAATAGTGTTAGATGAGGGGCTGTGGATGTGCCGTAATTTGTGCCAAGAAGGAAATTAGTCTGCAAGCTAGACAAGTCAGAGAAGGTTTTTTGAGATGCTAGAAAGGGCCGGGAGAAGTGTGGCTTTGAGTAAGTAGAGTGACAGCAAGGAAGAATGCCATGGATGATGAGTGGGGGGTGTGGGTGGACAAAATTGAGAAGTGAGAACAAGCAGATTGGTAGAAGCATGAGGGTATATAAAGACATGGCCCCTCCAGCTTGCCTAATGGAGTGAATGAAAAAGCATCCTACCACCAAGGCTGTGCCAGGGCTAATGACTTGCTCACCAGCTTGGGTCTTGTAAGGGACAAGCAGATCTCCTAAACATGGAATCCAGACCTTCTCTGGCTCATCCCAGATGTTGCCTTCAGACAGGCAGCTACAAAGAAAAAGCAGATTTTTTGGGCAGTAAACAGAATCAGAAGACTTTCTCCAAGTGCCTGATCAGGCTGTGGCCCTCTCTCACAGTTTAGCAATTAATGGCCGGCAAGTGCATCCATCAGCCTCGGCTTCTCCAAACGATGCCTTTGTGGCAACCATGGTGATGAGGGCACCACACAAACAGCCCTCCTGAGATGCCTCTGGAACCTCAAATAAGCTCAAATATGTTGTTTTCCTTTAAAGTTTCTAGGCCCAAGAGTCTAGCTTCGGGGAAAAACGGCTTGTCTACTATCTGAAATGCACCGCACTGAAGGATTCCTATTTAGGGGTAGTTACCCCCTACCTTATTAGCTAGCCAGCCTCAGCAGACTTGGAGGAGAATTCTCTTTTATCATCTGTCTTTAGTCCATAAGGTACTGTGAACTTTGTAGGTATTTCACCCTTTGTTAAGCCTCAGAAGTAGATGACTTTCTTTTTCTTATGGCTACATTTAAATGAAGAAGATGGGGATCAAATCTTTTCCTCCTTCCACCATTGGGTTTTCTATTCTGAAATCAAGAATTCAGATGCAAAACTAATATAGCATTTAATAGAGACTTTTCACTTATGAATACAACTTTTTCCAGTTACTCTGGCTCCAAGCTGCCCCCTTCCCCTCCCCACCCAAAAAATAGTAGACCTGAAACTGTGCACACGTGCAAAGGAACACTGAAAAAGAAAGTCAATCATCTGCGTTTAAAAAAAAACAGCCTTAAGTTCTTAAATTAGATTTACCCAATTCCACATAAAGGAGGTGATACTTTTTAAAACATCTTCCAGAAATAGCACCTCTATTCCTAATTTTATTTTGCTTATGTGGGTATAGTTTTAAAAACTTCAAATAGTTCCAGGGTTTTACGTTATATTTCATAAGATTTGTTATTCTATGAAACAAATACAAAAACAAAAACAAAGTGCAAACATATGGTTCTTCCTTTTTTTTTTTTTTTTTCAAAGAAAAAAAGTGTGTTCTAGAAAACTTGACATAATACATATTTCCTTGTGGTGAATTTTAATTTTTCACTATTTTTGTTAAATCAGAACTGTGGTTCCAGGTACTCAATAACCATTTATTGAATACCACTGTACTAGATGTTCTATAAAGATGACCTGGTCCAGGTCTTTAGTCTGGTAGAAGAGGGCAGTTATATCAGTCATTATTGTTGACAAAATCTTCTAGTACCACAAAGTATGAAGTCTCTCAGGAGGTCAGCAGGTGAGAGCCAAGTGTGTGTCAGGTTGGTATTGTGCTTTTGGAATTTAGAACTCATAGACACTGAAATATTTTCTCTATGAACTTTTCCTTCACACAATCTATTTTTCTTTAAATTATAAGATTTTCTGTAGCCAGGAGCTCACCTTGACAGTTCCCTGACCATTGTTGGCTTCTGTCCCCTCTAGTTTGAGAACATCAGGCATTTTCACCCTGGCTTGTATTTTGTCATCCAATTATTAGACACTATAAGTTTGAAGCTTCGGTCTCTGTAAAAGAAGTTAAGAACCACACTTTACTTACTAGTTCTGTACATCTTAAATTCTATTAAATGGATCTTCCTGAAGATGTCATCATTTGCATATGGAAGCATCCATTAATTTAATTCAGCATTTCAGTGCTACAGCTTGTTAATAACGAAATTTTGTCAAACAGAAAATTATTTGTTTAATTGGGGCAAAGTACATGTTATTTTAAAAGACCTCTACAGTCTAACTATCTAACAGCAACTTCTCCTCTTCCATTAAACTCACTTTTATACTATATGCTTTGGCTATCATATAGTCTTTCCTATAATGTCATGAAACTTATTTTCATGTGGATGAGTCCTGTCTCCAAATAACTGTACTCACAGTAGTAGCAGTGTGCCAGGAGCCGGGAGAAGCCACAGTTAATTTTACTTAGCAATGTGAGTGGGGAGTAAGGAAAATTAAGTAATTTAAGAGATAAGTAATTTAAAAAGTCACTTATAATAATACAGGTATGAATATATGAAGCAGAATTCAAAACTAGCGTACATTTTAAAGAAAACTCATAAAATGATGGAATATTTTGAGATTGGGCCCAGTGCTTTTTGTTTATCTCCTCAGATGCCCCAGAATTTGGAGGAGGGATAAGGGTATAGTTCGCATTTCCCTTCTACATTTTGAGGTGTAATTAATGGAAAATTTTGAGAAGCTCTAGTAAAGGATAATTGATATGTGGCCAAATTCTTGGGCTTGGTTACTACCTGCTTAGTTAATTGGCTCCACATCAGAAAACTTGGCCAGTCTTTTCAAACTATGTACTCTTCTCATCTCATATGAGACTGACCCAAACAATGGGTAATTTAGGACATTCTGTTTCTATTTTTTGAAAAAAATAATCCAAAGTAACCTCACAGAGTAGGGTACCTGACATAATGACTAGACCACAAAAATTGGTCAATAGATCTTTGATTCAAGGTTACCCTATTAGGAAGGGGAATTGAGTTCAGTTAGCACTGGACAAAAGTTTAGCAGCACTCACCAGCTGGCACTCAACTGAAAGAACCACTCCTAATGAGCTACTAGTTTATGAACTGACCTTTCCATGTACTATTGAGTCTCCTATTTATAGCACAGTAAAATCCTTCCCTGGATTTGCAACTAAAATGTGGGGGAAGTTTTGAGAATATTAGAGACTATGAGCTTGTACACCAAGATTGTCACATCAAGAAGCCTGTTCTTTTTTTTAGGT
Source organism: Tolypeutes matacus (assembly GCA_026826555.1). Classification (NCBI taxonomy): domain Eukaryota; kingdom Metazoa; phylum Chordata; class Mammalia; order Cingulata; family Chlamyphoridae; genus Tolypeutes; species Tolypeutes matacus. The sequence continues at coordinate 10,945,008 of JAKSZT010054478.1, forward strand.
TCAGTTTGCCTTGGGTTTGTGTCACAATTGAGCCAAATAGTGGGTGGTTAGGTAACACCCGAGGAGAAAGTAGTGTGGCTAATTTGAGCAAATTACCTAAGACTTATGAGTTACACGTTTCTAAACGTAGTCTTTATGGGAATAAAAGGCGTTTCATTTCCTTATGACTAGAATTTTATTTGACTATATTAGATAACAATATTGAGCTGCAGATAAGGTTACACCATTTGCTCTAGGAGTTTAAAAGCAAAAGAGACATTCAGAGAAACAAAACAGAACCAGATAAAAATCACAAACCAGCAAAAAGAAAACCAAACAGAAGGAAAGTATACTGTGCTCTACTCTCCCAGGAGTCAAGTATGGTGGAGATGAGGACAATGTTTTCAGGCATTGGATTGCTGTAGGCAGAATGTTTTTGGCATGCTTCTCCTACACAAGTGTGTCAACTCGTCCCCATTCTTTGCTAGTATAAGCAGTGAGCACCAATTCTCCACTCGTGTGTGGAATTTGGCTGTGGAGCAGCTTGTGCAACAGAGGCACAGGGTTACAGAGTGAGCAGAGGTAGAAGGAGTGAAGGAGAAATCCAGATTTCGGTCCTGGAGACCTTCGATGTTCAAAGTTATCATGCTTCTTTTTGTGTGGAAAATAAGTCATTGCATGAATTATGTGCAAAGTATTACCACAATAATTGCTATAATAAAGTACAGAATTGCATTAATTATGTACAAAGTGTTACCAGAATAATTACTATAATAAGGCACAGAATTGTTATATATTAGTTATTTTAGACATTTCAATAATAGCATTCAGCAACCACATTGCCATTCAGTAGAGCAATTCAAAAGAGCTGTTGTCTTTTACATTTTGGTTTCATGAATCAAACAAATAGCAACTCCTTTCTTCTAAGTAGGTATAAAAATTGTGGCTTTACTCATCCCATTGGGTACTAGGTTTTAAAGATAAATTCATCAATTCCTTGCCATTGGGAAAGTCAAAGCCTAGCAGAGGAGGCTTGGGAGCTTGAGAAACAGAAAACTCAATTGTGTCTGGGGAATCAAGGAGAGCTTTACAGTGGAAGTAACACTTGTGTTTCATCTTGAAGGAAGGAGTGATGTCTGCCTGGTTATAAAGAACCTAACATGACTGGGCTAATGTGAGAAGTCCAGTGGGGATAGAATGTAGGCTTCTTGGTACAAGGATGGAGGCTGAGTGAGAATAAATGGATACAGAAGGTGGATGTGGGCTGGAAAGGCACTTACATGTCAAGGGTGTTTATGGTGCTTGCCCCCCTCCTCAAAATTGCCAGGACTATAGTTTTGAGGCTGAACTATTTCCCCATTGCCTAGGATTAATTCTGGGAAAGGAGGAGAATTTAATAGGGAATGGGGAAAACAGAGAGGAGATGGAAGATGCTAATTAGTGAAGTTTTCCTACTTATAGAGGACACTTTGTTTTGGGTGCAATGCAGGCTTTTCTAGAAAATACTTCCCAGGGCTCAACTTTGTTCTGAAATTGCTCATTCTTATTTTCTATGGTCCCAAAGTGCATTGGTGATGACTTAGTGCCACTTAGTATGTGGAGAAGGTGGTCAGAACATCTTTTCATACCCAGTTAAAATGCTTAAGATGGTACTAGGAATTCACTTGCAAAGACTCAGTTCCTCTATAAACCAGGGAATGAACAAGGTAGACTAAAAGAGACATTATGGTACAGTGGAAAGAACATTGGACTCAGAGTCAGAAATTTTCAGTCTTTTGTCATTACACAGTTATTTTTATTTGACAGTAAATAATTCTCCACCTTTAGTATCTTCATCTATAAAATACATATATTCCCCTCATTCATTGGTACATTTGCTCAACAAACCCTTAATAGTTTTGATCAGTCAGGGTTTGAGAAGCAGAACGCCTAGGAGAATATATATATATATATATATATACACACATATATATGTATATTTATATATTTATGTGTATATCTATATTTGTATATATATTTGCATATGTACTTGTATATATATATTTTTTAATATATATTTTGCATATGTGCACACACACAAATATATGAAGGGACTTTTTATAAGGATTTATGAGGATTTCACCTTCCATAAACGGTCACGTGGTCTTTGTGACACTGGTGAGCTGCTGTTTCTGTATTTGGTGCTGGGACCTGAAGCCTGCAGGCCAGGTAGTTTGGAGGATAGATGGATTTAAAGTTGGCTGAGTGGTGACAACAAACTGGAACCAGAGAGGATTAGCTGGAATCCACAAGGATGAACTGGAATCCATGACAGTCTTTCATGGCCTTCAAGCCTCTGACTTCAGTAATGGAAGTGGCCAGCAGGACAAGATGGAGCCGTCCCTTGCATGCCTTAGGAATTAGAGAAGCTGTAGGAGGAGACCCACAGAGAAACCTGGGCTTGGCTATTGTCAAGGTGAGCCAGCAGATCAGCGGTAATATGCCTGAGCTGCCTCAGTGCCTCATGTCCTACATGGACTTTATGATGTAAAAACAATATATGGCTGTTGGTTCATTTCTGCCTTTCAAATGTGGTGCAGAATGTCTCCTATGGCCCAAGCTAAATGGAAGCTAATTAGGGAAGGAGATTCTGGGGCACATAGTCCCAGTTTAGCTAAATTAACACAATCCAAATTTATCACCTTGGGTACCTGCCAATCAGACCAAAAAAAGCAACTGATTGAGACACGGTCCCTGCCTTCAAAGAGCTCACTGTATGGTGGAAGAGTGTCTTATATCACCCTGATGTGTGTTGTAATAGAACTGTTTTGCCTCCTTTACAAGCATAAAGGGAAATTAATTGACGTGAATGTACTTTGGAAGTGCAAATATTTTTAATGGGTTTTCAGAGTCTCATTTTAGCTCGTTGATGTTCAAAAAATACTGTTACTAAATTGGAAAATCAACTCATTTTGGGTATTTTAATAAATTTGAATTTCCTAAGATGCCCTGTTTTACTTTGCTCAGTAGAGGGGTGGTGCTGAATGGATAGCAACTAAGTCCCTACAATAACCCAGGTTTCTTCGTTCATGTTATTATGTCTGTTTAAGCCACCAACCACTTTTCCAAATATGTGTCCCTCTTCAGTAGAGCTTGCCTCCCTTGCATGCTGAGTAAAATTTTCAGAGGTGCATAAAGGAACAGCAGCAAAGTTCCTTGACCATTCATGAACACAAAGGAATTGAAAATAGGAAATAGACCCTCAAAATGCTATGCCAGAACTATGATATAGAAATGCAATGCTTATTAGCATCTTCTTCAGATTTCCCTATTATTTCTTTATTAGGTTCTGTTTGACCAACTCTTTCTTCTTAATCTTCCACCTCAGTTTCTCTTCTCTTGATGTTACCTAGAAGAGTAGATTGTGCATAATTCAAAGACCCCATGTTTTCTCTGTACCCTAAAGAAAATGTTACAACAATGAACGACCTTGCAATTTCATTGAAAGCTTTGTTTATACATCCTTGGTGCATCCCCAAAGCCATGAAAAGAAGATATTTCTGCTGAAGTTTCCATGAATATTATGAGGCTACATGCAGGAATTTATGAAACACTTCACTAACCAATAACAAAGGGAAATATGTCATTTCACAGCCAAAGTGATATTTTCAATTTATTGATTGATTTTTATTTAATAATCACAGAGTGTTTACTATACTCGATGCACCATTCTATGTGTTTTATAAATATTAATCCTTCAGTCCTCATGGAAACCTTAAATTTTACAGATAAAGAAGCAGGGACACAGGGAGGTTATGTTATGATCCCAAGCTCTCACAGCTGGTAAGTGGCATAGCTAGACTTCGATCAGGCAGTCTTTCTCTATAGAATATGTTCTGAAAAGCAAGTCTGTGCCACATAAAGAACCTCAAATCCCCATAAATTCATATCTTCTGTGATTATTAGGGGTGCTGGCTTACATTAAAAAATAATTTGGATTATACACCCACCAGTAAAGAAAGCTTTCTACATAACTCAAACTGAAAGCCAGGGAAAAATGCTCAGGATCGAACCCCACTGCCTGAATTCTGCTCCATACACCCAGATTATTGATTTTATTCACATACTCTCTTTTTTTTTTTGACAGATTATTTTTACCATTTTATTTTTGTGTACATATTTGCTTAAAATCAGTGAATTTCTAGGCCAGGTTCAGGTAACTGAAGGGCTTTTATGAGCAGTTTATATTGTCTAGAGCCAAGGTATGCTGCAAAAACAGTTTGGAGCAAAATGGGAAATAACATCTTTCTAAAGATAGGCTTAGAAATTCTAATCCAGTAAGTTAAGATGTTTCCTTTCTCTGGTAGCATGGCTGAGACATATCTGGCTGCTAGGCCACCATTCACAGGAATAGCCAAGAAAACAGGGTATAGACCGCCAAAAACTAGACCAACCAATCCACCCCGTGTTACAGTACAGGTCTCACAATTCAAATCACCTGTAGTCAAAGGTAAACTTACAAAACCTTTGTAAGACGCATGTGCTGTCAAAAATGGGATCACTGCCATGGGTAAGCCAGCAGCTATACGAGCCGGTGTCACATTTAAGACACGTCGAAAAAGACTATTTGCTATTAGTCCACAGAGAGCAGTATTAAGTCCAATATATGTTGATCCATGTTCAAATAGATTCCTTTCTACTTCTGGAAGTTGGTTAATTTTTCTGGTTACAATATTGAAAGTTGTTAAGTTTTCCTTGATAGTATCTGGTTCTTGATTTTCCATCTTGAACCTTATGCTCCACTTCTCTCAGCCTGTGTTGCCTAGCTCCTGAAGGCCCACCAGGACTCACGGTTACCTCAGCTCCCCTCACACGGGAGCAGCCATCTTTGACTGACCACACATACTCTATTTTGCATGCCACATACCAAATTTAGTTTTTCCATCAAGGCATTTAAAGAATGAAAATCGGTCAAACAGAAAATTTTAAAAATTTTTATTAGAGAAATTGTGGGTTTGCAGAGCAATCATGCATGAAATACAGGGTTCCCATATACCATCCTATTATTAGCACCTTACATTGTTTTGGTACATTTGTTACAAATGACGAAAGCACATTCTTATATTCATACTATTAACTATAGTCCATGGATTTTTGTGTGTTTTTAAACATTTTTTTTTTGTTGGAAAAGTTGTAGGTTTGCAGAAATAACATGCATAAAATATATAAAATACAGAGTTCCCATATACTACCCTATTATTAGCACCTTGCATTAGTATGGGCAGAATCCTACCTGCACTAGTACAGGGATTTGTTGTATATATGAAAAGCTAATAAACACAAACAGGACTTTAACAACATAAATCAATAGGGATTTCACGTCACTGAGGAAGCATGATACCCATTCTAAGAAAAGCAATGTTTACCCGTATAAAACATCAATTTCCTCTTCACATTAGGACCATTGGTTGCTACAATACAGAGCTGTTATGAGGATTGGAACAATGGCTGTGAAGCAACTAACACAAAGTAGGCACTTAGAAATAGTAACATTCCAAAGTTCATTGCAAGCGTTCATTCAGCTCATCCAATAAGTTTGGTCCTCTGTGGGAGGAGAAATCAGCAATTACCTCTCCTGGAGGCAGCCCTGTTTCTAAACCTTCATCGATAGAAACTCGTGGGTAAACTGGGTGTTATGCTTCAGCTATATTCAATACAGCCAGTGGCTGCCATGGAAAAGACAGTAATTAATACATAGAATTTTGTTTCCACCTAGGAACTTTGGGAGGAGGCTTGACCTATTTCTCTGCCACCACCATTTTATTGTTGTTTGTTGCAATAGCTCCTAAAGGGAGAACTCCTGACCTGGGAGAAACAGTGAGGGAAAAAAAAACAAAACCTCATGTTACCAAAATTCCAAACTGCAGGATTTCCGCAGTTGTGGTAGTCTATAACTAGAGGGCACACTCTTAAATCAGCCTAACTCACTAGGAAGGAGGGAAAATATTTAGCTATAAACTAGATCAACAGCTTCATGTAACATTTTCCCAAAAGGTTACCACATCTCTGTTTATCAAATAGAATGTAGATAAAAAGATGAAGAACTGGTTATTGCAGTATTTACAGTGAACACACAGTTCTAGTTAACTCTCCTTAAAATCTCTTTCTACATTACACTCAAGACAAAGGCAGATTACGATACTGCTGACATTTTACAACCATTGCAACAACTGCATGCCTAGACCTAGGGCAGGTCCTGGCACCTAAGCAAGGAGCTCTTGATGGGGAAACTGGTGTTGTCCACTTCTGTCCAGCCTCAGCTGCCTCATTTCATTGCTCCACAAGAAGGCTGTTAAATCATTTGCTTAAGCTTTTTTTTTTTTTTTTTTTTTTTTTGCTACACCTTGGAATTAATCTCTCACTTATCTTCCTGCAGAGTATTTGTGCTGGTGAAAGAGGGCAACTTAATCAAGGCCAAACCTGCTATTTCTGCTTCTGTCCAAAGGGTCATGGTAGAATGGCTGATTGCAGTGATTTTATAATTGAATGGGGTAATTGTTCCTTGTTGTTTTGCTTTTCCCTTTAAAGAAAATCCCACAGGCTTGAAAACTCTAAGATAAGACTGCAAAGTCTACCTAAAAACTGTTTGTCATCTCACAAGACTTTAGTTGGTAGAAAATAGATCATCTTTGTTACATTTGGCTGGATAAAATTGCACGCATTATTTGGGTAATTGAGGTCAATGAAAAAAAACTTGCACTTTGTTTTCCCAGGTACTTTTCTTTTCTGGCCTGAATTATGGACCTAATCGAAGCACATTGCTCCACTTGCGGAGTGAATTGCCAAATCACTGGGTATATTTAATATGTCCATATGCTAAAGACACTTAAAAGTTCATACTTGTCATTTTAAATTACTAGGCCTTGTATTTCCCTATGATTTATCCACCCAGGGAACCAAAAATGTATAAAGTACTGCATAATTTTGCTTAATTTGTCAGACAGAGCATCTGAAAAATGGAAGTTATCCATTTTATTTAACTCAATTGCCAGAAATGTAACCAAACCATTGCTCCAGTATATTTGGTAGGAACTGTGTAGCTATTAAATAAAGATTCAAAGTCCTCAGCCAGGCAGGTAAAAGCTTTTCCAATTTGGGCCCAACTTCGTGGTTTATCCTTTCTCATTAGTTTTATTACATGACTCCGACTTTCCCATTTTACAAAAATGCCTTGTTTCTTTCTCTTGTCTGGAATATAAGTCCAAAATAGGATCTTCACCACAAAAACAGAATATCTATTTAAAAGTTCTTTGGGATGAACTAGAGCAGGGTTTGTTTTGTTTTTTAATTTAGTTTTTATGGTCATAAGAGTCTCAGTTTCCCTATAGGATCAAAATAACTTAAATGTCTTTCAAGTATATGCTTGTGACCTTTAGCCTAGGTATTCAGAATTATGGAATTAACTGCACTGACAGATTTACTCCCTCCGAAAATGCATGTCCCTTGATCTGTAGATGCTGTATAAAGTCAAAAAGCAACATTTTAAGAACTCCATCACCTATTAATAATGTAAATATGTTTTGACCAAAGAGTAAGCTTAATATATAAAATGGCATTTCTGGAAAACAAACTCAGAGCCTGATTTATGTAATCAGGTAGCTGGTTTTACAGTTGGAAATAATTGAGCGAGTTACTGTTCCATCCATTAAAAAAAGTTGAAAAGAAGCAGAAGATTCCTCATAGAGGAAGAAGAGATTGAAGAAAATTCTAAAAGATTTAAAATAACCATTCAAATGCATATTGGTGATGCAAAGAAATGAGAAACTCCATGCTTTCCTCAGAAAACAGTAGACAAACATAACAAAATGAAGGATGACTTTGCTTTCATTTTCTTACTAAGCAGTTCTTTCTCCTTTTATGCTTATAGTTTATTCAGGCCATCCTGATGTAGTAAGATAATCCTAGAGGGGGAGCAGATGTGGCTCACGTTGGCTGAGCACCTGCTTCCCACATGGGAGGTCCTGGGTTCAGTTCCCGGTGCCTCCTAAGAACAACAACAACAACAAAAACAATAAGCAAACAAATGAAAAAACCAACTCAGGAGCCGACGTGGCTCAACGGTTGAGTGCCAGCTTCCCCTGTATGAGATTCCGGGTTCAATCTCTGGCCCTGGTACCTCAAAAAAGAAAAAAAAAAAAAAAAAAAGTCCTGGATGGGAGCATTTATTTTTCACCTTATTCTTTTGACTATATCTGGCCTGATATATCTGTAATTTGTAAAACTATTGGAGTCTGATGAGTTGTCAGTAAACAGACAATCTTTCTATGTGTGATAAACAAAATGAAGAACATGCCTCACAAGGAGAAGGGAAAGACCAAATAAAAAAGGAAAATAAAAGAAACAATTAACTGTGGACTAGGGAAAGGTGAAAAGCATGAAGTATTCTCAGAAATACTTATCCTATAAATACGGAGAAAACAGGGATTTGGCTATTGACGCAACACAGCTCATGACTCAGATTTTCTTCCATAACTTCTCTTGTGCCCCAGACATCCCTATGTTCTGATGCTTCCTCTATATTTTCCAGACTTCCTAGCCTAAAGAGAAATAACAATAGCAACATTTGCATTTACTTAAGGCTTTGGAAAAAGTCAAAGTGAAAATAAAAGTAATCTTCAAGGAGTTGGACTCTGTCTGCATGGAATCAGTAACTCAGCTATTTGGGCCAAGGTTATCTTCTGGGCCTTATTTTCATGAAAGCAATAGAAATATTTTCAAATGGTAAAGGGTGGGGAGGGTGGAGAGGTGAGGGCACCGAATGAACCCAGGAGAACAAGCATCTACCTACTGTAAAGATGTTACTGACTAGTCAACTTGCATTTATGAACTTGAGAAAGTTGCAGAAGTTGAAAGAACCTGAGCTCCTAACAATTAGCGAAAATATGTGTTGTATGTAGAGGCACCATCTAGAGTCAAAGGATGAGCTAGGGAAATATTTAAATTATCACACCCCACCCACTGTATTTATTTATTAGCCAGTTGGGTAATAAGCCTGAAAAATATAGCCAGCAGAAAATGTGGGGAAAATGGTAAAAATACATTTTTCTGATCAAAATAAATTTGAGTTGGTAGATTTGATAAGGCTGACGTGTACTCCCCACTCTCCAGGCTTAACATAATTTTGGATTGTTAAATAGAGTCACACTTAAAAATAAATGCAAAGTGGGCAAAATGCAATGTTACCAAGAACAAAAGCAAAAAAGTTTTAAAAAGCCACGATGCATCTAACTTTCTAGAACTTACATGTTCTGAGAGCTAGCTGGAGCTACTGTGTTCAAACTCCTGCACTGCAGTGCCATGGGATTTGTTCCACAGGAAACCATCACCACTGAATGTTCTGTTACAATAGGTTTCATTACGGTCGGAAAAATTCAATTACAATCAAATCCATCAAGCTATACTATATCGTCTAATAGATAATTGGGTCTCTAAGGAAGCCAAGCCACCCTGAAAATAAAATGACTAAATGCATTTTTGACTCAACCGATAATGGATGCTTCTTAATTTATTTTCTGGGTTTCATTCACAAGTGAATCAATTTATAAGTATCGATATGGAGTCTAGAAGCTCAGATACATATTTGTGTAAAGTTGTGGTCTCACATTTCACTTATCTTGAGAAAATAAGTTGTTTATCTTTTTTTTTTTTTTTTTTTTTACCGGGAGGTCCTAGGGACCGAACTCCGGTCCCTCCATATGGTAGATGGCCGCCGAACCTCTTGAGCCACATCCGTTTCCCGTTGTTTATCTTGAGAAACTGAATTTACAAACAGGCAATGGCCAGACCCTATATGACAATAGCACTGGCCCCACAACCTCTGTAGCAACCAGCCTAAGAAGCCAAACCATAACCTCTTCAGCAATTGGCTAAAATGGTCAGGATGTGGTCAAAAACTATGGACTTCCCTAATTTTTGCCCCCACTTCCAATTCAGGACTAGCCAGAGAAAGCAAAATATGCTCCTCAAATCAGTCATATAACAATTCTTTGCTTCTTGATAACTGATGTTCAGCTTCCCCATGCCAACAATCTCCAATCAGCGCATACCTTAAGCCTGTCCTTTCTTCAACTATAAAGCTTTCTGACTCCCCTGCCAGCCTTTGAGCCTCTGGCAAACGCAAATCATGTCTGAGTCCCTAGCTATAGCAAGCTCTGAACAAAGAGCATCTGTTCTGCTTTGCATAGTCTTCGTTTATTTCCACAAATTTTATCATGATCTTTACGTAGAAACCTTTAAATGGCAAGATGAGCCTTGCCCAAGTCTAGAAAATCATTTTAGGCCACTGGATAGCAAGTGCGGTGCCAATAATTGTGAAAGCGAAAAAAATTGTTAGAACTGGTTCAAACTTGGGTCAAGATTCCTTTGACCTAGCTCAGATCTGAGATAATTTGGCATCTGTATTACTCAGTCCTCCCTCTAAGACATGTTAGAAAAAGTCTCACTTCTTGTGAGTTTCCTGCAGACAGTATGGCCTGTGTGGTTGGTTTTCTTTGTAAAACTACTCAGCGGTAATGGGACATGCGCCTGTGGCTAGTTAAATTCCACTCTCTTTCTTTCATTGAGAAGGTCTGTTTTACCTTATTAACTGAGAAGTGTGTGATCTCTGACATTAGTTTTAAACTAATCCTGCTGATAACATTTACTTACCATGTGACTTTGGACAAGTCTACCACTATCGAAGTCGGAATTTGCTTATTCATAATAATATTAGTATCTACCTTATAGGGTTGCTTAAGAATTAGGGGTACTTCTTGTAAAACAGTTATAGAAGTACTAATATGTATCCAGTAATCAATGGTTATTGTCAAAATGGGCACTTACATTTCCAAATAAACAATCATTTGTACCTCTGATGTGATAGCAGCCCAGATCATTCATAGCCAAGATTCAGAGATAGATGGGTAACTGGCTAATTTCTCAGATTTTATTAATTATCAGATAAACACTGCTGTAAGGCAATAAGTGATTCTATAAGATGCATAACGTGATGTGGAGAATTAAGGCAACTGTCTTCATAATTCAAGTGATGTCAGTCTTCTACTATCATGGAAATTAAGCCTCTCAGAACGAGGATGATTTGGTATTAGGCAAATAGAAATATATTTTGACTTCAGTATTCTAAATGGCCTTTATTGGTTGAGCAGGTTACAGTTAGTACCTTGATCAAGGTTTTTGGATATAATTTTTACCTTTCAGAGTATAATAAATCTACATTTAAAATATAAAACTTCAGAGGTCTAGAAAGGTATATGATACAGTCAAACAATGAAGGTAGCATGCCCTAATATATCTGAATGTTCTTCATTCCCTTTTGCATCCTATTACATTAAAAGAAATCATCTGACATGTTGAAATGTTCACTTTATAGACATGACATTTGCGAGTTTAATTTCTGAATAAAACAAAGGAAAAATTCTTTGGCATTTTATGTGCACTTTACTTAATGTGATCATAGATAGAGGTAGCCATTCGATCCCAAAGGAGACATGACCTCACTGGATTTTTGTTTTTTCCTTGTCTAATTTATGGAGTTATACGCAAAGGATCGTGGCTATTTCACTGCTGTGTACTTCCGTCTCCTCACTGATGTCAGCGATTGATTTGGGGAGATCTGTGGCAAATGTTTTTGGAACACATATTTTGTGGGAATTTCAGTGTTTTGTCACAAAGGCCATTTAGTGGTCAAAATGGAAACCAAGAATGGAATGAGTTCCCTTGTTAAAATTCTTAAATCAAAAAGTATGTGTGAGGTTTGTTTGGTTGGTTGGTTGTCTGGTAGATTTCCTTAGAGGTTAGAGGAATGGGTCATGTTGGGGCAGTGGGGGAATGTATCAGGACCACCTGGAAAGCTATTTTCAAAATACATGTCTACTAGATTCTTGAGGAAATGTTTTTTCCAACTTCCCCATGGTGACTTTATCAAACATTTCCAATTCTCTTTAAATCTGTACTACTGCCTCCCCTAGTCACCATCCCCATCTATCTAACAGGAAAATGAAACCATGAACTTCTTGATACCCAACCTATAGATCTGACTGCATCTGTTCCTATGGTTTCCTTGGCATCATTCCTGACTCTTCCCCTTGCCTTCACTCAGCTCTTCCTGCTTCCTCCTCCCCCAGCCTCCATCTCAGATTGATTTCAGATTGTTGTGGATTCTGACTTCCAAGTAGCTCTTGAATCTCTTCACTTTGTTTTACTCCCCATGGTTATGCTATATCCTCATTTCTGCACTTCCTACCTCTTCTCTAGCCAGTCTATTCTCAGAACCACAGCCAGAATGCTTTCTCTTAAATGCTAATCAGACTGTGTCACTCTCCCAATCAAAACGCTTTTCTGCTCCCTTGGGATAGTCCAAATTTCTGAACATGACTTACCAGATGTTGCTCATCCCTTCAGCTATGTATCTATACTTCTCCTATCCTAGACCATATGAACCTGATAGATAAACTTTTTATTTTTTCCTGCTCAGTCCTATTCAGTCTTCAACATTTAACTTAGGTGTCACATTTTCTGTGGAGCTCTTCCAGAGTCCCCACCATCAGGCTACGTGTTTATCCTCTGTGATCTTACACAACACATTGTGCCTCCCATTTCAAAATACCTATGGCCCTTTCAGTATTATTTAGCCATACTAAAGGCAGGACTCATGTCGGTTCTGTTCATTGCTGTAGTCCTAATGCCTACCTCTGTAGTTGTTATGAGTATTCACTAAACGAATAAAGTCAATAATTGGGTTGATTGCTGATACATCAGTCTCTGACCCTTACTTCCCACCACTTAGACCTCAAATTATTACATACTAGATAAATTTTAATTCAAGTTATCTAGATAATTACCTCAATTCATTTTTGTTTTCACTTGTACTAACAGTTTGTCTCAACCAGTTTCACTCAGTATGCTAAGGGTAAGGGTAAAAATTGATTCAACAAGTAACTACTGCAAGAATGGATTCACTGGAGAGCAAAATAATACTATCCATGGCTTTTAAGAAATTAGCAGCCTATCCAAGAAAACGAAAGGCTGAAACATCAAGATAAGCTTATCTGTTGGTAAAGTTTTAAGTTGAATATTTATACAATTTCCTTAATACATGATAAAGGTTTAATAAATGCTTTTGGAATTAAATGGTAACATTAAAAACCTTTAAACAAATCATTTTTGCAGTATCCCTTCTACCTAGACAGCAATTTCCTATCCAGTTTCTTTTCCATTCCATTAAAAAAAAATCCCAACTTTAATTAAGCCTTAGTGGTATAAAAACGTTTAATGAGATTTGTACACTAATATATAAACTTCACTCAATTTTCTTCCCAGCACCAACACCAAAGAACAAATCTTTTCTGACTCAAAGGTTAGAAGGTAGAGGCTTTCTCTGTGGCTTTGTAAATTCCCCCCATGCATAGCGGTTTTGAAGTTTTTAATGTGATTGGACATTAGTAATGATATCTGGGCTGATTCTGGGCTGTTTAACAATAACTCAATAAATATGGATTAAAATATGTCACATTTTAAGAAAGACATTCCAAGGTGAAAAACCACGTCATTGAGAAAATTCTAAAACATGGCTTATAAAAGAGTGCTGTCTTGGAACTGGCTCAGACCAGCTCAGGAGAGCTGATTGTTCACTCCTCTTCCCAACTCCATGTTCAGAGACAGCACGTGGTAACTTGAAATTGGCTATGGTGGGTGTATTTGTACTACTGAAACTGGCACACTCTACAAATCATTCTCCTTTCTTGCCTCCAGAAAACCAGTTGTTAAAAATTTACCAGCACCCCACGGCTTACAAAGAAACTGATCGTATGTCCCAGCAATTCTGCTTGACACCTGTTGTCTTGGGGCCCTATCATTTTAGCATTTGTCCCAACCCTTTCCACTCTCTAAAGTGTCCTGGTTAGGATGACAAATTAAATAATCTCTATGCATATCAAGAACAATTGGAGGCTTTAGAGAGTTTTCACCAGAAGAGGTGAAGACTGAGCTAGAAGTAATGACAAGATTCTTATCTTTATTTATCTGAAGAGCCGGCTGTTGGTAGTAGCTCCAGATTTGTTTTGCAGAGCCCCGAGAGACAGCAGGAGGAAGGAAAAGTCTTCTGGAGGCTACAGGGAGACACATTACTTTATCTCAGTTTAAGGAAGGACTTCCTCAGTGGTAGAATTGAGTCATCATAAAATAGAAACACAACATGTGAGGGGCAGTGAGGTCTTGGTCAATGAAGATGCTTAAGCAGAGACTTAGGGCCATCTCGAGGGGATATTGTAGAGGGGCTCAGGAAGTAAAACTCTTGTTGTGTTAGTGACCTTCTGATGAACCATATTATGAGCTGAATGCTCCCCTGATAGTACCTGACTCAGTTATTTTGGTAATTATCAGAGGGTCTTTGCCTGATAATGTGTGCTTTTGGAAATAGATAAAACTACCGGCAGGAAAAAAAGTCATTCAAATTCAGAAAACAAGAAACACAAACACAAACTCTTATTAAGCCTCATTGTTCAATGTTAAAAATTTTAATTGATTTATCACTAACATGAAAAGCAATACACGCTAACCAACTCACTACTGATATATTTCTGATTATAGATTTTGAAACCTATTCAGAACTTGTAGATTTAGAAATTGACTCCACTCCAGCGCAAAGAGAGGAAAATAAGTCAGGAGTTTCAAAGAACTTTAGAATCAGAGGTGGTGGGAGAGACTTTCAAGAGGAACCACTGTTTAGGAGTGAGGACTTCAGCCACTTCCTCTGTATCCTATGGTAGACTGGCAGTTAGAATAACAGGAAGACCTCAGTCCAGCAGAAAAGGCACCCGTGGAGGTTGTTTGGGTCTATCTGAAGGCATGGTTTCAGCTGGGCTGAGGCTGCACAAAAACGATTTAAATGTTTTCCCTGAATATGGAAAGTCAAGTTAAAATCAACAATTCTGCCCATTGTCTAGTGTCTACATTATAACATAAAAAGGTCTGACAATTATATTTCTCTATTTCAAATTACTTTACTGAGTTATTCATGTGGATTATGATAAGAAATTTTTTTCTCCAAAATCAATGCCTTTCATTTGCATGCCTTGAATCCTACCTAACACTTCTCTGTCCATTCCTTCAGCCATGTTAAGTTCCTCCAGTACTTCCCATCTTTTGGCTTTTCATCATCCAGAGAACTTTATTCTCATGAACCAACCTACATGCATCTTATTTCATGATCTTCCAATCAGAGTGTTATTTGGCAAACACTTGTATGGGATTTATTATTGCCTGACTCTGTTTTAAGTGCCTTGCAAATATTCATTTACTTCTCGTAAGAACCCTATTAAATAGGCATTTTTATTTTCCTTACAGATGTGGGGATTGAGGCACAGAGCATTTAAATAAAGTAGCTAGAAGCAATGTTTGAATCCAGAGAGTAGAAACCATTTCAGCTCTTAACTACTATGCTATGCTGCCTCTCACTTAAAAGATAAGAAGTTAAACCAATCTTATTTCTCTGAAAAACCAATGTTTGTACTACTCCTTCCATGGAAGTGTGGTTTATCCATACCCATTTTTCATGAATGCCAGTTTTCTTCTGGAAAACATATATTTCTATAAACTTTACCATGCAGCCATATTAAAATCAATGTTACAAAAACATTGTTTCCTTTTATACACATTTTATACATGTACTTTATCCTTAAAGAATCTGTATTTATTGTATGTTATGAAAGAAATCACACTTACCTATTTTGTGAAGCCATTTTCTGTTACAGATTCCATTAACCAATAGTACAATTTGTGTGCTTGATTCTTTGCATCCAGGATAGTGGTTCTTAAGGAGGGTTGTTTTGTTTTTTTCTCCCCAGGGGATATTTGGCAACATCTGGGCACATTTTTAATTATCATAGCTGGGGGTTGGGGTGATACTGGCATCTAGTGGGAAGAGTTTAAGGGTGCTGCTAAATACCCCACAGTGCACAGGATAGTCCCCTGCAAAAAGGAATGATTTCGTCCAACAGGTCAATAGTACCAAGGTTTAGAAACCCAGGTCTAGGCTATTTTGTACATTTAAAACTATTCTGTTGAAGGCAATTTAAGCACTTCTTCAATAGTACCACATAAGCTATATAAAAAGATATCTATATCTGTGCTTATCTATCTAATCAGTCTGTCAGATTAGGTAGACTCAAATTATATTTCTTATATTTCATTTTCGCTCAGAAATCTGAGAGTTTACAAAGGATCGAGGCCCATACCTAGTCTTATAATAATGTACCTTTTTGTTTTTTCTATCTGGTTGCCTCATCGTCTTTTTGATTTGCCTCCACGCGGGGGCCACACACCGTGGCCTGCACCTCTCTGTGTGGCGCAATCTGGGATGCCTTTTTTCTTTTTCTTTTTACCAGAAGGTGCCAGGAATCGAACCTGGGTCTTCCATATGTAAACGGGAAGTTCAGTTGCTTGAGCCACAGTTGCTTCCCATAATGTACTCTTTTTTACATTACAGGTAAATGGTTATAATTGCAGATCAGTTTAGTTTTATGTTGACTCATTCAGTCATTATTTTTATAAGAAATAGGTATCAAACATCAACTGTATACCAAGCAATGTTCTAGATGAAGAAGTAGTTTAGGATTAGGTTCTGATGAATTTCTAGATGAATGCTAGGATTATTTTATTTACAGTTTACTAAAGTTATTATTGTGGTCTTTATATTTGTTATAGTTTACTTAAGTTTGGTTTACACAATTAAAAAACAATCAATGTTTACTGAAGGAGAAATTGCCCAAAATGTTTTACATAATGTAGGACAAAAAAAAAAAAAGAAAAAATCAGAAAGCAAATATTTGGTTGAATTTTTCACTTTTCACCCAATTAGTTAAAACTTGTGGTTAGTAATATCACATGCACAAAGGGGAGGCCATTTTTTATCCCATAATAGTAGTCAGTTATTTCTCTCTGATTTTGTAATGAAACCATGTCACCAAATAGGATTCCCTCTTCAAGTCTACCAAAAGAATTTATTTTTAATAAAACCAACATGCAAAAATAATTGTAAGACATTTACTTATTTTAAAAGTTAATCAGTTGACAACATTTTATGTGACAAATTGTAATCTCTCCCATCTTAGAACAAAACAAAACAAAAAACCCATCTCCCTGGAAAAACCTTCTCTTGATCCCCGCATCCTTTCTCATCCATTACCATTTTCCTACTCCATTTAACAGCACAACTCCCAATAAGTGAGAAGCCCTCTCTCTCCACTTCTCATTCTGTTCTCATTTGTTGCTAGTCTAATCAGGTGTTTGTCTTCAAACTCTGATGGGACATCTTTCATCAAGGTCACCAGTGATATCTGCATGGCCTCATTCAATAGTCAGTTCTTATTCTTTGTCTTGATCTATCATTAGTATCTGACACAGATGATCACTCCCTCTTTCTTGTGACACATCCTTCACTACATGCCACACCTCCTGGTGTTCCCCCTTCATTCAATGGTCTTTCTCAGTCTCTTTTATTGGGACCTCTTCATCTTCTCAGCCTCTAAATCGATTGCCCCAGGCTCAGTCATTGGAACTCTTCTCTTTTTTAACTACTCTCACTTCTTGTGTGGTTTCACCCCTGCTCCTGGTCATCAATATCACATGTACTGATAACTTTCCATCTTAAACCTCCATCCTAGACCTCTTCCCTGAACTCCAGACTAACATATTGCCTATTTGATATTTTCTTTTGGTTGTTAGAGAGCATATCAAATTTACCACAACAAAAACTCAGCTATTGATTCCCCCATTTCAAATCTCCTTCTCTCCCAGTTTCCTCCATCTCAGTAAATGGCACCAATGTCCACCGTTTCCAACAAATATGCACATTTTCACATTTTCATGACTAGATAATTCCAAATTATAAGACTTTCTGGTAGGTGGAAAATAAACATTGAAGCAAAAATGTTTTCCCTTACTTATCCTTTACTTACCACAAAACTTAGATGAAGTGAGTAAGCCACAAAAGAAAACAATCTTCTCAGAAAAAGTTCTAAACTTTGTCCTTGGAACCATCACAGAGGTTGTCAATGGTCTTCTAAGGACACTCATTTCGTTGGAACCCAAATGAAGTTAAGTTGGGCAAGAGGCTGTTTGCCTTAGGTGTAGGGTTGCATAGTCAGACAGGGTGTGTATTTGCCTAGAAAAACCTTCACTGTGACAATGATAGAGCATGCAAACCTAAGAAAAGTGCAACTGGAAGAAGCTGTACAAGTCCTGGAGGTATTAGTAAACAAAAATTCAGCCTTCTGGGATATAAAAAGTTTAGAGGCAATTTTGGGCCACTCTGAGATTTGAGGAGATTCTTGTCATTGAATAAGTCCACAAAAGTTCAATCAAAAGACAAGGATTTACATGGGCAGGGAGGAAGGATATTTCCTCTTAATTCTTGTTTTCTCCAAGCCACCCTTGGCAAGACCATCTACTATGTGTAGGCATGGGAACGAGTTAAAGAAAGTGTTGATTCACTAGAGTGAAGCTGAGAACTCAGAGGCCTTTGTCTGTGGTGAATGTGTCTGGAAAGGCAAAGAGGAACGGGATTCTCCTGTGGGGTTTCTCATCTCCATGGCGGTAGGTGCTGACAGCTTCAGAGAGCACGGAGGGGCAAAGAAAAAAAATCCCTGAGATATCTAGCTGCAGTGTTTCCAAAAGATGGAAAGGAAAAGGGGTTTCGATCTGAACTTTGTTACCTGTGACTAAGGTAAGAACATTTAGTGGGTTACAAAGGGATCCAAGCTTAAGCTAATTGCTCACCTGCTCTCTTAAGCCTGTTCTTTGTGCATGTGCCTGCTAATAGTTACCTTTCTGACGCTTCCTTCGGCTCAGTAGTAATGCTTTATTGTTGTACTGTCTATGGCTGGGAATCGATTTTCTTTCTCTCATAGAATCTCTGGAGAGTGCTGCACCTAACAGATTAAGAATGTTCCAACCATTTATAGATCGATTAAGGGAAATAAGACTCAGAGGGAGAGACTAAAAGGACAGTGATTTAGCCAGCTGAACATCACTTATTGACACGGGACAATGTGGAAGAGGGAGAGTCTTTAATTTCCTGTGGAAATAGACATTCGTAAAACTGTCTTTTTGTCTGTCTTTGTCACTCTTCCCTTGCTCCAAACTGACAACAAAGTGGCGTCTAGAATTGTTAACTATGTGTAAAAAAATATGTTGTCATTGACTTGGAAGTAATTACATCTTCACAACTACAAATATAGACAAGAATACTGTAAAGACCTTTGGAAAAAAAACTGTGACAAGGTTAAATTCAATAAAATGTTAAGCCCCTAAAACATTGATGTCTCATTAGGTATAAATGCACTAGGCTTTGTACTTTTACTGTTTTTCTTCTGCTCATGGTTTTCTTTTGATTTGCATTCTGGGCTGCTGCTGCGGAGTAAATAACATCTGCTCCCTTCTTGCTGCCAAGATTACTTTTCATGAGTAGAGGTGAAAATGGTTGAGAATGCAGTTTGTCTACCTGGAAGTTCCAAGACTAGGTAGATGCGTGACTGTGGGTTTGAACATATATATATATATCATGTTTATGAAGCCCTTTAAGCGTTTCTTTTTAAAAGCCCCATTTTGTCTTCTTTCATATCCTATGAGCTTTGAAGTAATTCTGAAAATTCACAGGACGCTAGGGGAAATATCTCCAGAGGCTCTGGAATTCCACGATCCTGAACGCGGAACCCAAATTGGTTATTAGCAGAGTGACCTTCCCAAGTTACTCCCTTCTCTGTGCTCCTTTTCTAAAGCCTTTAATAGTTTCCATCTCAGCTACGATTTAATCTGATACCTGGCACGTAGTACAAACTAAATGGACATAATTTTTATTAGCTCTATTTTACAAAGGAGGAAAACTCTGATCTAGAGAGTTATAATGGGTTAATAGCTGAGCCCAGCTGACTTCACCCCAAGAAAGACAAGTCTTGTTCTCAGGTTTGGAAAAATACAATTCAATTGCAATTTTGTAGTGAGGAAGTTGGAATGCTGTTGCAATATCAAAGGTAGCTCTGGCAGCTCTGAATACCGGCTCTGACCTGCTTTTGAAATAGTTCTTTTGACAAGTGATTTTCAACTTTCAGCTTTCTAATATCCACGTTCAATCACTGAGCTTCAGCCTCTGATGATCCCATCGCTGCTGAGGTCAAGGAAGGTGTGCTGGCATGGGGTAAGGAGGGTAATGAGGGCCAGGGAAGAGTTTTGTGTGTGCAGTTTAATAAAGACAAATCAGTCCTTTCACATTTATATCTATATTTATTTATTTTTAGGAGGTACCAGGGATTGAACTAGGCACCTTGTATATGGGAAACGGGCCTTCAACCACCGAGTTACACCCAATCCCACAGTTTGCTCTTTTAAATAGGGCTATAGCAAACCATCTGCTGTAAAGTGGTCACGTCCCAGTGGCCTCTACCACTGTCACCGTGGCTGCTTCAAATCAGCCACGGCAGAAGTTCCTGTTTTGTCCAAGTGTTTAAACTGGTGAAAACTACTGTCATTTATGGGATACCCATTATTTTTACAATAGTATCTGATTTAATTCTTATAACTACCCTTTCTAAAGGGATGGAAATCAAAGCATAAAATAACTAGTGAGTTCATTTAGGTAAATGGTGGAGATGAGATTCAAACAGAAATCGGTCTGACTCAAAAAGCAAAATCTAAGTGATTAAGGTAAAGCTACTATTTTGTTTGCATTAAATAAATAGTATCTCTGGGATGACTGGTTGTGATAAGAATTACCATGGGCCCTCATGGGATCCAGACCATCAAAACCTGAATCTGATTCTCCTTCAAGAGACATTATGCACGACATCACGGTGGGTTTCACTGGCACCCTGGCACCCATGGGAAACTGATCAAGAAAAGGTCTCCTGCCTTTGGAAACTTCCCTGGGAGCTATTATCCTGGGTTTTCTTAATAGACTCTCAGAAAATCCATGATCCAGTCTGAGATGTAAATTAGGGCCATACGCAGAATTGCAAAATGAACATGAAAATGGCTCAGCTCAAATAAAAAAGTCGGGTAGTAATAAACATGGGACAACATGAACTCCTCTGTTGGTATGACAGGATGGCTGATGATGATTTAAAAAAGAATGAAAAGATTCAAGTGTTTTTGCTTTACCAAGAAGAATACCATAACGAAGCCTTTCTAATACTGTTTAATTTTAATCCACTTGGACAGACTTTCACCTCTGTTCATCTCATAAAATTAGAGAATCATTATTTACTAATGATTGAAAAATAATGTGCTAAAAATCCTTATAACGTAACGTAAAAAGAGAGCTTCAGAGTTATCTAGTTTGATCTCCTAACAAATTTAGGAAACTTTTCTATATAGTCTTCAAGTTGATTATTCAAATTCTGAATAAATAGTCCCAATCTTCACTAGCTTGTTTACATTGTTAGAGATACTAACAGTAAAAAATATCCTTCTTTACACAGATATTAAATCTACATCTCTATCAATTCCATACACATATCTTAGCTCCTCCTTCTGGTGGTCTCAGAGCAAGTTCCTTTCTCTTCCACATGAAGACAAATGTCCCACATCTACATGTAAAAGTGTGAGCTGCTGGGAGCAGGGGTCGTGTTTTAATTATCTTGGTGCTCCTAGCCCACAGGACATGAAGCACAGTTGGTGCTCGATAAGGGTTTTGAACCCATGAATGGATTAGATATCCTCTTTCATATTTTCTTCTCCTTCAGTTCTTGCTCCTCAGTGATCTCCTGCTCCTTCACCATTTTGTAATGACCTCTCTTTAAAAATCAGGATCCACAGATTTGAACTCTATGCTTTAGAAAGAAAATATCTCCAATTAAACAAACTTTTCTTACTCTCATTGGGAATTCTGTGTAGATGAAAAACTATTTTTGTTACATGTTTGCTTTGATTTGGGGGGAACGATATATTTTTTCAATGTCACTTGCCAATCCTTCCTTTCTCACTACTCATCTCTGTTAGCTTTCTGGGCTTGACATTGATCGGCTTTCAGTGTAACTAGGAGTTTTCTAAATTTCCCTGACTGTGAATTTCTTCAACTCGTAGAGCTGAGAGCACTTGACCCACGTGCAGGCACCTCTGCTACAAGTTCTGAGACAGGTCAGTCCTTAGAGCACGTAAGTAGGTCTGAAACAGCTCTCTTCACCCAGTGTGCCTCACAGCTAGTTCTGCACCCAAACTTGTGCTTCATTCATAGTGACAAAGTTTTCTCCTTTTTCCTGAGATCACTTTCTTTATCTATGGAATGAGATAAACTTTTCATAATCCTTTTCCCAACATTTATTACCTGTTTGATCGGGGTAAGTCTACCAAGCTAGCTAAGCTTCAATTCTTCATCCTTAAAATGGGGATAATAATATTAGTCCCTGGTTCTCAGGCTTGTTGCAAGAATTACACTAATTCATGTACAATTAGGAAGTGTTTCTTCTGAGCATCTTATCGGGTCCTTATCCTCACTCAGGCTGGAGCCCCAGCTCCATCGCTAGGACCCAATTACATTTTGCCCTACTTTTTGATGTTGAATGCTGGCCTACCGGAATCTCTACATATTGCCGCTCTTCTCTCTGTTAAAGCCCCCAGTGCTGTGTTTCCCTTCCTTCTTTTCCATCGCCTCTTATTGGGTTCCTGTTAATTCCATCAACTGAAGACTCTACCACTCTTTTCTTTTTATACTGTCCTCCAGCAGTTTAACTGAACTTCTGTCCTCCTACAATTATAGCTAAACTCACCTCAAGGCACAGCAGGTGCCCCACATGAACTTAGAATTTACTTGTCTGTTCATTGCATTGCCTGATAATCCACATACATCAGCTTTCATACATCGAAAGTAGTTACATCTTCTCTCGTGATAAGTGCTCCCAACCACAGGTGCAATCCTCTCAGCTCCATAGACCCACATGCCACCGAGCAAGAAGCTCCTTATTACATGACCAGCTCCTTGCTTGGACCATCCAAGGCTAGAAGACTCAGAATACTTGGATTTACATTTACAACATTAGGACAAATGCTACTTCTCCAAAGCAGAAGGCACCACTTCCATCGAAAACTTTCTGGACTTTAATGATAATTCATGCTTTACCCCTGTAGTGTTTCTTTTGAAATGAAGATGGGAATTTATTTTTTCCTATCCCAAACTTAGATATTCTTACAGCTCTAACGTTTCCTCCTTAGTCATCTATTATGCCATGAATTCTGCCCTCCCCCATCCTTTTTAAATTGATGCTGATCTGTCACTGATGTAAAGCCCCTTTTGATTTGCGTGCCCTCTTTCCCACCCCCATTCTTCCATATCTAATCATCACCATCTGAGAAAGAAAATTGCTGATCACAGTTTTAAGAGTGTCCTTGAGGAGAGCAAGCCAATTTTGTATCTACCTCAGTGAAAATGCATTTTGCCTATTCACAATGATTTCATAAACAACCTAGAACATGTGCAAAGGAGAGAGAATGTTGATCCTCTAACTGACAGTTCAGAAACCAAACTTTCACCCACACACACTTACACACACACCCTCCTTTACAGCACCGAGTCTTTATGATTAGGGCTAATTCCTCCATAAGAGTCAAGCTTCTGGCCGCATAAGGAATTAATGCCAAGACAATGCTGTGTACTTTGGATCCATGCAATAGGAAGCTTTATCCTTGCTGCTTTCCTCAGGATGCTCTGTGACATCACTCACACTGGAATGTTTTTCCCTTTGTGTTAAAACTCTTTGGTACAAATCCAAAGGGCATCGCAAGACAACAACCCTTCGCTTCAGTTCATTCACTGGCAGGGTAATCTCGCAATTGGAAACATTCTTCACATTGCCCAATTAGCTGTCATTGATAGCATCCTTCCCATGTCTTGGCTTCCTTTGGCCCTTTTCATTGATGACACTTTAGATGTCCAATGGTTTGATCAGACAGGGTTTTGATGGTTGACAATCACTTGTGTATGCTGGTGAGCCTTGTAAAATCAAGGGCTGATTTTATTGGTGTGGCAGGTAGACATATCCTACAAAAATTTGAAAACCACCTTAGATGCCTAAATATCTCCCTACAACTTTGGTCCTTGAGGTTAGAGGAATAAAATAGAATCTTCTCAATTCTAGAAAACCTGGTTCAAGAATGATGTACCAAAGGCATGCATATCCAAGGGTATAACGTTAAGCTTTATTCACCATTTACAACACAGAGAGACCTGGGTTGCAATCCTACTCCTTTCACTTTCCCACTCTATGACATACAGTAAGCTACTTCATCTCTCTAAATCTGAATGCGTTCATTTGAAAAACATAAAAAGCACACTAAATTTACATTTTTGGAGTTGTGTTAGGGAAGAATAACACAGTACTGAGGCCCTAAGAGAAGGGATTGAGCTCAGCTGAGTGGAAGGTGTCACTAAAAGGGAAGCTGGGAGCCTATAGGAAAGGCTTGACTAACTTCACAAATTGCATACTGGCTGGACATTCAAGGATGCAACATGCTGAAGTACTTGGTGGTACTTGTCAACTTCCTGGCCATCCCTGCCTTGAATACTTGAGATTTTTATTAGTGCTGTTCTATTGGGCAGAAAAAGCTCCTTGGGGGGCAAGGGACTGGGGAAACCTGCCTACAGGTAGGCAAAGTTACAAATCCCAACACGTTGCTTCCATGCAGAGAGGATAATTGGATTCAAAGGAGGAGAATGGACATCATGAACAGCCCTCCTGGGCAGAGGATGTGGAGACGGGCTTTGTTTGAAGGCACAGGCACAGATATTGTGTTGCTATTCCCAGGCAACCCTGAAACAAAGAACCCCAGAACCAAGTGAAAGCCCTGGGGTGGGGAGGGTGCTGAGCGGGAGGAATCTTTTACCTCTTTGATTTTTCACAGGATCTTAGTGCCTGGAAATTTGAATGACTAACAGGACATATATTCCTTCAGGCAGTGCAGCTTCAGATGTTTGTGGATATGGGAACTGGCATAAGCATGCTCGTGATTTATTGGAAATCTGTCTTTGAGGATTGGCTTCTAATTATTTTCAACAAGGGCATCTGATCTGTCTTTCCACAGGAAAGTTACTTGAGATTTGGGAGTTCAAATACCACTGATGTGTACATTTCCAGTGAGAGAGCCGATATTTCTTCTCTGTTCCCAAACCCTGAGAATGGATGAAGTAATTTTAGTTCATAGTGTATTCTTTCCATTAGGATCTTAAACTTGTGTAGTTTTCCCAAGGCTCATCAATTAAATGAATTTTTGCATAAATGTTACCTATACTATGTAGCTGTGAAATGGTAATTTTGATTAAGTCAAAGCAAAAGGTAAGTTTATTACCAGAGAAAACATCTGTCCCTGTCCTCTTCCCCAATCAACCTCAAGCAAGGGGAGACCATGTGGTCTCCAGTTGTAATTGTTATGAATAACTGTAATAATATCAGTAACTCAAACTTGTTGAATTTTAAAATTTATTTGACATCTTTCTTTATATTGCTCATGCTATGTACATTCTTGGTTAAGAAAGAGTTTTCATTTGGGTTGTTCAAACCAAGCACCTCTCTCATTTCCAATAGGCAGATTATTTGTTTTGAAAATTAGTTCAAGGACTTAAAAATAGAATTACACTCCCCAGAATGTTCCCCTACACTGCATCCTGCTAGCACCTCGCTTGAATTCAGGAACAAGAAAATCATTTTAATAGCATGCCAGGTAAAGAAATGGGGTTTTCTTTCCAAAGCACATGATTTATTCCAAGTCAAATGCCAACCGATTTCTCGCCAATTTCTTTTAATGGATTATCTATGGCACCATTTTCCTTCCTTAGCTCAATCAAGAATTAGCCACAAAATCAGAATGCTGAGGAAGCACCTTTGCTCCTTAATGCTTGGAAAGGGCTCACACTTAGTCACCCGTGTGCCAATAGCATCTGTCTCACTTAGAAATTATTCTGCCACCGGAGCCACCAGTCTCAGCAGCCTGCCTTGACAGAATGTTTGGGCTATGGTTGGCCAGACTGAGCTCCTTACGGGTGGTGATAGTCCTCATAATCCTCAACAATAGGCCCTAAGAATGTCTCGGATGTAGTTAAACGTTTCTCTGTGCTCTTCTCCAGCCCTTTAGAGGAATGGTATATTGAGCTAAATAATGTGGAGTCTCTTCCAGTGAAGAGTTAAACCTCTTTGCCATGAGGTTTAAGAGAAAGGTGCCCCCATCTGGCCCAAACTCACCTCCCCAGTGCCCATCACTTTGCATACTCCAACATGAGGACAGTGTCACTTCTCTTTTGTACCAGGTCTTCCTAATCTGGGCTACCTCTGTTTGTACAGGCATTCATGGATAATGAAATTCAAACCTTCCAACTCAGGACATTGTGATTCATTCTCCTTCTATAGCACTAGAGTGGAAACAATAGTGTAAAAATCTGAGAAAATTGAATGCATGGAGATTCAAGAGTCTGTCAACGACACTAATCTAACTCCTGTCAGCTACCTAACTCTTCTGCTATCTGTATGAAGTGGCAATGCTTTCCAGCCAAGTGCCCTCGAGAAGGCACACGCTAGTAGAAACCTAATCTGATGTGATAGGCAATATGCTTACGTCATTGTCTCAAGAGGCTACCTATCTGGGTCTCCCTAGGAAGATGTTTTGCATTGTATTTTAAGGCCTCGTCAATTTTTCAGTGTCCCCAATAGAAAATGGGAACTGAGACAACAGCCAATAACAGTTGCTTTATTTCCCTCCCTACTAAAGATGCCCTGAGTTTTCATTTTGACAGCTTAAAACGGAAACCCAATCATTTAAAAGGCAAAGAAGTTGGAGACACTATGCAGAAAGTTCCCGGTCTAATAGCAAATCACATCTGTGAGTTTAATGATTTCCAAAAGATCAAATAGATTAATAAATAGGCTCTTTGCAAATTGCCAAAGAGGACAATTTGCAGACACTTTTCACACACAAATGGGAAAGTAGCGACAGAGAGATAGAAAGAACTTGGATTTCTGTTGGAATACCATAATTAACAAATGCTTGGAAGGTCAAAAGTCATGGCATGTATGCTTTCCATAAATTACATTTGTTTTGAAATGAACAGTAGGTTCATCCAGAGCCTCTCTCAACCCAAAATAGGTCAGACAAAGGTAACCTGGCATTTAGAACCACAAAGAAAAGCATCGTTGTCACTGTGTTAAAGAAAGCAAAGTGGATAACAGGCATAAAATGAATCCTATTCTTTAGTTCTTTGGGCAGCTGAGCAGTCAGGTCTCCATGAAGAATTTGAATGTCAGGGTAATTAGATGCTAGAAGGGAATTCTCAGACAAGTTTGGAAAATTGCCAACCTTTTAATTCATGGTGGAAAAAAATGGCACCTAATCTCCCCCCCCACCCCACCCCTGCCCCTTAATTCGTATCTACAGTTAATTGCTGAAATTGATCTGGATAAGATGATTCCACCTTCTGTTAGTTCTGGGGTTCAGTTGAAATGGCAGTCTTAGATACAACATGATAGAAGCAAACAATATGGTCAAAAACTAAGTAGCAGGTACTGTGCAAGGAGGTTTGTAAACATGGCTTCATTTACTCCTCATAGCAGTCCTATGATGTGTGCTTTTAAGATGGGCAAATGAAAGCTCAAAGAGGTTGAATAACTTTTTCACAAGTGCAGTTAGTCTTCCTAAAGATCAAACAGGCATTTGAACTCAAACACTGGTTGTCAGAATCCAGAATCTTAGTTCTGAACATTTTAAGCTAGTCTTAATCTTGAGGATGCATGGGAACCAACTGGGGAGCAATTGAATCAGAAAGATTGGAGTGGAGTCCAAATAACATGCTTCCCTAGGATTTCAGAAGCACTCGGTCAGTAAACTACACTATAAAAATACTGCCATGCTATACTGTTTGTAGGGGCAGCTAAATGAGATTGTAGCATTCACAGATTTGAATTTATTAAAAACTGGCTGGAGCCAGCTAATTAGGCAAATCTGCATCGTAAGTATCTACTTGTACTCCCCAGAATTCATCCATTTCCAAGGACCATTTCCTTGGGTCTTAAAAGCCTCTCAATATAGACTTTAAAGTAGTACAGTTGCTAAAGAGCACAATTTTTAACATTTTTCTCTCCAAAGTTATTGAAAATAGTAAGATAAAAGAAAGATTCCTAAACCAGACCTCACTACACGAAGCCAAGAAATGAAGGTATTAGCAGTTTAATATGGTTTGGAATAGGGAAGGGAGAAAAGGGGGCACCGCCGAGAGGAGAACTGCAGTTTAATGCCTGTTTTATTCTAACTCTGCTTTATGTCTCCCCAGTATGTTACCAACAGCTTTCATGATTTCTTCAATTGGTCTCCAGTGGCCAAAGCCAACCCCTCCTCCCCCTCCTGCTCCTTGTTTTAAATGAGATCTGGTTTTACTTAGATGAATTAAATGTCACTATATTTGTTTCTGTGAATTGTTCCAGCAAAAATTACAGCATGAACGTCTGACTTTAAATGTCTGTAAGACTGTCTGTCTCCCTGGGCTATTTATAGTTGCCTTTTAAAACCCTAATAAATGCTTTTGGATTGGTATTGGTTTGTTTTCCCTTTATGTAGCTTCAGCATTGGTACATTTCAAAGTATCAACTAGCAATACCTGTTTTTCTTTTTGCAAAAGTAATGCATGTTCATTGTAAAACTTAAAAAGCATAGAGGAGCAAATAGAAGGAAAAGGAGGGAAAAAAATAATCACACCAAACAAAAGGGCCATAATTAACATCTCGTTGCACATAATTGTTTTTTCTCCAGGTTTAAATATATTTGAACTTTAAACATTATATTTTTAAAACAAGCTGTTTTATGGCACTGTTTTTTTTTTCACTAAAAATGTGTTTAAAATTTTCATGTCATTCTTGTACTCCATCACTTTTGATGACTACCAAATAATCATTAGATGATTGTACTAGTTAGTACCTATGAAACCAATTCCACATTTATTAGACAGGTAGGCCATAAAGGAATTTGCCACTACAAGCAGTCATACAATATAGCCATGTCTTTGTGTTCATCCATGATAGTTTGTTTTTAAGGATTAATTTCTATAAGTGGAATTGCTGGACCAGAGGATGTACCAAATTCATAGACTATTATCACATATAGCCAACTCACCTCCAGAAATAGTTCAAATTATATATATATATATATATGAATATATTAAAGTGACAATATAATAACATGCACTTGTGTTAGGGGAACTACATTTCTAGTAATTTGATCATTGCTTTAACAGAGTCAATGAAATGTTTTTATTGGTCAAACAATTTTTTTGAAACTCCAGGTTTTCAGAGAATTCTAAACCATAGTTACATGGAATTATACTGAGACCTAGAGTCCTAAGAAAATTGATAAGCAAAAGCAAATAGTATTTTTTTCTTTTAACTCTCAATGAATTGGCAGCTGTGAGAGAGAAGAAGGGAGATAAATGGAAGGAGCTGAGAGCTGGTGCTGGGAAAACTGTCAGCATCGATGTTCTTGTAATTCTAGGAATGCTAATTCTCTTGGTAGGAATGAAATATTATCTTTGCATTGTTCATTTATTCATTCATTCCGTCAATGTAAAATTAGCAAATGCCTACCTGCCATATATTGCTCTAGCTCTTGAGGGTACAGTGGTAAATAAGTCAAGGGGGATCTTTTTCTCATGGGGCTTACAATCTAGTCCATGGCAAAATTCAATCAACAAACAAGTAAATCAATATAAATAAGCATTGTACGTTTTTGAAGTGACTGAGTCATGTTAATGAGACAGAAAGTAATGGTGTGGGGAAGGGTTTTACTTTATACTCCCTTATCAAGCACAGTCTCTTTGAGAAGGTGACTTTAAGGAGAGACTTGGGTAATGATAAGAAGCCACACAGGCAGAAAAGGAAGTGCAAGGGCTCAGGGGCAGGAACATCCTTGTGGGTTAGAGCAGGGCTTGCCAAACCTTTTCTGGAAAGGCCCAGGTAACAAATCTTTTTGTCTTTGGGGGTCAGATGGTCGCCATTGCTATCTGCCATGGTAGCGTGATAATACCTAACCATAGATAATATGTAAACGATGGTTGTGACTGTGCTCCAATGAATCCTGGTTTACAGAAACAATGGGCCAGACTGATCCCTCAGGTTGTAGTTTGCTGATCCTTAAGTTACTGGAAAATGGAGCTGTAGTGAGGAAGGTGGGGGTGGGGTGGGGCAGGGAGCAGTTAGAAAGTAGTAGAAGATGCTTTACAGAGATAGGCAGGGGTTAGGTCCTATAGCTTGTCCGCCTGACTCTAAGCATAAGGGGAAACCACTAGAAGGTTTTAAGCAGGGGAGTCACATGTTTTGATTTTGTTCTTAAAAGAGGATAGATTCGGTAGAAACAGGAAGCGATTATTGTGGTCCATTGAAGAGATGGTGGTTTTGCCCAGGGTGAGAAGTGGTTCGATTTAAGGTTTACTTTGGAGGTGAACCAACAGGACTTGCTGATAGTTTGCATAATGTAAATGAAGGAGAGTGATTAGATCATATTCTTCTATATAAGAAGTATTTTAAAAATATAATTGAACCTGCGTTTTAATCTATTTTTCTTTGTTTCAAGCAACAGAAATTTTCCCTGGTTAACATTAGCAGAAGAAAATATTATTGAAAAGATATGAGGTAACTTATAGCATCAAAGGAAGTATGGGGAGAGCATGCCTGGTTCAGGTAGAAGCAAGAGGCAAGGCACAATGAAATCTTGTATCTGGGACTGTCTCTGAAGGAGCTACCACTGGTGTCCTTCTCCCCAGCCTCTTAGCTCTGCACCACCACACCACTGGTCACTTGACTCCCTGTATTCACCTCCAATAATAGGATTCAGCACCTTTGTGTTGCTTCCTCAAGGTTCAAAGTCTAGTTGAACTGGCACCCTATTGATCTCTCCATGCCCACTCAAATTTCTCCAACCAATTTTCCAATGGACAGCTGGAGTGATCTTTTCAAATGCAAGACTTATGCCCCACCCCCCCTTACTTAAGGTATTTCATGGCTTTCACCGGTCCTGGGAGAAAGACCCAAATCTTTGATTCCTATAGATGATGCCTATAAGCTCATCTATGCTCTGCCTCTCTCTCCCTTTCCAACCTCAACCTCCCAGATCTCCCCACCCCCCACCCTGCATACAGATATTTGGAAAGCATGCCCTGTACCTCTTTGAGCTTTGCAAACGTCATTTCCCCCTGCCTGGGAAAGTCTTCTCCTTCTCATTTATTCAATTTCTATCATCCTTCAGATTGTGGCTCAGACATCCATTTGTCCCAGATTAGATAAGGAGCCAGTCGTACAAGCTATTACAGGAAATAGAGGAAAGATCTTTATCCAAATTAAGGGGTGAGGGAGGACTGTAAATAGGGAGAGCTTACAAAGATGCTAGCCATTTTACCTCTTGTATATGATAACATTTATTCTTCACAAAAACTTTTTTAGATAAATCAACTATTATCCCTATGTTTTAAATAAATACATTGAAGCTTAAGGATATTTATAAGTTGCCTGATATCATACAGCAAGATGTGGCAGAACCATAATTAGAATTCAAGTCTTTGACCTCCATATCTGCTGCTTGGACCTTACCCCATGATAGCAGGAGGAGAGAGACCTACTTTTCAGGTTTAGAGCAATCACCCTGGATGGAAAGGGCAAAGGATGAGTTAGAAGGCTGTTATGTAAACCAGGTGAAGCCAGGTGCAGATCAAGAAAGCCTGAACTCAGTGATAAGCAAATGAGCTCCTGTAATGACAGGTTCTTGTGACAATCAGGCCTTAAAAAGAGCTTACAACAAGGGATGTGACAGCCAAACTACAACTATAAACAGCCAGAGCCTTAAGAACCAGGTGGAGGCAGGGCCCCAAACCAACAAAAGAGGATGGAGAACGAGGTTTGTTTGAGCGTGAGTGTAGAATGGTGAGTATGGCTGACTCCTCCCCACCGTTCAGCTCTCAGCATGAACGTCAGCTCCTCTGCCGAAACTTCTCTGGTCGTCCTTGCTTAAGAGC
The DNA here is from genome assembly GCA_026826555.1 of Tolypeutes matacus. Taxonomy (NCBI): domain Eukaryota; kingdom Metazoa; phylum Chordata; class Mammalia; order Cingulata; family Chlamyphoridae; genus Tolypeutes; species Tolypeutes matacus. The sequence goes on from JAKSZT010054478.1 coordinate 10,977,046, forward strand.
GCCTTAGCTCTGGGTCCTTTTCCAAACTATTACTTGATTTTGCTTTTGAATTATTACTCCCACAAATGATCTCATGTTTATTGCCACCCAGCTCTAACATGTAAACTCCACGAAGTCAGGGATTGGTTCACCAGTGCCTACACATGGGCCTAGAACAAAGTAGGAGCTCAGTTTTTTAAAAAATTAAAAAAATAAAGAACAGAACAAAATGAGAATGAAAACACTCAGCAAAAAAATTCTGCAATGGAGGGAATTTAGAGGCCATTGGAGAAGCACTTTCCTTACACCACAAGGAGAGATTGGACTGTGGTCTGGTGGCATAATGCTTTCAAAAGGGACATAGACTCTCCTGACATATAACTTTCGCACCATCCCAAATCCAGCTCCATATAAAAATCTAAGAAACTTGGGCTGGCTGATGTTCAAGATAAGAACAAGAGAAACCTTCAGAACCATCTTAATGCAACATGAGCACACCATTCAAGACAAAGGATAGACATGATAATTACCTTGTGAAATTCTTTAACCTGTTAGCTCTGCAAGGTTATTGGTCTCTTATTCTTTGGTCTGGTTCCTCAGAGTAAATGGCAATAAAATCATTAAGCTGAGGTGTATGTGTATGTATGTGTGTGTGTGCCTAAGTGTGAAGGACAAGGAATAGGGGATCTCCCATGTGGCAACAACGATGAAAAAGAAAGGAAGATGGCATAATTCTTGGTACTTTAGGGAACAGTGGAAGGACAGAGAAGTGGCCCTTGTGGCTTAATGGTGGGAAATGGTGATGCCATCCCTGAGCTCATGGAAATCTGTATTGGGAATCACATGTCATCTGCCCTGATGTGATTCAAGTGGAAAAAGCTTTTAGAGGGTTAACAACACAGGTGCTCTGTATTTTACAGAGGGGGAAATTAAGTCCTCATGAGAGTCAGATTCAAGCAATAATTATTGAATAACTACTATGTGCCAGGTCCAGTGAAAGGTGGCTTCCCATACATCATCTTATTCAAGCCTCACAGTAACTTAGTGACTTGGGTAGTATTAACCTCATGTCATGGATGAGAAGACTGATGTTCAGAGAAAAGTTACAAAAGGTACTTGGGAAATTGAGGACAGACCTGGAACTGGAATCTGCTTCCTAACAGGCTTTCTCTGTGATACCAAAATACCTTTAATTTCAAACTATTTCTTCTCTAGGTCATTTGGTTTTTAAGCTAGAATAACTTGGAATTATAATTCATATTATTTTGGTACAATCTTAACATCCAGAACATGGAGAAACACAATCCAACCCCCAAATTTCTCCACTTCTTTATAATAATTTTTACTGTCATTTTGGGTGAGCAGGATTTATGATTAGGATGTTGATATAATTCAAGGGAAAACTGGGCTAGAAAGAGGATTTCCAGATAATGTTAATAGCAGTGCATCTTTGTAGCCCTGGGTTTCTGCTTCCCCACCCAGCTCCAGCTCCAGCTTTCAGTTGAGTTGTTCCTTGTATTATAACCCATCTCCTGTAACAAGCTGCCAAAAATTTTTCTGAAATCGAGTTGGGAGGAGAAATGGCAAAGTTATATGAGGAAAAGGGGTAAAATCCATGACTCTAAGAAGTAAGATGGGGCAGGGTTGGGAGGATGTGCTGGGTGTGGGAGGCAGGAAAGAACCAAGAGAAACAAACAGCAGCTGTAGGTCAACCCGAGGCTGACTCCGGGGGTGACAGGAGCTGAGAAAGAAACCTGAGAATGCCATTGATTCGGCAACAAAGGAGGAAGAGTTTGCAATCACTGAGACAGGGAGTGTTGGGAGTGTGGGCAGTGTCTAGTAGGGTGAAGCAGGTGTCCAATGATTAATTGAAGAGCTCCACCTAAATGTGTTTGAATGTCTTACCAGGATTCCAGGCAAGATAAGGCTCAGGCCTAATTCCAGTGTAAGAAGATGTGGGACAGGTTTTGAGCAAAATAGTCTACCTTGTTTGGGGTCCATCCTTACTCAATAGCATCCCTTTTCCTCTCCTCCTCAGCAACCAGGGGCTTCCCACACGAGCCATCTGACTGACTCTACCTTCTTCCACTGACTCCAATGAACCCCTCTCCTCCACCCCGCTTCCTCCTGCAGAGTTCCCCCTAAGCCTGTCTTCAAGGGCAACGACCAATACATGGAACTAGGCTATCTTTCCTATTCTCTATCCCATCAGCTCTCATGTTACGACCACAACTTATCGCATCAAATTGTTCCTAGGAAACCAACTCGATTGCTGCTGACTTCAGGTGTTAACTACCTCAGGTCACTTACAGGATAAAGAAGGTACTTGTTAACCTCCAAGGGCTGAGACATTAATGATTGAATTTTACTAAAGGTATTTTAGACCTTTCTTTTTTTTTTGCAGTGCATCTCAAATTATACAAGGTGGACAATTAATATTAATATAATCTGTTTTTTTTTTTTTATTAAGTAGATGCTAGAGACGAGATAGAACTGTTTCATCACTGTGACACAGGATTGTAGTCTTAACCATTGTGTTGTACCCTAAACATTTGACTGCAAGTGTAGCCTTGTACATAGTGGAGTTTGAGAATATATGGCAAAATTGTAGAGGAATTGCTTCAGAATTGGTGAGTCTGACTGAGGCACTTCTGTGTAGCAACACATGGGATAGATATGCAGTATGCTCGTGTGTTTTGCTGAAAATGTTCCCTGTTGTATTTATAGCCCATTTGAAACGTGCTAAATTAGTAAAAGTTTCTATTTGAATCCATACAAAGTTCTAGAAAGTTGGGACCTAAAAGCACACCCTACCAGTCAAAGTAGATTAGGAAACATTTTTTATGTCTGAATTTAATTGTACAGTGAAGAAGGTATGAGAACAGTGGCTGTCATGATTGGGTCTTTGTCTGCCAGGGCTGCCATAACAAAGCACAGACCGGTTGGCTTAAACAACAGCACTTTATTATCACACAGTTTGGGAGGCTAGAAGTCCAAACTCAAGGTGCTGGTAGGCATGTGCTTTCTCTATAGTCTGTAGCATTCTGGTGGTGGCATGCTGGCGTAGCTCAATCTCTCCCTCTGCCCCCTGTCCCTAATCCTGACTGCCCACATTTCCTCTGCTTCTAAGGACTTCAGTCATATTGGATTCAGTTGATCTCTTCTTGGGATCTTTGCAGATCCTCTTTACAAGTATGTTCACATCCATAGGATCAGGGCCTTCGATAACATCCTCAGGAAACAATCCAGCACACCGACTGCGCTTTGCCTCTTACTCTAGCCCCTTCCAGAACAGAGCTCCATGTCACAGCAGAGTATTTGTAGTCTTTTTCCTACCTCCTTCACCTATTATTCTGGCAAAACAGGCATTTACGTTTGAACTTTATATTTCATGTTTTTTTTTTCATTATTATTGATCAAATTTCTGTTCTAATAAAAAAAAGAAACTTTGCAACCAATGAAATAGCCACCATCATTTTCTAGAGAGTAAGGAGCACAGCATACAAAAAGAAATACAGACATAGGAACACGGCAAATGCATTTTCATGCTGGAATCGATGGTGACAAGATGATTGCGAAAGAAGTAAGGCACTTTTAAAGGCAGGTTTTAATCCTAAGAAACACAAATGTTAAATATAGAATGTCCAGTCAATCAATAAGGCTTAGCGTCTATTAGTATCTATAATTTAATGGCAAATAATTTGGAAAATGCTCAGATTAATACAGTATCTTAAAAAAACATCAATAAATATTTGTTTTGTCTAGCCATTTGACAAAAGGGCTTCCATAAATTTCTTTGGTCATTTTGTAGGCTGAAAAATGAGTAAGACTGTATGTAATTAGTTGGTTAGGATCTATAATTTAGCCTAAATATGATTGTCCTTTAAAAATGCATAATTTACAAAGCTGGGGAATCAAAGAATAAAGTCTGAACTTAAACCAGATCCAAATGCTTTTCACTGGATGAGTTGAAATTAGTGATCACAATAATGAACCACATCAAAGGACGTGGTGGATTTGGGGCAGAATTCTCACTGCTGTAACTTGTATCCCTGAAATTATTACATTATTCAGAAATAAACATTCCACATTCTCAAATTTGCTCATTTGTAGCATGTATTAATTGAAAATCCACTCACTAATTGGCGTGCTTTTGAAGGTGTTTTTTACAAGTGGCTTCTTTATAACAGTTTCTGGCACCACTGGAATTCAAAATGATGCCAACTGAAGGCCATTTCAAATAAAAACACTTCTTTAAATTTTTTGGCAACAGAAGAGAGCAGAGTCACACAGTAGCTCCTGATTTATGAACTGCTTTCAAGCTCTCAGTCTCCCTCATTCTGTGTAGTTCACTTTAAGGAACTCGGTTGGAACCATTTGACAAGAAACCAATCCTATCTCCAAATACACTTTTTAATTTGAAATCATATGGGCCTTTGATTATATTGCACTTTCATACCTTGTATGATCAGGCTAGAGAGTGGAGACGGAAAATCATGTAACAGCTTCATCTGTTTCTAAAGTGACATTAAATGACAAATCAGGCAGTAACCTATAACGAACAGTGGATGCTGTGGACAAAATTTGTGGAAATACTTTACGTTCAACAGCATTTTGGTAGCCCCGGGTCACATCCTGAAATTATAAGATTGTTTCCCCCAAATACAGTTTAGTGCTGACAAAGGAGGGGATATGAATACTCAAATCAGTTCTCAGGACAGGTGTGTATAGTGGTAGGTAGGTGGGTAGCAAGAAATTCGGTACATGCCTTGCAAAGATTTTTTTGGCCGAGGACAGATTTCCAGCCTGTAAACAGAGAACATCCTTCACAAGTGGTCCACCAAACAAAGTGTTTATTGTAAAGGGGCCTGATCCCCAGGGAAAGGAGAAAAATGACTCCTTTTTGACTGGAGGGAAATCGACTCTTTCTACCCTTTTGTAACTGGGAGGGTACTCAGTAAGCACTTACTGATTACTTTCTCTGATTGGTTTCCATGGGGTCTCCATGCCGTGAATGGTCTTTAGTCATACTGCACTTTTTCCATAGTGGAGTAACAGGGACTTCCAGTCTAACTGCACCCTTCCCCTCTAACTGCCTCATCTAGCACAGGTCTACTGCACAACAAAAAAAGTATTCAAATAATTACTAAACAGTCAAAATTGGGTTGCAGTTACTTCTTTCTTGAACAGAAATAACTAAAGAACATTTTGCATTGCATTTTTAAAAATTTGCTGTTAGACTGGAGCTGGGAAACCCATTAGCCTATACCACGGATGCTGAAAGTGATAAGAACTCCGTGATCTGCCTTGATATTTTAAAGACTGCAGTTGGAGGGAGAAAAAATTACTTTGCCCAGGGATAACTGTGAAAGCATGTGGAAAATGCTGAAAAGGGGGAAAGAAGGGCCCAATTGTAATATGCTCCCTTTAAGAGGGAAACAAGATTAGCAACTTTGGCAAATGTCCTCCCTCTATTCAGAGGGAGAGAGAAGAGCTGCCAGTGACAGAAAAAAAAAAAAAAAAAAAAAAGAGGCATGATGTTATGGGACAAAGGCAGAAGCAATTTTATATCTTATTAAAAGCCTACCTGGGAGTGGTTTTAACTCCTCTGGGGTTAAGAAAGATTTTTTTTTTCCTCCCAAGACTAAAGGTGGAGCTAGGGGAAAAGGAGTTCAAGCTGAAGGAGGTGTCCCTGTTGGTTCTGTTCTGTCCTGGGAAGTACTGAAGGAAGAAAAGCCTCTGAGGAAGAGTAAGGAAACAAGAGTTTCTGAAGGTGAGGAATGACCTATTATAGCAACCAGTATGTAAGTAACATCATAACGTGAAGACAGAAATTTTAATTGCATCCTTCTTCTAATGAAAACAACCTCACTTAAAGGTTTAGAAAGCTTAAGAGGCTGCTAGACAAGTATCTGAATTGTATTCTGCCTTTTTGTATTATAGAGTATTTGTTTTCTAAATGCCCCCATGACAGAAGAGTGTACAGAAATAAAACATTTTTAATTTTTTAATTTTTTATGTCGGGTCAGAAAAGGTAAGGAGGCTTCATTTGGGATAATTTTAGAGTTTACTCAAACCTTATGCACACATAAGAATGTAATTTTCTTTATTTGCATATTTTGTTCCTATAATGACTAAGTTGAATTCTCAACTGAAATGAGTGATCAGTCAATACTAAGTGTCTCTATCGCTTAAAGTCTTAGCAATTTCAGATGGCAAACAACTGCTTTAAATTTGGCAAATTGCTATAAAGATGGAAACTGAAAGCTAAAGTGTGTTGAATTTTCTCTTTTAGGCTTTAACCGAAAGCCCAGACCAACAAGTAACAGCACCACCTGAGCTATTTCTGCTACCACACTCACCTGCATGCTCTAAAGGAACAGGAAAGAATGAGCTATTACGGCAGCAGCTATCGGACTGTCAACATGGACCCCAAATACCCAGGCTGCCCCCTCGAACATGCCATAGCTGAGAAGAGAAGAGCAAGAAGACGGTTACTCCACAAAGATGGCAGCTGTAATGTGTACTTCAAGCACATTTTCGGAGAATGGGGGAGCTACGTGGTTGACATTTTCACCACTCTTGTGGACACCAAGTGGCGCCATATGTTTGTGATATTTTCTTTATCTTATATTCTCTCCTGGTTGATATTTGGCTCTATCTTTTGGCTCATAGCCTTTCATCATGGAGATCTGACGAATGATCCAGACATTACGCCATGTGTTGACAACGTCCATTCTTTTACAGGGGCATTTTTATTCTCCCTTGAGACGCAGACCACCATAGGTTATGGCTACCGCTGTGTCACTGAAGAGTGTTCTGTGGCGGTGCTCACCGTGATCCTTCAGTCCATCTTAAGCTGCATCATAAATACTTTCATCATTGGCGCCGCCTTGGCCAAAATGGCCACTGCTCGAAAGAGAGCCCAAACCATTCGGTTTAGCTATTTTGCACTCATAGGCATGAGAGATGGGAAGCTTTGCCTCATGTGGCGCATTGGTGATTTCCGGCCAAACCATGTGGTAGAAGGCACGGTTAGAGCCCAGCTTCTCCGCTATGCAGAAGACAGTGAAGGGCGGATGACAATGGCATTTAAGGACCTAAAGTTAATCAATGATCAGATCATCCTTGTCACACCAGTAACTATCGTTCATGAAATTGACCCTGAGAGCCCTCTGTATGCCCTTGACCGCAAAGCAGTGGCCAAAGACAACTTTGAGATTTTGGTAACATTTATCTATACTGGTGATTCCACCGGGACATCCCACCAATCCCGAAGTTCTTATGTTCCCCGAGAAATTCTCTGGGGCCACCGGTTTAATGATGTCTTGGAAGTTAAGAGAAAGTACTACAAAGTTAACTGCTTACAGTTTGAGGGGAGTGTTGAAGTATATGCCCCCTTTTGCAGTGCCAAACAATTGGACTGGAAAGACCAGCAGCTCCACAACATGGAAAAGGCACCGCCAGTCCGAGGATCTGTCACGTCAGACACCAAGGTCAGAAGACGGTCATTTAGTGCTGTTGCCATTGTCAGCAGCTGTGAAAACCCTGAGGAGACCCCCAGCTCTGCCGTGGATGAGTGTAAGAAAGCACCTTATCAGAAAGCCTTCCTGGCTTTAAACAGAATCTCTGTAGAATCCCAAATGTAGTCTTGAACTGTAATTACAGGGGCTACCACTCATTTTCACCTTCAGCCAGTTACTTCCCGCTAAGTAGTTTTAAACATGGCTTTTAAAGAATGATATAGCCATGTTTCATAGCAATGAGGGAATAAGTAGAGTAAGTTAAACCTGATAAAAGGTAATCTAAAAATCTCATAGTATCCAGTTTTGTTTTGTTTTTTTACTAGGAAGGCTAAGACAGCTAATTGATTACTTTAAATTTCATCTCCTTTTATTATCCCATATACTTGTAACCTTGAATTGGAAGTGCAATGTTCAGTAATGGGGAACAAAGTCAGGATGCCAGAATAAGTAAAAATTGGAAGCCAGCCAACATGAATAATAAATTCTTAAATACATCAAAATTGGTAGAATAATGAGTGATTTCCTCTAAAAACTAATGCCATCTAACCAAGATATGGATAAAAATCTTTCAGTAGACTGTGGTGTTGAGGTATATACCTTGGCTCCAATTTAGACAGTTCTTCCACTGGCATTTGCCCAGGTAATGATCAATGATTGCTAGAAGCTGGGGGTTTTTCTCCCCCTGACCTTGAGGCAGAAAAGAAGTTAGCATCATTTATTCAGAGTAGTATTTCTCTCTTAAATACGCCAGTCAAGGAGCAGAAACAAGGCAATCAAGCTCCCTCTAAATTCTCCAATAAGGTGACTTATTGGAGAATTGGACTTATATGTCTCCAATAAGTGACATAAAGAGTGGAAGTCTTTTTTGGGGGAGGTGTGGGGCAGGAGGGAAGAGTGTTGTTTGTGCTAACAGTTATGTATGTTTCCTGTCTTGGTCACCATACAAGACATAAATGACTCGAGTTTGGCTTTTAAGAAACTTCTGGTAAACTTGGAACAATCATTTAGACTGGTGACTTTGTGAAATATAATATAATAAGTGAATGAGTGATATAGAATTGCTTGAATTTTAGGACATGAGATACATTTATATACTCTTATTTCCATGTAAGAAGATGCTAATCTTGATTTCTTTAAGCACAAATTCAATCAACCGTGAGTGAAGATTCTTTTTGAGCTTTGTAAATTGAAGAGTTCTTAGTGACATTCAGATTTATCTGTGTATTTTTAAAAAATTGTTGCCACACTGGGAAGATGTTTATGGCACAGTTTTTTATTTGTGTGTTTTATTATATATATATATTTATATCCATGTATTGTTTTGCTTTTCCTTGAAAATCAATCTCCCCCCCCCCTTCCTTTTTTTTTTTTTTTTTTTTTCGCTTCATTTGAATGAAAGAACAAGTAAACTGAACTGAGTGACATAATCCAAGATCACCAATAAAAGTAAAATATATAAATAAAGAACTTTTCTATTCTTTCTTTCTATTCTTTTTTCTTTTTCCTTTTCTTCAGTTCTTTCTTTTCTTTCTTTTTTCTTTTCCTCTCTTTTTTTTTTTTGGTGTATGAGCAACAAAATTATTTTTTAAATCATATGTGCAAATCTTTTATACCTACTGTTTTACAGATAAAAGATTTGTTCAGGTCACAAGTTGCAAAACTGTCCTGAAACTTAATGACAGAGATCTAAGTAGTGTAATTTTTCTGTCTTGCTTTGAGAATGAAAAATCTTTATTTATTTATTTTTAGTACACACACTGTAGATTTTGATTTTGTAGCAGCAATTACTTAGTTAAATTATAGTACTAAATCTATCTATAGAAAACAACCAGCACCACAAAAAAACAAAAATGTCTTACTTTATATTTTGCTTTCTGAACTTTGCTGATCCATGATACTTACCTTATCAATATCAGAATGTGAACATTAATAGCCAATTAAATAATTTCAGCTGTGCTATGTGCCTCATAATCAAATCCTCTTAGCCAGTCTGGAATGTAAACTCGGCATTCACTTGTAATATTTGTCTCTTATTTTCTGCTTGATTTAAGGCATACTTATGGGACATTTCATATCCCAACCCCAATTACTTTATAATAAAGATCTTAAAATAATGCAAAAAAAAAAAAATGAACAAATATAACTATATTCCAGGTAGTGTAAAATCTGGAATGCTTCAGATTTGGTCAGCATTGGGTACAGAGCACTGGAAATCAGAATGCCACCTCATAAAATTAGAACATAAGCCACGCTGTAAACCATTTTTATGGGTTTTCCCCCTTTATTAGAGAAATTGTGGTTTTACAGAATAATCATGCATAAAATACAAGATTCCCATATTTTTATGAGTTTTTAACAGCTTGTAGAGCAGCTATATATGAAGTAACAATTAGTTGTTTCTGTAAGCATTGCAAGAAGTCTCTGTGCAAAATGGCATTTCTAGGTTTTGGGTACTTGGTCAGTAGTGAGAAGTAAGTTGACTTTTGGCATTGATCTTTTTTCCCTTAAAATGAAATTATTCAGTGGAGTTAATTAGATAGAACACAAATTGTGGCATCAACGCATTGCCTATGAATCGGTCCTTTGAAGAGTAAGTAAGTGAGTGCAGAGAGAGAGAGAGAGAGAGAGAGAGAGAGAGAGAGAGAGAGAGAGATTATTTTCATGTGCCATGAATTCATCAAGCACTATTAGGTGCTTTACACAGATATACTTAAACCCCACAATAAAATGGCAAAGTCTATATATTTGATGTCCATTTCATCAAATATCTAATTCTCTGCTTCTTCCTAACAAAATCTGAATTTTATTTGGGGCAAAATATGCCCAGGATAAAAACAATAATAGCTATGCTTCCCAATCTCCCTTGCAGCTGGGGTGGCCAATGAGATGGCAGAAATGTCTGTGTGTGGCCTTTAAGAAAGTTCTTTTATAGAACCCGACATAGCTGGCACATGTCCTTTTACTCTGTCCCTTTGTCTTTCTTCCTATCTGGAACACAGACATGATAGCTGGAGCTCCTGTAGCCATTTTATGAGAATGAGAATCAAGGTCACCCACTACAAGGGAAAACGGAAAGGTAGGCAAGAGCCCTAGTTGCATATCTCCACACATCTTTTGCAGGAGTGAAAATAAACATGATTTTTAACTGACACAGTGATCAATATATCTAAAGGGAATTATCCAGTAAACAAGAATGGTGAGAAAAACAAGGTACAATTTAGGCCCAACTTGTATTTGCCCATGACATTTGATAGAGTTATTAACTGTAGAAACTGCATATTTTCTGGGGAGCTGAGGAAATGCCACCATTATTGTAAAGCAAACACAAAGGAACTCCTTTTGCACTGTGAAGCCCGCTGAGACACTGATAGCTGAATGATCTTGATAAAAAGATTGACCAGAACTGACAGTGGGTTGCCCGCTATTGTCTTCCTTCCCTCCAACAGAACTAGATTCTGCATTTCACATGACTTTCACTAGGACCAGTGATCTGAAATGCATGGAGACCCAGGCAAAGGAAGCCCTCTATGGCTCGGGCAGAAAGCTCTGCCAATACTATGTTTCAGATATCTCAGCAAGACCATGCTGCACCAATTCAGAACATTTGACTAGACTTTAAACACACACCAAGGAACGTAGATCCTTACACTAAATATTTGTGTTCCATCACTTCGGAGCTGGCCAGGGAGTGTACAAAATGATTTCTTTGGGCCGCCCCTATTTAAATGCCGGGGTACCAAATTCTGCTCAGCTTAAAATACTCTATTTTCCCCCATCCACGACAAACTTTGATTCCTCTGTTCTGAATGTCCTGCAAGGCATGTGTCTAAGCTTTCAAAAGGTAAGCTTTGTCTGTGGTCTTCTAGAACCACCTCTACACACCTACGGCACTCTCTAAATCAGAAATCCCTGCCTCGATTCTAAAATGAGCGTGGCATCTGTCCCTCTACTTCTCTCTTGCTCTCTTGCTTTCATTTCTTAGAAGAGCAGTATGACCCATACTCTGGAGAAAATGAGTCTTGGCACAACCTGCAAATGCAACACAGAACACACACAGACATTAAGCAGCAGGGGCACTTGGCACATTCTCTGCAAAGGTTTTCCTGGATACGAGGTGTTTGAAACCAAAAGCTCGTGAGTGACTGCGGCGCAGTTCAGATAGATCTGTGAGCAGAGAACAAGCAAGGCCTCCTACCAGAGGCATCTTCCTGAAGCGACGTAGTCGGAGTGCATCACTGGTCTGCTTTGCTTTGGAGCTTTTCTTCGGTAAGAAAAACTTTATCTCCAAATGAATCCCCAAGGGTCTCCTTCACTGCTCTTCATTTACTGAAGCAACTGAACACCATCTTCTGACGACCACACACGGGTCATGAGATTTCACTGGAGGAAGTAGCATCGCCCCTCTCCTTGGGAATTTCATGCCTGTGGCTTGAGATCCTTTGTGCAGAGTTTGGGGACTTAGCTCGATAGCCTGAATGTTTTGATGTTCAGTAGACTCTCGGTGGTTGAGTACCTGGCAAGAAAAATAAAAATAAATAAGTATAATGAACTCTTGTGCTGTTTGGCATCATTGGCCTTATTCTATTTTATAAATACTGCAAAGCAAAAGAATACTGTCTCTAGAGTCTCCCTGTCATCTAAAGAAAAAGCAGCTGAGCTGAGACTGAGGGTCTTCTAAATAAATAAAGCAATCCGAGCTGGGTAATCACTGATCTCAGGCCTTTGGAAACTAATTTGGAGTCTTCACAGGCTGCAGAGAAGCAGGTTAGTCATTTTAAAGTATTTCAGCAAGCCCAATATATGAAAACCCAAACAAATAGATTAAATCTTGCTTAATTACATAGCAAAAGAATGCTTTTTCTCTACAATATCATTTACCACAGGAGACTATAAAAAATGTCCTAAATCACTATCTCAGTAACTTGAACTTGAGACTGAAAGGGCCCCAAGAGATTTAGTCGCTGTGAAAAGTTCTTTACAAAAAGTTATCAGAAACCTTCACATTTTCACATAAAATACTTCAATCACATGCAGTACTCACTGTGGCTAAATGCCCTTTATTCGAATTAGAAGCACATGTTGGAGATCAATTATTTATTTTGCTGCTGGTTGATTCTGACACTAGTTTGCCTGGGGAAGGGAGGCTGGCAGTAGAGGCCAAGTTAAGGACAGAACTGGTCTCTTCCAGATGCCAAGTGCAGAACCAAAGATTTATAGAGCCATCAGCTCACTTAATCGGATCCTCCCATTTTACACTGAGATCTTCCACTTAGAGAAGTTGTTGTCTGCCCAAGGAGACACAGCCACCGAAGACCAGAAAAGCAGACCAGAAAACTCACTTGCCAGTGACCCATCCAGGGCTCTCTGAGTCACTATCGGTGAGAAGCAGTCCTGATGCTGCCTGGGGTTGAGCTATTATTATCTCACAATCATTTAATAGAGAAAGGGATCGTTTTAAGACCCTTTGTTAAAGAGCCGCTCAACCTTTGCTAGAAGTGCTGCCAAACGGTTAATTGGTCATCAATTATGCAGAGAGGTCGGAGCGTGGGCAAGAACAAAATATGTGGAAATGGCTGGTAAGAGCAATGCTAAATGAGGATAAGCTCTAAAATGTACACAAGCAAAAATGATTGAATTAAAAATTCCCAAAGGCTCACAACTTTTCAGGGAGATATTAATACTGTGGTGAGGCACGTCACGTACACTGATCCGTGGCACTGAGCCGTGGCACTGAGCCTTTCCTTCACCTTGGAAGCAGAAGCAGGTAGTCCTCTGACGGGGCCAGCCTCAGGGAGTGAGCAAGCAACGAGCTGCGTGTTTCCCTTAAACGGCCGTAGTCCATTCTTGAGGCAGAAGTTGCAAGGACCCTCTTCCAGGTGTAGGGAGTCACACACCTGGTTAACAACAGCTATTAACTTATTAACTGTGTAACTTGCACCCACTTCATTAATGCTCTGAATCTTTTTGCTGTATTAAGCTACGCTTAAGGGTGCAGGCTCTAGAATCAGACTGTCTAGGTTCAAAAGCTCTTTCTACTTTGTTCTTGCTGTGTGACTTTGGGAAATTTACTTAATCTCTCTGGGCCCCAGTTTCCTCAACTTTCAACTGTGAAGTGAGGAAAGTAGTAGTGCCTACCTCATAGCTGTTATAAGGAGTAAATGAGATAATATTCTAAAGGGCTCAGAACAGTCCCTGGCATATCACACGTGGTAATAAAATGCAAACTCTTATCATTTGTTGTTGTCACCCACCAGCAAACTCTCCATCTCCTTTGGTGTTTTGTCAATTAACATACTCCCGAACTTTGAACATTGAGCTGGGGGTGGGGGTGGGGAGAGAAACCATTGGGTAAGAGGAATATAATGTATTCCCAATCAAATGGAAGTGGTTTCTCTATTTTCTTACCTAAACCACATCTCCTTTCTGTTGAGGAGTCAGGATCCAGTAGAATGCTTTGAGAATTAAAATACTACTTCTCTCTGATATACATAGATCTTAGCAAATAGTACCAAACGAAGGAAAAATCAGGCTGCATGAATCACACTGGATAACCCGACTGAATAAACTACGTACGAGGCATTAAATTAAAGCTGTTTGCAAAAGTATTTAACTATTTCGTTTTGTAGTACCATACACTATTTTTCAAACTGCTCAACGCGCTCCAGTAAATTAGAGGGCTCCTGGGAAGAGCAAAAATGACCCATCACAACCCAAATAGTCTGTTGCTAATTGATCCTGGAACACCTCACTGGCCTGTGACGCATTGGTAGGTCCCAGGGATGTGTAAACCACCCAGAAGACAGAGCCATACTCGATGTGCCAGAAAGGAAGAGACACATTTACTCATTTGGGATGCAGGAAGAGCAACTCTTTTTCTCTAATGTAGAACATACTTTAGTAGGAGAACCATGGGCTTTAGATCAGACAGATCTGGGTTCAAATTCCAGGTGAGCCCCTTGCCAATGGGCAAGTTCCTAATTGTCACTGAGCCTCCATTTCTTCATGAGCATTAAATGGAGATGATAATATTTACTTGTGGGGTAATTGTGAATAGTATGGTAGGCTACATACACTCTCACACAGGCACATGCAACTAAGTAATTATCTGGCAGGCAGAAGGAGCTCAGCAAACGAATATTTCCTGTTCTCTTCCGTATACATTGGTGATAGTAGCTTTGTTCAGATGAATTTGAAAGCAAAAGCAGGTAAGTTTATAATGCAGCTGTAAGTTTATAATGCTTTACCAATGATCACAAAATTATTCTTTCTAAATATCCATGCTCTCCTCCTGATGGGTGAGATCAAGTTTCTAAATGCATCCTCTTGCTGCTCCTAAGAGAAATCACTGTTAATCCCAGCCCTGCCACCAACAAGCTGTGGGATTTGGGGAAAGCGTTCTACCTCTCTGGCCTACTGTTTTCAGTCTTGTATAACATGGATAGTGTTCTAAATTTCTTCAGGATCCGTATAGTATAAAATGCAATGACTCTCACTCTACTTTTAACCCCGATTCTTTCTCTTATTGGCTTTTTAAGCTTTTTCCAATAACATGTAATCTAGTGTAGTTTTTCCTATTTTCATGGTTATTGCACTATCTGAATTTAGCCAGAAAGATCCAATTTCATGTTGTTTTCTGCTCTTTCTTAAATTGTTCTTTAATATATAGTTAACTGTGATGTGCATTCTAGAACTCTGAGAGTAATACATTGACTAGTAAGTTCAAATAATAATGTTCGTTAAACTTAGTTTTCCAATCTGATAGTACTGTCCTTTTCTAAAATTGGGCCTAATTTTTAGATAACAAAATTTAAGGCATTTAGCAATGACACAAAGTCTGACCTAAAAAAAGTTAAAATATTGCTTTGCAGTTGTAATAGCAGGAGGGAAGAGGTGGCATGAAAATGTAATGACTAAGGTATAGTACTAAAAATCTGATGAGGGCAAACTACATTTATGACATAAACCAATGAAGGGCATAAACATGCAATTAAGTTTTGTGAAATGCCAGAATGTCTAATCTACAGAATTGGGGGGAAATGGTCAGTTAAGGGAGCTACTAACCTTTGTTAGTTATTAAGAGGTACATCTTCCGATACATGCTTGTGCAGTGAATGATTTGAGCAACTGTGTTTGCCAGCCTGTATTTAATTTCTATTTGGGAAAAAGTGGCTGCTCTTTGACACCCTTCCAATAAGTCTAACTGGCTATCACTGCAGCACCTACATTTCCAGAAGCTGTGGTCTCCTAGTCTCCTGAGCCTGAGGAGAGCTGGTCTAATCTAAACATCAAGCAATCATAAAGTCAGCAGAGGACATAAGAGAATATTCTGGGTGCATTTCCCAATATCATAAATGGCATGGGGCCTAGAAAATGGCAATTTGTGAATAAAAAAGGTGGGCCTTTATTGTCAATCAAAGTTTCCAGAATGTCTTTTTTATTCTTATATTACAAATAAATTTGAGAGTAGTCATGGAATGAAGAGAACTGAATTGAGAACACCACCAGATCCATCAAACAAGGTCAAGTTTTGCTTGTACTTCCCCTGAAATGTGACTCATTATCTAAGTTATAACTCTTTGTTTTAAGGTCTTGGACAATGGAGAAAAAGAAAAATCTGCAGACCTATTTGTTCTTTCTGGGACTGGGGCTTAAGTGAAAGCAAAATATTAATAAATGTGGAGGCACAAGGAAGAAGCCATACAGGTAAATAGAAACATGTTATCTTTTCACCAAAGGCTAGGGTGATATTTTCATGTGGATCTTCTGAAATATAATGATGATAAGAACAGTTATGTAAAAGCCTTTGGTAATTTCAATTCTATTAGAAGGTTGGACATTCTTGGTCACCATTGTGCCACCTTGTGGTCGCAAAAGAACACATGTTTTCCATGAAGTAAATCTCTTGTGTTTTTTCCCCCTTCACGGCTATGGGCTTTAGAAGAAAACTTTGGAAAGACACGTTGCCAAAAATGCCTATGAACAAAACAAAAGTTAGAAAATAGCACAACTGAGAGCAACAAACGGCATTGGTCTAAGTATGGATTCCATGTACTAGATTTTCCCTCTACTACCTCAATGTGGATTATATATTTAAAAGATGAAATTGGAGTTCATTTAGGCTGCCATATTCAGTCTATAAATCTAGACATGGAAGTCTGGATGGTATTCATTGAGAATCTAATAAACAATGCAGCAATCTAGTTATAGCAAGAGAGAAAAGCTGGAAGTTAGTTATCAGTTACCAATACTGTATTATAATAATCATGCTACTGTATATGGAGAAACATTTTAATAAACACAATTTTAATAACAGGAGTAAAGAATTACAATCCCATAATTCTTTTGTATTTCAAAGAGTTGTGATATTTGTTGAAAGGATTTTTCTGTTTTCTAAAGTCCACTTATGTCAGCATCCAGATGTGAAGAATAGAGAAAGATATGATTGGCCACATTCCCACAGAGCACTGTCTGCTAAGGACTAAATGACATATTTTGTAACAAATTCAGAAATTCAATGGCCACTATCTTATATTATCAAGTTGTTTTTATCAAGGCTGTTGGTTTTTTCAAGGAGGAAAGTATTTTTTTTTTAATGAAGTTCTGATATTTCTCCCATTATATGGTGTGTGTGCGTGTGTATTTATGGAGAGAGCAATAATATCTAAG
Source organism: Tolypeutes matacus (assembly GCA_026826555.1). Taxonomy (NCBI): domain Eukaryota; kingdom Metazoa; phylum Chordata; class Mammalia; order Cingulata; family Chlamyphoridae; genus Tolypeutes; species Tolypeutes matacus. Next base: position 10,994,217 of record JAKSZT010054478.1, read on the forward strand.
AGAGTCTACTAAACGTTTATAGATGCATCGCCGTGCTAAAATTGGTTTTAAATCTTTCCGTTTCTCTCCGTGTCTCTATCTCTGCTCTCTGTCTCTTGGTCTCTGCTTTTGTTTTTCTTTGTCTTTGTGTCTATCAATTTCCCTATATCTCTGAGTCTCTTTCTGTTTCTCAGTCTCACTCTCAATATCTTAGAGTCTCTACCTCTGTTTCTATGTTTCATGCTCATTTAACTTAAAGCTAAATCTAGGAGATCAACTGACCTAGATTTGGATCCTAGCTCTGTGGATTACCAGAGGTCTTGGACCTTGGGAAAATTACTCAAATTTTCTAAGCCCCAGTTTTCTTATGCTGTTAAATAGGGATTATAGTGCTTACCTCACAGAATTGTTGCAACAATTAAATGCACATTGCATGGGCACTTTAGACAGTGCCTAGCATGAGTAAATAACTCATACATGGTGTCTATCTTTGTTTTTACTGCCTGGCAAAAGTTTTCATTCCTAATATCCAAATCCCTGCCATCAACAAATATTTTAATGCTTCTATTTTTAGAGGCATAATGTCACCATACATTAGAATTCTATCTGATAGAGTTTTAAAACAGAAAAAAATCTCCTACGTACCTTCTCTAACCAACTTATCTTATAGGTGAAACACTAAGAATCAGAAAATGTCTTGCCTACAGACACATAATTATTAGTGGCAGAACTAACATGTGAAACCACATCTGCTACATCCTTAACTAGAGTTCATTGCAATGAATGATAAATCTTATTTTAAATAATGGCTTTAATTTTTTACTAATCTTTCTTGAGTTCTTCTCCCTTCCCTTTTCTTTTCCACTCCTTCTTTTCTTCTTTCTTTCTTCCTCTCCTTCTCCATATTTTTTCTGCCAAGACTAAAATCAATGCACTCAGTAAGATTAGATTTTTTGATAATTTAGCACCTGATTTTTCCAACATTCATTAATCCAGGCGTCATGTATTGAACATCTATTTACCAGGCACCAGGTCATTTTATAGTCATTGTGGAGTCAACAATGAACTAACAGAAAAGAATCTTGCCCTCATGGAATTTACAATCTGGTGGAAAGCCAGAAAGTAAAGAAACAAATATAATATAATATAATATGATAATAATATAATATAATATAATATAATATAATATAATATAATATAATAT
>JAKSZT010054478.1:10995409-11031994 GCA_026826555.1 Tolypeutes matacus
ATAATATAATATAATATAATATAATATAATATAATATAATATAATATAATATAATATAATATAATATAATATAATATAATAAATATATTACAGTACAATACAATACTGTATTTCATAGCACTATGTATGCTATGAAAAATATATAAAGGAATGTACTCATGCAAAAGTAATAGGCTTACCATTTTAGATAGGATAGTCCTATATACAAAGGGCCAGAATTGACCAAAGATTTAAGCATTGAAGACTTTGGAATAAATTGCTGATATGTGTTCAACAAAGAATAGAAGGTGAGAAAGTAAAGGTAACTTTTGAAAAGTTTTTAAATAAGGGAGAAAATAAGCAAAAGCTGGAGGTAGATACAGGGTCAAGAGAAGATTTCCTTTTTCCATTCTTTCTTTGTATTTTTCTTTCTTTTGTTGGTGGGAGTTAGTTCAGCATATTTATGAACAGATGGGAATGTGTCCATGGAGAGGAAAAAATAGATAATGTAGGAGAGGAGAGGGGATAATTAAAGAAGTGGAGTTCTTGAAAAGATGAGAAAGGATGGGGTCTACTGTACAAGTGGAGGGAGCCACAGATACAAAGGAGAAAACAGAATACACAGGTAGAGACTTGGAAGTAGATTTCATGTTGGAGTGGAGGGTCTTGAGGTTGAAGACATTCTCTTCTCAAAGCTTGCATGTTTTCAGTGTAATGAGAAGCAAGGTAATCTGTTCAGAGTGAAGGGTCTTAGAGGTTTGAGTGGAGGCAGAAAAGGTCCAAAATCCTAATCTCAGAGACGAGGAGCATGAATGCAATAGGGAAATGCAACACGTTTGCCAGGCAGCCCTTAAGTTCCCTTTCAGTTTGAGATCATAAATTCAAAGTGACGCAGCCAGTGTGGCTGTGTGCTTTTCTTCAGCTATCACATTTTTCATAATATTCAGTCCCCAAGAACTGATCAATGTTTTGTTTTTTTGTTTTGTTTTTTTTATTAGAGAAGTTGTGGGTTTACAGAATAAGCATGCATAAAATACAGGATTCCATACACCACCCTATTTTTAGTGACTTGCATTGGTGTGGCACATTTGTTACAAATGATAACAGCACATTTTTATAATCGTACAATTAACTATAGTCCATGCTTTAACTTAGGGTTCACTGCTTATGTATGCAGGTCCATGGATTTTTAATTTTTATTCTATTACCATATATACAACCTAATATTTCCCCTTTTATACACATTCAGGTGTGTGTGTGTGTGTATTTCAGTAGTGTTAATTATGTTCACAATCTTGTGCTACCATCACCACCATCCATTACCAGAACTTTTCCATCTTTCCAACTAGGAATTCTGTACATTTTAAGCCTTAACTTCCTATTCCCTATTCCAGCCCCGTCCTCTGGTAAACTATATTCTAGATTATGATTCTAGGAGTTTGCTTTTTCTAATTATTTCATATCAATGAAATCATACAATATTTGTCCTTTTACATCTGGCTTATTTCACTCAACATAATGTCTTCAAGGTTCATCCATGTTGCGCACGTATCAGAACTTCGTTCTTTTTTACAACTGAGTAACATTCCATTGTATGGATATACCACATTTTGTTTAACAATTCATCAGTTGATGGACACCTGGGGTGCTTACATCTTTTGGCAATTGTGAATAATGACATTATGAGCATCGGTGTGTAAATATCTGTCCGAGTCCCTGCTTTCAATTCTTTGGGGTATATACCAAGTACTGGGACTACGGGTCATATGGTAATTCTCTAGTTTCTAAGAAACTGTCAAACTCTCTTCCACAGCAGCTGCACCAACACTGATCAGTTTTGTTTTGTTGTTTTTTTTAATCCACCTTCCCAAATCAACTCATTTTATTTTTTGTGACACACATACATCATTCTATCTGCCATTGGAACATTAATTGTGAAGATCTAGAAATAAGTGGCCAGATGACTATTTTAGCTTGAGAAGAACATCTTATCACAAAAGTGTACCAAAGGGCAAGAATCTCTGGCTCTCTGCTGTGTGCCAGTCTACTCTCTCTCTCTCAATTTGGTCATATATTACACCAACTGTTGAGGGGAACTGTGTGTGTTAGGACTCTATCAAAATTACTTATTCTAGCCCATGGGTCTCTATACTATTTCATGCACTTTTTAGTATATCCTATTAAAACACAATAAAAAGGCTAAGTCCTGAATGCACGAGCTGTAAGAAACATGAGTCTGTTTAAACGAAAATTGTTCTAGAACAGCGGCCACCTGGTTACTATGGGATGATGTCGAAACCAAATAGCAATCAACTGAGACATGAACATTTCAATCAAACATTTTTTTGTCCTCATGATAGTTGAACTTATTTTTTTCCATCCATGAATTTGACTTTTTTTCCTCACACATATGTACAAATGCCAAAAATAGTCCATTCAAAGTCAGTTCCATCTGCATCTGCAAACCCTCAATTGCTGTTCATTTCTTCTCTGTGGCTCTTTCCAGATCCACTTTTCAGGGGGTAGGAGAGGCTGATCTTAAAGGATTTGGTGCTGCTTTGGTTTGGGATATATTCTTTGATATCCCTTCAAGACGGTCTCTTTTTTTAATTTTAAAATATATTTTTCATGCTTTTTAAGCTTGCTATTACAGAGCACATAGTTAAGCAATGCTTAAGTCTAACAGGGCTACTTGCAATCAATCCACCACAGCATAAAAACTAAAGAGGTCCTATTTTCAGTCAAAGTGTTTAAAGAAAAAACGTGATGGATTCCACTCTAGGGGGCTTTTCAGTGGATGGAATGTATGTAAAGCTGGGTCTGAGTGTATATTAGGATATGTATTATAGTTGTTAATGAATAATGTTCAATGTGTATTTTAAAGGTACTGAAAAGCAGATGTTTACAATGTAAACAAAATTCTAATTTAATATCTTTCATGGGGCTGACATTAAATTAAATTATAATATTTGAATGGGGACGCTTTTATATTGAGCTTTTATTAAAATTGCTGGCTATTAGGCAACTGCAGGAAATCACTGATTTTTTTTTACTCATAACATATAAACAAGATACAGGCTCACCCAAATTCGGTTAGTATGCTTTTTTATAAATATTTGGAAAGGAAACACTCTTGAAAAGATCAGATTCACTATCTTCTTGATTCCTGATTATTTACAATGATAGCTGCTAGTTGCTGAGTTTTTCCTAGAGCTGTTAGGAAGAAAATTCATACTCCTCTTAAAGACATTGTATTGAAAAGACAAAGAATAATGTTTTTAAATTCATATGCAAGTATTGGCCATGAAGAGATTAAGTAGTGGTATTTAGCTTTGCGTACTCTGTACTAAAACCTACAATGGTTATGATGATAAGAAATTATTCTTATTTATTAAATAGTAACATCACCTTTAGATCAAACTTCAGAGATCATCAGCCTAAAGTAACTGTGCAAGGACTTGTGCCCCTGAGAAGATGTCTCAGTCACCACTGCTTTTCAGTTAGCCCGAAGCATGAACGCAGTATATGAAGTCTACCAGAGAAGCCCTCAACAACAAAAATATCAAGGCATTGTTGAGTACCTTCAGCCAGTTATCTGGCAGTGAAAATGGAAAAAAAAAAAAAAAAAAGTACTCTTGACCAAGCTTTCAGAGGGGTTCTAGAAGAAGAAATTATAACCCATTCATCATGTAAAAATGTTTTAGCTATTATTTCTCTTGCTATCGGGGAGGTAACAAGAAGGTATATGTACTGCATCTACGCCTTTTGTATTGTTGGGAGATGTTTTGGATTGTCTTCCTTTGAATCAGTATGACATAATATTCACTTTTGTGGGGGGAAAAATGTTGCTACTTGGAAATCAAATATATTCTCTTCAGCAGGGAAAAATTATTTATGAGGTATGTGCAATGATCTCCTAAGAAGATTACTTAAATCCCAGAATACAGTCTTCTGTGGGTGAATTCAACTCTTTTTGGCCAGGCTTTATCTGAGAAATCAGGTCTTAACTTGCGGAGCCAATTTAATCTGGAAAATGTCACTGTTTTCAATACCAAGGAACAGGAAAGCACGCTGGTTCAGAAGCACGCTGAGGATAGGAAAGAAGGAATGGATATAGAAGAAGGAGAAATGGGAGATGATGAAACCCTAACGACTTGCTCCAATCCAGTCGATTACAACCTGTATTGAAAATTCTGGTCACTTTAGGATTACTTCAGGAACTCTGTGCAATGCTATGAGAAGATTTCATGGAAAGCTTTTCTCAAGTATTCTGAAGAAGTTTTAGCTGTTTTTAAAAGTTATAAATTAGATGATACTCAGGCCTCAAGGGAAAAGATGGAAGAAAAACAGGAGGAGAGCATGTATATTTTGCAAAATTTTTAACAAGTGAAAAGTTGAGGGATTTACAACTGAGTGACAGTAACTTTTGTTGACACCTCCTGTTGCAGTATCTCATTTTATTCCAATATCTCAAGGGGCAGGTCAAATTCAAAAGTTCAAACTATGTTTTAACTGATGAGCAATCACTCTGGATTGAAGATACTACAAAATCAGTCTATCAACTACTATCTGAACCCCACCCCCTGATAGAGAAAGATTTCCAAAGATGGTAGAGCATATATTAACCTGAAGAAAACTGGAACTCATGGGAAAATGAAGGTTGCCCAAGTTTTGTTTAAAAAAGTGTATGTTTTGTTTACTGTAGACCATCAGATTCTAAGCCTATGGGAGTTGTACAGCACCAGAGGACTTCCTAGGGAAAGGACCCAACAACAAAAATTTAATGGGAAATGAGGAGCTAACAAGGCTGTGGAATCTCTGTCCTGACAATATGGAAACCTGTAAATCAGAGACAAGGGACGACATGCCACTTTTGGAGCAGTTTTTTGAAGGAGTCATTGAACAGGCAAACTCTGAGAACATGGTTGAAAAGGTTTATAAGGATGTGAACAATTCAAATCATGGTTGGAGAGCACTGGGACTCTTGGGACGGAGAAGCTCTCATTTCTTCCAGCCAACCAACCAGCAGTTTAAAAGTTTGTCAGAATATCTTGAAAACATGGTAATAGAGCTAACCAAGGAATTACCACCTCCTTCTGAAGAAATAAAAACAGGTGAGGATGAAGATGAGGAAGATGAGGATGCTTTACTGAAGGAAAATGAAAGTTCTGATGACAAACCTGTAACACAACAAATAGATGTATTTGCCAAGAAGCTGGGTGAACAATAGAAGCTTCTCGCTTCCTGTTTGGAAATGAGAGACTCTGAAATAAGGCAAATTGAGTATGACAGTGAAGAAATGAAGATGAGAGCTAAGCAGCTACTAGTTGCCTGCCAAGATCAGGAGGGAATGCATGCAACACCTGAGAATCTGATTAACGCACTGACCAAGTTTGGATTAAGTGACCTTGCAGAAAGTCTAACTAATGACAATGAGACAAATAGTTCACTTTTACTATTATTTATTATTTAAAATATGATAAGATTTTGTTACTAAGCAGCATTTGATAAAAGGTCCACTGTTTTGATAAACAATAAACATTTTTATAACAACAAAAAAAGTAACTGCAAAAATAAATGGAAGAGAAAATATAGTGATGTCATTTTGAATGATAGGACTGAAAGCACCCCCAAGCCATGGAGAACTAAAGAAATAATTCATATTTAACTATGTTTCTATTACAATCATTTAAAGTATATTACTTCCAGAAGACTTACATTCATGCAGAAGATCTTAAAATTGATTCTAAATATTTTGTTTCTAGTAGAACAAATTATTAAGAGGACCAAAGAATCACATCATGTAAAATTTCTGCCATTTTAATTAGGCCAAAGAGATCACAGAAAAATAACTCTGGAAGTGACTTCAAGGAATATCTTTTCAACTTCTCCCATGTTTGCAGACTAAAATAACCGGCTAACAGAAGTGAAGTAAGTTGTTCATGGATTTTTAATAACTATTTAACCTCCAAGATCATGAAGTCCTTTCTTTTCAAATACAATTTTATCTTCTAAATATAAAAGGTTTGTGGGAATCATGTTATTTCAGGTCATTATCATCACTGTTTCCATTTCTTTAGATTCCGAAGCTCAAGATTCCACCAAAATAAATGGGCTGGCTTTATTTATTATTAATGTTTGATGAATTTTCTTTATGGAATTTCTCATGGAATCCAATCATTTATTATTTTTTTAATCCCACCCACTTTCATATTTGTTTTTCCTCGATTGTGTTTCTCTTTAGTTGGCTCCTAGAGGTAATTCTGAAAGTTTTACCCGTACATGCTACACAATTTGTATGGTTAATTGTCCTCTACCAAAGCACAGCTATTTGCAAATAGCTAATTGCATTAAGAAAAATTAAAGTCAGGTGATGAGCCCATCATAAACACTCTCACTGAAAACCACAATTTTCAGGAAGATTTTCATATGTTGGAATTTGGTTTTCAGTCTGTCTATGAGTTTAGCATTTCTTCTTATTAATTGTACACTGAAAAATGCTGTGGTAGGAGAATTATGATGGGATGATCTCTCTTCTCTTCCTTTAAAGAAAGACTTCAAATGAGCAGAAGTAAAAAACCCTATTTAACACTGAGTTTTGGACATTAATAACGGGTAACAACTTGACTCTTATAGACTAGAATTGAATTAGGCTTAGAGAGGAATCTAATGAGGCTCAGTGAAGAAAGACCAATCTTCTAGGAATCCTCGGAAGGTTCTAATAGAAACAAATCTTTGAACTTGTACTTAGGTTCCCAGAAGAAGTTTAACCGGATTTGCCCTCTATGGGACATGGTGGTAGAAATTGCCCACTGAATATGGGAGGAAAATGAGCATTCTGTTTCTCTTTCCTTATTATAATCAGTGAAGGGTTTTCCCTGAGCTCTCCCACCAGTGAACTTATATCGGTTTAGAACTATTTCTGCAGTCACTCATTTAATAGCTGAAGAAAGTATTATATGAATTATTTAGTTGTGTTCCTGGACAGCTAAAATATTTTCCCCGTAAAAAGGATAGAGAAGAGAATGCAAAGCCTGAGTGTACAGGAAGAGTATTTATGCACACCTCAGCAAATGAGAGATCAAACCTCCATCTTGGCCTCAAGAAAGGAGACAAATTCTGGAGATTGCCGAAAGAAATGCTATCTTCTTTGTACTCTTAAAATAATATGGTGTATTAGTTTTTGTTCTTTATTATGCTATACTAAATGCTTTCAGAAAAATAAGAAAATACCAATAAACGAATACAGGAAAATAAAACTAAATTGTAATTAGATCAAGTAGGCCGTTGCTGTTAAATTATATATATCTAGGATGTTAGAGCTCAGATATTGGAGCCTGGCTGCATGGGATCACCGTAGCAACCCTGAGGTGCCTAACTCCAGATGTTTTTACATGAGAGAGAAAATATATTTCTAGATTGGTTAATATATTGATATTTTGAAATTTTCTATCACAGGAAACCCCACCTAATCCTAAGACTTATGTGTGCATATAATTTAACAGTGACTTGTTTTTATCATGGATTCTTTTGCATTATTTTTGAATATTTTAACAGTGCATTAAATTATTATTTATCTTGATTACTGAGTTTTTTAGATGCCTCTTGAATTTGGTGCCTCATTCATCTCACTCTAATCCCGGCCCTGCAGACAAATCTAGGAAGAATTATGGATGTAGACATTGATAAAAAATATAGATATACACTTTTTTTCCCTAAACAAATACATCATACATAATATAATCTGCATTCAAAAGGAAAAGAAGCTCTTAAATATTTTTCAGGTCATTATTTTCTTGTTTCAAATTGATCTGATTTCTTTGTTTCTTGTTTTTGATGTTATTCAATCACTGAGACTTCTGAAGTACAATACTAAAAGATCATTAATGGGACAAAATTCAAAATGTGTGAAGTTGAAGCCACCCAATGTTTACCTGAAAACATCATAGCCTCTCAGATACTTGTATGGGACAGCAAACTGGAAGCAGATTTGGGAAAATCAAGAAAAAAACATATACAATCATAAAAAAATAGATCAAAGTTTACTCACCCTCTGTGAAATTAGTTTTGACATTCATTTATTTTAATGATTGATTTTAATAATAACCTTAACTCTATTTTATGAACTCACTTGGAAGCCATTTAATTTTAATATTCAAGGGGGGTTGATCAAAACATGTCAAACCATAATTAGTTTGAGCACAAAACATTTATTGTTTGAGTACATATTTTACAATAATTCTATTAGTTAATCCTAAAATAAATCTAAGAACATTTTATCTCCACTTTAACAAAGAGGCACTAACAATTAAATAAATCCTTCAGCTAAATTTGCTCAGTTTATTAGAATCAGAGATGAGAAAAAGCTTTTACATGCCTACTCTCAATTCAGCCTGATGCTCCACTGCATTATTCGAGGTTAGTGGTAGGCACACATTTCCCGTAGAAGGCCAGGTAGTCAATATTTTGGGTTTTGTGGGCCACATATGTCCTCTGTCGGAATCACTTAATTCTGTCACTGTAGTTCAAAAGCAGCTATTGGTAATATGTAAACAAAAGAGAGGGGCAGTGTTCTGATAAAACTTTATAAAGTTTGTACTTTATGAATTTTATACTGAAATTTGAATTTCATAAGATTTTCAAGTATCACAAAATATTGCTTTGATTTTTTTTCAACCACTTAAAAATGTAAATAATTGTTCTTAGCCCAAGGACTACACAGCAGCATACAAAGTACAGATCTGGACTATGGGCCATAGTTTGTCATTTTCCCATCTCAGAGACTTTTCCATTAATAATGCTCAATTCCATATTGATTTTCATGTGCAAAAGGAAGAAAGTGTGTTTGAGAGTGCTCATATCAGAGAGAGCCATATCTGGCAAGTGCCAAGGAAGTCACTCCATACAGAGTTGAGGAGAGATTAAAAGAAAACTCTCCCAATGACATTCTCTCTAAATGGTTCTTTATTTACTTCTGGGTTGCTGCCTTTTCCATTTTAATTCAGCTTCTCATCAGTGCTTCTAATACCATCAGTAGTATTCAAAAGTCCCCAAGGCCAGTCTTGCTGTTCCAGATATTTGGGCCCTGTTGCCAGGAAGTGTCTTAGAGGTTTTCCTCAAGGGATTTGCATGTAAGCAGCAAGGAAGGAGGAGGAGAAGGGAGGAAGAGAAGGGAGCTCCATTGGTGGAATATTGCCAGAGCAGCTGCCATGTCGAGTGGTATCTGTGGGCTCTACAGGCAAATGTGGGGCCTCCCAAATGCATCCTCAGCCAAAGGCAAAGGTGCCACTGGTGCCCCTGCTCTCCAGCTGGTGGAAAATTCCTAGAGGAGGAAAGGGCAAGAGAGGGCAAAGAGCCTGTTGGGTGGAAGGGATCCCAGTGGGAGACTGGGTGAGGCTGCAGCCAGCTCTGCTCCCTTTCAACTGGCCTGAGTGAACCCCCTACTGGGAGCTCAGTTTGCAACCAACTTGGTCACAGCTAGGACTGAGAGAACTGAGGCATCTGCCTCATGCGTTCTTTGACGTGATCGGTCTCACCTATAAAGAAAAACAAACACGTGTCTTCTGCTTCTCCCTGGCCACTTTCCCCTTTGCTTAGACAATCCTTTCCCCAAATTTTGTAGGAAAAAAAAGGCAACACACTCTGTTTGATGACAGGTGACAGTCTCATGGCCAATTTTTCTACCTAAGCCACTGCATTGGCTTTTATCTGCTCACAATTCTTTTGGGAGTCAAGGCCAAGCCATCCTCCTTCCTAGCAAGTTAAGTTGAGACAAAGCAGTTATAATTCTAGGACTTATCAGTCAGAATCAGACTGTCACACCCCTGCAGCCCAATAGTTGATATTATTTTTCCATGATGCAATGAACTTTTTGAAAGAAAATGCCAGCAAGTGCATCCCTCTGCCTCCAGATCCTTGCTCACAAGAAGTGTGTTGAGATCATCTGCAGTGGATGAGAACATGTCATTTAGGGAGAAGGTTTTTAAGACCAGAAATATTAGTTATGGAGGTTGTCATTGTTGTTGTTCCCTGCAAGGAAGAGAATAAAAGTGCAATCACACTAGGTCATGTGTAAATTTATGCTGTTTTTACTGGCTCTTAACCCTTTTCCTTCCAGGAATTGTTAAGTTTCTTTGCAGTCATATATCAGCTCTTGGGTATTTTCTCACCGAGGGTGACTGTTTGACGGTAAGGCCCTTCAGCAGACGAACAGAATAGAAGTTGGGTCATGTAACTGACTCCCTGGAAATTACGTAAGACAAATAAATACCTTGGTATTTGCACAGAGAGGAAATTATGAAATTCTCATCGAGCATGAAATCATGGACTCTCTCAAACACTCCTGTGAGAAAATTTTTTCTTGGTCTGAGAGGGTCTTGCATGGAGTCAGGGGTATAATCTTCTGCAGGAGAGATCTCTGGTTCCTATGTCGCTTGAAATGGGCTGCAGGTCAGACCGCCTTCCAAGGGAGACTCTGCCGAGGGTTTAGGAGGCAGGAGAAAGAACAGGACATCTGTAAATGCCTAGAGTTCTTTCTTTTTTCTTTTTCTTTTTCTTTTCTTTCACTTTTTTTTTTTTTCCTTTGGTTTTATGTCATGGCCTGTAAGTTAACCATAAAGAATTGCTTTGCTTTTCATTAAGGGGAATTAATTCCAAAAATGATTTTTTTTTTCCTGACTGGATTTCCTCATCCTGCAGGGTCTGGCTTGGTTTAATATTACCAAGTGTGTTTTGTGTTTTTCTGGCGTGCTGCTTTGATGGGAAATGCATTTCAGTTGAGCCTTCAGAGCTGGAATCAGACAGGTCCTGAACTGTATTTCCGGAGAGGAACCAATTGCTAAGCTATGGTGGGAATATAATTCATAGCACTCCACCTGGTTCACTGAGTATGTTTGGGTCCCAAGCCCCTTTTTTGTAGGACTTAAAATAATATTTGGACCAAGGAGACGTGAATTGATAAAGAAGGAAAGAAGATAGAACATAGAGTGGAGTAAACTAATTTCTGCACTTAATTCATTTAGGGAAGGGCACTGATTCATTTTGAGTCCAGAATTAAGGATGCTTGCATAAATTTCCATTATACCGTCAGGATTTTGAAACTATGGATACGGCACTGGTAACTAAGTCTGGTGTGTTAAACGATGCTTTGATCAGGTAGATGTACTTCTGCAAGGAAATACAAATAAGATTTTCATTGCCTTCTCTAAGGGAACTGCTTGTATTATGTGTACTTGGCTAATGTTTTACAGAAATGTTGAAGCTGCTTAGCCTCAGAGCTTTATAGATTATTGTACTTTTGGAAAACACTGAGACAGTTGCCATTATCTACTGTTAACTTTTCATATTTTTAATGCATAGGAAATGTATGCGCAATGGGTGAGTAGACAATTTTTTAAAATTGTAAAATGTAAAAGATAACTGGTCTTTAAACACCGTAAAATCAGAATCATGAAAGCAAGTTACTGGGAAAAGGCATCTCAGTGCTGAGCACAGCTCCTCTGTCAGAACTACTTGCAAATCAAAATCTTCCTCATTCTCGGATGGGATTTTCGGATTTGGCAACATTGGATAAACAGAGATAACTGTGTACATGTTTGTGTGTGTGTGCGTGCCTATATATAATTTGAATTTGTTTTCTGCCAACTAATTTATTAAGTACCTTCCTTCTGTCTCTTAATCCTGTATGAAGGAGGCACTATATTTTTATATTAAAATAATATATGTAAGAGCAATAGCTTTGTGGTTGGACTTTTGACCAAGTGAGAAATCTATCTTATTTTTCCAGGATTTTTTTAAAGCACTATTGCATTTGTTAACACATATAAGAGGTTTTAATCTCAACAAATGGGAAGGCTAGCCCTGCTGATGGAGTTTTTTCCAAGTTAACTTAAGAGGTACAATATGAGTTGCGCATATTTCAGTTTACTTGCAGGGAAATGGCAACCACATTACCAAAAAAAGCATTATTTACAGTCAGTTCCTGCCTTGCTAAAACATGGTGACTCAATCATGCAAACTGTATAAAAGAATAGATTTCAGCGCAAAAGCAAGTTTTGAAAAGAGATCTTCTTTGCTGATAAAAAAGATCAGAAGCTGAAGCACTGGTGATGGAACTTAAATTCTGTGTTATAAACTCAGAATTTCTGTATTGCCAAGCATTTTCCTAAAATACTTGTTTATAGTGATCATTCATTTGAATGACTGATACATTGAAAATGGGCTGAATATGGCTCAAATCAAATGCAAGAGAAGAAATGTCTATATTTGACCCTAACTAATACATTTGAAACATCTAAGCAAACACTAACAAAGCAGTAGTGACTTAAGTTGTCTTTTCTTTTAACAATCATGTAATGCTGCTAATCATATCATGTTACTATTAATCACTAATGTTAGTGGAGGTAGCTGGGGATAGCATTTTATTTTTGCATATGTGTAGCACAGGTTTTATTTACTTGTAACTTACACATGAGGATTTTGAATAATAAAACAAATTTCTCGAAAACTGGAATTAAATATCAATATGCGCCTACAGAATGCTAACTGGTCAATGAAGAAAAAAATCAATAAAATCCGCAGATACTGATCAAATTTATTTTTTAAATGGAAGAGAAGCATGAAAATTGAGCCAAACATTTGGGATTAGGTCCAGTGTAAGGAGAAAAAGGCCAAATTTTATATACGACAAGAATCACAGGGGAAATATTTCGGAGGGAGGTGTGTGGAATTAATGAATAGCTCTGAAAATTACAGGCCCTATTCTATGATTTCTCGATTTGTCTGGGCAAAGAGGCTATGAAAAGCTACATTCATCTGTAGAAGGTAGAGGTCGGAGCAATGGATTTGGAATCAGCAGGCTTAAAATCCTTATCTATAGCTTCCATTCACCTGCGGTGTTTCCTTGGAACATAATTTATACACCTCTATTTCCTTATAAATTAAAATTGGGATTCAGGAAACCATATTAAGAAAAACAGAATAAAAGCGAGCACAGTAGAATTGCAATCAGAGGCACTAGCTGGAGAAGTGACGGAGTGGATGACCTTTCCCCAGCCCTGCTTACACAGCTTATCCTCCTACTCACACTTCCCTAAAGAATAAAGTGTCAACTCCTCAGCTTTGTCTTGAAGAGTCTGAAATCTAGCCTGAATTTAATTCATTCCAAATATCCCTTTATGCGTGAATTTATTTAAATGTTGGACATCAATTGGAGGCTCCATTCTACTTTTCTCCCTTTGCCCAAGGCTAAGCTATGTTTCTACAACTAGCTCTAACATGTTCTGAAACTCTCTGGGTATTTACCTCTTCATTTTTTATTTTAGCACTTAACCAGTCACTGTAATACAATGTTTTGTTATTTAAAGGCTTATTGTATATATTTCTTATTCCCCACCTAACCTACTTTTTTCATTATCCGTATCACTTCCATTATCACTAGTAGCAGCCGCAGCAGTGGTAGTATAAGGGACTACCGTTGTTTAGGTGATCACTATGTGTTAGGCACCTCACATCTATCATTTCTAGTCCCGTGACAATCTTTCACAGCTATAAGTGGCAGAGCAAAGTTGCAAACACATATTAGGCTGATCCAAAACCCATTTTCTCCCCATTGTGCTGCCACCAATGTCAAGGTCACATAACAATTTAGAACATCCTTGAAATTCTATGTGTCCAGACTGGATTTGAAAAAACTACAATAAAAAAAAAAAAAGTTGCATACCCTTGACCTAGTAATTCCCCATCTAGAAATCCATTCTAAGAAACGTAAGAGATGAGGATAAACATGTGTACAAGGACCGTTAACACAGCCTTTTAAGAGTAAAAAACAAATACAAAGGCATAAGGATATATGATGATTATAGTATAACTCATAGATAAAATATATGCAACCATTGAAATACATGCTTACAAATGATTTTTAATTTTATGAAAAACGTTTAAATAAAATAAGTCTGATACTCACCTGTATGTAGTGTTTGATTTTAAGTTTGTTTTTTTTTAAAAAAAGGATAGCTACAAGATATACAAATAGAAATAGAAATATAGGAAAAAGGGCAAGAGATATACCAAAGTATTTATAATAATCTTCCAATGTAAGGGTTATGGATTTATTTTATTTTAGTTCTATGTTTTCCTACATTCTTTTATGTTTTTAAGATTTTATCTTCTACATTTTCCACAATGGGTATGTAATGCTTTGATGATAAAAACTGAAAAAAAATAAAATAAAAGCACACTTAAAAAAAAAAAAAAAAAACTGTTAAAGCCCACATCCCCCAAACTAGAAATTCTTTCAAAAGTACCATTCCGATTTTGTTGGTGCTTCTCAAAATATGCTTTGCATTTTCTTTATAGCTGTGGCATATTCTTAAATATCTACAATGGTAACACTAGCTTTGGCAGTCTGATACTTTCTTTTTTTCATTTCTGGAAAAAGCCAAGTTGCATAAGTCTCCTGGCTCCCCAAATAAGATTTACTAAAGCAAAGAGACATCCTCCCTGGTGTTTTAGACCTCGGATTCAGTTGTTTAATGGGGGACCCTCTTATTTGAAAGTATTTCTCACCGAGTTGTAGAGAGGAACTGAGGATTTTGAAGGCTCACCTTTTCCAGGCCATGGCTACTGATGGTATTTGTGCCTCCTTCTGAACCAATCATTTCCAGAGCATATTCTCCTCTCCCCGCCCTCCTTCCTGCCTACACTCCCTCCTTTTCATTGTTTGCTCATGCAAATGTCCAAGTAATACAGAGCTACAGTGTAATATAGAGCAAAGCTTGCTGCCTAGAAAACCCTCAGAAAATGCTAGATTATTAGTCTTTTTATTTTACCACTATTATTATATGATGATACTTCTAAGGCTTCTGGATCACAGCTTGCCTTTTCCCAGTGGCAGCATCACTGTCTGTGCACCAAGACTGGTATTTTTTCTGCAAGTTCCTCTTCCAAACAAGGACCTGTGCCAGTGGCAGAATTACCCAGCTTAGGGATGAGGCCACGGTCCATGGGAAATAGATAGTGAAGCTGAGGCTATAACTTCATTACCTTTAAAAACAGCTAAGGCTCCATAAACAACGATTGTCTGTGAATGACTGTCATAATCACTGTCAAGAACTACAGTAATACAGGGCCTGGCCCAAAGATGAATATGGTGTTTTCAGAGTGTAATCATCTCACCCATATGAGATAAATGAAGTCTTCCAGACCACGGCCGAAGTGGTAATTTGCTTAAGGATAACTTGGCTGCTTCTGGAATGGTAAGCTCCTTAAAGAACAATCCTACTTATTCTTGTTGGTTTAAATATGTTTGATGAAAATAAGGCCTTATAAACAGACACAGGAAGCATTCATGTTTGCTCAATAAATGAATGAGTGCTTTTGTGCACATGCACATAAAAACATAGGCATATTTGAAAACACACAGGTACCTCACTTACTCAGAGACTTTCCTCAACTATTCACAAGAGAGCAAATACCAGGATTAAGGCAAATAAATCATTGGAGAAGTCAAGACAGCAATCATAAATCTATATCCTAAAGCTTTTTTACCCAAAAAGGAAACTGACCAATACAAGGTAACTCTAAATTCAGTATCCGTTCACACTATTTCAAAAATGCATCCACTTAAAACCCTTTGGTTTTAAATATATTTGCTTTTACTTTAAATATATTTTTAACAACCTTGGTTACATAATTTCTCAGCCCAGTAAAGATTAGAATCAAGAAATCATACAGAGCATGGAGGCAGCTTGACAGACTCAAGGCACGTTGGCAGAAGCAAAAATGAGAGGCAAAGGCTCTCATTGATGGAGAAGAAGGAAAAAGAAGTAGGGGGCTCAAATAAGCTTAGTCCTAGGGTCACTGAATGCAAGAAGAATTGCTCTACTGTAGCTTGATAAGCCCACTGCATTGCAGGTAAAAATGAAAGGGCTTATGTTTATTATAATAATAATGAGTCATTATTAGAAAGTTGTATTATACTAAAATATGCAGTTCCTTTCATTTGGTTCATCATTCAACTGACATTTATTGGGACTGACTTCTGTACTAGGCACTGTGCAAGGTAACAGGATGCAATAATAACAAGGGGGAGGAAGAGGAGGAGGAGGAGGAGGAGGAGGAGGAGGAGGAGGAGACATGACAATGGATCTCATAAAGCTTACCATTAGGAGGCAGAAACAAGCATGAAAAAACATATGTAATCACATGAGGGGAACCAAACAGATTACAATAGAAATATGTACAGAGTCCTACCAGGCAATCAGTTAAAGAGTTAGAGGATGTACACAATATTTTGGAGAAAACCATTCCCATCCAAACATGTTTCAATTATTTAGAAAGGCCATTATATGAGATATTGCAGTTCCCAGTAGGCCAAATAAATAAGACATCAACACAGTGTGTTTCAGCCCTGATAAATGGCAAATAAGGCTTGTGGAATAAATCCCACTACACTAGAGGAAACAATGCCTGTGTAGGCAGAGACCTGCAACAAGACTATGTCATTCTTAAAAACAGCTTATAATTTATACCCATAAATGTACCCAGGAAGTTTTGGGGGTGGCGGGCATTTTAGGACATTAAATGAATGGGGACACAATCCTGTCTTTTGATGCTCTCAGCATCCTTAATCTCACAGCACATCGTGATAGGTCATATGTATTGATTCTTCCATCATAAAGGTGTCCCCATAAATTCTACTCCACTTCATTCACCTCCTCCAGAGTTCATTATCATTATTATTATTATTTGCTCAATCTATTTTAGCACATATCACAGACTGCCCTATATTGTTATTTAGTCATTTAGAGATTTTACTTGTACACTGTTTGCCTCCTCAATTACAGATTGTGAATTCCTAGTGGGAACAGACTGTTTCTCCTAAACTCCTATGTCTCCCATGGCCTTGCATATAGCTAAAGCACAAAGGAGCTACTCAAAAAATGCTTTCACTGAATTTCATATGAAGATTAAATATTACCAGTGTAGTAGCTGCATAATTTTTAAAGCCAAAGCCATTTCCCAAAAGATAAGATTGCATTCAGTGCCTTAAAATACCATAGCAGATGGCTTGTCCTCAAAGCAGCAGATCGCAAACGCATCCTGTTTTCACGCCATTCTGACTTCTATTTATTAATTGTTTAATACTATTACTTACTAATCTGAAAATGAGTAAGTGGTCCTTAATATCTAGTAGATGTAAATGCCAGGAGCTTTCCAATCTCTTACTATTGTGAAATTAGACTGTATATATGGTTAATGGAAGTCTGCAAATATGTCTGATTGCTGGAGATCTTTATATAAGTTCAAAGGAAAGATTCATATTCCTAGTGGAACAATCACCCTCTGCGTCACACAACCATTCACAATCTGGCCACAGGTCGAGATTGTGACTAATATTTGGCTCTGATATTATAGGTGGTTATCGTGGAGAGAATCAGTAAGAGCATAATTGTCATTTCCTTGGAAAAATTTGATTCGCACATGAATTCCAACACCCAGCTGCATCAGTGTCCAAAACTAATGGGACTTTTTTGCTAAATAAGGACTGACTCAGCCAAAAAAAGATAGACACAGACTAGAAAAATCTGTATCACACTTTGCTCCAAAAAGCATATTTATCCAAGCACTGAATGCTTTGGCACACTAGAATCTTCCTAAATAGGGACATGGTGAAATGACATTTATTAATTAAAATATGCATTTATATCCTTTCCTTTTTAAAATTAAGCAATGGGGCTAGTCAATCATTTGCCAGCTTTCAGTTACGTGCAAAATTCAATCCGTCATGTTTTCTTATTTAGCTAAAAAATTAAAGTAAAAATTCTGTTCAGATTGGGAAGCCCCTTATGAAAATCATCAACTCTTCTCAAACCTTCTACTTCACGAAATAAGCCTTGTTGCAGATCAGTCTGGGGGAGGAGGAGAAGAGTGATATTTGTGAAAAAGACTCGGGTACATTTTTCACTTGTGGTCCCTCCCAGGTAAATGCATACAACCAGCCATAATGTCATAACTTCATGTTCATTTCTTTAAAAATTTTTCCCATCATATGAAACTACCTAGAACTGTAGTGTATTCAGTTTATTTAAAGTAGAACGTTAAAACAGTTTCAGTCCAAGTTCCAGGATGATGGCATCTCATTTCTAGGTGACTGATTTTGGAAAAAGAGTTCCTTACCTGGAAATAAAAGGTTTGCCTCTCTGAATTCACATGGTTTGGAAAGTTCTTAGCAGTTTACAGATACCCAGACTGAATTGTAATAAAGAAGAGAAACCATATAAATGATTAATTTCCTTTTTCCATTTAGGGGTAATATGATTTAAGGAATTAATTAGACCTCTCCAGCCTGTTTCTTAGAAGAAATGCACAAGGAATCACATTTCAGAAGAAGCTAATTGAACTGCAGTGAGCTGTTTCTCATTCTCTCCTTTGGCTATAACAGTTGCCAGTCTACTTTCAGCCACTCCCAGCTAAGGGTGAGAGTCTGGATTCTTACACATCCATCTCTTTTACAGAGTTAATTCAAGCTGCTCTTGTATAATACATGACTTGATAAATGTTAGAACAGATCTCCCTTGTGTGAGGCATTATTCCCACATACACAGCTTGAAAAGGCAACTCAGAGCTTCGAGTAGGCTGTGCTGTATACATCCCCACAAATGGAATGGAACGGCCGCGCCGTTTTGGCTATCAGAGCTGTCACCACCGCTTGCACGAGTGTACCACACCTTTTTAATTTAAGTATCTTGCTCAGTGCTAGAAGGGCTATAAATGCACACTGGCTAACTCAGGATTAAATACATGCCTGCAAAACGTAAGCATATTTCACCAGCACCTCCTAGGGGCCACGCGAGGCTATGAGGTGGGTACCGGCACAGACCCTTTTCCCTCGAAGTGGCCGTTTCACCTGCCCACCCACAGACACAAAACCATCTGAGCTATGCCGCCCGGATTATTAGGCAGTTTGCTGAAGCAGTCTGGCACCTCGAGGAGCCTTTCGAGATTTACACAGCACAAAAGAACCATTTGATCGCTTCGGGAAATAAAACATTAAACACGCGCACAGATATCAGACCCACTGGAAGGAAAGGACTTCCAAATATATTGGCCCTTGAAGAGCAAAACTTCTTTATGGCAGCATCCAAGTACTCAGAGAGAGAAGCGCGGAGCCTTTAATTCACTCACGCGCGCGCACACACGGCCACGCACACACACACGGATGAATGTGTGAAGTTGCGGGACCAGACCCGCTTAACCCTGAGGTTTGCACAGGTTTTGAGGGTCTCTGCGCTCTCGCCCCGCCGCGGGTGACGAGGGCTGCGAGGCGCTGAGTGCAGGGGCAGAGCCCGGAGCCTGCAGGAGCTGCTGTGCCAGGGAACCCAGGACTCTCGGATTGCTCTGGTTTGGGGTCAGCAGCGCGTGCGGGGTGGCAGGAGCGCGGGCAAGGCGCGAGGGCACGGGCAGTTGGCCCCTCCGAGGAGTCTGGACGCTCCGAAAGAACTTCACGAACGATCGGCAGGAGAATCGGGCGGCAGCTCCCAGCACCCGAGCTCGTGCGCCTCCAAATCCCGGGGGCTCAGCGCGCCGCTCCCCGCCACTTCCCCGCTTCGCTCGCGGTTCCTCCGGGCGCCGCCGCTCCCGCTCGGGGTTTCGGGGGCAGGGGGCTCGGGGGTGGGGAGGGCAGGGGAGCGGGGCTGTCTGGGAGAGGGCGGCGCGCCCCGCAAGCCTCCCCTGCAGCGGCAGGTCCGGCGGCGGCGCGGGCCCCCCGCGGGCCCCTCGCGGCGCACGCCCCGCACAGCAGCCTCCAGGCAGAGAAAGGGGAAGCGTGGGGCTCGGAGCGGGGTAGGAAGCTTTGCCCACGGCCAGGCTGCAATTAGGCGGCCGCAGGAAGCCCGCCGCGCAGCTGCCCACCTGCTGCCGGCCCAGCTGGGGCGCAGCTCCCCCCGCCCCGGCCCGGGCGCGCCGGCCCCGCCGGGCTCCCAGCGCCCACGGGCAGGAGCGGCGGCAGGTTCTCCTCGCCGGCAGCTTCGCCCGCAGCTGCGGGACGCATCCCCCCCCCCTCCCCGCCGCGGTCCCCGGGGCCGGCCGCGCGGCCAGGCGCTCTGCTATTGGCCGAAAGCGGCCGGGGGGCGGGGCCAGGCGGGCCGGTGTCGCCAGGACCGCCTCAAAAGAGCCCAGGCTATTGCAGAGCGCTCTGGAGCCCCGGCCAGCGCGCTGCCTGCCCGGCCTCGGGCAAGCTGGTCTTGGGAGTTCTGGCTTGCTTTGGCTCACTCGCTCTTACAAACCACTGGATCTTACATGCCTTCAGTACCCCCCACTTCCACTCCATGTCCCCATGCTCCTGCGCCAGCAACAGGTAAGAGCTGCTGTGTGTTTTCTTCTCTCCTCCGCCCTCGCTGCTTGTGTGTCCTGGGGAGTGGACCGAGCAGCCTTCCCCTGCCTTGCGCCGCCTGGCTGCTCCAGAGGTGCGAGCTGTCACGCTCACCCACGCTCCGGAATCCCAGACCCTGCCTATATAGTTTGTGTGCGCCCAGAGAACATCCCCAGAGCTAAAAATACTGAGACATGCTTGGAACAGTTGAGCAATAGAAACAGATTTCTCCGCAGCATCTGTTTGTGCTCATAACTTCCAATGCACCAGCTGTAGCGCGATACTGACTTGAGGGGCAGGAGCAAGCGAGCCAGTGCGATTCTCCTTCAAGGGGGAAAACAGCCGGGGGCCGCCTAGAGCACTGGTCTCAGAGCTTGGCAAACCTGAGGACTCGGCGCACTCCTTGATCGTCCGCGTCCTTTTTCTTTTCTTTTGTTTTCTTTTTGCTCATTGCTTCAAGCGTAGCTTCCAGTTGCAAACAGAGCGAGCGTTTCAATTCGCTCTGCTGGGGAAAGAGAGTAGAGCCTGAGCTGGATTTGAGCCTGAAGACCGCAAAACTTCCACTTCATGTGTCACTCTCCCCCAAGCGGTTTGTTCTTGTTAATAACAGTATTAATACCTGGGCTGAAGACAGTGTGGTTTCAGGGACCCACAATGCTGAAAACGACTTGATTCTGCAAACGATTGCATCATAACTTGGATTCATCATGACAATTGAGAAAAAAAAAAAAAATAGATAGGAAATGGGCAGTTAATTTTGCAACTGTGTCTTGAGACATAAGCATATCAGTGCGATGGTAACCAGAATAAGGTTGGAACTCCTGGGGATGGCCAAAGTGTCAGAATTTACCTGGTAGGAAATAACGCATTATTTGAAAATTGTTTTGTGTATGCAAAGAAAACATATCGCCTCCCGCCCCCCTTCCTTTTTTGTCTTTTCACCTTAGACGTCAACAGGCTGTCAGATTTCCTCCGGCTAACCACTGGTATATATCTTCTGTACATTTTCTTTATGCTTGTTAGCTTTTCCCTCCTTACTTCCACTCCCATCACCATCATTTTATTTATATATACCATTATTCAGATAAATCTTGATGTTCAGGTGTAAGAGATGTTACTTCAAGGCTGGTGTGAGGTGTGAGAGTTTGGAGTCAAGGCCATTTCACTTTTCTTTCTTCCCCTCCCTCTCATATTTTGGTGGCACTTTAATTTTTTTTTTTTTTTGATGTTATTCATATCTGTTAGGAATACTTGTTCCAAAGTCATGAATTTGGCACTTGATTTTAAAAATCAATAAAGAATGGACAGTGTTTCTACATCCATCAGACTCTCCAGTTGATAGAATCCCTGGTCAGCTCTAGAGTCCTTATATGACTTTTGAGTAATAATTGATTAAAGGTTAAAGGTCACTATATCTTTGCCTGAAAAGGTTGACTAGTATTTCAAGATATTTTTTTTAGTGCATATTTTTGCTTACCAAATATGTATAAATTTCATCATATGCAAACCTGCATTGTCAAGGATATGTGTTATAGATAGAGGTCATATAGAAAAATGGCTTTTCCCCTCCCCTCCCCCTCCCTTCTGTTTACTGGGCTTCTAAGGGGTTGCTTTGCTAGCAGTTGTGCTCACATAGCAACATGTGCCCAGAGCATACTCAGGCTGGTCTATATGGCGTCAGCTGGGGAATAGCTGCTCTAAACACTCATTAGTGAACCTCTCTCTCAGCCCAGCACACTGTCTTTTGCTATCTTCATTTCCTATCCTTAGTCAGACACATTCTTATCCAACTGTACACCATGGCCACATTATGTGGCATGTTTGTTCTCATTTATTCTTCATAATTACATTTTCTAGTGTTTTACAAACATCTTGGACATATTTCCTACATAGCTGAAACAATTTACATTCACCCTTTTATACCCTGTGATTTCCTTGACCTTGCATTTATCCGTAGCTCTTTCTCCTTTGACATCTACCTAAGAGTGAAGCGCTGAACTATTTTTTTCCATTGCTTATGCTTAATTTTGGCTCAGCCTATAAATAGTCTTAACATGAACAGCACCACATGTAGCCTCTCAATTTCCCAGAAATACTTTCTACATCATTGCCGATGTCCTGGGTAAAGTGAATATTTGTTTCCATTAAATTTACATCTGGCTGATAGAGGATTTTACACATGGTTTACCAAATCAAATATTGATTCTCTTGAGTTGTATCCATCTAAGGAGTCAAATCACTTAGTGTTCTCATCCACTTTTAATTGAATGTTTCTCAAAAAGATTGTCCTGAAGATATGCCTAAAACGGAGTTACATGAAACCCTTATTCCTAATGAAAGTTTCTATCAGATGCTCTTGTCTGGGCAGTTTTGAGTGAATGAGGAGTGGGCATGGAGGTTTTCTGCTTTGCCTACAGGCCTTTGGGCCTCTGGACAGGCTAACAGGAAAGGCATTCTCCATAATGAGATATTAAGACTGTAAGTTACTCAATTAAACTTTGGCAAGTTCTAGCTTCTGCTATGTAAATAACTCCATGAAAGTCTGAACACACATAATGTGTGTGCACACATGTACATACATAAATCTATTTTGAGGCATATCTTTTCTAAGTGACAAAAGTTTCCATTTTGCCAAAGAGGCCTTTTTTTTTCTCTTTTTGGGCAGAAATGGTAGAATTTCTAATGATGCTCTCTAGGTATGGAACAAATTCTGTCATTAGCAATGGAAATAAGACTAACAGTCGCTCAATACAGGCTATTTTCAAGGTTCTAAATGTGGGAAGCTATTCATAGGAAGCTCATATTGTGTGATTTGTGGAATTCAAACAAATGTCCTAGGGTCAAGACTTTTGGAAAGTCATAATTCAGTCTTTAGATTTCATATGCTGTTAGGTTTTAATCTGGAATGAGTGCAGAAATAAGTCAGAAGAAATTTGAGACTGTCTACTCATGGCCCTAATGGTAACTCAGAAGGAAGGATTGTTTTGAATCATGAAAAGGGAATTTCTTGGTGTCAGCTTATAATATAAAGTTCTGAAATCAATTAGAACTCAAGAATGCAAGCCCTATTTAAATGAAACTGGTTTTAATTTTTATTTTTTTGGAAAGTATACCTGCATTGGACGTTATGCCATTATCTATATATGCCTTTGTGTGGAAATGCTTGGCAATTTCATGTGAGCCACATAAACTGAAATCCCTATTAAAAGAAATTCCTTCCAAGTCCGGGATCTAGAACCTTAAGGAACAGGAGGAGTCTTGTTTCTTTTGTCCAAGTGAAAATCTCGTAGGGAAGTAGACAAAACATTGAAGCAGGTGGAAGGTTAGAAAGGCACAGGAGCTTCTTTTTATAAAGTAATTCAAAGGCACTTTCAAATCGGGCATCATTTAGGTGTCAAAAGCTGCCAAAATGTAACACACATTGCAATTTTCACAGATGACTAATCTCAGGAAAAATGTGTTGGGGCACATTCTTGCATAATAACTTGGATCAAGAGGGAGAAGTCAAAAGACTGTAACACTACATTTTCAGGGGCAGTGCACCTTGTCTCTCTTTAAGGGGATGTACAAAAACAAGATAAAGGGTTTGCTTTATTTGTTTGCAGCTGGCTTGCTGGTGTTGGTTCTGTTGATTGCTTAATCTTATTGTGGCTTTGGGGAGAAAAAGAAAAAACAGAGTCCTCATTATCAAGGGGTCAACAAATTTCTGATCCTTTCCATCTGTTGTTCATTGTCCCCCTGAAATACAGCAAATGGATTTGGTTGTTTGAAAGGTTGAGAATCACATTTATTTCTTAGTTCTCTGCTGTATTAGTTTTGTTCACTTAAACTTGGTAAAGGAAATACCTTACACTTTCTTTTGGGTTTTTCTTTTTTTTTTTTTTTTTTTAGCTAGTCAAGGAAAAAATAGTTTCTTTGTGGCAAAGATGGAAATTTAAAGTAAATAGTTTTTACCTAGGGGAGTGTGAGGCAAGAAGAGAACTGAAAATTACTATTTGTTTGTTTTAGGGAAAGGTGCATGCCTTCTCCATAGGAACATGTAGCAAACAATAGCACCTGAAGAGAAAGTAAGCTCACATTCATGATCCTGCCTTACAAAGTTTTCTCTGTTTGGGAGAACAAGAATTGGACTCACATGAAAGGAGTTCCTGCCTTATCTCAATCCGCTGAAAACCTGGTCCTTTAGCAGCGAGGTGCTTACTTCCTGGGCTGTCATTGCACATGGCAGTCCCATCTCAGGAGAATTTCAGAACTCTTATCACTAGGCAACAGAATGGCTCTCTATCCTACAGAGCTAACTGTATCGTCCAGTCAGAATCACTTGCGCTAACAGAGATCTTATCAGGCATTTCTGCAGAGAGGCTGCCCAGGGTGCGCGAAGTGAGCGAGCAAGCCCAAACAATATCCAGAAATTAGGATCCGGTTCAGACGATTTTAAGAGCCGTCTGCTCCATTTTATCACTTAAACAAAATATTTTGACCATGCCTTCTGATTTCAACCCTGATGACAAGGACTCTAATTGTCTTCTAAAATGCACATGTGACTCAATTCATATCAAGATGCTACATTCATGACGAACCTTGCAATTAGAAAGTCTTTCTCCTGCTTACTCCCTTGGGACCCTAGCATTTAGGGAGGTCCAAAGAAGAGAATAGGAGGGAGAGGGTAAGCCATATTCCAAATGGCTAGCAAAAATTAGAGGGAATGAAACCTGAAATTTTGTTTGAAAGACTGTCCTAAGCAACTCTTGGATGTTTAATAACTTCACATTCTTAAATAAAATAAAAAATGATTTTTATGGTACAAAGAAATGAAAAACCTTAAAATTCAGTGCAGAATATATTTATCTATATCTTATACTGTGTCTTGTTGGGGGATATTATTGCCTTAGACCAGGAGTTCTTAACAAGGGGTCCGTGAGCTTGAACTGAAATTAAAAAAAAAAAAACAACAACAGTATTCTAGTGGGGATGTGTTGGTGCAGGTGTGATGTATTTATTAAATAATACACAGTGTAGTGTGGACTTAGTAAGGGGTCCATGGTTTTCACCTGACTGGCAACGGGGTCCATGGAACAGAAAAGGTTAAGAACCCCTGCCTTAGACCCTTAGACAGTAGAACCCACTAAGAACGACTTCTTTTGTAATGAACAATCTCTCTTTTTTTGCAGGACATGTTCTCTGGATGTCAGCTAAGTTACTAAGGTAACTTTGCATGTCAGTAGACAGTCCTTGGCAGAACCCCAAGGCTCCTGGTGGAGACGCTCATCTCTCCTCATTATTTTTTTTTTTGTGTGTGTCCTCACTGAACATTCAAAACTGTTTCTCCAAAGGGTTTTGCAAAAACTCAGACTGTTTTCCAAAGCAGAGGCACTGGAGTCCACAGCAGAAGCGATGGGCAGTGTGCGAACCAATCGCTACAGCATTGTGTCTTCAGAAGAAGACGGCATGAAGTTGGCCACCATGGCAGTTGCAAATGGCTTTGGGAATGGAAAGAGTAAAGTCCACACTCGACAACAGTGCAGGAGCCGCTTTGTGAAGAAAGATGGCCACTGTAACGTCCAGTTCATCAATGTGGGCGAGAAGGGTCAAAGGTACCTCGCAGACATCTTTACCACATGTGTGGACATTCGCTGGCGGTGGATGCTGGTTATCTTCTGCCTGGCCTTCATTCTCTCATGGCTGTTTTTTGGCTGCGTATTTTGGTTGATAGCTCTGCTCCATGGAGATCTGGATGCATCTAAGGAGAGCAAAGCCTGCGTGTCTGAGGTCAGCAGCTTCACTGCCGCCTTCCTTTTTTCCATCGAGACCCAGACAACCATAGGCTACGGCTTCAGGTGTGTCACTGACGAGTGCCCAATTGCCGTTTTCATGGTGGTATTCCAGTCAATTGTGGGCTGCATCATAGATGCCTTTATCATCGGCGCAGTCATGGCAAAGATGGCAAAGCCCAAGAAGAGAAACGAGACTCTCGTCTTCAGTCACAACGCTGTGATTGCCATGAGAGATGGCAAACTGTGTTTGATGTGGCGAGTGGGCAATCTTCGGAAAAGCCACTTGGTGGAAGCTCACGTTCGAGCACAGCTCCTCAAATCCAGAATTACTTCTGAAGGGGAGTATATCCCACTGGATCAAATAGATATCAATGTCGGGTTCGACAGCGGAATTGACCGTATATTTCTGGTGTCTCCAATCACGATAGTGCATGAAATAGATGAAGACAGTCCTTTATATGATTTGAGTAAACAGGACATTGACAATGCAGACTTTGAAATTGTCGTGATACTGGAAGGCATGGTGGAAGCTACCGCCATGACAACACAGTGCCGTAGCTCTTATCTGGCAAATGAAATCCTCTGGGGCCACCGCTATGAGCCTGTACTCTTTGAGGAGAAACACTACTATAAAGTGGACTACTCAAGGTTCCATAAAACTTACGAAGTACCCAACACACCCCTTTGTAGTGCCAGAGACTTAGCAGAAAAGAAATATATCCTCTCAAATGCTAATTCATTTTGCTATGAGAATGAAGTTGCCCTCACCAGCAAAGAGGAAGATGACAGTGAAAATGGAGTTCCAGAAAGCACTAGTACAGACACACCCCCTGACATAGACCTTCACAACCAGGCAAGTGTACCTCTGGAGCCCAGGCCTTTACGGCGAGAATCGGAGATATGACTGACTGATTCCTTCTGTGGAATTTACTTTAAAACACAGTCTGTTGGTCAGAGACCCAAAAGTTACACAGACGACGGTACTGGTGAAGAGATGGGTCAAGGCAAGCGGCCACGAGGCTAACAAAAAGGTTTCAAAGGAAGAGTGTAAGCTCAAAGATTAATGTAAAGCACTAAACCATGTCTCCGCATGATTCGATGGCACATACATGTTGTAGAATAGGTTATGGGTTTTTATGTTTTGTTTTGTGTTTTTACAAAACTTGAACTTGCAGGCAAGCCTTGGTTGGGTATTTGACTTATCCAGAATGCTTCTCTTTGGGGAACAAGAATGTTTTTAATGGCATAACAAAGGCAAGACTCTGCCTTAATTTTTGAAAAGCTGCTAACTACATGAACACAAATTGTATTTTTGTTACAGTGTAGTTTTTCTTTCGTGTAATTTAAAAATCAGTGTTGAACTTTGTTGAAAGCTCACGATGCGCTTCAAAGTGGCAAGTATTTGGCTATTAGCTGCCAAAACGAGAGCCTGATTTTTTGAGGCCAGTAATTTGTTCGCTAGAATGGATTTTCCTTCTCTCTTTGGTTACATAAGGGCATTATGTAACACTAGCCAAATGGTAGCCTCCAGGCTTGTTGTTATCATTGTTATTTTCCCCTCCATGATGTTAATGGGTTATCTAAAATTTTCAGTTAGACTACCTAAAATGAGTACCAAAGATAATGCATATTTTTGCACAGTGAAGCTTATACTAAAAAGGAAACAAAGCCCCATGGGCTGCCTTGAAATCAAGAGACAATAACTTTGAACCTCAGCAAGACCTTGAACTGCCCTCTCAGTTTGCACCTTATTCAGAAAATAGAGCATCATACACACAGAGTCTAGTAAGGCTAGTGCTTTTTATACTTTTAAAAATTTCTTGTCACTGTTATTTTAAGAGGAAGAGGAAAAGGAAAGGAAAGTTTACCCACACACACACACAACACAATATAAGCCTCTTTTCTTCCTTGCAAGGTAAAGCTGACCGGGCTGAGGCAGAAGGTGAGAAATGGTGATGTGCTTTTAGGTTTTTCTGGGTTTTCCCTTTCTTGCACATTCCAAAGTTTATTCCACAAGAAAAGATCCTGGTCGGCGTCCTCAAAACTTAGCCATCCAGCATGAGAAATAAATAGGTTTAAGCCCTTGCAATTGGATTTGTTGCCCTGTCAGGTCATTTCCAGCTTGGCTTCACCTTAGGAAAGGTGCATCCCATGCCCTTCTTCTTAGCTGGTTCTGACCATTCTATCTGGAGTGAACCCTCCAGTGGCAGAAAGGGCTACCAATGCCAAAGAGGGGAAGCAGGGAAATGTGGACAAGCCTCTTTGATGCAGCACATCAGTTCAGTTACTCAGGAGGTGGGGGAAGGTTGCTTTTTTTAATGGCAGAGGGTAGGAATGAAACTGTTTCAGTATTGTTAGGGTAAAAGAAAGCCATATAAATGTAACAGTCACGAGTAAAGGAGATAGCACTCTACCAGGGTTCTTTCCTTTTTTTCGTGCACACTCATGATTGAAAGTGAACCCAGCACTGATCATTGTCTCCTATGGAGCCCTAGAGGAGGTACTAAGGACACACTGTGTTCCAGAAGCCTCTTCCGCCTGGCTGCCTGCCTTGTTAGAAAATTATCGTGCCCCATGTCTGGCTCAATAATGGAACTCTTTTGTTGTTGTCGTCAACAGTTCTCTATTTGTGAATTCTGGGGTTACTGACTTTTCTTCTTAATTGGAATCTCAAAATCAACTCTCATGGTATTATATCCCTGTATGCCATTAAAAAACAGCTTGTTCTGGAATCACATATTTTGTGAATCTGTGTTGGTGATGGTCTCTGGTTTTTGAACAGCCGTATCTGAATGAGGTGCCTGCAATAATATTACAATCTCTGCTGTTTTCAGCATGCTAAGTCGATGGGTTTGAAAACAGTGGTGTTTTATTCATTGAAACCGAGAGAGAGATGTCAAGCAAGCAGATGCTATTTTAAATCCAAATTTGAAGGCAGGTTTGGGAAGTTGTTTAACGAGTTGGAGGAACTGGGGATTGAGTGGACAAAAGAATTTATAGAGGAGGCAACACTTTGGCCGTTGACCGTGTGAGAATATCGAGGGCTTCAGCTGCTGCTATTATATGATGTTTTGCAATGGAAAATAATAAACCAAAGAGTATTCAGTGATATGTAAATTAAATGAAGATACAGTGGAAAATGGGGGTTACCACAAAAGAGGGTCCCCCTAAACACACAGTGCTGCCACTTTAAAAAAGACTTGAGCTATTTGAAAGGGGGAGGGAAATCTTTCAGCTGATTTCTGAAAAAAAAAAAAAAAAAAAAAAAAAATCTAAAATTTCTGGTGCACAGGTTTGTTTTTTTTTTTCCAAGAAAATTTTGCAGAAGCTATGTTTTTAAAGTGTACATTTTATAAAGTTTATCAGATATTTTCATATTTAAAGCCAAATGTAAATAGAAGTCTGTAAAGGAAAAAAATGCCATAGAAAGTATAATTTCAGTGCAGCAATTTCTGAGAGCTAGTACCTATATGCTACTGGTTAGCATGGTTTTAGCAAATATTTACCAGCCTTATAAGGTTTGTATTGCTATGTTCTTCTGTTATTTATTTCAGCATGGACTGTTTATTTGAAAGCTTTTCCTAGTTATTAGCATTTTAACAGTTACAAGCTTTAAATGGCAATTTTTTTGTCAAGAGCTGAGACACAGGTAATGCACGACACTTATGGCTGCATTTTACCTTCAAAACATTTGTCCTTATTGACTGGTGTTTTATTCATTGAAACACGTGTCATTAGAAAGCAGATGGAAAGGACTCACCGTGAATATCTGGGGTCTATTCCCAGGTATGTGATGCTTCTCTGTTGCAAGCAAATCCCAGTTGAATTTACTTAGGATTTATTCCCTTTTAAAGAATTTTTTGCCTATATATATAGATGGGCATTTTTTTGGAGGGGGGGGGCAATAGATTCCTTGTTATCCTATTTTAAAATAAAAGTAGACAAAGTGAATTCTATTTTGATTATTGAGAAAGGAATAGTTTTCTATCCCTCTAAGAGAATACTTGAATCAGACATTTTAAGGATGTCACCATAGCACTGTAGACATTTCCAAATTCCTGAAGAAAGTTTGTGTTGCTTTTTTAAAAAAAATCCTCTACTGCATTATTTCTTCCCTCCACTTCCTTTCTTCCTATAGCTCCCGTCCCAAACCTTGATGTTTATTTCATGAAGTCTGTCCCCTAAATTATGTTTCCCTTGCAAATAATAAATCTGTCAGTTCATGTTTTATAGTAAGCCCCTCAGTAAAGGCAAAAAGCTTGTTCTGAGAAGTAGAGTGAGTTGTTTTTCACTCTGTGTTTAATAATGTTAAGGTTTTTTTTAAAAAAATAAAAGTGTTGCATAGTCACCTCCCCTCTCTCAAACCTCAGCCAACTAGAATCTCTTTTCTAGGAACGCTGGCTTTTAGCTCTGTGCTCTGACGAGTTGAACAATCCTGGCCTTTGACAATCGTGAAGTTACTATTTTCCCATTGGCTGTCTTTTTGTATCTTAAGTCTTCCTATTGTACTGCACAAACCATGGATTGTACATATTTTTATATATTATGTCTTATTTTATTATTTCTAAATAAAAAATTGAAAACAAATCGGTGCAAAGATCTTTGTGCTTCTTGCATGTTGACTGTAGAATCGCTGACATGAAACAAATGCTTCCAAACAATAGGACATAAACCCTGATGGCATGGATGAATGGAACCATAGAAATGGACTAAGCAGACAGGTGCTGTGGGCTGGCAGATTAGTTTAATCCAAGTTTTAGAGGAAGCCAAGCTCATATTTGTTTTTGGACAGAGCGGCTGAGTTAGAGAAACTAGAAAAGACTGAAAAAAACAGGCAAACAAATGAAACTAACAGAAACCATTATGTGGCTGAAATTTTGATTCTCTAATGATAATAATAGTTACTCCATTCAGCCTCTACTCTGTGCATGGTTCTACCTGGTATATTAGCTTATTTCATTCTCACAAAAAACCATCAGGATATTATTCTCATATCATAGATCAGGGGTCAGCAAGCATTTTCTATAAAGAGCCAGAGCGTAAATATTTAAGGTTTTGCAGATAAGACAGTTTCTATCACAACTACTCAACTTTGCCCTTGTAGTGCTAAGGCAGTCACAGACAATATGAAATCAAATAGATGCAGCTGTGTTCCAAGAAAACTTTATATCTACAGGAGGTGGGCCAGATTTGGTTCACGGGCTCTTTATCCACCCCTTCTACAGATGAAGAAATTGAGGCTGAATTTTATAGCTAACGAATCTTTGAGATAGCATCTGAATTCAGATTTTATCTGCCTCCAAAACCTACTTTAATCCACTGTGCTGTATATTGTTTCAGGACACAAAGTTATCAATGATATGTGGTCTTGGAGAAATTGCCACTTCCTCTAACAAATTTGGAATAACAACTGTTTTTTCAAGATTGGAAATACTGAAAAAATTTGCATTCTGAAATATGGGTCACTCCTTAATATTTTTTTCTTTAGCAAATACTTAGATGGTACTTATTATGTTCCAAGCACTGTTCTAAGTTCTTTATAAATATTAAATCATTTCATCTTAACAGCAACGCTGTGGAATGAGTACTATTATTAGCCCCACTTAAGAAATGAGGGAACCGAGGCCCAGAGAGGTGAAGTACCTTGTTCAAGTACACACAGCTTGTAGGTAATAGAGGTAGGATTTAATCTGACGTCATTCAGCACTTGGGCTAAGCTTTTTATCACTACTCTATGTGGCCTCCCTTTTGAATTATTGTTATAAAGCCTTTGTGCTTTAAGGCCTTTGTGCATCTCAGTTTTTATTCTCCTTGGTGACAAAAATGCATTCTTTCTCTCCACACAAGACATATGAGCACAGAATTTCTGCCCTGTTCATAACCTGCTCCTCAATGCCTCATTTTAGTTCTTGGAGAGAGGGAAAAACCCAACAGGAGTAGAATAATTACAAATTTAAGCACTGGTTATGGGACTTGGGTGAATTTCAAACTTCAGATTAATTTCAATTAACTAGGAATTGCTTAGGCCTGTCTCCAGGCGAAACCGCAAAGCTCTCTTAGTTACCAAACTGCCAGTGCTCCACCAAATCATCCGCTTCTGCTTTCTTCCCACTGTAGACAGCCAACGGTGTAACACTATCCTCTTAGTGACTGGACCAATTAAACAGGATATGTAACAACAATGCTGGGCAGTGTGCTGGATGCTATATAGGCCTCACCTCTTTTTTTAAAAAAATTAAAATATATACATATACACAATAAGAAAGGCAAGGGTAGATTCTCAGAGTCCTACTGCTTGGGTTCTCTTTTGAGTGACAGGCCAAGCAAGGCCTCCAAATTCTAGCTTTCTTAAGCTGTAGCTCTCCAGGTTATACCGGTAAAGAAGGGAACAAATTTCCATCTAGAAATTTTAGATCTGGCAAAATGATTAAAAGAATCAGATTTGTTTTCACAAAATAAGTAAAGTACTTATGTACTTTAAGTGAAGTGGGAAGCCATGTCATTATTAGCATAATTCAAAACTTCAAAGCCTTTTTTTTTTTTTCAAAATGGTTCAGATCTAGGAGCCTTGTTACCTAATTATTTGAGCCACTTCATGAGGATTGTTGTAATGACTTTTAATTTACTGAACTACAAGGCAATACAAGCATGGCACAGGTGGAGTAGCATTATCAGAGTACCTGGCTCTGGAATACAGTGACAAACTGTCCGGCTTTGCCAGGGACTGAGGGGATGCCCGTGGCATGGGACTTCAGGGCTAAAATCAGGAACGTTCCTGGCAAACCGCTACGAGTCAGTCTCACTACTCTGGAAACCAGAGGAGTAGCAATAGGGATGGTGGGTAGAGAGAGACTATTAAGAAGAATGTGGAAGGGAGGAGTTTAAGAACGGTGAGCCAGATTCTGAACATGAGTATTAGCTAAATAATAAGAATAATAATGATGAATAATTACACTTAAGTGGCTCTTTCTGAGTAATTGGAATATGCTGCCTCAAGGGCATTCATTGTCTTGGAAGAATGGTTTTCTAAAATATTATACAATTCTCTGCCTTATTTAAAGGATGGTATCTATTAGTTAATGTTTCCAGTGTAACTCTAGCTAAACTGTGCGTCTCTTCCTGGTGGGCCTTTGCTTTCAGAAGTTTGTCTTATTTATCATTAAACCATCAGCTGCCAGCAGTCGCCTATCACAAATTAGGATTTTGCTTCTGATCCCCTGTATCAAGGAAATCGATAATCCGTTATAAGGATCACATGACTAATCTCAGAATACCGGGCAGGCCACAGAAGTCCAGATGAGACATGAAAGATTTAGCTTCAAAGAAGGAGTTTTATGGTGGCCGATTCTCAGTTTCAGAAATCTTTTATATTTTAGATTTGAGATTATATTCTGGGACGATGTGGCCTAGGGATTTGCTTCTAGTTAATTCTGTCCAATTCAACCAAAATCTATCAAGGAATTGTTACAAAGTACCTACTGAGCTAGGTGCTGGGCACTAAAATTGTTCTGTACAAACTTTGTCCTCAGTAGATCACAGTTGGGAAAGTGGACCATATTGTTGTATATCTTTAAAACTAAGAAAATAACTGAGTTTTAGATATTAAAAAAGCTTATATGTAATAATTGCCAATGATTGAATGCTTTACTATGTACTAAGTACTGTGCAAAGAGATGCTTTTCACTGCCCTCCATACACACAAATCTTCATTTGGAATATTAAATATTTTTTTCAGGAATCTTGCCATGGAGTCAAAGATTTTTGTAACATCTTATTGGTAATATTTGTGGCAAATTTTGGTACCTTTCTGGTTGAATTTTGCATTTAGGAAAAACTCACAAATTAATAAGAACCACATTTAAGTGACAAAGGGGGCTAACTAAGGTTGTGAATTTCATTTTGTATAAAACAACCAATGTGCGAATACAAAGAACATGCAATGAGATGTTTTGTTTTTATAATGGTTGAAAGTTCCAATGTGCCTCAAAATGGTACCGGAGGCCTTGCTAATTATGCTGTTTCAAGGAAGTAGAGTCAGATTAAGTAAATAACTTCCCAATATGGTGACTTTGGAACACATCTCACATTTGTAGAATTAAACTTGTCTGGTTTACTTTTTTCTTTTTATAAAATCTTTCTTTTTTTCTTTCTCTCTTCCTCCTTCCCTCCCTCCCTCCCTCCCTCCCTCCCTCCCTCCCTC
Source organism: Tolypeutes matacus (assembly GCA_026826555.1). Taxonomy (NCBI): domain Eukaryota; kingdom Metazoa; phylum Chordata; class Mammalia; order Cingulata; family Chlamyphoridae; genus Tolypeutes; species Tolypeutes matacus. The sequence continues at coordinate 11,029,734 of JAKSZT010054478.1, forward strand.
CCTCCCTCCCTCCCTCCCTCCCTCCCTCCCTTCCTTCCTTCCTTCCTTCCTTCCTTCCTTCCTTCCTTCCTTCCTTCCTTCCTTCCTTCCTTCCTTCCTTCCTTCCTTTTCTATCTACCTATCTATATCATCTTCTCTCTGATATGATGGCAACCCCTATCTTTTTATTTATTTTTTGTTTTACCTTTGAATTCTAGATAAATATTAACTGTACACCTCCATGTTAATGTGTAAGTTTGGTGAGACAAAACAATTTTCTCAATCTCATAATATTTTAAAATTAGAATATGTAAAACTTTTTAAATTTGATAATATATACCATTTCTTCCCCATATTTTCCTCCCTTCAATCACCTTCTTTGACTTGATCAGCCATTTAGCCTTAAAAAAAAAAAAAAAAACCCGTAAAATCAAATATTTATAAACACAACAATTTCATAGACATATAGAGTCATAATCTATGAAAAACAGGTTTAAACACTTAGAATGGAAATTTTGTAGGTTAAACATTTCCTTTGAGAAAAAGTTAAATGTGTGTATGAGAGTGATTTTTTTTTTTTAAGATACTTAGATTACATAAATGTTACATAAAAAATGTAGGGATTCCCATATGCCCCACTCCCTACCCCTCCCACACTTCCCCACATTAACAACATCCTTCATTAATGTGGTACATTTGTAACAATTGATGAACACATGTTAGAGCATTGCCCCTAAATGTAGATTGTAGTTTACATTATAGTTTAAACTCTCTCCCACACAATTTTCTAAGTTATGACAAGATATATAATGGCCTGTATCTGTCATTGCACTGTCTTTCAGGACAGTTGCAATGTCCTGAAAATGCCACCATATTACACTTATTTTTCTCTCTCCCTCCCATCAGAACCTCCGGTGGCCACTGCTTCCACATCAATGATGAAAGTTCTTCCATTTCTAGAATAACAATAAGTCTACAGTAGAATAATAGTAAGTCTACTCTAGTCCATCGTTCATTCCCAATCCTGAGATTTCTGGGATGGTGATGCCCACTCTGCCTCTTATTGAGAGGGAGCTTAGAGTGGTGCAGATGGATGGGACTAGCTTGCTTGCAGTTGTAGACTCTCTCTGTTTCTTGGGATGGTCATTGTCCATTATCATCTCCTTGTTAGCTATCCTGGGTGAGTCCAATGAACTGGAGAGTAGGTGTTGCAACTCTGCTGAAATTCAGGGCCCCGCTGGACATGGAAAGCCCAAAGATTTAACTCTCTTGGATATAAACCTATCAACTCTAGTACTAACTCTAGGTTCAAATTGAAGGGGCAGAAGAGCCATGTGTAGGGAAACCACAACTGAGTCCAACTCGGTCACACTGGGGAGCATAAATTCCAAAGTAGAGCCCAGTGGCAGGGTGCCAAGTTCCTGAGCTGTCAGCCCTACCTATAGTGTCTGGATGTCTCTAGAACCCTCAGGAGCCCTGCTATTTGAGGTAATATTTTCTGTGGCAGTCAATGAGATCCTGTTGAGACATGCATAAGCGTAACCTCTGGAATGACCTCCCAACACACTTTGAAGTCTCTTAGCTCATTTGTTTTTACCCTTCCCCCCTTTTGGTCAAGTTCTTTTTCCAGTTGAATTGCTAGTTGGTATTTGGTAGTAATCTCTTGGTGCCAGGGAGGCTTATCCCCGGGAGTCATGTCCCACACTGTAGGGAAGGTAATGCATTTATATGCTGAGTGTGGCTTAGAGAGAGGCCACATTTGAGCCACAAGGAGGTTCTCAGTAGGTAATTCTTAGGCAATATAAAACTAGGCCAAGTATCAATTTCAAAAGAAAAGGTTCATAAGTACAGTCATTAATATCAAGGGCCTGTCAATGGTCCTTCATTAGTCATTGCCCCTGTACTCAGGGGATTCTTGCTTGCTTAAAAAATTCTTGTTTATAAAAAACAAATTTTAAACAATTATAATGGAAATTTTGTAGGTTATACATTTTCTTTGAGAAAAAGTTAAATGTGTGTATGTGTGTGATTTGGTTTTGATAAAATATGTTTCATGACAACAAACACACAAGTACCTACTGGTATGAAAGTTATGAGAAAATGAGGCAAAAATTTTACTGCAATTTATTGGTTTAGAGAAATCTAAGAAAATTAAGTCCTTTCTGAGTCTCAAATGTCAGAGACATATCAAAACTACCATGTCTGCTAGCCTGTCTCCCTTCCTTCCTCCCTTCCCTTCCCTTCCCTTCCCTTCCCTTCCCTTCCCTTCCCTTCCCTTCCCT
>JAKSZT010054478.1:11032004-11136796 GCA_026826555.1 Tolypeutes matacus
CTTCCCTTCCCTTCCCTTCCCTTCCCTTCCCTTCCCTTCCCTTCCCTCCCCTCCCTCCCTTTCTTCCCTCTTGCCTTCCTTTCCTCTCGCCTTCTGTCCCTTTCTTCTTCTCTCCTGTCTTTCCCTTCCTTTCGTCCACAAATCTTTTAGTATACGTGCCAGGCATTTCGTTTATTGTTGCTATTAGTAGGAGTACTCAGAAGTAAGTTGTAATAAAATTACAATAAAACTATTTGATGTTAAAGCAGAGTTACTTAATGTAATGTTCCACATAAAATTTGGAAGCATTACTTCTTAAATTTTACGTTGAATTTGTAAGGACTTTGCTCCCTTCATTTCCTCGTGCTAAATGACTGCTCTGACTCCAGACTCTGGCTTGATTAGCTCTGTGAATCATCTTTGTCTCAACAGCTCCCGATCCTGACACATGGGCTGAAAGACATCCCTTGGGCAAGTATCTGGATGCACTCCTGTGTAACAAGCACATGGATCAAGACTCACACTCTTGTTTTATAACAAAAAATTTTCCACTAATTTTCTAGCAAATTTTGCTCATACGTTTCTACATTTTAAGTCCTAATTAAGCAACTCACTATTTTTATCCTTGAACTTAATATTAGGCAAACAAAGGTAGTGTTTCACTAAAAACACATAGGAAAGTTTCTTTAACAATGTATAAATAACTGCATTGGACACTTAGATACAGACTATTTACCAATAGAGAAATGTCAAAGACAAGTGTATACATATTCCTAACAAAATACTCTTGGCAAAAACACTCTCAGATGGCAAGCATTCATATAAAAGAAGTGAACGTTGACTCAACACCACACAGGTTTTCTTCGGTCCTGTCCTAAACTCTTAGGGTGGCAATAAGATCAACAAATCACCTCTCCCTGCCCTTTTCAGGATCAGCTAAAAGTTGCAGCCTGCATCACTTGGGCACACTCAGTCAATGAGACAGCTGATTAAGATGCTCCAAAGTTGCCATAGAAACTGTAAGAAGCACTGAGGCACCTTCTCCTGTATACTCTTTAATTTCATCTGAGTGACTTTATGCAAGAACCAAAAATAAAAAGTGCACAAGGCTGTAATTATATAAAAAGCTGTGTTCGATTATAAATACAGTATGTACTTCTGCCTCAGTCTACAGCTCACTTCTCTCTTCCATTCCAAAATATCTGAACTATTCAAGGAAGAGTCTCCATTTGAGGTTTAACTGAAGTCAGATTTATCAAGATAAAAGAGTGTGGCTTTTTCCTGAATTTCTACTTTCTTCTGCATCCCACTCCACAGCTGAATGTGGGCTCTTTTACAGTGAGGGCCACATCCAGTATCCATTCATCTTAGGCTGTAAAGGCTAACCAGAGTCCACTGCAGTACCTCTGCCTTCAGGCTTTTACTAGTCTGAAACCTTCTATAAGTTTATGATCATTTTGTAGGATAATAAAAAAGAAGTGGACATGAGATTGCCAAAAAAGCAATTAGTGGAGAAAGCTAACAAAAAAAAATTTTTTTTTTTTTCCTGTCGCTACTTGCAATAAACAGCTCCTTTTACAGTGGGGGAGATAGACACACAAGTACCTGCACAACCGTCCAATTGCAATTTTCACCTAAGGGGAAATGTTCAGAATTTGCCTCTGCTCTTTACACTTCTGATGGGCTTATGGGTTAAAATTTGTTGGATGAAAAAGTTACCTCTTCTTCCTGGTATTCTTCAGTGAAACAAGGCAATCCTGAACCTGCACATTGGCATGGTTTGAAAAGTACTTGGGTTTTTACTTCCTGCTAGTGATTTGCATGAAGTGTGTGCAATATATAATTTAGTTAAATAGGAGAATGCAAAGGTACAAGGTGTGTCTGATGAGCAAGAATTCTACCCTATCTAATATTTGAGTATATGCCTTATCTGTTCTCTTGATTTGGAGAGCTATATAACCCCACACCATTCTAGTGTGGGAGTGCCTTGGACTAAGACTTCCTGAAAGACAAGTAAGGACTTTATATGAATAAAATCCGAAAGGATTTTACCCTTTTGGAATGCTGACAGTCTGCAGGTAAACATTGCAGTTGGTTCAGCAAGTGCCATTCATAAAACTAGACTCAAATGCCCACTGAAACTGCCTGCATCCTTGCAAAAAATGGAATTGAGGAACTTCCTTGAGGGTCTAAAATTGAAAATTTGTACATGTTGATGAATCTAGAATTTCCAGCCTTCTGTAGCTAGAGGTAAGTGACAGCTACTAAGAGAGGGTTCTTCAAACTCAACTTAAATGTCAGTTGTCTCCTCTGCCTGGCTCAGTTGAGATGTATTGTTTGTGTTTGTTTGGTTGGTTTTTTTTGTTACTCCCTTCTCACATTCCCTACCCCCACATCAGCCCATAATGAGAGTTCAACTCCTCTTTGAGTTTTTCGGAAAAAAATATAAAAATCCATTATTGAGCAATATCAGCTTTACAGAAAGTTTTGTGTGGGTGATGGTGGATGGGATTTCTAGCACACACTCCACGGGAAACAACTCAGCATCAAATTTATTCATTTGTATTCTCCAAAACATCTTGCAGGCGATATTTCTACGGGGATTTTGTTCTCTTAACTCTCCCCACTAAGAGTACCCATTAGGGTGCTGAGCCAAACAAACGACCCTGTGCTTAGCAAGACCCTTCTTGTTAGAAACTGTCAGCTTTAGAACAGCACATGTCCCATTTTGCTTTACTTTCCTAAGGTTAGATGGAGCATAAAGTTTGGCTTCAGTGTTACAGGCTCAGAACCCTGATTCAATCAGCACGTTAAGAGTGAGACTCGATTTAAACCAACTTCAGAAGACAGATTTATGGACTCAAAGTATTCACTTACATCACGAACTATGGAAGCTGAGGGGGAGCCACACACCTGATGGCTCCCTTCAGTGTCTTCTCCTTTCGTGAATTTTGCACAGTGCTTGGGATGAGTGCAAGGAAATGGAATCCTAGGATCTAAATGTAGTCTATTAAGACACAAAGAAAGCATTTTACATCTAACTCCACTCGGTACTGGACTCCACTGGAGCTGGTCATGCGGGGTCCTCAGGACACTCAACCCCCTGGACAATGCTTGCAGAATGCTGTCCATGTTTGCCTGTGTGACTCTTCTTTAGTATACATTCAAGGCATACCAATGTCATCACCAATGTCCCCTTCTAACTAAAGCATTCTTTATTTATACAAGTGAATAGATACAGTTTGAAGTTAAGTCTTGAAGACCAGGAAATCATTCTATTTCTTGTTTTGCATGAAATATTTTCTTTTAGTCATCTTTTTTGAGGTATATTTTACATATAATAAAATGTACCCATTAAGTGTACATTTCCCTAACTTTTGATAAATTTATATATTCCCAGAGGTATCACCACAATCAAGATATAAAATATTTCCATCACTCTCAAAGTCATCCTGTCCTCCATCCCAGAAAATCCCCCGCCCCCACCGCTGGCCTCAGAAAACCACTCATCTATTTTTTGTTATTAAAAATTAAGTTTGCCTTTACTGGAGATTCCATTCTTTCTTTTAAGGATCCTACATATCTCTATTTTGATGCGTGATGTCTTGATTTTACGTGCTAACACTTAGAGGAAAATTTTACTATCTCATTTTCAGCATGTTGAGGACTTCTTACTGTAAGCCCCAGGTGTTCAAACATGTTAATACTGTCCAGCTCCCTACCTACCTCCCAGCCCAACTCACCGACATTCTTTTTCTTAAATCATTGGTGGCAGAACTTTTGAGAAATAATATCTCGTTAAGATTTAACGCATATATTTCCTTAAGGACATCAGCGATTGTAAGAAATTCTCAAAGGAGCTCCTGCATAGTTTGTGCAATAGATTTGATTTCTCCTCTTTCTTTGGATTTCTGTGTAAGATATAAGATACATTTAACCCCACTTAATGAAATGTTACTTGTAACCTGAGTCTACTACAGATAAATGGCCGAGAAGTTGTCTTTCACAAGTCACTTAAGAATTCTGAGCCTTGGTTTACTCATTGGGAACTAAGAATGAAAACAAAACTGTGTGAGCTTTAAAAGGAGATAATTTCTGTAAAAGTGCTTCATAAATTATAAATGATATATATATGCGTGTTATATATATTTATACATATTTATATTATATATATGTTATTTTTACACTTGTAGGAGCAATTTTTCCTTTCATAACCCAGATAGACTGTAACCCCTAATTGCAAATATTTAAGTCCATCCAAATGAATTGACTTAAAACATTTCAAAAAACATTTATCAGGCATCAAGTACTTAGAACTATGATGGCTGTTGCAGATTCAAAGGCACTCTTTTCAAAGAGCTCTCAGTAGAGTAAGGGAGAATGACAGCAACAATTACGGTAATCTAATTTTAGTTTTCTATATTTGTGCTCTGACCTTAGCAATGAGGACAAAAGACCTCCAATACAGTGTCTGCTCAGGAGATGCAAACTCACTTTCTCCACCCTTGCTGAGACAATCCATAACATTTCCCATCATGTTAAATCAAATGCCAAGTTTTTTTTTTGTTTTTTTTTTAACTTGGGTTTATAAGGTTGGAGTTTATGCACCTGGACCTTGGCATTATGTGACGGGAAGGCGTTGTTCTTGGCAAAATGCTCGGTAACAAACCTATCAGATTACAGAGTGGATTTCCTTTATCTTGAGGCATTGGACTCCATTCAAGGGGCAAGAAAGAGAGGATTTCACAGCTTGTTTGGACATGCTGGCCAATTCGTATTCTCATTCTTTCTGAGAGAAGATTACAGTCTTCTGGTATACCTCCTAGTAGGGTCAATGCCCAAACAAGAAAGGTATTGGGTATCTAGGGTCCTCCTGCTGAACCAGCTAGCCTTATGGACCAAAAACACAACTGATCCCCAAGTGCAAGAGGTTGTCTCTTCCTGGAATTTCTACCCAAACCAGTGTCTTTGCCATTTGGCAGAGGTTTGGTGGTGCTTGTATCAAGATTAGTTGTATAAGTTAACCAACTCTCCCACAAAGTTCTGTCCTCCTCCTTGAACTCTGAGGGATTCTTCCTCTATTACTTCTTTACAGATACTTTTTTTCCCTCACTGTTTTTGTCATTTTATTTATCAGGCCAAATCTTTCCCCAATTCTCATCTCCCTGAAATCTTTCTGGAAAATCTCCTAAAATAAACCATTTCTTTTCCTTTGACATACTCTTTTGAAAGGAAAACACTATTCTTGACAAAGAGGTTTGAGAAAACTCATTTTGCTCATCACCCTCACCCTGATACATGGACATACACATACTGTGCTCACACATATACCATGAAATTAAATGCACTGCATGGTGGTCAGAGTCCTCACTTTATGGAATCTTTCTTGTGACATTGGTAAGAGCAAAATAAAAATTCAGCCAAAAAATGTCAAGATATCATATAATTCGGGGCATTTGGCTTGAATAATTTATTGCTCATAATATACGTTATATTTACAGTAAAGGAAAGAATAATAATTAGTGGGATTGTGGGTGATTCTCATTTTCTTCTTTATAATTTATTTACATTTTCCAAATTTTCTAAAAATGTATTACATTTTTTAGATTTTATTCAAGATTGTTGAGTTGAACACATACCTCATTTTCTCCATTCTTCTTTTTTATAATAAATGCATTACAGTATATAAAATATCATCAAAGTAAAATCTTTGCCAAAATCCATAGATGTTGATATGCAGTATTTACAAATTTGCTCCTTTCTAAATTATTTTTAATAACCCAAGGCTATTAAAAAGAGTCTTTAAAATATCCAGTTAGATATTTCTTTATTTTTCGTTTCAGTTTGTTTTTTGTCAAGATGGTGGCTATATTTTCCCTTTGGTCTTTAATTAATAATTTTATTGTACAGTGGTCAGATAATATGGAATTATTATTTTATTTATAAAATGGCTAAATTTTGTAAATATTCCATTATTATTTGAAATGAAAGTATATATTCTCTCTTTAAGTCCAAGTTTTATATGTTTATATGCCTTGTTAATTATATAATTCAAATATATTCAATATCCTCAGATATTTTCGATCTGTTTAATCTGTTGGCTACCAAGATAAGTGTGTTTAAGTCCCTACATGATGGTGGAATAGTCCATTTCTGCCTTTATTTCTAATGACACCTGCTTCCTTTATATCCAAATGATATATTGGTAGGCACATACATGTTAATGATCATTTAATGTTACTGAAAAATTGTAACTTTATCAAGCAAAATAACTCTTTGTGCTTTTAACCTTTAATTACTTTTTGTCAGACATTATTATATGACAATGCCACTTTAGTTTTCTTGGCATTTGCCCAGTATGTCTTTTATCTCTCCCTTCATTTTCCAAATTTCTGTGCCATTTTAAGGAAACCATACATATCTGAACTTTTAATGCCAAATTTAAGGATGATATTCATATTTATTATGGATACTGGCCTGTTTTCAAGTTTTCTTGCCCCTTCTCTCATTTTTTTCCCATGTCCTTTACCAAATTGATTGATTTATCTTTAGCTTTTCTTCTATTGGTTTATAAATTGTGAATCCTATTTCTTTTATTTTAGTGGCTGTCCTTATATATTTAACAACTGTAGTTAAATAAACCATTGTGAAAATGCCTAGAACTTAGTGTAAGAAAATACTTTAACATGCTTCCCCCTCTCTCTTCTGCCCTCATATTTCTATGATTGGAATTTCTGTACTTTGTAGTACATGATAATAATCAGAACTGAGTGAATTTTAATTGATTTTCATTTTAAATTTGATACAAAGTCATTTTGTCATATTAATTAAGATGAAACAGACACTACAGTGAAAAGAGTGGAATAAAAAATTTTCAGTTTGTTTTTTGTCAAGGAAGGAGTTCTGGAATAAGTTGCAAATTCAAGGAACTAGGTCAATTGGTAATTTGATATTGAACACAGCTGCCTTTCACGGTCTTGAGAACCCACAACTTACCTTTCTTCCAACACTGAGCGTGGTAAATTAGCATTCTGTCTTTGAACAGATCCTCCAAGTCATTCTGATGTACAGGAGTTTGAGAACCTCTGCACTAGAACAAACACAGATGGCTGGACTCCATCTCCAGAGTTTCTAATTCAGTAGGCTAGAGGTGGGGCTCGAGAATTTGCTTTTCTGAAAGGTTTCCAAACTGTATACATGGTGCTGGTTCAGGGACCACACTTGAGGAACCACTGGTCTAGTGCAATAAATTCTGAACAGAGGCCCTGGGTATTTGTCCTGACAATGTAATGGGCTAATGGAGTTGTGCCACCTTGGGAAAGCCATTTGCTCTTCCAAGGTTTCATTTACCTCAAGTAAAGAGGCAGAAGGACTAAGTGCTTCCTAAGAACCAGCTGGCTCTATTCTTTTTCTCTATTAAAGAGTCTGTGGTTTATTTCCTATCACATTTTATAAAAGAGAGCATTTATGCTATTAAATTTATCAATGACTTTGAGAGAATTACTTTATGTACTACTACTTTTAGTATTCATATGCCAGTAAAATTCCATACAAAAAGATTAAACAATTTATGGGCAAAACAAAACCAAGCAACAACAACAACAAAAACCACAAGGAAAGTGAAAGTTTGAACAGGTTAGAGAGTATCTCATATAAGGCATAATATCAATATTCATATTTTTAAGTAAAGGGCCAAAACATTGCTTCTGAGTTTTTTTAGCAGCTAGATTAAAGGAAATAAAGTCAGAATAAGTCAAATGACCCAAGAATTACATAAAGTGTTATGGTGACCCAAAGGTGAAGGAACACATTTCTATTAGGGGATTCTGGTTAAAACAGTGAGACATAAGTAATAATAGGCTGGTGCATAGGGGAAAATACACTTAATGTAAATAATGGACAATAGAGAGAGCTATTTTAGTAATCTTTTATCAATTGCAACAAAGGTTCCACACCAATACAAAGTGTTGGTGGTGGGGTGGTGTATGGCAATCCTGTATTTTATGAATGATTGTTTTCTAACCTCACAACTTCTCTAATAAAAAAAAAAAAAAGATAAAGAAAAAAACAAAGAGACAGGGCTTTGATAAAAGGGAGCTTTCAAAATAAAACATAAATGAGAGAGATAATCAATAGAGAGAGATGGCAGGAAAGGCATTCCCGGCTGAGGACCCAGTGCAAACAAACCTAGACATGGGGAAACCTAAGTCCTATCTTGATAACCACAAGAGACCCATTTTATCTAGGGCAGCAATGTTACCTCCAAAGGACGTTTGACAATGTCTGGAAATATTTTGTCCTGGCTGAGGATGGGCAACTGCAACTGGCATCTAGTGGGAGGAGGCCAGAGGTGCTGCTAAACATCCGACAATGCACAGGACAACCACTCCCAACAAAGAATTACCCAGCCCCAAATGACAATAGTGCTAAGTTTAATGAACCCTGGTTTAGGGTGTAGGTGCTTTTAGGCCTTAATGGGGAATAAGATTGGAAAAGTAGTTTAAGGATGCAAAAATGCTAGACTGAGGAAATTGAAATAGAAGGCAGTGAGCAATGATTAAAGTATTTTTGAGCAAAGAAATGATACTATTGAGATGCCCTTTAAGAGGATGGAGTATCAAATGCAAAGCATTGACTGGAGGAGTGAAAGATCAAGAAGACAGGAGATGGGTAGACTGGTAAAGAGCCCACGGCCATATTTCAAGTGAAAGGTATTAAGTGCTTGAGCTTCAGAATTAGAAAAGGGATCAATTCCAGAGACATTGCAGAAGAGGGATCTGCATGATTTGGCAACTCTTTGAATCATGGACGGGGTAAGAGTGACTGGGAGAGTCAAAGATTGGGTCACAGGGTGGCTAATGAGAGATTCCTTGTTACCACTAAGGAACAGAGGAGTCAGGAGAGAGGTGCTGGTCTGAAGAGAAAGAAATAGAGATTGATTCTGAGGTCTGGGCGTTCATTTATAGATAGATACATCAAGTAAGCTTCTGGAAGGCAAAACGATTTAAGGTAGCACTTCTGTCTACATTCCTGAACTCTTCAAGCTGAGCTGAATCCAAGTTACCACCCTCATTTGCAACAATGTAACCTCTTCACTGGGGGACTGGGAATGTGCCTTCAGCAATCCAAGCCAACCAGTGAAGCCAGCTTAGCTAGGCTCATCCTTGTAGCTCACATCCTGGGGCTTCACTAAAGGTTTAAGGGTAATGGTAGTAAAGGGGAGTGATTGTTTACTAACAATTGTGCTAGCTCCTGAGTGCAGCTTACATTATTTCACAATTGCAAATTTGCAAGTCACATTTGCTTCCTGGGCAGGAGTTCACATTTATGTAAATCGCCTTCACATGCTGCTACAAATCCACTCAAGTTGACTGCTCAGCATATCCCAACATGCACATTTGAGAGGGTTCCATGAATTACATTCTTTGTTTTAATCCCGTGTTGACTCATTCTCATGGATTTGCCATTGCTCCTGCTGCAACTTGACCCACAAGGCTTTGTTAGCATCATTATATATATCTTACTTTACAGTGGCCAAAGATGCCGCCTCTCCTCCCCTTATGGCATGTGGAGAGGAGGCCAGGAATCAATCACTGCCCACAGCTGATGCACACAGCAGCCAGGAACAGGCCTTTCATGCATTCATTAGACAGAAGCTTAATTCCCTCTGCCTTCTGCAAGGCACATCTGCCTCCACTGAAGGATTTCCTCATCCTTCCAGCTCCGTAGAATCATGGAATGCTACAGTTCATGTGTTCTCTCTATTCTAACCCTGTTCTTGCCATGCAGTTTGAGTTTGTGCTACAAAGATTACACCTGATAAAAGGCAACCAAACTGATCAGTTGCAAAATTTGAGTTTTCTGTTAACTGATTTATCGAAGTACTATGACAGTCACAGGAGAACATATATCCCATGAGGTGTGGTAGCTAGATTGGACTCAGCACCTACGGTTCTTAAAGTACCCCTTTCCATGTCCAACAGCCAAACTCATCCTCAAGAAGATGAACATTATAAGCCAGGGTGATGCACTGTGGAACCTCTGCTGACAGACTGCCTCTCTGTCAATAGTCTACCACTTTTCATATGCTATGAAAGAAACAACTGCTAGGCAGGCAGATTGGTCAGTGTCCTTGGTCTGCCATGCTTGGTATGAATGTTTTTCCAATGGACACATGACTCCTTCGCTGACCCAGGATCCTGAGAAACTTACATCTTGCAATGCTACTTCTTTTCCTCACTGATGGCAAATCTACCTCCAGGATTATTGTTGCTTGGCTGTCAGGGCCATAATTCCCTTCCTTGCTGCTTTCATTTTCCTGTACTAATTGTATCAGATACATTCTCGGGTGTTTACAGTAATCAATAGTAAGTGCTTTTGGAGTATTTAGAAAGTCTCCTGGTGGATGGCTTAAAGGTAAGGGAGACAACAACAAAAAAAACTTCAGGAATCTCATAATTCTCTAGAAATAGCCCGGCTTCCCAGGTTATTTTAGATTGACTAGTGCTAGATTGACTAAATTTGCTAATGCTTGCAAATACTGTGTTTGAAGAAGAACCAATATCAAATTGAGAATATAGAGATGATTAAAAAAAAAAAAAAAGCTTGGAAAATATTCACTCTGGTAAATCAATGGAAGGGATTGAGATTCTTGGTGGAAAATGATTAAGATGGCTGAATGCATGCTTTATTTAATCACCTTGACTTGCAAGCAGGCAAACTGCTCCCTGGGGCTTTGGAAGGGGCTACCAGAATGCTATATGTAACAAATTAGTTCCTTAGGGGCCTGTAAAGGGGGAAATACCTTTAGAAATTCTTCTTACTTTGACATGAGAAAAAATTCAGTAATATTTTTTCCTCCCCTTGTTTTACCAATCTGGGAACATCTTTTAGGAAATAATACCCTTCAACCTCTAAATTTCAACAGCAATAATATAATTTCTTAAAAAATGAAATAAAAATGATGCCATTAGTGATATCCTAGATTTATGCCAAGTGTTTTCAGGATCTTTGTAACCCAATGAGTGCTCCTATTCAATTTTATCAAAAATTGATAGCTTTAGGACTGAATTGAGAGCTGATGCTCCTCGGTCCCTAAAAATTCATTTTATCCTCATTGCTCTTGGGAACTACCAATTTGGCTATACAAGTTATCACTGTTTACACATGGTTTATGTACTCACACATGCACACAAATGCACACACTAATATTAGCTCTAATTAGAGTTGTATTATTCCATTGCATCTTAAACAGTTTCCTCTGTCATTTTCTCCCTTATGTCAACCTTAGCTGAACAAGCTGCACTCAATATCGTCACATATTTTTTCACCTGATAAGGAAAAAGGATTTATTGAAACTCTACGGATTTAATGAAATTACCTAAAGTTTCTATTTGATATTGCTGTTATTTAGGATTCATAAACAGTAGGCAATTTGACATAACAGTCTTGTTTTTTATTAGAGATGTGATTGGTTTACAGAAAAATTATGCCTAAAATATGGGATGCCCATATATCACCTCACCACCAACCCCTTGCATTGGTGTGGTTAATTTGTTAGAACTGATGGACGCACATTTTTATAATTTTACTATTAACTGTTGTCCATGGTTTAACTTAGAGTTCACTGTTTGTGTTGTGCCATTCCATGATTTAAAAAAAAACTTTATTCAAGGCCCATATTGACAACCTAAAATTTCTCCTTTAACCACATTTAAATTTATAATTCAGTGCTGTTACGTTCACAATGTTGTGCTAATATCACCATCATTCATTACCAAAATTTTCCATCTTCCCAAAAAAGACTCTGTACAATTTAAGCTTTAACTCCCTAGTCCCTACCCCTACCCCATCCACTGCTAACCTATATTCTAGATTCTCACTCTATAAATTTTTTTAGCCTAATAATTTCAAATCAGTGAGATCATACCATGTTTGTTCTTTTGTGTCTGGCTTATTTTATCCAACATAACATCTTCAAGATTCATCCATTTTGTTATGTGTGTCAGAACTTCATTCCTTTTTGTAATTGAATATTTCATTGTGTGGATATATCATCTTTTGATTATTCATTCATCAGTTAAAGGACACCTGAGTTGCTTCCATCTTTTGACAACTGTGAATAATGCCACTATGAACATCGATGGGCAAATATCTGTTCAAGTTCCTGCTTTTAATTCTTTGGGGGTATACACTTAAATGTGGTACTGCTGGGTCATGTAGTAATTCTATACTTAAGTTTCTGTGGAACTGCTAAACTGTTCCATAGCAGCTGTGCTATTTTACATTCCCACCAGCAATGAATGAGTGTTCCTATTCCTCCATATATTCTCCAATGTTTGTAATTTTCCATTTTTTAAATATTATCCATTCTAGTAGGTTTGAAATGGTATCTCATTGTGATTTTGATCTGCATTTCCATAATGGCTAATGATGTTGACCATCTTTTCACGTACTTTTGGGCCATTTGTATATCTTCTTTGGAGAAATGTCTATTCAAGTCTTTTGCACATTTTTTAATTGGGTAGATTGTCTTTTTGTTGATGAGCTGAAGGATTTCTTTATATACGTTGGATTTAAAACCCTTAAAGGATTTGTGGTTTCCAAATATTTTCTCCCATTATATAGTTTGTCATTTCACTTTCATGATAAAGTCTTTGAGTTGTAATTTTTTTTTTTTTATTTTGATGAGGTAACATTTATTTATTTTTCCTTCTGCTGCTTGTGCTTTGGATGTAAAATCTAAGAAACTATTGCCTGATACAAGGTCTTGAAGATGCTTCCCTAGGTTTTCTTCTAGGAGTTTGATTGTTCTGGCTCTTATATTTAGGAATTTGATCCATTTCTAGTTGATTTTTGAATATGGCATGAGGTAAGAGTTCAACTTCATTCTTTTGCAAACAGAAATCTATTTTTCCCAGCACCAATTTTTGAAGAGACAATAATTTTCCCAAATGAGTGGTCTTTGTCCCCTTGTTCAACAATCACTTGGCCATAAATGTGAGGGCTGATTTCTGATCTCTCAATTTTATTCCGTTGATCCACATGTCTGTCCTTATGTCAGTACTGTTTTGATTATTGTGGCTTTGTAATAATTTTTCAGATTGGTAAGTGTGAGTGCTCCGATTTTGTTCGTCTTTCTCAAGATGGCTTTTGCTATTCAGGACTCCTTAACCTTCCACATAAATTTTAAGACTGGTGCTACCATTTCTGCAAAGAAGGTTGTTGGGATTTCCATTGGGATTGCATTGAATCTGTAAATTGCTTTGGGTAGAATTGACTTAACAATATTTAGTCTTCCAATCCATGAATGCAGAATGTCCTTCCATTTATTTAGGTCTTCTTTGACTTCTTTAAGCAATGTTTTGTAGTTTTCTGCATATAAGTCTTTTGCATCTTTGGTTAGATTTATTCCTTGTTATTTGATTCTTTTAGTTGCTATCATAAACGGATTTTTTCCTTGAGTTTTTATTCGATTGCTTACTACTAGGGTATAGAACACTACTGATTTTTGCTTCTCGATCTTGTACTCAACCACTTTGGGGAATTCATTTATTAGCTGTAGGAGATTTGTGGATTTTTCAGGATTTTCTATATATAAGATTATGTTATCCACAAATTGGGAAAGCTGTACTTCTTCCTTTCCAACGTGGATGACTTTTACTTCTCTTTCTTGCTTAATTGCATTGCCTAGAACTTCTAGTATAATGCTGAATGTGAGTAGTGAGAGTGAGAATCCTTGTTCCTCTTCTTAAAGGGAAAGTTTTCAGTCTTTCACCATTTAGTAGGATGTTAGCTGTGGGTTTTTCATATATGCCCTTTATCATGTTGAGGAACTTTCCTTTGATCACTAGTTTTCTAAGTGTTTTTATCAAGAAGGGGTGCTGGATTTAGTCAAATGCCATTTCTGTGTCAATTGAGATGCTCATATACCCCCCCCATTCTGTTAATGCGATGTATTATATTAATTGATTTTCTTTATGTTGAACCGCCCTTGCATAACTGTGTTAAATCCTACTTGATCATTGTTTATAATCCTTTTAATATGCTGTTGGATTCAGTTTGCTGGTATTTTGCTAAGGATTTCTGCATCTATTCATAAGAGATAGTGGTCTGTAATTTTCTTTTCTTGTAGTATCTTTATCTGGCTTTGGTGTGAGGGTGATATTGGCCTTATAGAATGAATTAGGTAGTGTTCCCTCCTCTTCAATTTCTTGGATGTGTTTGAGCAGGATGGGTGGTAATTCTTCTAGGAATGTTTGGTAATATTCCACCTTGAAGCCACCTGGTCCTGGGCTTTTCTTTGTTGGGAGGTTTTTGATTACTGATTCAATCTCTTTAATAGTTACTGGTTTGATGAGATCTTCTACTTCTTCTTGAACCAGTGTAGGAAGTTTGTGTATCTCTTGGAATTTGTCCATTTCACCAAGTTATCTAATTTGTTGGTGTACAGTTATTCATAGTATCCTATTATAGTGCTTTTTATTTCAGTGGGGTTGGTAATAATGAACTTCTTTTTATCTGATTTTAATTGTGTCCTCTCTTTTTTTCTTTATTAGTCAAGCTAAAGGTTTGTCTATTTTATTAATCTTTTAAAGAACTAACTTTTGGTTATGTTGATTCTATTTTTTTTCATTTTCTATTTTATTTATCTTTATGTCAGTCTTTATTTCCTTCCTTCTTCTTGCTTTGAGTTCCAGTTTTGAGTTTGGGTCTCTGATTTGAAATCTTCTTTTTAATGTAAGCATTTAGAGCTGCAAATTTCCCTCTCAGTATTGCCTTTGCTGCATTCCATAAGTTTTGGTATGTTTTATTTTCATTTTCATTCACCTCAAGATATTTCCTAATTTCACTTCTGATTTCCTCTTTACCCCATTTGTTAAGAGTACATTGTTTAATTTCCACATATTTGTGAATTTTCCATTTCTCCCTCTGTAACTGATTTCTAGCTTCATTCCAAGTTCAATATTTTTGAACTTGTGGAGACTTGTTTTGTGACCTATGATATGGTCTACCCTGGAGAATGATCCATGTGCACTCAAGAAGAATGCATATTCTGTTGTTGGGTGAAATGTTCTATATATGTCTGCTATGTCTAGTTAGTTTGGAGTACTGT
The DNA here is from genome assembly GCA_026826555.1 of Tolypeutes matacus. Taxonomy (NCBI): domain Eukaryota; kingdom Metazoa; phylum Chordata; class Mammalia; order Cingulata; family Chlamyphoridae; genus Tolypeutes; species Tolypeutes matacus. The sequence continues at coordinate 11,047,099 of JAKSZT010054478.1, forward strand.
TCAAATATTGTATTTCCTTATTGATCTTCTGTCTAGATGTTATATCCATTATTGAAAGTAGTGTATTAAGGTCTTCTACTATTAGCAATGCAATGCTTCAATATGTGTTCATCAATTGTAACAAATGTACCACACTAATGAAGGATGTTATTAACATGGGAAAGTGTGGGAGGGGGAGGGGATCGGGCAAGTGGGAATCCTCTATATTTTTTACGTAACATTTATGTAATCTAAAGCTTCTTTAAAAATAAAAAATAAAATAAAATGTAAAAATTAAAAAAATTAAAAAATAAAGTCTTCTACTATTAATTTAGAACCATCAATTTCTTTCTTCAAATCTGTCAGTATTTGCTTCACATATTTAGGGGCTCTGCAGTTAGATGAATATATATTTAAAATTGTTATGTCTTCTTATTGCATTGACCCCTTTATCAGTATATAATGACTGTCTTTGTCTCTTTTAACAGTTTTTCACTTAAAGCTTATTTTATCCCAGCTCTGTTTGGGTTACTACTTGCATGGAATATTGTTTCCCCATGTATGACAGTTTGAATTTTGTGAATCCCAGAAAAAGATTATGTTCTTAAATGAATCTATTCCTTTGGGTGTGGGGTCCTTTGATTGCATTACATTCAGTTAAGGGGACTTTGATTAGATTACTTGATAAGATCCCTTTAAGGCTTTTGATTGAACTACCTCAGTGAGGCGTGAGCCAGGTTAGATCTCTACCCTCTTGCTGCGTCTGATATAGACCAAGACAGAGAGAAAGACATACACAGAGAAAAGAAGCCACCATTTTAATCCTGCCATGTGAGAGAAAGGAGAAAGTAGAGAGAAGACTCCAGGTTTGCCCACAGTTGAGCTCAAGGAGAGAAGGCCCAAGAGGCTCAAGGAGCTGAGGTCTAGGGAGAGGTGACTCATTGGTTATAGCTGAGTTAAAGGAGAAAGTAGAGAGAAACCAGCAGACTCATTGTCTTGCTTGATCACCAAGTGACAGGATGCCAGGATCACCAGTAACTGACTTGGTGAGAAAGCATCTCTGATGGTGCCCTAATTGGACATTTTACAACTGCAGAACTGTAAGATTTTCCCCTAATAAAATTCCCATTGTAAAAGCATAACCATTTCTAGTACTTTGTTTCAGCAGCACTCTGGCAAACTAAGACATCATCCTTTCACTTTCAACATATTTATGTCTTTGAATTTGAGGTGAGCCTCTTGTGAACAGTATTGTTCTAATTTGTTAAGCTGCTCAAAGCAGATATCATGAAATGTGTAGGCTTTTACATTGGGAATTTATTAGCTTACAAGCTTACTGTTCTGAGTCCTTGAAAATGTCCAAATCAAGACATCATCAAGATGACACCTTCTTCCTGAATACTGGCTGCCAGCAGTCCTGGATTCCTTTGTCACATGGCAAGGCACATGGCAACTTGACTTCAACAGCATACACAGACACTGTTCCTGTACTCTTCGGTTCTCCCATCTTTTTTTGCACTTGTGACAAATTATGTTTTTGTACATTATATGTCCAACACCATACATTTATCATTGCTTTTTATGCATTTGCATTTTAGAATGTGTAGGAAGAAAGAAGTAGAGTTACATACCAAAAAAATGCAATATAATAGTACTGCCATTTATAATTACCCAAATGGTTGCCTTTACGTTTTTATTTCTTTGTACTGCTTTGATATGCTTTACTGTATTTTCCTCTCAGTCTGAAGAACTCCCTTTTAATGTAGGGTAGTTCAAATGGTGATGAACTCCTCAGGTTTTACTTATCGAAGAATGTCTTGATCCTTCTCTCATTTTTAAAAGAACATCTCACCAGATATAAATCTTTTGGTTGGCCATTGTTTCCTTCCAGCACTTTAAGTTTTTCAATCCACTGCCTTCTTGCCACCATGGTTTCTGATGAGAAAGTGGCACTTAATCTAATTGGGACTCCTTTGTACATAACACATTGCTTTCTTCTTGCAGCTTTCAGAACTCTCTCCTTGTTTTCTGCATTCAACAATTTGATCTGTATAAGGGGCATATTTTTCTTTAAGTTTATCCTGTTTCGTACTCTTGGGGCTTCTTGGATATGCATATTCACCTCTTTTGCTAAGTTTGGGCAGTTTGCTGCCATTATTTCTTTAAATATTTCTTCTGTCCTTTCTCTCTTTCTTCTCCTCTGGGGTTCTCATAATGCATATATTGATATTCTTGATGGTGTCCCAGAGGTCTCTTAGGCTATTTTTGCTTTTTATAATTCTTTTTTCTTTCTGCTCCTCACCTTTCTCATTTCAATGGTCTTGTCTTCGAGTTCACTGATTAATTCATCTGACAGCTCCATTCTGCTGTTGAAACCCTTCTGGGAATTTTTCATTTCAGTCAGTGTGGTCTTCCACTCCTGTAGTTCTGTGTGTTTCCTTTTACAAATTTCTCTTTATTGCGATTCTCATATTGTTCATTCATTGTTTTCATCTTTTACTTCTTTCTCTGTATTTTCCTTGATCTCCTTGAGCATATTGACGGTTTTCCTGATATTCTTTAGTTATTTCTCTGTATTTTCTTTCATCTCCTTGAGCAAATTGAGGATTTTTTTCTAAAATCTTTGTCCAGTATGTCGACTGGTATTCTTTGTTGATGTTTTCTGGATTTTCATCTTCTACCTTTAGGTGAGCCACCATTTCCTGTTTATTTATCTTATAATCTTTTGTTGCATGCTGTATATTTTAATATTTTAAAATGTTAACTCTGGGATTTATTCCCTGACGTGTCTGTTTCTAGTTAACCAGCTGTGGCTGTGACAGGTTTTCTTGAGTGTCAGGAGCTAACAAAACCAAGCCATCTAAGCAAAAAAAAAAAAAAAAAAAAAAAAAAAAAAAAATCTTTCCTGTCTTTGCAAATAGGCTTTGGGTTGGCTGGTCCTCTGTCAGAGTTCAGCCCTCCTATACGGAATGTCAGCACAAGACAAATGTGAAGTGCAGTGTCCTCCCGGTTTTTGCTGGGCCTGTGTCTTGTTCTGGGTTTGTTCTTGCTTCCGGCCTTAGGAGTTCCCCTGTTGACAGGAGTTTGAGTGCCTCCTCTACTTCCCAGGAAACAGGACTTCTCCCTTTCCTGGGTGTTCCACTGCAAGTCTTAAGGCAGGTAAGCCTTTGCCCCAGGCTGTCTGCCTCAATTTTTTGTTAAACTGCTTTCCCTGTCTCTAGCTGCTTTTGCCTGGAGGGCAAATTCTGGGAGTGGGAGCAAGTGGGAGAACAGTTTCCCATATCAGTCTTTCCCAGCCATGACAAGGCCAGGAACTCACAAAGGGAGCACCAGCTGGCTTTAAACTGCCCTGGGGATGGGATGAGGGAGGGGCTAGATAGGGTGCCAGAAACTTCTTCCCCTGCTCCCTAAAGCTGTGCTTTCTTGTCTTGGCTCCTACCCAGCAAATGCAGCCCTTCAAGTGTCCTCCACAGCTCTGAGGAAGCCTACTGTCCTTTAAGTCTCCTCCACTGCCTTTGTCCAGGGCGGGTTGGAACAGTGGCCGCTCTCAGAGCCAGGCCCCCAGCGATCCAAAGTAGCTAATCAAAAGCAGTCAGCCTGTGCCCCCCTGCCCCAGATCTTAGGGGAGCGGATTTCTATGTCCCTGTCCGGTACCAGCAAACCATGGCAGGGGCCAGACCCCACTGCTACCTGCCACAAGAGTGACCTGGGGATGGCGAAGGTCACTGCCACATGGAAAGAACAATTTACTGGTATTTACTGTAATTTACCAGCATTTATTCCTGCTTTTCTCTGGATGCTGTATAGTCTTCTACTGGACTCCAGAGTTTCAAAATAGTTGATCCAGACAGTTCTTACTTGTTTAATAGTTGTTACGGTGGAGGAACTGATTCCTGAGGCTTCTTACTCTGCCATCCTTTCACAATCCCTCTCTGCCATAAGAATTTTCTTGTCATTCTTAAACTAGCACTTTAGTACAGAAGCTATTGTGGAAAAAATCCTTTGAGTCATTAACTAGGCCCTATCAGCAAGGTGCTTATATTAATTGATCCAAATGAACCTAAATAGTCTGGTGTGTCACAGTTGATAGTATCTTAGGATAAAGGTATGGCCTTCAACTCCTATATTCACCAGACAATGAGTTAGTGTAAGTCACTAAAGATAAATATTTTTAATGGCAAGAAAAACTGTGTCCTCAAGGCCACCAACGTGGTATTTAGCAATCTCGTTGTTAACTTTAGATCTTCCTTTTTAAGAATTACAGGAAAGCTTAAATTGTTCAGGATAATTCTGGACAACCTTTGAAACTTGTTAAAAACTTTAATAAAACTTTACTTTTGAAAAGGGCTGCCATGATCTTGGGAAAGTATGGACAGTAGCACATTTCTGAATTTTATAGAGTCCTGACTACTTTCACCTTAAGCAGTAAAATTTCCGAAAAGTGAATTATTCTGGTGTTTTTCTAAAAACAACTGAACAAAGACTAATTGAATGATGATTTCCGAAAAGATAAAGCTGTATTCTGACAACTGCAGTTTGAAGTCATAGATAGGTTAACCATAACTGGTTAACCTATAACAGTTGCTTGATTATAGATAATTTTGAAGTTTGAAAGGAAGGTCATGAGAACAGAATCAAAAGTCATCGCTACTCTCTAATGGATTTTAATAAACTGTTTCATCTTTTCTTTCTTTCTTTTTTTTTTTTTTTTTAATTTCTTAGACTGTTTCCACAGCAATATATTTGTTTGCAATATCAAAAATGTTAGGTTGCCTCTCACTTGGATGTAGATTAAAAAAAAGTTCCCCCAAATATTTTGAATGAGTTTGGCAAATTTTATTGGTAATTGGAGTGGGAGTTTTTCTGCTTTTGCTATATTTAGTCAAATGACTTTGTTGATGTAACATCAACGAGGATAATAAAAGCAATGGCCATTTATGGAATTTTGCTGTATGCCACACACTCTGATGAGCATTTTACATACAATATAATCTCATTTAATCCTTACCAAATTCTTTGAAGTAGATATTAACGGTATCATTGTCACAAACTGAAACTAAGGCAAAGAGATGTTAAGAAAACTATTCAAAGTTAAATTGTTAGAGTGTGGCAGAAACAGGATTTTAACCCAGGGCTTTTTGGCCCCAATCAGTCCTTACCAGCTATACTGCAGAGAACCACTATTTGTGTTGCTACATTATGTAGGAGACATCTGGCTTGACTTTGACACAGATTTGTTTGAACAGTATGGTAAATCGCTGATCTCGTTTTCATTGTCCACCAAATTCTGAGCTTCTTTCCAGAAATATCTGTATTATTTAACTTACATATTGTCTCTTTCTTCCACCAGCTTCACTATGCTAGCCCTCACACTCGCTGGCAGCAATGCACGTTAGGATGTTATGGTTTATATGATGTTCAGCCATTTGTTTCAATCAGAAGGGGAGGAGGCATCAATTTGCAAGTCTCCAGGAGCGGATATAACCATCCTGAGACACTTGCAAAAGAAACTTTCCAACTCTGGTTAAGGGTAGATGTGAAATATGTGACAGTTCCACAACACAGTGCATGTGTTCTTATAAAGCTATGAAGCTACTGTTTACAAAGTAAAAAAGAATCCCCAGACTTATCACTGAAAGGCAAATAATGTTTAAGAAATGTGAAATTCGTTGTTTTTGTATGCTTCTTTAAAAAATAATGATTTTTTCCCCCTGTATTCTCTAATCTAGGCCTAGTGAATTTGGGTAGAAAATATATTCACTTAACCCTTAACATTCTAAAGTATGTTAAGACTTATAATTCTCATAGCTGTTTGTGGCTTGGCATGGCTTTGTTAATGAATTGGCCCTTAAGCCATCTAGTTTATTTTATTGTATGTAAGCAGGCTTAGGAAGAGTTACCTTGGGTAAAATTTAAGTGCGGTAACTAACTCCATACCCATTTAATCAGTCTAGGTCAGTACATCTGAAAGGGATGACAGAGTAAAAGCACTTTTACTTGGCAGTCTTCCACAAAAGACACCGAAAATAAAAAGATAAGCAAGAAAAAGAAAAGAAAGAAGAAATGCATTGCTCAACGAAATGAGGAAGTGACAACAGCCACAATGCTGTCCGCCAAATGCAACTGGATTTGAATCAGTCTGAAGGAGGGCTCTAAGAGAAACTGTGTCTTCAGATCTTAAGCAATATGACAGCTTTTTTCCCCCTAAAAGTGACAGAATAAAAGGTTCAACTAATGACCGCTTTCTTGCAAAACCAAGGTGTAGGGGCATGAGCTGACCGAGGGAAAAAAAAAATCACACAGTCACCCAATTTTAAAGAGTCCCAGTTCCAAACTCAGAGCTTCTGCAAGTCGGGGAGGGAGGGAGCTATGCAGATACCACCATTCTCCAAGGCTTAAACATCCCAACTCAGAGAAATATCTTGAGACAGGCAGCCTGGAGGTAAGAGGAAAAGCGGCGCTTCTTTGCGGCTGTTGACCTCAAAACCAGACCAGTGAAAAGAAAACAACCACTAAAAATTATTATGGAACAGAGAACCTGTGGTGGTCAGACCAGAGGGCCAAGCACAGAAGAGCTAAAGACACATTCCCAGAGCAGAGGGTAAATGGATTAAGTGAGGATATGCTCAAGGAAGAAACTTCTGGGAGAGAGGGCAAATTGGCACTAACACAAAAGCGGGCTCTTTACTAGGTGATTAGTAAATATTCACTGGAGGATGGAAAGAAGGAATCAAAGAGGGAAGGAGAAGGGGAAGGAAGGGGAAGGGAACCAGGTGGGTGACAAGCAAATGGCAGGCACCTACACTTCCTTGTTACCATGTTTATACCCTTGCCACATATAGATACTGTTTCTTTTTTGGTTTTCTAGTGAACATCTAGAGCCCATGTGATATTCTGGGAGTCTCTACATCTGGGCCAGGATGGGTACATTGTGTTCTAACTTTAACTCACAGGACACACAGCAGTAGTCTAAGTCTCCTGAGAAGTCCTGGAACAAGCAACAGATATAATTTCTCTTTCATACTTCTTTGAGCAGCTATTAAAAATAACTGAAGCAAATTAAATTTCAACAAAGGGGCTGTATTTGGTTGCCATGAGGATGGGATGGAAGAATATACATTTAATTTACATTTAAAAACTTTTTTTAAAATTTATTTTTAAAAGATAGTTAGATTACATAAATTGTGACATAAAAAAATATAAGGGATTCTCATATGCCCCACTCCCCAGACCTCCCACTTTTCCCCACATTAACAACTGTTAATCATTGCAATTGATGAACACAATCTGGAGCATTGCCACTAAGCATGGACTATAGAGTACATTGTAATTGACAATCTCTCCCACTCAGTTCTGTAGGTTATGGCAGGATATATAATGGCCTGTATCTGTCACTGCAATGTCATCCAGGTCAATTCCAAGTCTTGAAAATGCCCTCATATTACACCTCTTTTTCCCTCTCCCTGACTTCAGCACTTCCAGTGGCTACTGTCTCCACATAATTTACATTTTAATAGTATCAAAATAAATGTTTTTATTGGTGCCAATAACGTTTAAACCTATGCATTCTAAAAGTGGTGCATTTCCTATGAAAAGAGTATTTACAGTTTCCTAAACTTTCTTAAGCTCTTTTCTTTTCATGTAAAAAGTGGGGGATAATAATATCTGCTGCACAATGCTGGTGTGAGGATATAATAGAAAAGTTGAAACAGAGTGTCTAGCCCAGTGCCTGGTACAAAGTAGGGGGTCAAATCTCCCCATTCTAGAAAGGACCCTAATTTATTAGTGATATTTTCTGTCTAACTTTCCCAGAATACTTCTGAACCATAAAATTGTTTTTTATCACATTAAAGTAACTTGAAAGTTATGAATTAGAGAGAGTAAAGTCTAACATTTCTAAAATGTTTGAAATTCATCATTAATATTGAAAATGAAGTGTCATCTATCTTGGTTAAAAGTGAGGTATGTGTTTGATTTTTACAGTTTCAACAAATCCAAAGTGAACTTTTTTTCTTCCTCTGACTTCTCTGTACTTGCTTCCCATTCACTTGTCAATGTCAGAGATCCAAAGACTATGGCATAAAAGGCTTTAGGCACTGACTCAGGCAAATGTTCAAAGCTGGGAAAATTGGAAGATGGTTTCTCGCCAAGTCCATCCTTGATGGTGGGAAGGGCTCACTGTAAACAGCCTTAGGCATAGAGTCGGTCCTATAACCCGTGAAGCTGGCTAATAGTCTGAAGTCAGTCTACCTGGACCTCAAAAAGGAATTGTCTGTGACTTGCCTATCAGTCTGTTCATGGGAATAGTTTTCAACTGGGGCAACGTCACACTCCAGGGGGTATCTGGGAATAAGTGAGGGTGTATGGAGATGTCACAATGACAGGGGAGATGATATTTTTAATATTTTGTGTCAAAGAGCCAGGGATTGCACATGTGCCATGTGCTGGGGAATTGTAAATGAAAAGTGTCCAATCCAAAATGCAAACAGTGATCTAGAGTTGTGAGCATATGTGACATCTCTGGAGACTTCTTTCAGTGGGCTTTACATTCTCATGCATTTTTTAAAAGTATATATATACATATATATATATATGTGCATACATGTACGTAGATAGGTATATATGCCTACATAATATATAAATGTTATGTGTGCATAACAAAAGCAATAGCCACCTCAAGCTGTTAGTCTAAATAAACAAATAGAATGATTGATGCATTATCCTAACTGATGAGCTGCCTAGGGATTAATCTTGTCCATTTCTGAACGATGATTTTCAAATCATTCTGCAAAAATGCAACCCATGGGAATGATATTACACACCCCTTCCACCTTCTGTTTCTGTTGAATTTTTCGAATGGCCACAGATTTCTGAGGGTCATGTACAATTTCTTTTTTTTAACCAAAGATTTTTAACTCTCCCTCAGAGAAGCCATTGGCACAAGGTCACTTTGGGCAAGTAGTAAATCTTTGTGTGAACTTGCATGTAATGTATCTTCTTTAGGAATGAAGGCTTTTTAAGGAAACATTATTGTAGGTGGTTCTTTTTTGTTCTGACATTGCATTTATATTGGGCTCCACCCCCACATTCTTTCATTTAGTTGCATTTTCAGAACGCCAACTCATAAAAAGATATGTATTTTTCTTTGTCCCACCCTGGGGTGGAACCTCTTCTTATTTATATACACTGTCATAAACAGACAGTATAGAAACACAAACTCTGATTTATTTCTATTTCTGGCAGTTATTTTTGGAAGCACCTTGTCTTTCCTAATCTTCTGCAGACCTGAAAGAAATAATATCCTAAGAAAAGAGAAGATTGTGATAGTAGTGAGAACTCCATATTAAGAGTGCATTGCTTATGAGCTGTGTTGCTAAGGTGAAGAGCTTCTGGGCCTTTCTTTAATGGCCTTCTCAGGGCCCTGGGCCAGAAGATTTTGGCTATCATGGGTGGATTTTCCCCAGCAGTGGTAAGGCTAGTGCTTGATTCTTCCCAGCCAAGATTTACATCAAAGAAAAAAAAAAAAAGAGTGGAGTCTTATGAGAAACATTTTACTGAGAAAGTAAGTCATAAATAAAAAAAAAGAAGGTGGAGAAATTGCAATGTACAGCAAACTCTTGCCGATTGTTCAGAATCACTAAGTAGCAATTGAAAAGCTTGTGGGATTCTTAATTCTATAGCAGGTACAGCCAGTGGGAAAATATCATTAGGTCATATATACTGTCTTAGTTTCCTAGATGCTAAAACAAATACCATTCAATGGGTTGACTTAACAACAGGGATTTATCGGCTCATGGTTTCAGAAGCTAGAAGGTTTGCTTCCTCCAAGAGTTGGTATCTTCAGGCAGACTGGCCATCTTTGGGGTTCCTTGGCTTTTCTGTCATATGGCATGTCCAAACTGGGGTACATGATTCAATATACCACAGTACCTTATCAAATTTGCCACTTCATATTATTACTTTATTTGTAAAAGAGAAAAGTAAAACTGATTATATTTCTAACAGTATCTATACTCTTGAGTACGTTATCTCTTACAGGATAGAATCTGCTTTGATCTAGTCTGAGCATAACTTCATTCGAGTCAAATTCTTCACTGGACCTATCAAAGTATTTTAAGACTTGTACTCAAAGACAGATATTGAGTTCATGGGTTCACATAAAAACCAGGGCCCACACAAACATGCACCTATTTCCTGGAAGAAGTTACAACAAAGATCAGAAATTCCTTTGTATTTGTCATTCTTTTTCTACTCTACCCCACTTCCATTTTCAATTACACTTCCTGGTTCCATCTCATACAGTAAGTGCCAAAGTGTGGCAAGACAAGAGAGACCTAGCCTTACCAAAAACAAGAAGTAGTTAAAGGTTCGTGCAAAAAAATAATCTCAATGGACTCACCCAAGTAATGGTGAGGAGACGATGATGGACAACGGCCATCCCAGGGAATGGAGAGAGCCTGCAGCTGCAGGCAGGATAATCCCATTCACCGTATCCATGGGATATAAGCCCCCTCTCACTTGGAGGTAAGTGGACATCACCATCCCAAACTCCTCAGGATTGGGGGAAGAGCTATGGACTAGAGTGGCCTTAATGGTATTCTGTTGAAGACATATTGTGATTCAAGCAATGGAAAAAATTACAACAGTGAGGTGGAGCCAGTGGCCACTGGACACTTTCCGGGCAGGGCAGGGAAAAGCAGTTGTAACACAGGGGCTTTTCGTGACTTATTTCTGAGACATTAAACAGAGGTTGACAGCTATTTAAATGAACAAATATACATTAGACATAAGCATCAAATATCTTTCCCTTGGGCCATACAGAACATGTTTTCAAATATATCTCATAACATGCAGAAATAGTCGTGTTGTTTGTGACAGTATCCGATTGGGGAGCAAAGAGACCCTCCTTGAATTCTAAGCATAAATGTTTATTTATTGAACTAAAACATGTAACTTGTTAACATCCTATTTTTCCTTTTCTCTTTCACACGAAAGGGGAAAAAAGCGCCATTTTTCAGGAGTCAAACATTTTTACTTATAAAGCAGAATAATCTCTTTTCTCCATCTTATCCAACCCAAGTCATGTCAGAGCTTGTGAATTAAAATGGCCAGGGTAGTATCACCCTTAATTACAGTAGTCACCTTTGCTTTTGAATTCCATGTGTTATCTCTCCCACTCCAGAATGATATGGTTGTGTTCTAATTACTATACCATTTGAGGTAGGGGCTTAGCTTGATTTTTCTTTTTCATAGGCTCTAGAAATCTCTAGCTCTAACAAATAATGTCTTGAAGGGCTTTAAGTTTTCCAATGGCTAATAGAACAAGACACTAGCTGCATCTTCCATTTGAAGTCAGTTTATCTGAATTCGCTTTTTATAATAAGTCAAATAAATAAAGAGAACTTTTACTGGATAGATGAGACAATTAACACTGCATTATTCACTTTGCAAAATATCTTTCTGCAGCTCGAGAGCTATTATCTAGAGCCTCATCTCCTCTATCATTGCCCTTCATAAGATGCTGTCCATATCATCAGTTCATCTCATACTCTTGGCCTTTCTTTAACATTTTAAGCACAACACCCAGCTTCCAAAAGAGTTATAGGGCAGAGCTACAATGCAACGCCTATCCCAGCCCTTTTGCATTGCCGCTTACAAAACAGCTATATTTACGGCTTGATTTCACCAGTCTTAAACTCTGCAGTTTGGTGTAGCCATACAAGTTGAAAGTCCTCACAATTCTTCATTTCGGCCAAAAGAGAATTGCATTCTGAGTTAGTGCTAAAATTAAAATATTAAATACATTATATGTATGCGTTTACGTATGTATGTGTGTATATAGGGTGCGTGTGTATGTGTGTGTTTAAGAAACACTTCTAAAAATGTACCAAAATGTTTATGGCACTCATCTCTGGGTGATGGGGTTATGAATAATTTTATGTTTATCGTTAAAATTTTATGCACTTGCCATCTTTTACATGATTAAAATGTTACCATATTGTCAGAAAAACACAGAGGCTTAGGGTGTCATCAGTGAAATAAAATTATCGTTTACTCTCTGAAACGCAATTTTTATAATCAGAGGACCAATTTATTTGTCAGAGGTATGGATTGCTGTTCAACCAACAGAAGCACGTAGAAATACGCATGTGTTACAAGAAGGGGAAGATGAAGCCCAGTGTTACAGCAAAGCCAAGAAGGAAGTTATAAAAATGGAACACATTTTAGAAAGAGCTGAAGTCACCAAGCAAAATTTGTTTATGTCCAGTTGAAAGGGTGTTAGTCTAGAGTCAGTCTTTTAAGCCGTAAGGTTGGTGGTGGCCTAAAGTTCAGATATGCACCCTGAAGATGGATTGTTGCTTTAACAGAAAAGTTGGGCGTCTGTGGAGGAAGATCAAGACAGTTTGCAGAGAAGAATTTAGCCAACCTCTACCAGTGCTAATTATAAACCAGTGATTTCATTTACCGAGATAGTATTCATTTGTTTTACTTTTGAACTTTAATGTAGTTCTTCTTTTGTGGTCTTTGAATTCTTCAAAACAAGTCTTCTTAGACTTTTACCCAAAGCCTGGTTTTGACAGCATCAGCCATCTCCTCTGCAGAGGCCCAGTGATGGATACCATGCTAGAGTCTTCTGTTTTGTCAAGTGTCATCTGTAATTTTATTTTTCTGCTACTATATTTCAGGCTTTTATTTATTCCTCTTGAAAAGACAGGTTGTATATTCCTTCCTAGTACAAAACAAGGAATCTCTGTAATGTGTAAAAATAACCCTAACTTCAATGGGCCATCACTGAACAACTATTAAAAGCTTCTCTTTATCACGACCTCATCGAGAGCAGGCCCAGATTGCAATTTGAATTGTTGTCTTGAAGGAGATTATGAGATTACGTCATCAGGCAGAGGTTGTGCTTTCTGGCCACTACACCAAGCAAGAGGCTGAACTGTGATCTCCCAGGGGAATTGTGCCTCTCTCACTGCCCCAGGGAAGGCTGCCAGTCTGTGGCTGTTAATAACCAGAGACACACTATCCTAGCCCAGGGTTTTGGGATGGGAAACACTGACTTCAAGAGCCATCCTTTAGAACTTACTCTGTGAGATGCAGGGACAAACCAACCACAAGGAACCTAAACACCAGCCTTTGAAAAGATCTGGCTGATTCAAACAGCCCTCTCCATGGCATAGAATTTATTGTCATGAAATAAAATATAGATCTCTAGTTACATGCAATCCCCAAATTGGAGGTATACATGAGAAGTCGGTGCATCTCGTTATCTTCCATGTTCTGTCATAGCTTCAGAGCAGAAGGAAGAGTTTAGAGCCTTCACACACACACTGTTCACCCAGTCTGGTATATGGCACCATCCCCACCAATGTAAACTGGTCATACCTGGTCATATCTCAACTCAAATCTTGCTTCTTCAGGAAAACTCAGATTCTGCAACCTGTGTTTTCATGGCAGTGGTATTTTTCCTCCATAGAAAAATATTAAAAATGCATAAATAAATATTTATTCATGTGATTCTTTTTTAGTACTCTGAAATATTCTTTTGCAGTAGACTTACAGCTATATGAGAGCAAGGATTTGGTCTCTTTTCCTTACATTGTATCTCCCCCTGCCATGTCCTCATATCTTGGAACATAATAGGCATGCAATAAATATTTACTGAGCGAATGAATTAATTGAAGGGACAAATAAACACATGCAAACCCTCTTTATGTTGATTCTTCGTCCAAATCTTTTGCTTGTTTTTTCTTTCAGTTTTCTTAGCATCTTTTGCTCACTCAATAAATGTTATTTTTCCTCAAATTCTTTTATCACTCTTCTCATTGTACACATTTTTTCTGAGTAATTTCATTTATTCTTATGGCTTCCATCAACCTTTGGCACATTGACTCTCAAATCTGTATTTCTTAACTTGACCTTTCCCTTAAGTTTCAAATTGCCTTTCCACCTTTCTGTGAGGCATTGCCATTAGATAAGGTTGCCTAGGCAACTCCAGATCAACATCCAAAGTGAAAGTAATTCTTACTTCGGCTTCTCTTTCGTCATCCATTTTCCAGTTGCCCAAGCTAGAGAACTGAAAATTATCCTTTTTTTCCTACTCTACCACAACATGCAGTCACCAAGGTTTATCAGCTTCAACCTTCAATTATCTCAAGAATCTGTTCACTTCTTTCACTCTCACTGTCCCTGTCTTACTACAGGTTCTCATATCTCACCTGATCAGCATTCCATGTTCTCTTTGCCTCCTGTCCCACTCTGACCAGCACATTTTATCTGTGGATGTCAGATTTATTTTTCTTTATCACAAACCGGCTTCTGCTGTTCCCCAACTTAAAAAAACCATCAGGGGCAACTCATCACCACGTAATAAATCCAACAGTTATCATTAATCTGGTTTCAACCACCTCTATTTAGTATAAGTTCTCTGCATACCAGCCGCCAAAGTTTTCCACCTTTCATTAAACATAGAGGATGCTTTCACTTCTATGCTGATTGCTCTGACTAGAATGCCCTTCCTTTACTTTTCTGGGCCAAATAATCTCCCACTGACACTAAGGTGTTATCTCTGCTGAAATGATTTTCCTTACTTCCTTGAGCAGAGTAAATTGGTTCCTTATTGGTACCTCCACAGAACCTTTTACAAATTAATTAGACAGCACTATTTGACAGCTGGGGAATGGGACCGATTCTCAGGGTATAGAGCAAAGACTGAAACAAATATGATACGTCATTTTTAAAAAAATTAACAAACCCTTGTATAGCGCCTATGACATTCCAGGGTGTTGTAAGTGTTTTACAAATATTAACTCATTTGATCTTGATAGCGACTCGTGGTTATAATAATAGCATCCCTACTTTATGAATGAAGAAACATAGATGCAGAAAGCTCAAGTGATTTGCCCAAGGTCACATACAGGCTAGGATGTGAACCTAGACAGTCTGTCTCCTGAGTCTATTCTCTTACCAACTTCAGCACAATACTGTGTCCTTCCCTCAAAGGAATCAAAGGAATGATAGTCGTCAGGCCGTGTGCTTCAGTAGAATTTCAGACTGAGGAAATCCTTTCAAAGTAGTTAGTAGGGTATGTCTCCTTATTATTCATTAGACCAAGTAGCCATACATTGTAGTGACCAGAAATTTCCTTTGAGCCTCAATGTTTGGTTCCAGCAGCTGCTCAGAGGCTTTATGATCTCTTCATTCACATAGTGCGAAAACCAGAACACCCTGTTCCTGCTCAAGCTAGGAGATAGCCAGTTCTCATTAAGCTTTATGAAGCTACATGCTACATGGAACTCGAGTTGCTTGGAGACTGGGTATTCTTATACCTTTCCGTTGCCCAGGGTATTTCCTGAGGCAGAGCTCAACAGGTGAAAGTCCACAGCTTGGGGATGTCTTTTCCCTTCCTGGACAAGTTGGCTTTCAGGTGGCTAAGCAGGTTCCAGAATGTGTAGGCTGCACATAAATCATGATCTTTTGGGTATATTTCACTTTTTAAATTGAATGGTACCTCGTCATGGTCAACCATCTGGAATGAATATGTGTAGCTTAAAGGTTAATCGATTTGACCCAAAAGTAATAATATATCTTAGCATTTAGGTTACTATTCCTTTGATAAAAACCAAGTTTAATGAAAACAATGAATTGTTCCATTAGTAATCTAGACTAATCATGCATTTCATGACCTAGCTTCTTTTTATCCTTCTGATTATAAAAGTATTAAAATATACATTCATTATACACCATTCAAACATTACAGAAAAACATAGCATAGAATATGAAAGACCTCTAAAAATAGCTTCCTAAAGAGAACTGCACTACAGTCCAGTGCACTCCTCTAATTACATTCTAATTACTTCTAATAATATACATATTTATTTACTGTTATTATTAATAACAATTTTAAGAAAAACTAGGTTATCCTACAAATATAGTTTTGAAATTTGCTTTTTACAGAACAATAATTAGTGAGTGCAAAAACACTCAGGGATTATTACATAATTTCCCTTGGATGTGAGGATGTGATAATTTAATATAACCTAATTTCATATCTCTTAAATTTTCTGTCTTCTAATTAATTAAAATAAACTTTACATGAAGAAAGCTGTGCTCCTTGAAGTAATTGAAATTATAGCTTCTTTAAATGCCCTCCACATTATTCTTAGAATCTTCCTGACCACTAAATTGAACCAGTAAATTATACAGGAACTTACTAGCCTTCTTTCTTTTCAACACATGCAAAAATCTATCAATCAAACTTGGTGCATTTGCTTAGAATTGTCCACATTATTCAATTATCTGTATATGCACTCAAGACCTTTCCATCTTGGTAACTCTCATCCTTAACATTAAAAAAAATTTTTTTTCCAAACACAAACAAACAAATACACAAGCAAGCAAATACCCTTTGCATGATTTCCCATTAAAATTTCATTGCAAACTTAGTTAAATAATTAGGATGGGAAAAAAGTGCCCACAAATATTATGTGGACAGAGTGACAATGACCAGGGTTTATAACGGATCACTGTCATCTTAGGCTCTTTGCCACCTTGAATGATTTTTAAAAATGCGTCAAAATACCTGGGACTATTGTTTCCATGCAGGATAACTTTCCCTTAAAGAGATGCAGAAAAACTGAAACAATATCAGAGGAGGGTGAACAGAACAGTGAAGAGATCATACTAAATAAAGAATATTTGAAGAATATGGCCATTTTGCTACCATAGCAAAAAAAAAAAAAAAAGAATTTTTCTCCTCTCTCTTCTGTCCTCTTCTCTCCTTCCCTTCCCTCCCCTCCACTTGTCTCTCTCTCCACCCATCTTCTGTTCTCTCTCTATATTCAGGGTTGTGGGTTGGCTGGAAACAGAGCAGAAATAGAGGGATTATACTGGCAACATATTAATAACAGAACTCAACCATGTAAAGGATTGACTTTAGTTAGTTACCTAGTTAGTTAGCAAGTTAGTTAATTTAGCCATGTGGGACTAAATTAAAATTAATAGAAGAAATCTCAGGAAGCCAGATTTCAAATAAGGGAATTTATTTGCAGCCACATCTGTACATAAATCGAATTGGTTGTCCTGAATGGCCATGGTAATGATAATGATGACGATGATGGTATTGCAAACGACATGAAAAATAATGTTTAACGTGTAGATCATTGTTAAGTACATTATATGTGTCATCGCATTTAGTCCTTATGATAACCTCATGAACTAATTTTGTTAGTCCCATTTTAAGATAGGAAAATTGTGATATTGAAACACAATCTTATAGTTGTTAAATGTTAATATAGGGTTTTGATTCTAGATAAGATGCATTATAGAGACATATATGACTCTAGAGATTGACCTCTTAAGTATTTTGTACACTGAATGGTCATGAGTCTTCTATGACTGAACTAGACATTTCATTATCTGGGTGTATATTTAGTCATGTCTCCAGCAAATGCTGAATGGCATTGTGATAACAGTGAAGTAGTAGGATTCCAGCAATGGAGGAATTGTAGGTTGAGAAGTCGTTGGTTTCAGATTTTATGACCAATCAATCACTCTATAAAATAAACAAGATTCCACCATAACAGAGAAAAAGGCCACAATATCTCCGGGGCTTTTTTGGAAGTCTTCTTCAGATGCCTTCGTAATTACTACGAAAACACCCCAGCGTCCCAATCCCCACCACCCACCACCATTTCATACAATGCCTGGTTCCCACTCATCGTACCCGGGAGCACAGTATTAAAACTAACAGATATTGCACGGCTCCATCATCTTTGCAATCCAGTACATGAAACTTTTGCTCCCCTCCCTCTTTCAGTCTTTTTCTGTCATAGTGACAATGAAGAGCAGTTGATCATCTTTTATGATGCTTCATTCTACTCCTTTCCAATGAGGAAGTCCAAAAGATAATGCAGTGCAACAGCTGTGCAGGACCAAATCTCTGTTTTAAATTGATTTCAGGATCCATTATAAGGCTCTCCAAACACTTTGGTATCAAGATAAGCCAATAAGTTGCAACATCTGATTATTGAGATAGTAAATGTAATAAGAGTAAGTAATGCCAAGGTTTCTAAAAATGCCGTGGCTTCTCAACATGTAGAATATATTTCTCTTCAGAGATCCATGTTCTTCTGCTCTGTATTTTCTTTTAGGTCCGTGTTTTAGGGTGTGTATGTATGTAACTCTGTGTGTGTGTGCATGTGTGTTTGTATGTGCTGTATATTAAAAGATATATTTCCTGTCTCTTTTATTGGAGCCTAAGATTCCCAAAGGTGGGCTGATCATTTGCAATGTGCAGTATCTAATGATGGTGAGGACAGAGCTCTACAGAAATTGACGAAATGTTTAGGATTAATCATCAAAAACAATTTAAATATTTAAACTTGTCTATCTTTGCCAACTGCTACTTCAAAATTCTTCCACTCCCAGTCCCGCCACCAGAAATATTTTACAGTTGTCCCTATTGCACAGAAATAAATTTTCATGTATTGTTTTGTATGGGCTCATTTTCAATATCCTCAAGGAAATGACTGCTTAGAAGGGACATAACAACAACCCCTTTTGTACTTTCACTACTGTACATTTTATTATTTTTATGGGTGCCTGAATTTATTTCTATTCTATGCTTTGCACTAATGCCCAGATAGGTTTCCCAACCTGGCTTATGAGAGTGAAAGGCAGCTCTGAAACCTGGATTTTAGACAAGGTGACTGACAGGGCTGCAGTCCCAGCAGCATGTGACTACCCTCTGTCTCCTCCCTGGAAGCCCCAGGCCATTTTCCGTACCATTCAATTAAAGGAGTTTCCATTATGACTAACTTTATGTGCTCTGAAGATCTTCCATCAGCTGGTGCAATGCAGCATTATTTTAAAGTAGAAATGCCTATAAGAAAGCTCTTTATTTTCTTCCTTTTAAGTATGTGTACAGCACCCAGATACCATCCGTTTTATCCCCTGATTTCTCCTGGTGTCTGTAATTCTACACCACTCTAAGATCGATCTTTTAAAGTACTGATGAGAGAAGGAATAGCCAGCTTTGTGAATAGTCCAGAGTCCCACTGAGAAAAAACTGAGCTTTGGGCTGGCCACTTAGTACTCTCTGTTAGCACATCCTGCTTTCCACTCTAATAAAGACACTTATAATATAACATTATTTCAAGAACTGTAGAGGTGTAAAAATAGCTTACTCAATTCCTCAAAATTTCCTATTGATGTGGCAAGACATAAAATAAATCCCCAAATTAATTATGTTAAGTGATTTGTAATAATCAATAAGTATCTTACCCATATGAGGTTCAAATTAGGTTAGGGGATTTATTAAAATCAATAATTAATGAAAAATAGCTGAGCTTCCAAATAAAGTAATACATTTTTAAACTCGAAATTAAACTGAAATCCAGTTCTCAAGTTTATAAGGAAAACTGACATGTGACATGGTAAGTTAGAGCAAAGTATTCCTATGGTTAAAATGTATTTCTTTATAGTGGGAAAATATTTAATAAGGCTATATGTGTAAAACCTGAAAGATGCAATAAAAGCAAGTGGAAAGAAAAAACAATTTGTATTTGATAGCCACCCTTTTTCTGAAAAACACAGACTTGAATTTTGCTCCAGAACAGAAGATAGCATAATTAACACAGATTCATATTTTGCTTGGAAGCCAATTCCGCGGACAATCTGCTACCTCTGAAACCTTTTTCATCACAAAGATTTCTCCATTTGTCAAGTGCACAGCACTAAAATGTTCTTTGGCTTTCAATTATTCTCAAAACAGAGTTTCTATATCCAAGGATAAAGAAGCCCATTTTCTAGCAGGTATCTAAGAAAGAAGATGGAATTTTGAATTGATGCTCTCCCTCTCAAGTTCAGGAAGTCATAAAAACAACAACAAAAACTTCTTTATGGAAAGGCCACCTTGTATTTTATCAACAAATAGAAACAATCTAGATGGCATCCATGCATAACAGATTTCTTAATCCTAGAGATCTTAAGCCATTTCAAACGACAATGATTTTAAATAAGCCCTGATTCACAGGGCAAATTTTAATATTTGCCCTACTTATTGAGTTTAGCTCACCTTTCAACAATTGGTAGGGTTCTTTTAATGTATTTATCCATTGAACAACAAGTTTTAGGTTACCTTCTCGATATTTTTGAACAGTGTGTTCTAACTTCATAATAGCTCATGTTTTTAAAAATAAAATTTCCCTTTCACATTAGTATCACTCCTGAGTTGCTTCATGTGATATTTTATTACCATGAATCATGCCACAATGATGATATTAAAATGACGTATGAAAAAGTGGCATTCAGATGCAAATAACTCCAGTCTATGACACCAGGCATATTTTCTTTTGTACCGTAACTTTTTCAGAATTGGTTTTAAGTATGAATAGATCCTTATCTATATCCTCTTCATTCTTCCAACCAATCTGTCTAAAAACAATTCTGGGAAATAAATTTACTGCAAAATTTTGTTTATATGATTTTCTTTTCTTTTCTCTTTTCTTTCCTTTTTTTTCTTCCCTCTCTCCCTCCCTCTCTTCCTTAAAAATTTTTGATGAATTGTATCCTGAGGATACTATTCTATAAAAACTCTTGATCAAATTATGCGAGTGTGATTATCAGAGGCCCAGAAGTATTCATCCTTTCAATTTTATGCTGCAAATTACAGCCTGTGGGCCAACTCATCTGTTTTTTTTTTTTTTTTTTTTTTTTTACATTTTTTTTAAGGATTTATTTACTTTTATCCATTTTACACACACACCTCCCCCCACCCCGGTTTTGCTGTTTCTGTGTCCATTCGCTGGGCAACTCTCTGTGTCCATTTCATGCCCTCTCTTCTCATCCTTCTCCTCCTGTCTTCCCTGGGATTCGAGCTTGTAAGTGACATTTTACTGGAGCACAGTTCCACTCACTCATTTGCACATAGGCTATGGCTGCTTCGTCACCACCGCAGCATCGCGGAGTTAGTTCTGTGGTTGTCATGGAGACGCTGTGGTCCTCAAAGTGTAAAATATTTACTATCTGGCCCTTTACAGAAAAAAAAAAATGCCAACACCTGATACAGAGGTTCAGTTTCTATTGATTTAATGGAAAATAAGTTTGTTTATTCAATAAATATTTACCACAACAATGTTTTGGACATAAAAGACAAGCAAATACTTTCCTTTCACTGGTGAAAATTAGTCTAGTTGAGGAGACAGACAAAGCTATAGAATATATAGACTCTGCTTATTTAAAAAGAAATGTCCTCAAATATTTCAATGATGCTCTTTAATAGCACTTCTGAATATTTCTCCAGTTCATCTCACAAATGGGACTGAATTTTGGCAGAATCTCTATTTTTCAAAACTTGGCTGTCTTTTGGGGGCAAACAGCAGATTCAAGCTAAGAACTTCTCTCCACTTTGGCAGAAGAGAAGAGAATAAGCCCCCCTTTTCTCAGCACATATATAAATCCCAGGACATATTTTGTTCTGCGATGCAAAAATGAATCTGAGGTGTTTGCATTACTATCTCAATTGTTGAAGTGCCATTCACTTCCTTACAAAACTTCTGCCATTGAATCTAAGTGGCAGGATCTTCAGAGATTGTGATTTCATGAACAGCCAAATTATCTGTTCAATCCAAACCAAGTAAAGTGATGGGGATATTTCCAATGCTATAATTGACTCTGTTCTTCATGTTACAAAATTAGCCATCACTGTTTTAAGGGGCTGTAAAACAGTGGAACACATCATGTGCCTCATAGACAGTGTCAATCTGGAGCATACTGTATATTGACAAGGCAATAAAAGTGAGAGTGGAGGTTCTATGTTTTGACACTATCAATGAATGTATAGGCAAGTTCACAGGCTACTCTTTTCAGTTGCTAGATAAAAAAAGCTTCCAGAGAAGTGAGCTAACTAGCTAAATCATTCTCTGCCAGAGCAAACATGAAGACAAGATGTAGTGCTCAGAGGAAAAGCCATTCATCAGTATTGTCATAACATGACCCTACACTCCATTGCTTCATTTCAGAAAGTGACATGGAGGATAATTATCATCACTCATGCAGATGTAAAGGCTCTTATAGGAGAAAAGTATGTTAATGTCTAACCTCTAATATAAAGAAGAGTTTGAAATGTTTGGGCCTAATATTTGAAATCAGGGAAAACATCCCTCAAAATTCTTAAGGCATTTTCAGCCACATGCAAAATAAACTAGCTCTTGTGAACTTTGGCAATAAATCAGTGAAGACTATACCAACAAAAACATTACTCTCTGATTTTCAGGGAAGAGATGAAGTATTACAGTACTAAAGCCCTACCATCAATAGATATTCTCACCATCCATGGACATAATGAGTTGGAGACTGGACAATATTGCTACCCCAGTGCCTGAAAGCACTTTAAAGGGCAAGCTCTCCTTTCTCTTATATTTCATGTGAGAATTATGGTAGGGGGCATTGGTTCATAGGAAACATAGACATTTAGTTCATCATGGCCAGTTAAAGCTGTCAGGTTAGTCTAGTAGCCCCCTCAAAGCACCAAAAGAGTTAAAAGGGAGGCCTATATGCCATATGTCTACATATTCAGTTTTAAAACAGACTAAAATCTGTTAAACAAAATATTTCCTATTCAACTATCTGGACAAATACATCCTTTTTATAATCTAGAGAGTCAGGTCTGAATTTTGAGTCCACTCCTTGGGCCTAAGGGTAAACATATGAGCAATGGCCCTTAAAAGGACTGGCCTGGAAGGTAGCCCTTTCGTAGGACATTCTGTGGTTCTGGATATTTGGAGTATAGCCTAGAAAGGAAGCAGAGTTTCCAGGTGCACGTTCCCTTACTCCCTCCTTGCCCAATGGGGAGGGGCATATCCAGACAAGGGGCAGAGTAGAGTCCCCTAAAACATGCATCATGGTGCAAGGGCCAATCTTGCTCAAATCTGAGGGTAGGACTACTCATGTTTCTGTGGTAGAAATACCCATCTCCACCATCCCCCATCATATACTTTCTACTTGCCTTTATAATTTAGAAAATATTTAAGTCCCAGCTAAAGGGACAAAAGATCATTGTGACAGTATCATTGAAGAGCATTTCATAATAAAAGCTCTAAATTGGTTGGATCAAACCAAATGGCCCATGCCTTCTGCAATTACTTTGTGAAGGAGTCAGTGACTTTAGCATGGGTTACTGCATGCATGCTGTGGCTAAACAAGAGTGGATGCATCTTTACCCAAGATAAAAGCCCCCTTCTTTGTATTTTGGGAGATGTGCTGTATCTGTGCTTGGGCACTCATTTAATATGCTCTGGTTTAGACACTTTCTGTTCATACATATTTCCCATATGTTAGACTGTTTACTTCAAAAAGAACCTTTCCTATCAATAGGCCTCTTCAGAGGGAGCTCCCTGGGGTTTATTCTTGGCCAGCTTCATTTTCCATGATCCTCTTGACATTTTCTGAGAAAATCCCCAACTTTTCTTTAATAGAGATATGCTGATAATATAGAAATGGTTTGCTCCTGGAAAAGATGTCAATTCAAAGAGAAGGCTTCACATATCAGAGAAAATTACATATTGACCTCAGTCCTTATTCTTCCTATAAAGGCATTTGCTGAAGCAAATTGTTGTTTTCTTTCCAACAGGAATCTCACGAGACATTTCATTTGTGCAATGTTTGCTTGATTTTACAATGTTGAGAGTCAGGGATGGAATGGGGGGTGGAGGGATGGCAAATTACTTCAGCACCCCACCTCCACAAATAAACTTACTGTCAAATAAAAACTTTGGGCTTGCTATGCAAACTCAGACTTTGAGACCACCCCTTAGCCAGACAACTCCTCTTTTCAACCAGATGTCCATCTCCACAATTACTTCAGATCTCAATCCAATGATCTAGCCATTCCCATTAACCCATGGGCTTTTCTGATTTGTCTTAACTTATATTTTTAACCTAATGGAGTTAAAAAGTAAATAAATGAAGAATGGATGACAAAGCCAAGTAACCTTAAGCTACACAAGCTGGATTTGTCCTGTGTTCACATGTCAACTATGGCAATAACAATCCCTAAAACATATAAATACCAATAAAATTAATGCCCAAACCTTTAACACTTTTGAATTACATGCTTATCATTGTTATAGTTGGCATCCAACCGATCAAAGACTGTTAAATACTCAAGCTTATTCAGAGTTATCCTAAATACAATGACTACTCTCTTCTCAGAGGAAACAGTCTTTCCTTTTGCATAAACTTAAGCCAACTATAATTTGTTGGACCGAGAGGATTGACACAGTTCTCATTTCCAACACATACTGACAAATTGTAAATGGTTCCTTGGTGGTCAGTGAGTCTTAATACATACTAAAATCTCATAGTTTTCCATTCTACAGGATTGGACCTTTTTTTCAGACTCCTTTTTTTTTTTTTTTTTCTTTTTTTCTGAGCCACATTCTATCCAAGGAATCTTGGGAGTAAGAACCATAATAGCTACAAGTGATTGAGTGCTACTTATTCTGTGCTAAGTACTTTACAGTTATCACAGCGACAGTATGAGCCAGGTACTATGATGACCTTCATTTAACAAATTTGGAAATGGAAGATCAGGAAGTTTGGGTGATTAGACTAAAATCATGCTGCTTAAACCATATAGAGCTGAGATTTGAACCCAAGTCTGAGTGACTCCAATAATTATGCTTTTGCTACCATCTGAGGTATTTGTGTGGGAGATCTAAACCTACAGCCTCTGAATACAGTTGTTCTCTCTTCTAGAACTCTCTCCTGGTGACCTATGGCAGTCTTCCTGCTCAGTACTTGAGTACCAATCATTTAACAAGTGTCAAAGATTTGAGGCCTCTCTAAGAATTCTCCGGATTTGCTTGTTGACGCTCCTGTGGGTTAAGTAACACAGTGTCCCTCTTTGCTTGCCCTGGGCAGCTCTGTTCTCTTCTGCGGGTCACCAAAGAGGGACACACATCTATGAACAGTGACATAAATGGGCTCTGATTACCATATTCCCTCCAGGTATATTTTCAGTGTGTGGACTATAGTATTCATCTCTCTCTTCTGGAAGTTTCCAAACTCACATACCTGAGCAACTTAGCAACCATTCACATAGTCAATACAACTTGTAAAGCCAAGTCTGGGAATATTCGTAAATAACCATAAATAATATCACCTGTTAATTGAATCTGTTTTAATTGACATGAAAGAGTCTCATGGAGTGTATTAAGTGTCTTTTTTCTGAACTTCAGCTGGCATTAACTCTGATGACTATATAATCCCATCTAATTTAAACTCAGCCTTGGTAAAATTGTTAAGACTCTAAATTACTCAAAACCATTCATTGGTTTCCTGCTTTTTCCTATATCTAAATGAGATTGCATGGGATTCTGTTTTGCTAGTGGTTTTGAGAGCTGGCCTTCTGAAACCCGTGACACTCAATGATAACTAACCCAACGGCAATTTTTCTGTATGAACATCTACTTGCCTCAAATTGTTTGACATTTTCTTTCTTAGAATTGCTAAGAATAAAGGCACATAACTTTCCAGAAAGAACAGAGAACAATCTGTTCTTCTGACTATCTGATGGAGCTACATCAGTTGTTTAATATGCTCACTGTAATGAGTGATTTTAGGCATTTTAGGTATACATTTTTAAGCTGGGGAATAAACATGTAAAACCCAGAATAATATCATTACTTTATTTCTCCTTTACATGAGGTACTGACACTTGGGATAGGTTTACAGATGGTGTCTTGCTTTCATTAAAAGGTAAAAAAAAATATTATGAGATAATAATATGTTTTTACTCACTCCCTATTTATTTTCATAAAAGCTCTAAACTGCATAAAGTTTAATCAACTATTACATATCCCCCCCCCTCTCAAATAGCCCATCATTCAGTATAGTTGAACTCAGGTTGGATGGGAAGAATTTGACTCCTAAAGTTAATCTTCAGAGACCGGTTCTCTGCATGGCCAATTTGGTGGCACCATGTTTGTCTACAAAGATTATCCCTAGATGATGACACTACATGAAGAGTTCAGCTGTAGAATCAGGAGTATGTGGATCAATGTGATTTTCCTTGAATAATTTTTGTAGTCCACTTTCCAGACTATAGTATATATTGTATACACCACACATGGAATTACCATTCTTCCTTTCCCTGAAGTATTGCAGGCTGATCATTAGCAGCAAAATATAGAACTTTCCATTGTACTGATCCAAAAAGAGCTTCAGAAACATACATTATTAGGAATAAGTATGTGACAAAAGTAATACCAGAAATAAATTATTATTTAATTATCAAAGCAGGCCTGTAGGAAATTGGGCTTGGTTAGATTTTGGAGAATCCTTGTTCTCATTTTCATTCAAATATACAAACTGGATCCAGCTCCTTCATTTAAATAACCCCAGCACAGGCAATCCTCCACCACACTTCTAGATTTTTGACCATTTCTTTTTAAGCCTCTGAACAGTGATGCCACAACCTAAGTCCCCTTGAATCAGTAATTCTTTTCAAGGAACTAAGAAGGCAGTTTAGCCTCAGACTCAAAAAACAATCCAACCCACATCAAGGCTAAGTTCCTACCCAACCAGTTCTGGCAAGAAAATGGAACTGATTCTGAGGGTTTTCCAGCAACCTCTGTCCT
Organism: Tolypeutes matacus; assembly: GCA_026826555.1. Classification (NCBI taxonomy): domain Eukaryota; kingdom Metazoa; phylum Chordata; class Mammalia; order Cingulata; family Chlamyphoridae; genus Tolypeutes; species Tolypeutes matacus. Next base: position 11,073,723 of record JAKSZT010054478.1, read on the forward strand.
CAGCAATAAGTTATCAGAAACCAATGGAGTCAAGATGTCATTAAATTTAATTACGAAGTCAATTGCTTATTTTCTTTCCAGAATTGGAAAAAGAGAGTAAAATAAACAGAATTAAAATAGAACATATCTGTCCTCCAAAAACCTCTAATATAAGCATAATTTTCTTTTCAGCAAAGCCTTCACCCTACTTGTTAAAGAATATCAAAAGTTCAGGTGATGGGCTAAAGAAGAAATAATTATTCTTATTGTATACTTCTATTACAACAATGGTTGTAGCAGGGAAGCATACTTTACATAGTAAAATGAGCATCTTAATCTTTTGCAAAGAATGTGGTTACTTCCTTCCTGGGAGTGGAAATTCTGAGAGAGCCAGGAGAGAAAATGATCCTGCTAATTCTGTTAGCCTGCCAGGAGAAAGCCTGCCTGGCCAGTTTAGGGGAACTGGGCCTGAATGGGGTATTCTGCAAGAAAATAGAATGCCAGCTTCTGTCTTGATAATAGAATGCCAGCTTCTGTATTTGTCCCATTTGGCAAGTACAATGTGTGTTGATTTAGCCAGTTGATATTGCAGAATGGTAGGCAGCAGAACTAAAAAAACAGCAGGACCAGAAGCTACTGAACTCAAAATCATGTCTCAAACATAGTATCAGTGTATAGTTTCCAAGAATTTTGCCCATTAGAGTTCTAGAATCACAAGATTAGAAACTGTAGGCTCACATGTGGTTTAGCAGCCCAGCTCAGGGTTGAAAGATGTCTTGATGGCAATATCAAAGAATGAGAGTAAACATAAACCCAAGGTGGGACTCTACTATACACATGACTTTGTGCTTAATCTAAGACTCAAAGCACTTGTTTGGTTAATTAGATTTCCAACAATACTTAATTACATTGATATGAGAGTATCACATTTAATGTAAGTCTGGGTTCTTCAACTTCCCAATTCAGACAAAATTTTATATTTATTCAAAGAAAGCAACGTACAGCCTGAATATGCACACACCCCTTTTGTTAACAGAAGATTACCTAAAGGGTTGCCTCATTCTGCCTACTTCCATCTCCCAAACAAAAAGAACAAATCAATACAACTACAAATTGTGTATCATGGAAATCTCTTCAAGATGTTAGCTTCCCTAGTGAAAGGCCTCACAGGTAGGCATATTCTAGGTGGCAAACACCAACCCAATCTATCATCGGCTGCTACAGAATTCATTCAACCATTCTTTTGGACAATTATTCTCTTATTTAATCATTTGCCTAATGATCTTTTGGGAAAACTTTTATATGCAACAGTTAGTAAAAGAGGGTAAATTTCCTTGGAGGAGACTATTATTCACATATATTTTTAGTAAAATTATTATTTAGGGTTAAATATTTACCCTAGTATTAAACATGTACTTTTCCAGTAGTGTACTCTCTCTTGAACAATTTTATCCATCTGCATGCATACACAAGGACATACTGCTCACAAACATACACACACACACACACACACTTAAACATACCAGTTGTTATTTACTTGTACAAATGAAGAGGAACATTGATGGAGAAAATCCCAAAGAGAAGACAATCCAAAAGCTGTTCATGCTTACAATTAAAGTTTATATATTTTTGGCCCTAGATTTACCTTCCAAGTTTATGTTAATGTTAACATGAATTTGCTGGTACAAATTCATGTTAAATGAATTTGTACCAGCTTAGGAGATGCTGGGTGGGAGAGAGAGAGGAAATAGAAGTGGCCTCCGATGATCAAAGCAACATTTTAAAATGTACTCTGGGTTACCCAATGATTAAAGTACATGCAGAACTGAAGGCGCATCATTGACTTTCTTTTATAATATATTGTTATCTTTACATTTCTATTAAAGTGTATTTATCTTAACAAATACTTTCCAAATATTCTTTTAATATGCATTGCAAATACCTGGAAGAAAGTTACAGACTCCATGCCGGCATGCCAGCACAGGTACATGGAGTATGAACTTCAGGCTGATCTTTGCCCATTGTGTAAATGACATCCTCAGACTTTTCAGGCACCAGATCATTTCTAGTTCATTCACCGACTTGACTCAGGGATGAACCAGGGAATAAAAAAGTAAATTATATTGGCATTCTCTTGGTCCTACCAGGCACTTGACCCTGGTGAGGTACGGTGTGGTTGTTAAAACAATAGACTATCACCAAGTTTAGTGAATATAGAAAACATCCTTTAAGAAACTCTTTGGAGAGGAGACAAGGGATGAAACCTCAACAAGGAAAACTATGGGAAGTGCTGCTTGTCTCCTGTACTTCCCTGCCAGCCAGATCAGAATTTTCTTTTGCTTCTAAGCAAAGTGGTTCCGTTTGATGGTCAAAAGTCCAGGCCAGAAAAAACCTGCTGTAACTGGCTTTGGACAGTATGGACAATTTCCTGGGGAAAACACCACTTTATTTCTGCTTTCCCTGAATCTGTTAAAAACATGTTTGTTTTGGCATTTTTCAGCAGTAGTGTGATTTTTTAGTATTCCACAGTTTGAGAGGATTAGATTACACCTTGTGACCAAAATTAGGGTTGGGAGTAAGTTAACTCCAGAGTCTTAGAATTCTATAATTATAGGCTCAAATAGAAGGAGTAAGGTGAGTCTAGATAAACTTTGCTTTAAGGATTTAATACAACCTACTGTGTATGACTTAAGACATATTACATTTCTATGCTACATACTTTAGGTATATCACAAGATACCTGTGCCTTAAATATATCCTATGGCAACAATAGGCAAACTGTGGAAGGTTTGTGTATCCAAGAACTTGGAACTGAAAGGGAAGTTGGAGTCCACCCCCTTCACTTTACAGAAGAATCACTGCACCAACTGGAATGTAATGGGTTTTCTCAGCGTCACACAAAACATGATAAGAGAGCTGCCACTAGAACACGGGTCTCCAGACTTTTGGCCTGACACACATTCCAGTCTGTCTGTCTGTCTGTCTGTCTCTCTCTCTCTCTCTCATACACACACAATTTTTTAATATAAAATTTTACACATGAATTATGGAATTTGAGTTTGTTTGGTTTTAGAATTGCTTACCAGAAGGGAATCACAGTAGCTCTGATAACAAAATATGAATGCACTGAGAAAAATGATACTAGATAAAAGCCAATTCTTTCCCTTTGGAACAGAAGAGAGAGAATCCTGAGCAATTTTCTAAATATGAACCCAGATTACACCACTGCTAGGGAAAGTTCCTTTAATAGGACAAATAAAAGGTGAAAAACCTTTGAGAAACAACTGTCTCTGTTATCAAGCTATTACATATATTCCCTGAGGGAGGCGCCATACTTAAAAATCATAAGTGACTACCTATTTTGTGAAATAACTATTTGTCCAGTGTCTAAAGGAAAAACAAAAGCATGTTTTTACACACTTGTATTTATTTATTAGTTTTTCTATAAACCCAAGAAGGCCATGAAAACATTTTCACTTAAAGACAGAGAGAAGGTCTGTAAAATTAATAAAAGCTATGTTTGTGGGAGCATGTGGGACAGTGAAATGGTACTCTTTGTTCTTCTTTGTTGGACAAGGTTTATGATTATTATTTACTGCAAATGGTTGACTCTAACATGGAACCTTATTTATTGTGGTGGGAAAGAGATGGCTACATGGCTATCTCCCACTTGATTTTCACTAGGAGATGTGGAAAGGAGATTGATGTTGTATAGGATGCTGAGTGAATTTACAGCTATTTGGCTTGGTCTGCTGCTGGTGCAAACTTTGCTTACAAACATATATATTTGAACCCTCTCCTTTGCTCTCCCTGATTCTCTGCTTCACCATGTCCACAAAGGATGGGGAAGAGCACAGCCCAATGTCTAGAAGAAGGCAGTGGACAGGACTCTTTGAGTCTAGTTAGGGGAGACAGAGTAGAGATTATCAAGGTTGTCAGAGGAAATCAGCTTTAAAAATAAATTACATTGAACATTAATGTTATAAGATGTCAATAGCAGGGTGATATTTGACAAAGCTATCTATGGACAGAAGTGTATAGTTATATATAAATAAGCTTCCATCAATGGTTAAAAAATGAAATATGTTAAACGAAAGAAACTAGACAAAAAGTGCTACATGTTGTTTGATTCCAACTATGCAAAATGTAAATACAAATAAATTAGAGAGACAGAAAAGATTAGCAGTTATGTAAGGCGGGGGAATGATAGAGAGATTAAGAGGTGACTACTAAGGGTTACAGTTTTGTTTGTTTTTTTTATTTTTAGTGTTATTATTTCTGGAATAATGAAAATGGTCTGATAGTGCTTGAGGTGATGAATACACAACTCTGTGATTATACCAAATGCCACTGATTTTACACTTTGGATGGGTTGTATGGTTTAGGAATATGTTTCAGTAAAATATATATGAAACATAAAGAAATTACATTGAACTGTAGGACTTCAGAAAAAATCCATTTATCTCACCCATACAGCTGGTCTCACAACCTGGATATCAGAAGATTAATATGAATAACAAATTGTAATAAGCTAGGGAATTTGGGGGAATGAATACTGCTGTGAGAAAAGATTCATCAGGCGTCCGGTCAATTTCCTAGCAGATTTATTTATTCTCCCACATTCCTTAATGAAGCAAAGGAAGTTTGGGAAAGGAATGTAGGCATGAAGGGAGCAGTAAGCAGGGGCAAACGATTTTGTTGTTGTTGGTATCTAGGTGGCTGAATTTCCCTTATAGGAACATTACTCTAAACAGAAATTATGACCCTGAATCCTGTTTTGTCTACTAGGGGGAAAATCCACTTAAACCTACTAGTTCTTTAGCCAGATATGTCCTTGAACCTTTCTAAAAAGTAGTTACATGACTATGGACAGAGAAGAGAGAGATATATCACTCTTCTAGGGGTGAAGTGGTGGGGTGGGGTGAGGAGTGTGGGTGGGGTGTAACACAGAAACGAGGGGAGAGTTGGCCTAAGAAACTGTACGGCTTGCTTCTTGCTTCAGAGTTTTATCTAAGCCTGGATTTTAGACCATGACTTAGAACTGTACACCAGGTCTATTTTTTTTTTTTCTTGAGACTGATCTGTCTAGTAACATATACATGTTACTAGAAATACTTTAGTGGCTGTTCCCCAAACTTTGCTACAAACAAAGATGAATCAACATGTGGTCTCTGGCTTTTTTACCATCTCTGCTGCTTCTTCTTCCTCCATTTTTAACAAGGGTTTGCTACTAGAAAACTTAATTTTTATACAAAGTTTCTAGTCATTACAAAAGCTTTTCTGTGAAGAATTAACCACGCATAAATCCATCCAAAGTGTACAATCAATGGTATTTGGTATAGTCATATAGTTTTGTATTCGTCACTTCAATCATTATTAGGGCATTTTCATTATTCCACTAATAATAATATTAATAATAATAATAATAATAAAAAAAACGGACAAAAAACTCATCACCTCTCAATTTCTCTATGCTGCCCCTTGCCATACATTGCTGCTATTCTATTTCCATTTCTCTAGTTTATTTGTATTTATATTTTGTAAAAATTGCTTTAGATATTCAATATTACTCATATTCATATTTCACATGTGGTTTCACTGTATTATACAGTCCCATGTTTCATTTTTTAGCTTCTCTTCTAGTAAAATACATGTCCTGAGACTTTCCCTTTCAATCACTGTTATACCCATATAATAGTTCTGCTAGTTACAAACATGGTGCTGTGCTTTCACTATTTCTATTCATTTCTAAAGATTTACAAAGAAGCTTTTTACCAATTCTGCACAGAATAGCCCTCAGCTTTCATTCAAATATACTGAGGGCAAGAGGCTGGCATTCTGAAAGGTAGGAGCAATTCAATAGAGATGAATTCATAATTTTTATTGAAAGGAATCTCCATTTACTGTTTCTAGCACTCCAAGAAGCAGCAACATAACGTCTTTACAGAACTTCGAGTTAGGATGAATGCAGCTGGTTGCATGCATTTTTTTTTTTTTGATTTTTCAAAAGAAAAATATTATCTTTTATTAGAATTATGTATTTTTAGTGATCAATTTACTTTACAAATAACATTCTCACCAATCATTTGACTACTGAAAGCATATTTTATTTATTTATTTATTTATTTATTTATTTATTTATTTATTATTATGGGTAAAAATCAAAATTCTCACAATACATACAAACATTTGCAAAATGATATATAAATATATATGCATATATGTGTATTTGCTTACAAAAATGTTATTTTTATATATATATATATACATATATTTTAAGAGGTGCTTAGATTACCCAAAATATTACACGGAACCCACTCGGATTCCCATGTTGCCCAAGGAGAGTAAGAGAAGAGCAGGCTTTGAGCCATCACCCATATGGACATCTATGGTTCAGGTGCATGCATTTTTGTATTCATTATTTCATTTATTATTCAAACATTTAATGGGCACTTACTCTGCTACTTATGGGAAGAGAAAACAGGAAAAATGACCTTCACGCTCTCCGTAGACAGCTCAGGATCTAGCAGGTGATTCAAAATGTGAGATTATTAGTAAGGTATTATAGCAGTTTGATATTGTTTCTGAATTCCAAAAATAGATATTTGGATTATGTTTGTAAACTGGTCTGTTCCTCTCGTCATATTAGATTGTATTAGATTCAGAGGTTCCACTTTTACTTGATTAAATTACAATTAAGGCTTTGATTCAGCCACGTCAGTAGGATGTTGAGTCCCCTCCCCCTTGGTGGGCAAGGGCTCACAGAGAAAAACAACACGGCAGAGGAGATAGTTGCAGTTTTGATGCTGGGGCCCAGGAAGTAAATACACAGAGAAGCAGATACATGAGGGAAGAGAGGAGGCTCCATTAGACACAGCAGAGGCCCCTGGAAGAGAATGAGCCTGGTAGTCTACAGCTGACCTTGTGAAGAGAGCAGAGCAGTGAAGCCTGGAAAGAAATGAAGGAACTGGGACCACAGAGCCTTAGGAAGAAGAGGAAAGCTGAAGTCTTGCAGAGACTGGCAGCCATCTTGTTCCAACATGTGGCAATAGACTTTGGTGAGGGAAGTAACTTATGCTTTATGGCCTTGTGACTCTAAGCTTCTACCCCAAATAAATACCCTTTATAAAAGCCAACAGATTTCTGGTACTTTGCATCAGCACACCTTTGGCTGACTAATACAGATATCAATAGACCTACGATACTAAGGGAACATAGGGTGAGCTAGAAACCAAAACATGGGTTTCATGTTTGAAAAAGTATAAGAAAATACTTTCCCAAAAGGGGACACCTGAACTGTGACTTCATAATGAATAGAAAAATCTATGGTGAAGGAAAAATGGGCAGAAAAGGAAAATGTTCTTGTTGTGGATACTAGTAGATTACACAGAGAATTTGCTGTTTAGATTTTACTCGAAAAGGTTGAAAATATATTAAGAGAGTTTAATTAAAAGAAAGGAATGATCAGATTCACATGTATGAAAAGTCATTGTGCAGAATGGAATGAATCAAGGTAAGAAAACAGTTTGAGAAGCAGTAGAGCCTAGTGGTTAAAACCAAGGACTCTGGAGATAGACTGGTATATTTAAATCCTGGCTTTTCCAGGTAATTGCTCTGTAACTGTTGGGCAAGTTGTTTAATCTCTCTGTGCTCCAATTTCTTCACCTGAAGTAATAGTAGCACCTATCCTATAGAGTTCTAAGGATTAAAAGAATTAATGTATATAAATGTACTCAGAACAGTGCCTGATGTATAGTAGATGCTCTATAAGAGTTAGCTCTTAGAAGAATTTTGCAGTGGTGTATGGGAGCAATTAGGAGGATCTGAGTGTTAGAGATTAACTCATGTACCCCACAAAAGGCACATTTAGGTCTTAATCCCTGGTCATGTAGATGTGAACCGATTATAAATAGGCTCTCTTGAAGTTGTTACTTCAGAAAAGGGATGGCCTAATTGAATCAGCTTGGGTTTGATTTGGACTACTAGAATCCTTTGTAAGAATAATGAAATGGAGAGAGAGAGAGAGAGAGAGAGAAGCCATGGGGAACAGTCAGCATATGGAAGTCAATAGAGCCCAGAAGAGAAAGGAGAAGATGCTTCCATGAGTATTGCCATGTGATGGAAAAGCCAAAGAACCTCAAAGATTACCAGCCAGACTAAGATGCCAAACTCAACAGGAAGTAAGCCTCTGGTGTCTAAAACCATAAGCCAATACATTTCTGTTGTTAAGTTAACCCATTGTACGGTATTTGTTTTAGCAGTTAGTAAACTAAAACACTGAGTTAAGACAGTTAAGTGAGGATAGAGAGAAAGAAATGATCTTGAGAAATATTTAAGAAATAGAATCTATTAGAACTGACCAACTGACTATATGTTAGGGATTAGAGAGAAGGAGGAGGCTGCGATAAACCCAAGATTTCTGATTTGAATTCCTGGTATATGGTGTGTCTCTACTCCTTGCAATAGGGAATACAGGAAGAAAAGTCATCTATGGAGAGAGATGACAAATACAAGGGAGTAGATGTAGCTCAAGTGGTTGAGCTCCTGATTCCTATGTATGAGGTCCCGGGTTCAATCTCCAGCCCCAGTACATTTAAAAAAAAAAAAAAATTCAATTTTGGACATTGTCTTGTAGATGCTTTAAGACTTCTAAGTGATAAGGTCCAAAAGGCAATTGAATATTTTGTTATGAATATCAGGAAAGGGAAGCTCAGCAGAAGATACAGATTTAAGGGGTCCTTAAAATATTAATGATAACTGAGGTCATGGGAACAGATGAGGTCATCCTAGGGAGTGAATCAGTTGAGGAGAAGGCCAAAGATAACATGCTAGAGAACATTTGAATTATAAAGCTTATAAGAGATACTGAAAATGATAAAATATAGGAGAAATTTCAGCTTTTGGCCATTATGGATTAGTCCCATTATAAACAACAATGAAACCAGGCAAAATACATTAAATTACTATTTTTAGGTGATGGATGTTATATAGTACAGTTCTGTGATCCCGGAGAGCAAAGAAACAAATGAGGTGAATACCACACTGTCTGGATTGCAGTGGAAGAAGAAGCCCAGTCAGAGAACAAACAACTTGCTGAGTGGAGGAGATGGAGATGGAGTTCAGGGCTACTGTTCCAGCTAGAATTGGTGGGTCAGAGTACTAGAGAGGAAGGAACTGTGGAGGGATGAAGCTCCTAAAATCTGCATAGAGATACCACTGAGTATTTGAATACTAATCTGCACATGTGTAGGATGATACAGTATAAACTTGGGCAAAGTACAAATACTGAGGGGAAAAAAATAGTTTCTGTGGAGGTGCTAAAGGCTGAAAAATAATCCAAGCTTGTTCACAGCTGCAAAACATTTAGTCTCCTACAGCCAGGGGCAAGAGATCTTGCTGAAAACAATGACCAATGAGTAGGTCTGCCAGAAAGGCCACTGTTTGGAGATGGGCACATCTAGATTCACCCTAACAAAATGTATAACCAAGTATTGAAATTATCAAGCTGATATGCAAGTAAACTAACTCTTTGCCAGTACAAAACTCAACAAGGAGGGAACAAAATCTGTACATTCAATAACTTAATTTCCATAATGTCCAGCATATAATGATGGTAGAAAATTTTTCCAAATTTGTTGAAAAATGTATACTAATAGATCCAGAAAGCTCAATCAGCCTCAGGTGAAATAAAGAAAAAGAAAACCCAGCAAGTCAAATCATAATAAAAATCACCAGACATTCAAAGCAGCGGGTAAATATGACTCTACCCAGGAGAAAAAACAGTCGATAGAAACAGACCCAGAAATTAGATAATGAAATTTGAAAACAGGGTGTTAAAAGAGTAATTACATGTATGTTGAAGGACTTAAAAGAAAATATGAAAATAATTAAGGGAAAAAAGGAGTCTACAGCAAAATAGAAGTTATTAAAAAAAAAAAAAAAAGAACCATCTGGAAATTTTAGAACTGCTAAATATCAGAATGAAAAACTCACTGAGTGTCCTGCACAGCTGATGAGACACTCCAGAATAAAAGATCAGTTGGACTTGACAAAGCAATAAAAGGTTAAAAAATGAAGCACAAAGAGGACCACAAAAGGTGAAAAAATTGAACCATGGCTGGGTGGCCCATGGGAAAAGAACCATCTAAAATACATGTAATTGGGGTACCAGAAAGAAAGAGAGATTAAAGGAAGAAAAAGTATTTAAAGAAATTATGGTAAAATTTTTTCCAAATTTGTGCTTGCTTTGGCAGCATATAAATTAAAATTGGAACGATACAGAAAAGATTAGCATGGCCCTTGTACAAGGATGACACACAAATTTGTGAAGCATTCTACATTTTTAGAAAAATATGCCAAATGTACGCTATGAACCATAGTTAGTGGTAATCATCTGATGATATTATCTCATAATCTGTAACAAATGTTCCACAATGGTGTGGTGTGTTGGTGAAGGGTTGTTGTATGGGAATTCTACATATGTGCATGATTGTTTTATAAGTTCACAACTTCTGTAATAAAAACATATTTAAAATTTTTTTCCCAAATTTGCTGAATAATATAAATGAATGGATCCAGGATGCTCAATAAGCCTTAAGTGAAGTAAAACAAAAAACAAGGCACATCATAATCAGGTTGCTTAAAAAAATGATGAGAGAACATCTTAAAAGCATCTAGACTGTGGTGGGGAAGGACTGGGGGGAGATGCAGTATATATAGAGAGACAATACAAAAAAAATCTACTGACTTCTTGACAGAAAAATGAAAGCCAGAACACAAAGAAATAACATCTTTCAAATGCTGGAAGAACAACAAAAACAAAAATATCTGTCAACCTAGAATCCTATATCTAGTAAACATATTCTTAAAAAATGAAGGCAAAAAAAGCTGACAGAATTAATTACCAGCAGACCTACACTATGAGAAACGTTAAATGAAGTTCATTAGCTTGAAGGAAAATGACAGCCTATGAAAACTTACATCTCAAATGTGTGAGAAATGCCAGAAAATGCCCCCAAGTGTTAGTGCTCAATTTCCATGTTTTCTTCCTAGCTTGTTGACCAGTGGCATTCCAGGTGGTGGCGGCTTCCTCCACATAGTTTCTTAAGTAAAGATAAATATTTTTCCAGAGTGTTCTGGACATGAAAATTGAGTGAAAAACAATCCTTTGTTGTTTTGAATCACTTAGATTTCATAGTTATAACTTCACCATAAACTGATACTTCAGAATTTTATAATTTCTTATAATCTCACCTTTCCCTCCCAAACAAACTTTTATCTAAGTCCTACTTATCCTGTTATCAATTCCATGGTGTCTTCACCTGAGAAATATTCCCTTATATTCCACACTGTTTAGTTCCCCAGTTATCAGATCTCATAGTACCCTCTACTTCTTCTGTAGGACATATGGGCCCTGGAGTGCAAGCTTTGGGTGACACTCACAGAGATTAGACTGGGAAAAGTCAGACTAAAAATAGACCTAGTTTGAAGTTGGGAAACAGGATTTGTTCTTACTCCATTACTCCCCACTACGAACAGCTTCAAGTTAGTTAGGCAACATCTCTAAAGCAAAATCCATGTACAAAAAGCCCCAGTCCTAGGGGGCAGGTGTAGCTCAGTGGTTGAGCACCTGCTTCCCATGTATGAGGTCCCAGGTTCAATCCCTGGTACGTCCTAGAAAAAAAAAGTCCTAATCCTAATGGGAAGTCTTTGTGGCACTTTACAGACACAAAGGGATTTGTCAGTCTTATGAATGACAAGATCCTTTTATTTAATATTCAAATTGCCTATGCTACAGATAAAGCAGAGAATTGAGACTCTTTGCTAAAGGACATTTTAAAGTATATATTACTGGGAATACTCAAAAAGAAGGAAACTGCAAAACACCGAATTCAGAAGCATTTTGAGGCATGAGCTCCTCAGCTGCAGGAGATGGTTAAAAATAGCACCCAGCACTGGAGAACAAAAGGTAGAAAATTACTGCTTTATGGAATGCTATCATCTGGATAAGTGTTTGACTAGCCTATATTGAAAATTAAGATTTTACCATAGAACCTGATTTAAGTCTTCAGAGATTGTTATAACATCCTAATTGACCCCAAGGGGGTACTGTTGAAAGATTCTCTTCTGAAATTTGTTTTGCTATTTTTCTGTGTGAGAACTGAATTTCATGACTACTGGCACATACTCTGGATTACAGGGCATGAAGTCACCAAGAACCACTCCACAACATCCAATTTTCAAAGGAAGGACTGTACATTCAATTTAGCATCTACTAATAACTGATCAGGGACTGATTGCTTAGCCCTTAGGAAAAAATGTGAGATGATAAGATTTTTATGGAGAAAATGTTGGGTAAAGATTTCTGCTAAGGTGTATTGGATATTGACATGTCCAGTCTTAAGACATTAAGAACCTCAAGAGAGAATGACATGTGGCCAATTGTTGCAACAAAGGAAATATATTGTGAAAGAAAACTTAGAAGGAAATACTGACAAGCCGACTCACAAATTTGCTTTTATTCATCCATTCAGCCAAAAATATTGAGTGCACTCTATGTGCCAAGGTATAGAGCATTGAGCAAGGCAGAGAATAAACCATTCCCTTGTGAAGCATGCACACTAGCGGGCAAAGATAAACAATATTCAAAACAAACATTAAATCATAGTTAAATTGAGGATCAGTGCTACTGAGTAAAATCAATAAGGGAAAAGGGATGAAGGGTCTCTTATGGGGATTGGGGATGAAATCCTAAACAGATTGTTCAGGCATCATTGAACAGGTGCCATTTGATGAGTGAGTGAGTCATGTGGATATCTGGAAAAACACTTCCAGGCAGAGGGAATGCCAAATGCAAAGGTCCTGAGGCATATTCAAGTTTCAGCAAGAAGGCCAGTTACTTGGGTGAATGAGAAATCAGGAGACTAAGAAGAGATCAGGGAGAGGAGTGACATATCTATAGGGCCTTCGGCAGGGCATATCTCACTACTCAGTGAAATAGGAAGGTACTGGAGAGGTAATACGGTCTATTTTCCAAAGATATTTTTGGCTGCTATATTTTCAGTTTTTCTAGGGTAACAAGAGAGGGAGCAGGGAGATTAGGAAGTGGAGCCTCTTGAAGATAATAGTGGGTGGTCATGGAGATTGTTGTGGAGATGGTAAAAAGCCATCAGAGTCTGTGTACATTTTATAGGTAGAACCAACAAGAGTTGCTGCTGGATGTGAGATATAGGAAAAAGAGAGGAGTCAAGGATACTTCCAAGGTATTTGGCCAAGCAACTGAAGGGGGAGCATTGTCATTAACTGAGGTAGATGATCAAACTTTGTAACTGCTTTACAGTCTCAGGTTGAGATTTCTATTATGCGTCCCAGTGAAGACTTCAAATTGGCAGTTGGAAGTATGAGCCTAGCTTTCCAGGGAGATGTATATCATCAGCATCTTTGAGGGAGAGAGCCTAAAGCCTGAGCCTTGAGCATGCCTATATTTAGAGGTTGGAGAGATGAAGGGGAACAAGCAAAGGCATCTGGGAGGCTCCAATAAGATAGGAAGGAGACTAGATGAGTTTATTATACTGAAAACCCAGAAGGGTGTGATCAGCTGTAGCAAATGAAAGAATTGACCATGACTTAGAGCACAGGCTATTGGTGATTACAATAAGAGAAGTTTCCTTGTAATGGCAAAGGCAAAACCCTGAATGGAGTAATTTTAAGGAAGAATGGGAAGTGGGGAATTGGGGGCAGAAAGGAGTATACACAACACTGTGGTAACACTCTTCCATGCTGACACAAACATGACAGCACATTCCTTCTGAGAAACCCCCTTTCTCACTTATTTAAGGCAATTGGCTATCAAACAAATAATTTTGACTTCCTAGGGGCCTTCCAAAACTGTAACTAAAATGATCTTTCTGTTTAATCTCAGTGGATGCCTGGTTCCCTTCACTTTAATTTAATGCAGGTGTCACAAATCAGACAGGAACGAATTCACTAACAGAGCTATATATCTGAAACTTCTTTATTTTAAATATCAGATTATCAAACTAGAATAAGAAAATCATCTTGTATTTATCAAATAGAATAGTGGGATAAATAAGACCTTATTTTGTTTTGTTTCAGTCACAGCCATTAATGGTAGAACTGAATTGCTATAGTCTCTATAAGCCTGAAATACTCAGCTGAATATTTTGCTTTATGTGGAGATTATTTTAATAGGCATTGTGTGCTCATGCAGTTAGGAAGATGTTTTAGCATTTATAGCTTTTAGAGCTTGAAGTATATGCTTTACTAACCTATAGTTTGATATTCATATACTCTGGAATGAAGATGCCCAGTAATCCTCCTTAGTGGCTAACTCTAAAGCTTGGGAATATTTCAAATGGAAATAGATTGCAAGAGTTCCAGGGATTAACAGACACCCAGGTTGGGGTGAACTGAGGGCAGCATCAATCTAAGGAATGTATTTTGCATTCAGTAACATTTGACCCCAGATGAAATAAAATGTGACTTCACCTCCAATATAAATATTGGCCAATTTCTATTCCATTAAGTGTTACTGCTATTTTCTCTGAAGACAAAGACTCTGGCCTATCAATCATCATAATACTCCCATTAACTCTTAGGTGACATGTTTAAAGAGGAAACTCTCTCTCTCTCTCTCTCTCTTTTTGGTCTGCTGGTGATTTAGAGACAGTAAGATCTCCAGGCTTATCTTGAAAATATTTACTCAGCTTCTTTAAGTGATCATTTCAGAAACCAGTTATAAAAGCATATGTTTCTCTAAAGCAAAGGATGATAAAAAATGAGGTGTGTGTAGAATCTCTGCTTTGCCTAACTTTTTGGTGGAAGGTGTTTTTGATTATCTGCTCTATTCAGTGCAAAAAAAAAAGATATAATATTTCCATCTGGTTTGATTTTATCTTTTTCCGTTAAGTACAGACCTACCTATACCTCAAGTTTTGTTTTGTTTGGCTCTCTTCTTCCTTTATTTTGCATACTCATTCTCTTGCATGGCTGACTTGTGCTAACCCTTTGAGAAACTAAATTGAATATGTATGTTTTAAAAATATATAAAAATAGAGCACAAGAGAATTAAAATTTTGATCTTTGCAGTGGGGTAAGTAGGCAAAAAAGTAACTGGTTGTGGTTGATAACTGATTTTAAAGAACAATTACAGGAATCATCATAGTGGGAAGACCACACTGGCCCTATTAAAAACAGTAATTCCCATGGCTTTAGTGTTTCTCAATATTTCATAGAAAGAATGCCCTTTACATGAGAAAAGCGATGATGATGATGATGGTGTTTTTGAGAGCTTATTCTAGGCCAGGAATGATGAGAAGGGCTCTGTGTATATGATCTCGTGATTATCAGCTCAAAAATCTATCTTGCCTATAGCATGTCTCTTTCTTAATAGAAGGCAGTGGCCCCAGAGAACACAACACATTTTTTTGAGGACTTGTGGAGCTCTCACTGAATGGCAGACAACTCATTTGCTGTCTGCATGCCTCACAGACCTCTGTGAAACCACTGACTCGGCTTAGCATGCAAAAGTACCTTCCCAACACCCCTTGACTAAAGGGACTTCTGAATTGAGGAATAGCGTCCTTAAAATTGTTGATGCATGTCTATGACTTTGAAGTAGAGTACCAAGTGTCACAAAGACATATTATTCCAAACACTGGGACTTGGTGTTCCTCTTATTACAGGAAATCATGTTCTTGAATGTGAAAAAGGTTGGCTATATGGGATACCATAGTCCAGTCTAGGTCTAGATAAAAACCCAGTAATATAAATTGTCCACTTAGTATAAACATGTATCATGATAATGTGAGTGCTAATTTACCTGAACATATGTGTTAATCTATATTTTATCCTGATATGCTTCTAACCTCAACTATTTCTATTTAATATAAATGGCATGTGCATATAATTGGGTTTTCCCTACATTTTCCTCTGGGAGCTTCTTGGTTGTAGATTTTATAGTTAGGTCTTTGATCCATTTTTAGTAAATTTTTGTATAAGGTGTGAGATAGAGGTCCTCTTCTTTTGGCTATGCATATTCAGTTCTCCCAGCACCATTTGTTAAATAGACAGTTCTGCCCCAGCTGGGTGGGTTTGACAGGCTTTTCAAAAATCACTTGACCATAGATATGAGGGTCTGTTTCTGACCAATCAATTCAGTTCCATTGGTCTATGTATCTATCTTTATGACAGTACCATGCTGTTGTTGTTTTTTTTAACGACTATAGCTAGGTAATATGATTTATAGTCCGGAAGTGAGGGTCCTCCAAATTTGCTTTTTCTGTTTAAGGTGTTTCTGGCAATGTGGAGGCCCTTACCGTTCCAAATAAATTTGAAATTGTGTTTTCTATTTCTTTAAAAAATGCTGGTGGAATTTTTAGCAGGGTTGCATTGTATCTGTATATCAGTTTGGGTAGAATTAATATCTTAAATGATATTTAGTCTTCCAATCATGAGCATGGAATGTTCTTCCAATTATTTAGGTCTTTAAAAAATTTCTTTTAGCAATTCATTGTAGTTTTCTGAATACAAGTGTTTTACATCCTTGGTTAAGTTTATTACTAAATATTTGATTCTTTTAGTTGCTATTGTAAATGGAATTTTTTTCCTGACTTCCTCCTCAGTTTGCTCATTACTAGTGCATAGAAACACTACTGATTTTTGTGTATTAATCTTGTAGCCTGCCACTCTGCTGAAATAATTTATTAGCTCTAGCAGCTTTGTTGTAGATTTTTTGGGACTTTCTAGGTATAGGATCATATCATCTGCAAATAGCAAAAGTTTTTCTTCTTCCTGATTTGGATGCCTTTTATTTCTTTTTCTTGCCTGATTGCTCTAGTTAGAACACCTAGCATTATATTGAACCACAGTGGTGACAGTGGGCATCCTTACCTTGCTCCTGATCTCAACAGGAAAGCTTTCAGTCTTTCACCATTGAGTACATTCTTAGCTGTGGGTTTTTCATATATGGCCTTTATCATATAGAAAAAAAGTTTCCTTCAATTTCTATTTCCTGTAGTAATTTTATAAAGAAAGGATGCTGTATTTTGTCCAACGCCTTTTGTGCATCATTCAATAAGATCATAATATTTTTCTTCTTTGATTTACAAACGTGGTAGATTTTGCTGATTGATTTTCTTGTGAACGATCCTTGCATGCCTGGTATAAAATCCACTTGATCATGATGAATAATTCTTTTAATGTGTTGTTGGATTTGATTAGCAAGTATTTTGTTGAGGACTTTTGTATCCATATTCATTAGGGAAATGGGTCTGTAATTCTCAATTTTTATAATATCTTTATCTGGCTTTGGTAATAAGTTTGGAAGTATTCCTTCACGTTCAACTTTTTGGAAGAGTTTGAGTAAGATTGGTATAAAATCTTCTTTGAATGCTTGGTAGATCTCTCCTGTGAACCCATCTGGTCCTGGGCTTTTCATTTTGGGGAGTTGTTTGATGACTGTTTCAATCTCTTTATTTGTGATTGGATTGTTCAGGTCTTCTATATTTTCTACAGTCAGTGTAGGTTGTATGTTCCTAGGAATTTTTCCATTTAATCTACATTATCTAGTTTATTGGCATACAGTTTTTCATAGTATACTCTCATGATCTCTTTTGTTTCTGTGGGATCAGTAGCAATGTCCCCATTCTCATTTTTTATTTTATTTATTTGGATGTTCTTTTTTCCTTTGTCAGACTAGTTAAGGATTTGTTGATTTTGTTAATCTTCTCAAAGCACCAACTTTTGGTTTTGTTAATTCTGTCTATTGCTTTTTTGTTCTCAATTTCATATTTCTGCTCTGATCTTTGTTGTTTCATTCCTTCTGCTTGCTTTGGGAATAGTTTACGGTTCATTTTCTAGTTCCTCCAGCTGTGTAGTTAGGTCATTGATTTAACCTCTTTTTTCTTTTTTAATGTAAGCATTGAGAGCCATAAATTTCCCTGTCAGCACTGCCTTCGCTTTGTCCCATAGATTCTGATATGTTGTGTTCTCATTTTCATTCGTCTCAAGATATTTATTGATTTCTCCTGCAATTTCTTCTTTGACCCACTGATTATTTAAGAGTGTGCTGTTTAATCTCCATATATTTGTGAATTTTCCCTTTTTCTGCCTCTTGTTGATTTCCAACTTTATTCCATTATGATCAGAGAAAGTGTTTTGTATAATTTTGAACTTGTTGAATTTATTGAGATCTTCTTTGGACTCAACATATGGTTGATCCTGGAGAAACATCCATGACACTTGAGGAGAATGTATAACCTGCTGTTTTGAGGTACAATTTTCTGTATATCTCTTTTAGGTTTAGTCCATTTATCATATTTTTCAAGCTCTCTGTTTCTATATTGATCCTCTGCCCAGGTGTTCTACGCAATGCTGAGTGGTGTATTGAAGTCTTCAACTATTATTGTAGAGACATCTATTTCTCCTTTCAGTTTTGCCAGTGTTTGCCTCATGTAATTTGGGACATCCTGGTTAGGAGCATATACATTTAAGATTGTTATTTCTTCCTGGCGAATCGCCCTTTTTATTAATATATAATGTCCTTCCTTATATATATAACAGTTTTGCTTATAAAGTCTACTTTGTCCAATACAAGTATAGCTACTCCAGCGTTTTTGTGATTACTGCATGCATGGAATATTTATTTTTCACCCTTTCACTTTCAATCTATTGGTATCCTTGGATTAAAGGTGAGCGTCTTGTAGATAGCATATAGATGGCTCATATTTTCTTATCCATTCTTCCAGTCTGCATCTTTTGATTGGGGACTTTAATCTATTAACATTCAATTTATTCCTGTAAAGGAAGTTCTTACTTCACCTGTTTTGACCTTTCGGTTTTATCTGTCATATTTTATTTTCACCACTCTTTCTACACTTTTAATTACTTTTACTGATACAATCTTTATTTCTAGACTCTTATCCAAGCTTCTGTTCCTTTTCTTTCCTTTCAGGCTGTAGCATTCCCTTTAGTATTTTCTGGAAAGACAGTCTCTTGGTTACAAACTATCTCAGTTTCTGTTTATCTGTGAATATTGTAAACTTTCTCTCATTTTTGAAAGACAGTCTTTCCAGATATAAGATTCTTGGCTGGAAGCTTTTCTCTTGCAGTATCTTAAATATATTATATCACTGCCTTCTTGCCTACATGGTTTCTGATGAGAAATCAGCACTTAATCTTATTGGGTATCCCTTGTATGTGATGTATCACTTTTGTCTTGCTGCTCTCAGAATTCTTTCTTTGTCTTTGACATTTGACTTTCTGATTAGTAAGTGTCTGGAGTAGGTCTATTCAAATTTATTCGGATGGAAGTATGTTGTGCTCCTTGGACATGGATATCCATGTCCTTCAATAAGGTGGGAAAATTGCAACCACTATTTTTTCAAATATTCCTTCTGTCCCTTTTCCCTTCTCTTCTCCTTCTGGGACACCCATGATATGTGTGTTTGCACATCTCTTGCCATCATTTAGTTCCCTGAGACCTTGTTCAAGTTTTTCTAATCTTTTCTTTATCTGTTTTTTTGTATGCCCACTTTTAGAGGCCATGTCTTCAAACTCACTGATCCTTTTTCTGCCTCCTTAAATCTGCTGATATATGCCTCCAGTGTATCTTTAATTTCATTTATCATGCCTTTCACTCCTGTAAGATCTGCTATTTTTCTATGTATGCTTTCAAATTCTTTTTTGTGCTCGCCCAATGTCTTCTTAATATCCTTAATCTCTGTAGCCAGCCCATTGAATTTATTAAGGAGATTTGTTTGAACAGCTCTGATTAGTTGTCTCAACTCCTTTAGGTCATCTGGAAGCTTGTCTTTTTCCTTTGATTGGGCCATATCTTTTTGTTTCTTAGTATGGATTGCGATTTTTTTTTTTAATTGTCTTACAAGATGTATTTATTTTGGGCACAGTTTCTCTCTTTAATTTAGGGCTTTCTTGCCTTTTCTCCTTTGTTGGTTGTGTAGTAGGAGCTGAGGATGTAGTTGGTACTATGCGCTCTGAATGCTGATGCTGCTCGGGTTGCCCCAGGGACTGATGAAGCATCTCCCACCTTTCTCCTCTGCCAGGGCTAGGGCTGGAGCCACAGCTGTGTGTAGTAATAGAAGCAGTGCAGGCCAAGACTGTCTGTAGTTGCTTGGAGAGACTGATGGAGCTTCATACCTCTTCCTCCCTTGCCTGGGTAGGGGATGGAGCTGCAGATGTGGGCAGCAAATTAAGCTCTGCAGGTCAAAACTGACTACAGTTTCCCACGAAGAGTGAGGTAGCCCTGGCCCCCATCTTCCCCTGTCAAGGATGAGGACGAGTCTTCTGGAGTGCCCAACAATCTAATCCATGTGGGCCCAAGGCACCAAAGTTGCCCTGAGAGGCTGAGGGAGTACTGTCCCTTCTTCCCTTTAAAGGTTTGGGATGAAACCACAGGTACCCAATAAACTAGTCTGTGTGGGCCAAAAGCACCTGCAGTTGTCCAGAAAGGCTGAGGAAACACAGGTCCCCTCCTATCCTATTGGGGAACAGGGATGGAACCACAGGTGTCTGACTATTTAGTCTGTGTGGGCTGATGCACCTGAAGGTACCCAGAGAGGCTTGGGAGACACTGCCTCCCTCTAGTCCTATTGGGGGTGGGAGTAGAGCCACAGGCACCCAACAGTCCAGTTCATGTAGGCCAAAAGCTCCTGCAGTTTCCCAGAGAGGCCAAGGAAACACAGTTCCCCTCCTATCCTATTAGGGTGTGGGGATGGAGTAGCAGGTGTATAACTATTCAGTCTGTGCCAGCCAAAAGTCCTTGCAGTTGCCCTGAGAGGCTAAAGAAACACCAGCCCTCTCCTATCCTATGGGGGGGGGGGGTGCAGGGATGGAATTGAAGGCACTCAGGTCAGTCTGTGCAGGCTGAAAACACCTGCAGTTGCCCAGAGAGGCTGAGGAAACACAGCTCCCTCCTATCCTGTTGGGGTGTGGTAATGCAGCCCCAGATGTCCAACTACTCAGCTTGTGCTGGCTGAAAGCACCTGCAGTTGCCTGGAGAGGTTGGTGCAGGTTCCCCCAGCTTTTGGGAAATGGAGCTTCCAACTCCAGCCACAGAATAGCTCTCAAGGAGGCTTGCACTGCCAGTGGAGGATAGGCACTGGCCTCCACAGCATGGAGTGCTCTACTCACAAATCTTTCCTGCAGATGGTCAGTCTCCTCCTTCCATTCATTCAAGGCTATTGTAGGATGCTCTTCTGGGGGCTATCTATAGCACCCCAAACAGGTGCTTTAGATTGCCCTGGTGATTACTCTCTACCTTTTATTTTTACATTTTCACTGGGTCCAAAAAGAAAAATCCTGAGCTCTATGTGGGGCAACTCCTTCAATCTTTTGAATCTTTGGTGGCCCCAACCTATTTTATGGGAACACATTCCACAAAAGGTAATAGATTTTTAAAACCAAAATATTTCCCATTCTTAGGTGTTACACTGCCTCACAAAATGAATGAAAGGTATTCCAAGTAAGTATTCAATGCATTGCTGAGATAACAGCGTGGTCAGACCACATTGCTCAGGATGGAATTCCTTTTCTTTTCCTGATACAACTGGAATGAGTCCAAAGAACTGGAATAACCAGGAAAGAAGATGAACTAAGTGATTTATCAATGAAGATTGAAAGATAAAGAGGCCGAAAAATAGGCTTTGTCTAAGCTGTAAGTAACAGAATGAAAGAATTAGAATTGTATATCACTGAAATGTTTAAACATTATTGAAAATGAATATATCTCACAATAAAATAAATGTAGTACCAATACTATAAAGAATATAAGGAAATATAAAAATAATACTAATCTCATCTAGTAGCTTTCCTGTGGCCAAGAATGATTATATTATGAAATGAGATCTCCAGGGTAATAGTGGAAGCTGTTTTCTGTTTAGAGCTAGACTAAACCCAGACCATGATAAAGTAGTCTATCACCGGGGAAGCAGAAAGAAAAACAATATTGAATTTTCTTATTAGGATATTAGATCATTGTGGCTTGATTCCCATAGGATTCATAAAATTTAAATGAATTGTTATCAAGAAATTCAGGGATTATCTTTTCAAATAAATTCCTGAGTATTCAACACACGTGTTGGGTTGAAGGGAAGTGCATTATTTATCTAATGCTGTGTAACAAACTACCGCAAAACTTAGAGGCTTAAAATACCAATATATATTTATTGCCTGACAGCTCCAGTGGATCAGGAATTTAGGAACAGTTTGGCTGGGCAGTTCTGGCTTAGGGTTTCTCAAGAGATTGCAAGATTCCAGATGAAATCATCTGAAAGCTTGACTGAAGTTGAAGTATCCACTTCTGAGATGGCTCACCCACATGGCTGGCCTGCTGGTGCTGGCTATTGATAGAGACCTCAGTTCCTTGCCACAGGGATCTTTCTCCACAGGGCTGCTTGAGTATCCTCAAAATGTGGTGCTGGCTTCCCCCAGAGTGAGCAATCCAAGAAAAATCAAGGTGGAAAACAGAAATGTTCTATGATCCAGACCTAGAAATCCATGCCATCATTTCTGCAATATCCTATTGGTTTCACAGGCCAATCCTATTCTATGTAGGAGGGAGATGCATCAAGGCAAGAATATCAGGAGGTAAGGCTCACTGGAAGTATCCTGGGGAGGTTTTAATTTATTTTAAATATAAATAGTTCTTCCTTCATTTTTCTTTTGTGCAATAGTCCTTTCCTAATTTCTCTGTAATGCTAAAAGGGACTCCAAGCTAGTATTTACTATCATTGTCATCAATCAGTCTTCCATGTGTATAGCAGTTGGGATTTGTCAAAGTGTTTTTATACTTATAAATAATTATCATATATTGAATGAATATCATGCTCCACATAATCCTCACAACAATCTTACACCCAAAACAATACATCAGGAAACTGAGGCAAGAAAAGCTAGTAAGAGATGGGGTGGATGTGAATCCACACTGAATTAGCAGAGCCCTCATGATCAGGCAAGAAACAAGAGGCACAAATAAATTGAGAAATTTGGGGTGAGTTTCATAAAGGTATTAGGCAAGAGTTAGGGCCCACAACAAGAGATGCTTCAGTACCAGAGGGAGAAGCCAGACTCAGCGTGGGAACAACTATGGGAATTCAGAGAGAAAGCAATGCTGGCAGTGCTAGCGGAACGCTCTGGGTTCTGGGCTTCTAGGTCCTTGGTTTATGTTGCATAAAGGAATTTAAGGACATGCCATGGGGTAGACAAGGGAGGAAAGAGTTTAAGAAACAGGAAAAGAGATAGTACACAACGCCAGACAGGCGTACAGGTGTGACCCAGAGTGAGACGTGCGCTTTTTAAAGACCTTTCCTCCTCCCTTTTCCTCGTGTTGGGGAGGGGCCCCTGCTGTTTGCTGTTCTGATTGGTTGCCTTATGATTCCCACCTGTTAGCTCCAGGGGACCAATGAGGAGTCCTTTTGTTTTGAGTTATCCGGGACCAATGGGGAGGCCTATTTGGAGTTATATGGGCTTCCTAATGGGGCCTCGGGGCCCGGGTCTCAGCGGGTGTTTCCAGCTTTCGTCTGGGCGGAGTCTCACAGCCATGTTCTCTGCTGGGTCCCAGCTGTGAATCGGTCTTCCCTCTTTCCCTGTACTAACCTGTCTCAAAAGGGCCTCTGATAGGAGCTGTGACTTTGTTAGAAGGACACAGTCAATCTGGGATGTGTGAGAGAATATATATGCTGATCTTACTCTCCTTCCACTCATCCAGTACCTCTTTTAGCCAAACTGAACCCAAAGTCAGAAGGCAAAGAAAGCCTTTTGATGCAGTCTTTGTATGGGTTGGGTGAAAAAGAATAGAGAGGACCTGGAGATATCCAGCACATCCATTTTTATCCATTATGCTGTACTTTTCCACATTAACTCAATTAGTTTCACAGCCCCAAATAAAATGACAAAATTGAGGCTAAGAGAGGTGAATTCATATATTAAAGTTTGAACAACTAG
The DNA here is from genome assembly GCA_026826555.1 of Tolypeutes matacus. Classification (NCBI taxonomy): domain Eukaryota; kingdom Metazoa; phylum Chordata; class Mammalia; order Cingulata; family Chlamyphoridae; genus Tolypeutes; species Tolypeutes matacus. Next base: position 11,097,684 of record JAKSZT010054478.1, read on the forward strand.
AATGTGGTCAAACTGATACTCAAAATTAAGCATGGGACTCTACGCCTTATCAGGGCACGTTATTTGGTGCCACGGTATTCCTCAGATGAATCAAGCCTAGAAGACTGGGTACTTCAGAATTAACCACCGCCATTTCTATGATATTTCTTACTGCCATATATTGCCACCACCATTGCTGCTGCTGCTTCTTTTTGTTTTTCTTCTTGTTCTTCTTCTCCTCTTCTTCCTCTGTTTCTGCTGCTTCTCCTCCTCCTCCACCTCCTCATCCTCTTTCATCTTTGTTTTCATCTTTATCTTTGTCTTTTTCTTGCCCCTCAGAGTTAGAGTGAGTGAAGCCTCCTACCCAAATGCCAACTTCTGCTTCATTTCCAAGTCAGTCATGGCAAATGAGGCTATATCAGTGGGTTCTTTCTTAACACCTGGTATGATCTAACACAGATTTGCCATTGGTGGACCTATGAGATTATGCCAGTTATGAACTGTGAATAGTTATGGAATCTCCCAGTTGAAGTATGTTCTTCTTTGCTCCCTTGGCTGGTCTCTAAAACTGTGTATCAGTCTCTGTTTTCCTGCCTAACATTCCGAAATTCCAGCTACCCAGCACAGTATCTGGTATGTATTAACTGCCTGATGAATGACTAATGAATGAAAAAACAAACAAGTAAGCTCAATCTGATCCTTAGCTTTTGTCGCCAGACCCTAGCTAGGCCCCTTTCACTGCCATACCCGCCCCCCATCATCATCATTATTGTAAATTATTTTAAGTTCATACCAGATACCAGGCACTATGCTAAGTGCTTTATGTTATTATTTCATTTAATTCTTTCAAAAGCCTTATGAGGTTGGTTATCTTTCTATTATAGATGAAGAAACTGAGGCTCAGTGAAGTTAAATGACTTGCACAGGGTCACACACCAAGGAAGCAGGGAAGGTTGAATTTGAAGTCAGTTAGACTGCTACTGAAGTCTGTACATTTGAACACTGCACTATGTTGCCTCCATCTCAGTATCTCATGACTAGAGTTCAGGCATGAATAAATGATGACCCGGCGTTATATTACTGCTTGCCAGATTTCAAATGATCTTTCACAGTTTGGCCTCCTTCCTATTATCTCTCCAAGCTGACTGGAGAGTGATTACCGTTACCTTTCTACCCTGTTTTGTTATCAAAGATGACCTGAATCATGAGGGCCTCTTTCAGTCACAACACTGGACAGTCTGGAAGCAACCTGAGGAGTGAACCTCTAAAGACTTTTTATTCTTCCAAGCTTCTAGACCATTTGATCCCAGCTTTCTTCTTTTTTATGGCCCTTAGGTCACAGCATATTCTATAGTCAAGATTGCCCAAGGCATTTCAAATTCTGGGAGCACTTTCTTGATTCAACTTGATTTTTATTTGGTAAAACAATGTAAAGAATTAGAGCATCTAAGAGATGAGAGAGAACGTGCCCACGCTATTGCTTTCCTAGCCAGTTTATTGTCACGAAACTGGAACAAAGCACTGGTAGAATAAGTTCTTCTAGAGTATCTTAGTTACCAGAGCCAGACACATTTGCAAATGACTACACTTGATATACCTGTACTTGCATTTAGTAATCTGAAATTAAATTTGCTCATCACTTTGGTTCTGAATATTTCCCTAGGAAAGAGAAAAAATAATCAGTCTCCATGGCATCACACCTCTTTTTTGTCTTTTTATAGATTCAAACTCAATCTCCATCCCTCACAGTGATTCAGGCTGTGTCTATACTACGCCAACACAACTGGTTGTAAAGGGGAAAATTCACTGTAATGATGGTGAAGTTTAGTTGACGAAAATCTAAGTAAAATCCTATCTATTTGGTAGTTTTTCATGTTTGAGAAATTCCAGATCCTCAAACATGAAATAATATTTAACTGTTAATATTTAGACATCTATACTTTATTTTATTCTAACCATCCTGTCTGGAAATCCTTCTAAAATATTTGACAGGTTTATATTTACAATAATGTTGTATACTAGATGTCTTGAACTATATCCCAATATGAAACATCTAGAAATAGTAGAGAAAATGTAAAAAACACCTACAAATATCATCAAAATATGACAAGAAAGCTGAAAACCATAAACGTAAGCTTCCTGAGCGTGTGCTGAGGACTTGGGTTTAATGGATATACTAGATGAGGAGAAAAGACCTCGGACCCATGTAAAGTGGTAGTTGGCCATGACAACATCAGGAAAAATCAGGATCCTTGAAGGAAGAGTGCAATAGAAAATGTTTGCCCACTAGCAAAGAGTTACACCACAGACTCTTATCTTTTTCATTTTGGCTCTAGAGGGGCAAAGGTGGAAAAAAAGTCTTTTCTGAGATTTCATAACAACAGGTCAGCCCTAATACATATTTGGCATACACGTATATATAATTTGAATGGGTCTGTAATTCACAAGCCAAAATTCAGCACATACACATGAACACACACACACACACATGTCCTAGTTTAATACTCTGACAGAAGTTAAAACAAATTATTTTCATAGGAACAAACTCTCAGGCTGGGTCACATAAAATTCCTCCACATAAATCCCCCTGAAACATAAGCAAATAATACAAAATAATAAGTTATTCTAGAACTCACTACTCAAAGAGCAGAATATGGACCCACTGTGTCAGTATCACTTGGGAGCTTGTTAGAAATGAAAAATCTCAGGCCTCACCCTAAACCTAATAATTCAAAACATGAGATTTAACCAGATGCTTACGTGATTCACATACACATTAAATTGGATGAGTATTGCTCAAGGGAAACAAGCCACCTAAACAATAGCCAGCACAAAGAATGGATTAGACTTTCAGAAATCCTTGATAGAGGAATTATTGGGCACAGACTAAAAAATAAATATATTTGAAATGATTTAATGATAGCATTAAAAATCCTAGGAAGAGTGACTACCTATCATTTATCTATCTATCTTTCGAATCATATATTTATAAACTAGAGAAATGGAAACACATTGGATATATAGACATTGGAAATAAACTTAGTATAAATATCAAATAGAAGATAAAGCACATCTGAAGGGAAAATTAGTAAACTGGAAGTTACTACTCAAAAAATTATCCAGAATGCAGCACAGAGAGGCAAAAACTATAAAACATGAAAGAGAGGTTAAGATATATGAAGGGTTGAATGAGAAGGTCCAGCAAATGCTTAAAAGGCATTTCATAAGGAATGAATAGATTTTTCAACAGAATCAACCAAAATCAGAAAGAAAAGGAATATCTCTGAAATGAAACAAAATAACCTTGAATCTTATGCTCCTCAAAGCAAAAGCTCCATGATAAGCATACAATAAAGACTTTTACAGACAACAAATTCTGAGATTATTTACCACCGGCAATGACATTAAATGGACCTCAAGCTTTCAGAAGAATGGGCATCATCTGGAAGCTTGTTAGAAATGTATTATCTCATGTCCTACTCAGAAACTCTCAAATTTCAACGTGCCCATAAGTCACCTCGGGATCTTGTTAATGTACAGATTTTGATTAATTAGGTGCAGCACTTAAAATGTTACCATTCTACCAAGCTCCCAGGTACTGTTCACGCTGTTGATTCGATGACCTCATCTTGAGTGGCAAGACTACTCAGGAAGGATATTGCACACACTGGGAAAGAACTGATTACCAAGAAAGCATGGTGAGAAAAGAAATGAGTAAACAAGTGGCAAAATATAGACAAATGTTTACATAAAATAATAATAATTAAGAAATAATAATAATAAGATCCACTAATTTTTTTTTTTTTTTTACCTATCAACTAATTTGATAAAGAAAGCAAGGAGGAAATAAAGTACTCTAAGATAGGAGGAAGATAATGGTGATTACATATACATCTCTATAATGTTAGAGGGGAAGTGATATAGATTGATTTTTGACTTTCTTAAGGGAAGTAAAATTAAATTGGTAACTTTCTAAGCAGTATGGGGTAAAATATATAACATTTTTCATTTAATTCTTTATCAGAAATATTGCTTTATGTCAGACCAGAATATTCTTTATTGTAAATAGTTTCCTTCTCATATTCTTATTACCCCTGTGTCTTCTGTCCTATTGCTTCTTTTCTCTTTAGCCTCAATTTTTATGAACAGTATAGTCTACAATACCTGCCTCCATTTCAGCATTATCCACACACTCCTTGAACTCATGCCATCTGGCTTCTTCCTTCACTGCTTTTCTAAAAACCTTTTATTAAAAGTCACCACTGACTTCTTATTTCAAAAATGCAATAGCTCATTCTCTGTGACTCCACCCCCATTTCTCTAAATTTTTACCTAAACTGTGGTCTGTGGAAGGGCAGCACTTGGCGTTACCTGGAAGCCTGGTTGGAAAGCAGAGCCTCGGGCTTCGTTTCCCACCTACTGAATAATAATCAGCACTTTAACAAGATGCCCAGGTGATCTGTATACACATTAACATTTGAGAAGACCTTGCCAGTCCCCCACTACTGCTGGAAATTGTCTCTTCTCTAGTTTCCCCTTTCCTTACTGCCTAAGTTTCCATTTTACTTCTCTCCAGTTCATTTGCTTCCTTCCATTCCATAAATACCAGTATGCTCCAATATCTTTACTTTGCCTCTTTTACCTCACCCCTACTTTCTTTCTCAGTCTCTCCTGTTAATTTCCTCCAGGTAATAACATCCATTGTCTCCCTAGGTAAGGATTATTTTCACCAACCTGTAATGTCTCAGAGTCACCTAAACTACTTGTTAAAAATAAAATTTCAGGGGCCCTTCCTTGGGGCAGATCTAGATTGGGGCCCAGGAATATGCATTTTTATAAGCACCCACAGGTAATTCAGAGGCAGCCAGCCTGTACTTTTTATTTGGGAAAAAAATGCATTTGATTAAAAGATGGTTATGTACGTCTCCAATCTTGACTATCTTCTTTGTCGTTGTAGGCTGGGTAATAAATTTCCCAAGAGCATTGACTTAAAGCAATGAAAGTCTGTTGTTTGTTTATATAGGATTATAGTACTGGAAAGTGATTCAGGAACATGGGTTTCTTCTCTTGTCTTGTGGGGCCATTTCAAAATACTTCATTTCTAGTCATGCAAATGGCAAAGAAGGAGACAGAAATAGTAGTATGCACAAGTTTTACAGCCAAACCTGGAAATGGTATACCTCACTTCTACTCCCTTTCCATTATCAGATCTGGTTACATGGCTATAAACAGTGCAAAGAACACTGGGAAATGTGGCTTCCTGTGTACCAAGGAGGAATAAATGGGACTAGTGAACATATAGCAAGTTTCTACCACGTTTTCAACTCTCCACAGGATATCTTCGCTTGAATGTTTGACAAGTATTACCAAGCTATTATATCTTAAATGGAACTAATCTCTGAATCTCCTTGTCCTTCCCTAGCTTGAGCTTCCTCCAAATGTTATTACCTTGGTCAATGGCATTGCCATTCTAGTCACATTGTCTCAAAACCTGGACATCATCCTTCTCCACCCCTGCCCCCCTGACTCCCTTACACACCCACATTACACCATTTGCCAAGTCCTATTAGTTCTGTCTCAAAAATATTTCTTCCACCTACCCACTCAACCACATTCTCAGTGGTATTGCTTAATTCCGGCCCATGTTCTCTTTCTTTAAGTATTTCTCTCTTCCACAATGCATGACATGTCAGCCACACATTCTCTTTTCTGCTTCTCTCCTTAGATGACACTACATTTCCATTGCCTTGTTAGCTCCCCACTACTGGGTCCCCTTTGCACCGTATAAACACTACCTAGAAATTACAGAGCACTAATTCTGTGCCAAGACTGAGATAAGTATTTTACATGGAGTGAATGTTATCATCATTCCTTTTTCATGTATAGATAAACAAGGCTCAGGGGAAAAGAAATTTTCAATGTTTGCCAAGTCAAGAGTAAGGATTTAAACCTTCTGATTTGTAGGATCCCCTAAATTTTGAAGCCCTTTTTTCATTAATTTCATTATAATCAAACTACCTCAAAATAGCTATTTCTTTACAACCTGCTCCCTCCTCTTTTTGAATCTAATTGAAACCTGACTCTCTCCTGAGGGTCCCGTTCCCTTTTGAGTCCTGTCTCCTGCTTGGTCCTCTTCTTTCACACGACATATGACACACATGGTCATATGACAGGCATTATCCGAAGTTAGGATAAATTTTCTCTTAGCTTCCCACCTGCAACTTCCAAGCTATTTTATAGAATCCTGAAAAATAAAACCAGATCAAATCAAAAGACATTTTTTCTTTACAGTTTACATTATTCAGCTCTACTTATCAAAACCCTTCTTTAAGAACACTTATTTATTTCTTTATTAATGAAGTCACTTTTTTTTTCCAGTGATGACTTAGGCTCACCACCCAACTTTTACTAGATTATGTCCATATCACCTTAAATCTTATATCCATTGTGCTTGCCGGATATGCAGATACTTAGATTTACAGCTTCAGAATAGTTTTGCAAGTTTTCAAAGTTAGTAAGAGGAGGAGCTGGGAACTCAGACCATCAGATTCTAGAACCCATGAGATTAATCAGCATGTTACAAAGAAACTCCTGGAGGGTTGGGAACATAACTTTGTAAACTCCATAGCACCCTGTCTGGCCCTGTTTGATGAACAAAGAAGGATTGGATGTCTACATCATCAGCCTAGTTCTCGGAGTATGAGCCTGGCCTTTTGTTTTCTATAGGAAAAAAAGGCTTTTTATGTAGATGAGGGAGTAGAGATTGTAGAGTTTATTGTTTCCAGAAAACAGGAAATATTCACTCTATGTAAAATTCTTTTCCCAATGCTTGGCACATAATTAGTGCTCTGTAACTGTTGAGTAACTTCACCTTTATACTTACTATACATTTCTCACTCCTATGATGGACCTCAGGATTTTGCTGTCATTTGAGTCTTAAACGCTAATATTCTAGATCATAGCTCCTTCCTCTTTGCACTTTCTTCTCACTATATCTCATCTTCAAAGTAAAGGTCACCTCTGGTTCCATGGGCTTCTACATATTTTCCCAGCTTATCACTTCAAAAATCCAAATTCCTATTTTTATTGTTTTTCTATTCAGATAGCATTGGGCCACTGGAGAAAACCCACCATCAAACTGATGGTTGTGATGTCAATTTCTCAGCATTACTACCCTTAATGATCCCTTTTGATTATACATCAATGTACCTTTACACCACTTCCATTTGCAGTCTTCTGTTCAAAGTTCATCCTAATTGCTTTTTACCCCATCTGATTGCTGTACACATTTATAACAATTTCCTCTGTTTTCTCCTGTGTCTTCAAATCCTTACTGGTTCTTTTCACCTGTCAGCCAACATACAAATCAATACATCTAATTTTTCTCTGTAACAAACAAACAACCCTCAACCTGTTTTGAATCCCAGTTACTGCCTCACGTCTTTTTCTTTTACTTGCCTGTTTCCTGGGAAAGTAATCTACACCACCTCTATTCTCTTAATTACATCATAACAAGAGGTCAACTCATATTCAGAGAAGTGGACTGATCATTCTTCATTTGCCAAACAGGATCCAAGCAGCATGTTACGGAGTTTACAAAGACATGTTCTCCACCCTCCAGGAGTTTCTTTGAACATGATGGCTCATTTCATGGGTTCTGGAGTCTGAAGGTCTGGGTTCAAATCCCAGCTCCTCCACTTGCTAGCTTTGAAATCTTGGAAAAATATTCTTAACCTCTTAAAGCACTTTTTTTTCCCTTAAAGCACTTTTGAATCCACGTCTGTCCATTTAGAATCCAATCTGTAAATCCTTATCTTATGAATGGCAGAGAAAAGTGGTCACCATCAGTGTGCCAGGCCACTGAACTCAGTTTGCTGTGGCTTCTGATATTGCTGCTGTTGCTTTGTTTTCATGACATGCATCATAAATCTAGTAGCTACCCTATGACCTCACTTATTCTACAACTGCTGATTGAGAATGTACTGTGCATTTGGCACTTTTGTAGGCTCTGGGATAGAGTGATGAAAAAGACATATGAGTGCTCTCTTTTTATAGAAGTAGTGTTCTAGTCAAGGGAAAGAGATAACAAACTAATTAATAAATCAGTGCTGGTTAGATAAAGCAGAGTAATATGACAAGTGATTGAGTGGCACTGTTCGTTTGAATTGTTAAGGAACATCTCTTTGAAGTGAAAATTAGGCTCAGTCTCATGATAGGCAGAATAATGCCCCCTCCCCCAAGCTGGCCACCTCTGGATCCCTGCCATCTTTGAATATGTTACCTTATATGCCAAAAGAGATTTTGCAGATGTGGTTAAGTTAAGGCCTGGAGATGGGGAGATAACCCTGGGTTATCCAGGTAGGTCCAAACTAATCACCTGCGTCATTAATCTCAGAGAATCTTTGCCATCTGTGATCAGAGGGAGCTGTGACTATGGAAGAACGGTCAGTGAGACAAAGCGACGCTGGAGGAAGGTGGTCATGAAATGTGGGTGGGCTCTAGAAGCTGGAATAGGCAAGGAAACAGATTCTCCTCTACACCTCCAGGAAGGAACACTGTCCTTGTTGATGCCTTGATTTTACCCTAGTGAGACCAGCGTTGGACTTCTGACCTGCAGAACTGAAAGATAATACATTTGTGTTGTTGTAAGCCACTAAACTTGTGATAATTTGTTATGGCCACAATAGGAAACTAATACAATCCAAAGTGCTTCATTTGCCTAATTGTATCCAGGTACAAAGGTAAACGGACTCTTATAAACCCATATAAATAAGTATGTAGCCATGAAAAGAAATGAGCCTCAGCAGAATTATTTGTTTTTGAATTCTGAGACAGTGAGACTTCGATACCACTTAAATGTTTCATTTCAGTTTATAAATACATAGCCTACTAAACTGGTATTCCCAAGAGCCAGGAAGTGCAAATTTCCAATCCTGAGAACAAAAATGTCCCAATTTCCGATGGCCAAAGACCTGGTCCCGAGAGTCAGGGTGGGAAAACTCCAGGTCCGGCCACATTCTTTTCAAAAGTAGATATCATCACTAATGGAAGGGTTGCTTGCCCTGAAAGAAGGTTCTGGCAATATGTCACCTCTCAGGCCTCCTCTGCCGGTATCTCGAGGATGAGCTACAGAAGCACAGAGGGAGAATCAGGCGTCACTGTGCATGTCATCGTACATATCTGCTCTGGATCTTGGGACTGTCCTCAAGAGATCTTGAGCTCTAAACTACAGAGTTTCACCTACGGCTTCACCACGGCCTCACGTGGGGTCCATGTGAGACTAAGAAGGAGAAAAGACATCCATGAACATTAAAAAATAGTGCTAACTATATTCCAAACAAGAAACCATGATAAAAATTCCCTTGTTAGTTTATTACGTCCTGTGTAATGTATTAGTGTTCTTCTGTATCTCAAGGACAAGCAGTCTACTTCAAGAAGCATGTCTGCTTCTGGGCTAAAGAGTCCTGGAAATCCTGACTCTGTCCACCAGAACAGTCTGAAAGCTGTCTAAGTGATGTCAGCTCCAAAGCCTTTACCAAGAGCCTGTTGTTTGAAGTATAAAAAATTCAGATACCCTTTCTGCAAGGCTCTGAACTTGTTCTTTGTTGAAGACACAAATTCTATCCTGTTGCTTATAGCAGACTTTTTAGATAAGCATCATAGAAAAGCAGAAAGCTGTTTGATAATGAGACTGAATGACTGTGGTTAGTTTATGGTAACTATAAAAATAAAGGTGGTGAGTAAAATTCTATTGGAGTAGAATATATAACATTTTGTAAGAGATTAATTGGTATTTTTCTGGAGAAAAGGCATTGACATATTTCTAGGGCTGTTCCATAAAGTGTACAGTATCTGAAAAAAATATTAATAACATTTTACCTGCACTGACTTACTCCAAGAAAGGATGAACACCTGTTCCCATCTGACAGCTCTCCCCATGGAGTTTTCACAATAGTGTTGAGTTCATCAAGAACCATGCAGCTTACCAAACAATCCTAATTATTTCTACCATCGATATTTTTACAAGATGAAGGAAAAAGTCAGTGTGATTTTCAGGGGCCCTTTTAGAAATCTCAAAGAGGGTTTTAGGTGTGAAAGATGTCCTGATTTTCTTTTCCTAATTTTAGGACCTGATCTTGGGAAGACAAAATTAAATGTGTTAACACAGGAGATTTGGTGATTTGGTCATTTGATTGTGATAGGCTCAGGGGAATCTGAGAAACAGTAATTGGTTACCTATTTAATCCAAGTAAAATGAAAATGCAGTATTTTAAAATAAACACAGAAGGAAACATGACTGTAAGCAACTTTTATGTTTTTACAAGTGAGGATTTTTTTTTTTTTTTTTTTTAACACTCAAAGGCATGATAAAGTAAACACAATACCCATGCAATTATTGTGGTAAAATATAGAATCTCTGTTGTCTGGGTAGATTTCACAGATGATAAAGAACCACTTGTTACAGCCCCTTGTGAAAAGCTCCAAGAGCAATTTATCATTTTAACAGAGTAAGACAATTTAAATTCAGCTTTAATATAATATTTGACAGTAAATGATTCACTGGCTTTGAAAAATTTTAATAAACTCATTTGAACTAAGCCAATTTTGGCAAATTTTTAACACATTTTCTGACTTCTTTTCAGACTCAGTATTAGTGGGTATTACAAACCAAGGCAAATAAAAATTTCCTTTCTGAGAACCTTCTCCAACTCTCCATATCCACACCGTGCCTTTCACAATCCTTTTTCATATTCGGAAATAACCAGCATTTAAAAAGAAAACCACATTCTTTTTAATTTGATAAACTAAAATTCATTCAATTACTTTGCTGCCATATTCATACTTCTCTGTCACCATTGTCCTAGGTATAATTTCAATCACTTATATGAATTAACTCCTAACCAAAATTACTAACTCCTACTTCACAGAGGAAACTGAGAAGGAGCTAATTGCTGGTCTATGGTGGTGTGTTAAACCATGTGATGGTGAAATAGTCCAGGCTGTAGGAACACCACAAATAATGTCCCCAGGACAGGGATGTGTTTGGCATGTTTAGGGAGTGGCAAGAAACACATTCTCAATAAAGCACAGGATGGGTGTAAGGCAAATCTGAGAGAAGACATAAAACGCAGGGGGTCACAGATGCCAAGAAATCCATTCACAAACCTGCTAGGGATCGAACACTAGGGAAAGAAAATGAGATTTATTTTCTCTATAAAAACAGATTGATCATTGAACCTTAGAATGAGGATTTGTAGGCAGTAGATAGTGAGACACCACTAAAGCTTTTTGTTTGTTTGTTTGTTTGTTTTTTACAATTAAAGGATGAATTGTACTGTAGGGAGATAAATATGGCCAAGACAAGCAAGACCAGAGATGTTAGTTACATGAAAAGAACAATAGACTATCAATTGAAAGAAAGCTAGAAAATAATCTAGAGACTAAATAACACAGTGAACTCACAGGTGGATGAGAATTGTGGTTGATGGTACAGATGCAAGAGCATCCTTCTGTGAACTAGAGCAGATGTTTGTCACTATTGCAGGGTGGTGGGAATGTGGAGAAGCATGGGGAAAATACAATTAATGTAACATATGGACTATAGTTAACAGCAATACTGTAATATTCTTGCATCAATGCCAAAGATGTACCGTGTTAATAACAGGGGGGTATGGAAAAAATATGCCAAATGTATGCTATGGACCATAGTTAGTGATAATATTATTTGAAATCATCTGTAACAAATGTTCCACCATGGTGGTGTGTTGTTGAAAGGGTGTTGTATGGGAATTCTACACATGTGCATGATGGTTTTGTAAGTTCACAACTTCTATCATAAAAATATATTTTTTAAAAATAGGGTGGGTTGGGAAAATACAGCAAATATAAGATAGGGACTATAGTTAGTAGTAATATTTTGATGATATTCTTTCATAATTTGTAACAAATATTTCACATCAATGCAAGGTGTTGGTGGTGGGGTGATGTATGGGACTCCTGTATGATGTTATGCATGTTTATTTTGTAAATTCACAAATTTTACTATTGCAAAATACACTTATTGTTTATGTATGTTCATGTATGAATGATATACTTCAATAAAATTAAATCAAACAAGCAAACAAAAAAACCACATTAGACTAGAAGTATAGAGGCCCGAGTTTAAGTGTCAAATATGATTTACTAGCTGTTCAATATTAGGGAAATAGTTTATTTAAAGTTTTTCAAACTGTAGGATGCAAAGCATGAATTTAATTGGTCTTGATCACCAATTTAAAAAAATGAAGTAAAATACTATAATATAGAATGTATAAAGAATAGGTGAGTGATTTAGATGTAATATGGATAAGCACAGTCTTGTGAAACTTTTGTTTTAGGTATACTGTATAATATGTAGCTATATATGTATGTACCATATCACAAAATAAAATATATTTCTTACTTTGGGTTGTCATTTAAAAAGTTTGAAAGCCACTGACTTAACTTCTTTTAGTGTTTGTTTCTTCATTAGTGAAATAGAGATGATAAATTATTTTATTATTCTACCATGTGTTATTAAGTATAAAAAGGATAACTAAAAAGGATGTGCATAAAAACATTATATAAACTATAGAGGACAATTCAAATGCACAAGGGGTTATTATTATATCCCCACCACCACCGTCACCACCACCACACCTCCAGGTAAGATGTTATGATCTCTTGACTTCTAGGCTCGTGCTTCAGAAGGAAGGATAACTATTGAATGGTTGTGAGATCTTGAGTTCTTGTTTTTTTTATTTCTTCCATAAATCTCAATAAAGATTCTATTGCGATTTAGTGCGGGCTATTTATAAAAGCAAAGATGATTCTGATGTTTGAGGTGTGGGCAACACACACACACACACAAACACACACACACAAATCATCGAGGAAGGGATTTCTCTGGGGGATGGCTATTTACATACCTCAAATAGTCCTTATCATCCTACATTGTGATTATTTCTTTGCCCATCTTCTCCCTTTAGACTGTAAATCTCCTGAGGACTCGTTTGTCTTCAGATCCCAAGCATTTAACACAATGTGTGACATGGAGTAGGCAGTCAATAAATTGTAATATAATAAAAATAAATAAATAGAGCTATACTCCAGTTTTGTTCACATAGTATCCAGAGTGAGCTTTTAAAAATCTGGTCATGTCAATACTCTCCTTAAATTAATCCAAAGTTTCCCAATTGGGAGTTGGAAAGAAATCCTGAATTACGAAGCCTTACCTGCCCCAGGCCCTGCTCTCTCTCTCTCACCTGTGTTACAGGAAATTTCACGGTGTCCACAGGGACAAGTCGTATTTGTCTTCTTTCTCGCTCTCAAACCCACCGCAGCTGTTCTCTTAAATCGTTGTACTAATTGCGCTCCCCCCCCTTTCGTGACAGCTCCTACAATTATACTTACTCTTATTCTTTTTCCTTGCATCCAGAACATTCATCAGATGTGGTCATTGCCACAGCTTTATTTGCTAAGCACTCATTAGCAACAAATAAAACACCGGTGAAAGGATCCTCTTTTCCGTGACTGATTCACCTTTAACCTGCCACATGTTTGAAGCATTTCTCTTCTAAATCACCTCAAATAAACTAAGGGGAATGTTCCGAAGAATGTATTTTACAACCTTTACATATTTTTTCTTTCTCTTTACAGTCCCCTTGGTTTGTGTTTATTCCTACATGTTCATTACGTAAGAATACCTTTGTCAATAACATTTTCCCCTAATTTTTGTTTCTATATAACTTTGTGAAAGAATTATTTTTCATCTTTCGATAGATACACAGAAAAATAGAGTGTTAAGGGTTTCAGAGATCCTATTGGTTATCAAAATTTTAGGGGTCACAAACACTGATATATATATATATATTTTTTTTTTTTTTTTTTTTTTTTTAGGTACCAGGGCCTGGGATTGAACTCATATGTGGGAAGCCAGCACTCACTCACCCAGTGAGCCACATTGGCTCCCCTGAATTGGTTTTTTCACTTGCTTGCTTGTTGTTTGTTTTCTTGTTCTCAGGGAATACTGAGGACCGAACCTGGGACCTCCCCTGTGGGAAGCAGTGACTCAACTGCTTGAGCCACATCTGCTTCCCCCTATTAATATTTAAAGGTTCACTAATAGAAATCCATGCATTAACCCACTAGAGAACCATGGACCAAAGAATAAGAATCCTGCTTTAGTCCAACCCCTGACTTCCTAGATATTAATTTCTTCAGATGGAGGTTGGATGGCAGATTCCTCAGGGCATACTGGACGTTCTGGAGGCCTGTTCCTCAGGGCAAACCATTGCAAGTTTACTTAGCAAAGACTCAGCAGAATCTAAGGTTTCAATGTCCCCACTGCCATCATTATCAATCCATTCCAATTTTCAGGATCCCATTCCTTTTCAATCAATGCCCTACTTTAACAGCAAACACCCTGCAAGTTTGGGAATTTAGTTTACATTGTAATTCAGCCATTTGCACAATGAGACTCTGGGTCTGTTTTTCAGAAATCTCAGGTCTGTGGTTACATGAAATAAGATTTTCTTTCAGGGCACACATAGAAACTTTCGTGTCCTTTATGTGGTGCTTAAGTTGGGAATTTGAAGTCATCCCTTTCTTTTATATTTGTATCCATTGTATTTAGGAGTAACCAGCCAGCATCGTTATACCTTTTAATTCTGCAAACCTCTGTTAAGATGTCAAAAACACTCTCACCCAAAGTCTTGCATCTTATAAGCATTTGAGTAGGTGTATCCAGTGGTGATATTTTGCTTATCTCTATTGCCAACTCACACTATCTACTATCAGTGCTTTCTTGCCTGTTGAAAATAGAGTCATTAGTGCCCTTGAATATAATCAGGTTAGAGAACCAATTCCCCAAACCCTAGAACCTATTCAGAAATCTTATCCTTAAGACTCTGTTTTTCAAGAACCCCTCCTGGTACCAAAATGGTATTAGTCAGGATTCTCTAGGGAAACAGAACTGACAGGAGATATACACATAATGTAAAGATTATGAGATTTTAATAAGAATGGTCACTTGTGACTATGGGGATGGGCAAGTCCAAATTTATTAGGGCAGACTGCAAGCTGGGAACTCTCATGAAGGTTTTCAATGAATTCCCCAGGAAAAGCTGGCTGATTGAAGTAGAGATGGAAATTCTTCTGACTGTTGAAATCATCACCTCACCTTTTAAAGCTGTCAAATGATTGGGTGAGACTTCTCCCATTGTTGAAGGCAATTTCCTCAGTTGATTGTATATGTAATCAGCCTTAGTTGCAATCAACTTACTGATAATTTAAGTCCATGATGTAGCCTCACAGTAACAATCAGGCTAGTGCTTGTTTGACCAAATAACTGGACATGGTAACCTGGCCAAGTTAACCATCACAGTCCAACTCTTGTCAACTTGGCAGCCATGCACATCTCTTTAATCCATACTTAATCTCTGAATAAAGACAACAGCATTCGTATTTTCATCTAACATTACTCAACTGCCCTGCTTACAACCAGAAATGCACTAAACTTCCCCAGAATAGGGGCAAGTCTTTGCATAATATTCACTCTTAAACTTGATATCCTATAATGTAAATACTATGATGTGAAGTTAATACAAAGTATGTCATATGATAAGGGGATAAGGTAGGGAAGAAAACAGATATTTGTTACACACACACACACACACACACATATATATACTCATAACAAAACAAGGAAGAAATACTCATTACCATTACTGTCCTCATTTCTGTAATCAGTGACAAGGTCATAGTTCATATATATAACTACCTTCTTTCAGTACCCATTCCATGTTCCCTTTACTCTCAGCAAGCACCTCAGCAGGCCATGGCTCTTTGCCAGGTGGGATGACCCAAACCTTCATTCCTGAAATTTCTGTGCCATTGGTAGTCCTGCCTGGATTGGGTTGTTGCAAATTTACATTGATTTTAATGACAGGGCATAGTAGTACTAACAGACACCTTGGGGAGCTCCTGTATTCCAGGCAAACTGTTCTTTACCTCCATTGTGTAGTTGCAGTTCTATTTCCTCTTGGTAGTTAGGAGCAATATCCCCAGCCAGTACAGCAATTTCCTTATTTCCTTGTTGATTCAGACACATAAGGAGCCCAAAGTGGCCAGGTGGCAGTCTTAACTTCCAGTTCAATGCCATCACTGTTGTGTTCCCTGGTAGAGTTCTCCTCCTTTTGGAACTAAGGCCTCTAGACCAACAGAGTTTAAAGTTACAGGGACATGAAGCAAAAATTTTTCTGGTGAGTCATTAGGGGTAATAGTGAATTGTGAAACTCCCATTTCCAATCTTTAATTCCTAGACCCATGAATCCTAGGTGAGAGAGAAATAGCACCTTAGAGTGGACACACATTTAGAGCATACACAGTGTCCTGAAGAACATGTCCCAGCCCTACAAGGTATTGCCACATAGCTGCGGTTGAAATCGAGTCTTCAAAATGAGGCCATCCCATTGTTCTGTCCATCCAGCTGCTTCAGGATGATGGAGAACATGATAAGACCAGTGAAATTCATGAGCATGTGCCCATTCCCACACATCATTTGTTGTGAAGAGGATTCCTTGATCAGAAGAAACGCTGTGTGGAATACCATGACAGTGGGTAAGGCATTCCATAAGTCCACAGATGGTAGTTTTGGCAGAAGCATTATGTGCATGGAAGGCAAACCCACATCCAGAGTATGTGTCTATTCCAGTTAGAATAAAATACTGCCCATTCCATGAAGGAAGTGTTCCAATGTAATCAGCCTACCAGCAGGTAGCAAGCTAATTATCTTGGGGCATGGTGGCATACTGGGGACTGACTACTGGTCTCTGCTGCTGGCAGACTAGGTATTCAGCAGTGGTTGGAGCCAAGTAGGCCTTGGTGAGCGGAAGTCCATGTTGCTGAGCCCATGTATAACCTCCATACCTATCACCATAGCCACTTTGTTCATCAGCTTGTTATTAAAAGTATACATTTTTGGCAGTTTAACAGGTTCCTTCCTCAAGGGGACCCAGCCTTTCCTTCATTCAAGAGGCTCTGGGTCTGTAAACTGTCTCAAGTCTGGGAACTGAAAAAGAGGCTGTGACTCTCTGTTTTTGTAATTCAAGTTAGACTTTTTTAACCTGATCTAGAACGCTTCTGCCTATTCAAATCAGTTAAGCATTTAGTAGACTGCCCATCTATTTTACTTCTAGGTACTCTATGAACTACTAGCCAATGCCATAGGTCTCTGCATGTCAGACTATTTTGATTATTTCTTTTTGTCTGTGTACCATTATGGCACCCACATCCACCTAGTCTTTGGAAATAAAGTGCTGCCACTTGGTTTCTGCCAAGCAGGGATCGAATCATCCCTTTGTGTTTAGGGATCCAAGTCTCAAGACAGCAATTCCCACAGAAATATCTAACCTACAGATAAGAGCAACTACAGAGATTTTCAGGGATGATGGAGTTAGTCTCATAAAATTGTTCATCACAGCTCTGGTGAGAGGTGTCCTCTGGACATTCCTGGGGTGGGTGAGCAGGCCTTATATGATGTATCCGCTCTAGTAGTCCAATCTCTCTAAGCCTTTGGATCCCCTCATCTACATTATATGAGGGCAGTTCTGGCATTTCAACCTCAGGCAATGTTGTCCACCTTTTGGTCTATGTTTCAGCAAACCACCCACACGAACTGTTAGAGCCCTTTCTAACCCTTTGAGGTACAACACTAAATCCAGAATTTCTGCTTAGTGAGCCCATATCAATAAATTCAGCCTCACCCAATTTTATATTCCTTTCACTGTTATCCTAGACCTTTGGGGGTTTGTTGGGGCTTCAGTCTAGTTATAAGTCTGGAGAAAAGAGGGGTGGTGGAGGTGGGTCACAAGAAGAATTAAAGTGTCTTGCAAGCCAACTACCTCAGGGCATTCAGAGGAGTGAGGGCTGTTACCTCCGAGGAGGTAGTTATAGGTTTATCAGGCACAGCAGGATTAATCACTTTAGGTGCAAGTTAAATGGCAGATTCTTCAGGGCAGACTGGACTCTGGAGGCTGGCTCCTAAGGGCAGACTGGAGGTCTGGAGGTTGGTTACTCAGGGTAGACCATTACAGGTTTATCTGGCAAAGACTGGGCAGAATCTAGGGTTTCAATGTCCCTACTGCCATCATTATCAAGCCATACGTCCCCATCCCAATATTTAGTATCCCATTCCTTTCCAATCAATGTGAAGATACCCTGCAAGATTGGGAATTTAGTTTATGTCATAATTCAGCCACTTGCACAACGAGACTCTGGGTCTGGTTTTCAGAAATCTCAAGTTGGTGAAATAAGATTTTCTTTCAGAGCACACATACATACTTTCATGTTCTTCATGTGGAACTTAAGTTGGGAAATTGAAGCCTTTAGCTTATCCTTTTCCTTTACAACTGTATCCAGTGTATTTGGAAATCACAACAGATGAGGAAATGAATACTCGAGAAGTGAAGTTGGGACATGAACATACAACCAAAACTGTGAAAGTCAGTGTAGAACCAAGAACTTCAAACACTTAGACTCTCTACTACACAAAGCTACTTTGTAACCAGGTTGTTATTGTTCTAGTATCTAATCTGGGGTTTCTATGTGTCAAATGAGAATTCTACCACCAATACACACATTGTAAACTAATTTTTTATCAATGCATTCTCAGGATTTATGTGTTTGTTCCTGATAAGGATGGGATTATTTCTTATATCAATAATCCACAAAAGCTTCATTTTCATTGAGTCCTCTTAAGATTTATAAAGTGAATTTTTTTGCCCTTATCTCTAAAAAAACTATCCAACTATTTTTATCTGAGCTATTCATAATGCTGTAATTAAAATTTTAGTTTGGATTTATATGAAAATTTTCTTTTAAAATGCCTAGTAAAATCCATCATTGTTTGGATCCCTGTGAGACAAGGGTTTCCTGAGTCAAAGTTTCGAGTTTAAGTAGTTAATTTGGGAGGTGTTGCCAAGGGGCAGTAGTACAGGAGTGGAGTAGTAGAGGAAAGAGACAGGATAGGAAAGGAAACCAATAAAAGTTCCTTCATCAAGCTACTTACCTCTATGGGCAATTGTAGCTAAACCCTGCAGACAACTCTAGGAGACAGTTTAGCATATTTCAGAGCTATTCTCCCCCAGGGTGAAAGAGAGCTGTGGGAATTTATCCACTAACTTCTGTCATCGTTTGAAGGCTACTTTTGTAAGCATTTGTTCTTCTAGTACTTCCAGTTTATCTTGTGTGCACGCTGCACACAGCTGAACATAGCAAGAGTCTTAGGTGTTTATAGTAACAGTAAATGCTGAAGTTATATAGACATGGCACTGACTGTGTCTGCTAACTTTAATCTCTCATAGCCTTGTGATATATATGTCATAATCATCAATGCTTATATGACAAGTATAAACTGAGCTGCTCCATTGTCCGAGTTTGATACAATTAAAAAAAAAAAAAAAAGAAAATACTGGCTCCTCAACCCCACAAATTAGAAAATCTGTTTAAATATTCGCTAAGTTTCCAGTTCTGAGTAATATGAAGTAAGTACACACCAATGGGTTTCTTACAAGGAATGTAACTATAAACTCTGAACACATGTATGGAGCAGCTATTTGAAAAATTGGGGGAGTTAACAGTAGAAGACAGAATTTGGGGAAAATACCGTTGAACCTATTGTAGGTTGACAATATTTTGCCTCTAGTATCACCAACCTGAATGCAATTCAACCTTAAAACCAGAGAGGGCATTGGCGAAGGCAGAGTAGTTACAGGAAAAGCCCTTTAGTTGCAGATCGGGGGGTGGGGGGGGAGGGCGGTAAAGGGCATCTAATAGTGAGTGAGAGTACAGGAATCCTCCCCCCCCCCCTTTTTTTTCTTCTTCATTCTTTCAGACGCCAGCTCTGAAGTAATCCGGTGGCTGCAGTGGCAGAGGTCACAGTGGAGAATAGCAAGAACCAAAACTCTGGCGGAGGGGAAATTTACTCTCTCACTGATGGACTGTGATCCCACAGGAGCAGACAAACGCCCTTGGCTTTTTCATTTTTCTCCTTCGTGGTTATCTCACCAGTTGGTCCCAGAAATGGAAAGAGTAGAGAATGGACATAACAGAACAAGAAAATTAAAGCCCCAACTTTCTGGCTGGAGAACTTAAAAGGTGAACCTCAGAGAAACAAAAAGTTCTGAGGTGATCGCTGAAAGGGAAGCATTCAGGAAAGCGATACCATAAGGTTGTTTATGAACTCCGGTTAACTCTGACTTTGGTATTCAGAGAGCTGATCTTAGTCAGATAACGCCTTCAGAACCGAACTAGCAGGTAGACTACCACATACAAGGGACATATCCAAATAGTACTGCAAAGACTTTCAAAACGGAATTGACTTTCAAAACCCAGCCAACAGAAGGTAAGTTAGAATTGAAGGCTAACCTCGATTGCCTGATAAAGCAAAAATAGCAACACTTTTCCTAGGATTAAAAATGACCCAGAGGGAAGCGGCTGTGGCTCAATCAGTGGGGCTCCCGTTTGCCATATGGGAGGCCCTGGGTTCGGTTCCCGGGGCCTCCTGGTGAAGGCAAGCCTGCCTGCACGGCGTGGTTAGCTGACCCAGCGAGCACAAGCAGCAAGGGGGGGATAAATGAATAAATAAACAAAATCTTTAAAAAAAAAAAAAATGACCCAGAGATATAAAAAGGGACTGTGCATAGTAATAAAATTCAGTTCACTAAGACATAAAAGTCCTAAATGTGTATATACCTGACAACGGAGCATCAAGATACATGAAACAAAAGTTGACAGCACTGAAAGGGAAACTAGAGAAGGGTTTATTATAACATGTGATATTGGCAAAGGACTAGACATATATGTCAACGAAGACGAATAGAGTACAGAGGTAGACCCACAGGGGTATAGCCAGGTGAATTTTGACAAAGGTGTGAAGAATTTCAATGGAGAATCCATCGTCATTTCATCAAACAGTGTTGGAACAATTGGACATCTGCATGAACCTTAACCTAAATGTCACACATTATACAGAAATAACCTAAAATGGATCACAGATACCAATGTAAACTGTAAAACTAAACATTTTAAAGAAAATGCAGGAGAAAACTCTCATGGTGTGGTTCTGAAAGGAGTGCTGGGTTTAAGAATGTGAAGGAACTAGAGGTGTCTGATTGTTCAGTCTTCATCCAGCAGTTCCAGGCTGCGGGGATATAATAGCCAAGATCAAGTCCTGGGTCATTCTTCCTGGCAGGTTGTCCCGCCCCCAGATACATAGTGCTCCCTGCTCCCGATTCACCTTCCTCAAATATTGTTTTTGTTGTGTGCTTTCCTTTGCCTGTTACAGGGCCAGGAATGAATAAGTCCTTAATACATGTCCATTACATGGAAAAAGTGAATCCCTTCAAATGTCATTGACTCCAAATTGCCTACACACTATTTGCTAACTTCCTTAAATCAGAAAGTTTATTTCAGGTGAAACTCTCAGGTCAAAATAGGTTCAAACCATCTCATACTTTTCCATAATGATCTATCCTATTATGAAGATTTCAAAATGGTATTATAAGATCATGACTAATAAATACAATAAAATACAAATTATGCATACCACACTGTACTCTTTCTTAAAGTAGACTAATGTATTTTTTTCAAGATTGTTATCAGGAATGTCTAAAAAAAGAATTATTTAAGTTAAGACCAATCAATGAGTAATAAACTAAACTGACCAATCCTTCACAAATATCTTGCTTATTAACTGAGGTTTCTGCTACAAAACAATTTCATCTCAGATAATATTATTGATCATTTACTATGTGGCAGGCACATATTAAATGCTTTTTTGTGCATTTTCCCACTGATTGTACAAAGACCCCTGAGTCAGTGCGTATGGGTATAAAATGCAGGCTTTCAAATCAGAAGACCTAGGTTTGAGGTTCAAATATTTCATTTACAAATCCCTTAAGTTATTTACATCTTTGTTTCTCTCCCTGGAAAATGAAAATGCCAATGCCAAGTCCACTTACTTCACAAGGTTAACTAAAAATCAGACTGCATGTGTACAGCACTTACTAGCTGTTAAGGGATTTCACATATATTGTCTACTTCCAGCTCAATGCCTTTCCCACTATACCAAGTAGCCATTTTCATTTAAGAGAAAGTGGTCCTCAGTAAAGTGATTTCAGATTTTTCCATGTAGATTCTAAAAGGGTGGTTCTTTTATACCTGAAATGGTTTTGATTTTCAATCATGAAATTTCTTCAAAGAAAATTATCCTCTAGATCTTCTGTGAATGATTCCTTATACCCACTGGGAAGACAGTACAGAGTCCTGGTACCAGGACAAACAACATAAAGTTAAGAAAAATCATGTGGGTTAACATATCAAGTCATTTTTACAAAAAAACCCACAGCTATAGGGAAAATGAAGCCACATGCCACAGCTAAACGAGTTCTAACCTGAGTTCCACCCAAAAGGAGTAATTTTGCCTGAAGAGGGCAGCTTCTCTAGAGGACCAATTCCATAATGCCCTCTTATCAATTTGCATAGGTTAATAACTTTAAATACCTTCTTTACCAACACTAGGAAGTTCTGGACCCACTCAGGGTGCCTTACTGAACACAGATAACACATCGGATTGCAAATGCAGCTCATGTTGTGGTGATGCCAAGCAAAGACATTTGCAGCTAAACATCCATCTTGGGAAACTGATATGCATGGGAGATGCTCCTTTCAGGATTTATTGGTTGAGGAATAAGTGGAAATTGTGTTTGAGGAGGACTTGGGGCAAAATAATTCTGCTGTGTCAGGCTGGGTCCTATTTTGGCAACACCCGCAATGAAGGGGATTCTACACATATTGGGATGTTGACCCAGCAAGCATTCATGTGAAATGCACTCGTTGGAATTGAAATCATGTCTGAAGTCTCTCCACCAGGGATAAACCATAGCGTAGAGGCCTGACAAAGAGACACTGCTCACCGTGCCTTCCACGTAAAAGTAGCAGTGTCCCCTTGACATTCCCTCTGCTGTTTATATTTACCAAAGAGGATCTTATTTACTTTCACAAATCATCCCACTGGGTTTTCTTTTCTGCCTTACTGACATTTTACTGGGAAAAATCAAAAGTAGCAATTCCTAGGACTTTGTCATTTCCAAACAGGAACAGATCAGAGATCCTGTTCATCCTGCACCCTGAAGAACAGAACAAGTTGCATGGTGTCTGATTTTGAAATTTCAAGGAGGAAATGGAGGAAAAGAGAGTGATCAGACTTTAGGCTATGCAAAATGATTTAGTAAATAAATCAGCCTGAATCTAATAAAGCTCTTTTTGGCTACAATGAAGCAAATTTGCAAGCTGTTGGTTGTGTCTGTGAATTTGGTAAGGAGTTGCATAACACATCAGGTAGGCCAAAAAAGCACCAATAAATCAATCTTTGCTAAACATGAAATGAGACTTGGCAAAGTTGAAGAAGAAAAGGAAGAAGCTGAAATGTGTGCATGAAATTTCCACATTAAAAACTCATTGCTCTTGCCTGGGTCCTGATACAATTTGAAAGGAAACAGACAATTCTATAATTTTAGCAAAAATATTTATGGTACAGCACACAAGTTCATCAAAACATTCTCTCCCAAGTTCTTTCAAAAATCAGCGTTCTTCACTCCAGCAAAGGGACTGCTAAAATAAATTTATGTCTAGTGCATTTCAGAACATTCTTGATTCGGACTAAAAAAAAACCACAAGACACCCCTAGCCTGATCCTCTATCAAAGAACATTTTGGCCAACTGTCCTCATGGCCCCTTCTTACTTCTTTATACTGCACTTTAGAGGGTCCCATGCAATCTGACATGCATGGTCCATGGGATCAAGGTCAGTTGGCTAACTTTTAGAGAAAAATAGGGAATTTAAATCAAAGGCACTGAGTTTAAAATTTTGGCCCCAAGAAACCTCTGTAAGTCCTAGTGTTTAAGTATACAAAATTTGGAAAAATATATATAAAGTTATATGGATAATATATACAATAAATACCTAAAGAAAATTACTATTTATATTATAATAGGTTGCTTTGAAAATTGTATCAAAGGGAAAAAGTTATGGGAAAAGTTTCTCATTCATTCTTTCATTTGTTTTTTTATTCATTCACACATTTAGAAAGCATTTCTTGAGGGACTGTTTTGTTCCACCAGGGATATGATGATAAACATGAAGTCTCAGACCTCAAAGACCCACATATAAGAGGAAGCCAGATGAGACATCTGAGATCTATCAAGCAGTTTGGTAAGTGCTGGAATAGAAAGATGCAACATGGGGTGAGAGAGAACAGAAGTGGCCAAATTAGAGTTGGCCAGGCAAACTTGAACACTGTAAGGACAGTGTTTTTGTTTCAATTTATTGAAGTATATCACTCATAGATGACCATACATAAACAATAAGTGTATAGCAATAATTGTGAACTTACAAAACAAACATATATAACATCATACAGGACTCTCACACCTCAACCTACCACCAATACCTTGCATTGTTGTTAAACATTTTTAATGATTAAAGAACATCCTCAAAATATTGCTACTAACTAAAGTATTTCCCCCTAACCCACCCTATTATTATTATTTTTATATCATTTATACATGAACCTACATAAACAATAAGTGTATAGCAAAAGTTGTGAACTTACAAAGCAAACATTCATAACATCTTACAGGGGTCCCATACATCAACCCCCCACCAACACCTTGCATTGTCATGAGACATTTGTTACAAATTAGGAAAGAATATTGTCAAAATCTTATTACTAATGATAGTCCTTATCTTGCATTTGGTGTATTTTTCCCCCAACCCACCCTATTATTATTTTTTAAATATATTTTTATGACAGAAGTTGTAAACTTACAAAACAATCATTCATATGTGCAGAATTCCCAAACAACATCCCTCTATCAACACATCACACTCTGGTGGAACATTTGTTACAGATTATGAGATAATATCATCCGATTATTACCAGGTCCACAGTGTACACGGGACACACATTTTCTATACACTCCCATTATCAACACAGTACATCATTGGCATAGATGGAAGAATATTTCATTATTACTGTTAACCATAGTCCATAGGTCACTCCAGTTGTATTTTCCCATGTTTCTCCACATTCCCACCAACCCTGCAATAGTAATGTACATCTGCTCTAGCTTACAAAGGACACTCTTGCGTCTGTACCATCAACCACAATTCTCATCCACCTCTGGGTTTACTGTGCTATTCAGTCTCTAGATTATTCTCTAGCTTTCTGTTCAATTGGCATTTACATCCCTAGACTACCATTTTCAGCCACACCCCCATTTATAAACCAGCTGTTACTCACTGTAATGTGTTATCATTAACTCTGTACTTTTCCACACTTTTACAGTAAAGCTAATTAAAACTTCTGCATACATTAAACAACAGTCGTCCATCTCAGTCCTCTTCTTATCTCCTTTAAGAATCCATCACCTACCACCAGGTTGTGAAGATATTTTCCTATATTTTCTTCCTTTTATATTTAGGTTTCTGATTCATTTTGAGTTAATTTTTGTATAAGGTGTGACATAGGGGTCCTCTTTCCTTCTTTTGCTATGGATATCCACTTCTCTCATCACCATTTATTGAATGGACTATTCTGCCCGAGCTGGGTGGGTTTGACAGGCCAGTCAAAAATCACTCAACCATAGATGTGAGGGCCTATTTTTTTAACCATCATTTCAGTTCCATTGGTTTATGTGTCTGTCTTTATTCCAGTACCATGCTGTTTTTACCACTGCAGCTAGGTAATCTGACTTAAAGTCCAGAAATGAGAGACCTCCAACTCTGCGTTTCCTTTTTAAAATGTTTCTGGCTATTCAAGATCCCTTACCCTTCCAAATAAATTTGATAATCATGTTTTCCATTTATTTAAAAAATGCTGGTGGAATTCTTATTGGGATTTCATTGAATCTGTACATCAATTTGAGTAGAATTGACATCTTAATGATAATTAGTCTTCCAATCCATGAGCATGATTGTCCTTACAATTACATAGGTCTTTTTTAAAATTTCTTTTAACAATGAGTTGTAATTTTCTGAATACAATTGCTTTATATTGTTGGTTAAGTTTATTCCCAAATATTTGGGCTTTGTCTGCCATATTTTATTTTCACCCCTCTTTTGACACTTTTATTGATATAATCTTCAGTTCTAGACTCTCTTCCAGGCCTCTCTCTCATGTATTTTCTTTTCAGGCTGTAGCACACCCTTTAGTATTTTCTGAAAAGCAGGTCTCTTGATTACAAACTCTCTCAGTTTCTGTTTATTTGTGAATATCCTAAACTTGCCTTCATTTTTGAAAGACAGTCTTACTGGATATAAGATCCTTGGCTGGAAGTTTTTCTCTTGTAGCATCCTAAATATATTATACCACTGTCTTCTTGCACCTGCACCTGTGGTTTCTGGTGAGAAATCAGTACTTAATTTTATTGGTTATCTCTTATATGTTATGCATTATTTTTCTTTTGCTGCTCTTAGAATCCTCTTTGTCTTTGGCATTTGCCATTCTGATTAGTATGTGTCTCGGAGTTGGTCTATTTGGATTTTTTTGGATGGGAGTACATCATGCTTCTTGGAAATGGATATCTATGTCCTTCAATAGGGTTGGGAAATTTTCTACCATTATTTCTTTAAATATTCTCCCTCCCCTTTTCCTTTCTCTTCTCCTTCTAGGACACCCATGACACATATGTTTGCACATCTCTTGCTCTTGTTTAGTTCCCTGAGAACTTGTTCAAGTTTTCCCAACCTTTTCTTCATCTGTTCTTTTGTATGTTCACTTTCAGAGGCCATTTTTCAATCTCACCAATCCTTTCTTCTTTCTCCTCAAATCTATTATAATATGATTCCAGTGAATTTTTAATTTCATTTACTGCACCTTTCATTTCATAAGATCTGCTATTTTTCTATGTATGCTTTCAAATTCTTCTTTGTGCTCATCCATTTTCTTCTTAATGTCATTAATATCCTTAGCCATCTCATTGAATTTATTAAGGAGATTTGTTTGAACATCTATGATTAGTTGTCTCAACTCCTTTATGTCAACTGGAGGCTTATCTTGTTCCTTTAACTGGGCCATATCATCCTGTTTCTTGGTATGGATTGCAATTATTTTTTTGGTGTCTTGGCATCTGGCTTACTAGAGTATTTATTCTGGGTGCAGTTTTTCTCTTTAGTTTAGGGCTTCCTGCCCTTTCTCCCTTGTTGGTTGTATAGTAGGAGCCAAGGATGTAGTTGGTGCTATAAGCTGTGGAAGCTCAAGCTGCCCTCATTACCCCAAGGACCAATGACGCTTCTCCCAACTTTCTCCTTTGCCAGATGTAGGGACAGAGCCACAGCTGTGTGGAATAATCCAACTCATGCAAGCCTAGACTGTGGTTGTCCAGGGAGACTGATGAAACTTCACGCCCCTTTCTCCGCTGCCTGGAGCAGGGACGGAGCTGCAGGTGTGGGCAGCAATCTATGCAGTGCAGGTCCAAGATGACTGCAGTTGCCTTGGTAGACTTCCAATTATTCAGTCTGTGCCAGCCCAGTGTACCTGGAGAGGCTGGTGCAGAGCTCGCCAGCTTCCTCCCTGTTAGAAGTGGTGCTGAAGCCTAGGCTAGGGCTGCAGGCCAATCGATGAAAGAAACCGGTCTCTACAGTCACTGTGATTTTCAGTCTGCTTGGCCTCCTCTCATGTGAGCCATGGAATCAAAATGGCAGCTATAGGCCTTCTTCTGACTTGGACAGGCTCAAACTTAAGCTGTTCTTAGGGTTATACATTAGGCAGCCTAATTTACTAATCTGTAGCTGAAATCAGTGGCCAGCCATTTCTTCCTCTCCAGTTTTTGGGAAATAGAGCTTCCAATTCCTGCCACAGAATAGCTCCTGGGCTGGCTTGTGCTGCCAAAGTAGGATGATCACTGGCCTTCACGGCATGGCCTGTAGTTTCCCTGAGAGGCTGAGGCTGATGCAGCTCCCCTCAGCTTCCTCCCTGCCCGAGGTGGGCCTGGGGTTTAGGCTACAGCTGCAATCTGATCTGGATGGAAAGAAGCCGGTCCCTACCAGTACTGTGATTTTCAGTCAGCCTGGCTTCTCCTTGAGTCAGGCATGGAGTTAAGATGGCAGCTACCAGCCTCTTTCTGACCTGGACAGGTTCAAACTTCAGCTGAACTAATGATTTAGCTGAACTAATCATTAGCTGAAATTGGTACCCAACCATCTCTTCCTTCCCCGTTTTTGGGAAGTGGAGCTTCCAATTCCTGCCATGGAACAGGTCCTGAGGCGGCTTGTGCATCCAGTGGAAAATGGGCACCAGCCTTCGTGGTATGGAGTGCTCTACTTATGAATATTCTCAGCAGATGAGTAATCTCCTCCTTCCATTCTTTCAAGGATGTTGCAGGATGCACTTCTGGTCTCCTGGAGGACCCAAACAAGTGAATACCTCTGGGTGATCACCAACTGCCCTGCAGCAGGAGCTAATTCTAGGAACTCTTTACTCTGCCACCATCTTGCTGGTTGTCATAAGGAGAGTGTTCTAATTGCTAATTCTTAAAAATGGAAAAAGACCGATTTCCTTTATCAAAGGGGAAATGAAAATGAATACTTTTCCTTGGGCTTCTCTCAAAGTCTCACATTTTTGTTCCTCTCATTGGGAACATTCCTGGTCAATCTGCAGAAACAAAAAGAATAAAGGACTTTTGTGTATGTTGTGAACAGAGTCTAAGATGGCCCTTGACCATTTCCACCCTGGGTGCTCACACCCTGTGGATTCCCTTCCCCTTGAATGTGGATGGAAGCTGTGAATTGCTTCTAATGACTAGAACATGGAAAAGGTGATAGGGCATCACTTCCGTAGTTACATTTCATACGACTGTAAACTGTCATGCTGTAAGACCCTCTTCATTGCTAGCTTTGGCAAAGCAAACTGCTATGTTGTAAGCCACCCTACAAGGAGGCCCAGATGGCAAGGAAGTGAGCATGGCTTCCAGCTGATAGCCTGCAAGAAACCAGTCCAACGGGCCTCTGAGAAATGAATTCAACCGACAACCAATGTTCATGGAAACACATCCTCCTGCACTTGGGTCTTGAGATTACAATGCAGCCCTGGCTAACACTTTAAATACAGCCTTTTGAGATCCTCAAGTGGAGGACACAGCTAAGCCATGCTTGGATCCATAGAAACAGTGACATAATGTGTGTTGGTTTACACCATTAAGTTTGTGATAAGTTGTTATGCCAAAATAGATAACTAATACAGTATAAGACATGAAAAAGAGGAAATTAAATATATAGATTCTATGCTATGTAAAAGTTGTTCGATTTACCAAAAACAAAACAATTTAAGTACAAATTGTTTTGGGGGAAATGCATATATTTTAAAGAGAGCTACGTAAGCTGTTAGAGACACTAGAATTGTTAGTGTTCTAAACAGAGGATGAATACTTTGCTCAGATCCTCTGAGCACATTCTGGCCTAGGAGTATATATAACACCTTCTTTCTACCTGACAAGTCCCAGGTGCCTACAGATGGCACGTCATGTCCCCCAACGCTCTCTATCTCCTTTTGCAAAATACATTTCTGAATGCAAAGCCCAGCTTTTCACTAGCAACACCTGAGAAATAAGAAAGCAACCTACAGCCAAAGCAAGTTGTGACTTTAAGTTACATGGATCCTCTAGAATCTTAACTCCCTTGTTTTTGCAAGATATTGCTAAATAGAAAGGAACCTCGAAACAGGTGGCTGGCAAACCTGTTTTGAAAAAGGTCAGATAGGAAATATTTTAGGCTTTGCAGACCACGTGGTCTCTGTTGTAATGACTCAACTCTGCTGTTGTAGCAGAAAAGTAGTCAGAGATAATATGTAAATAAATTAACATGGCAGTGTTCCAAAAATAATATTCATGGACATCGATATTAATTTCATATAATTTCCACGTGTTATGAAGTGTTATTCTATTAATTTTTTTTCAACCAATTGAACTTGAAAAGGTATTCTTTGGTCAGGGGACATACAAAAACAGGAAGTGGGCTAGGGTTGACCCTCAGGCCATAGTTTGCTGAGCCCTGCTCAAATGATTAATTCCCAAGTTTGGTGTATGGTAATCCCAGTGGTTTCTAATGATCACAACATTTTCAAATTTCAATTAATTTAATTCACATTTAATAAAATGTTAGCTTAGAAGAAATAAGAAGGACTGGCTGATTCATAGAGGAGGCAAGGGAAGAAGAAAGGGAGGTATTGGGGAGGTAGGTAGAAATCCCATATCAAACAAACACTCAATCGGATATTGCACTCTAAAAGGAAATGGACTTTTTTTTTGTGCCCCCTGAGATGGCTCACTTGTCTGTTTGCTTGTTGTTTTTGTTCATTTGTGCTCATTGTCTGCTCATTGTTTTGCTCATTGTCTGCTGATTGTCTTTTTAATTTGTAATCCCCAAACCTGAAGAGAAACACTAGATTTTTAGATAGAAAATCTATACCATTATGATAATGTTGTCAGGGCAGGGATTGGCTGATTCTCTTTTTAGTGTATTTGTTCCCAGGAGTGCAGGCAAGTTTGCACTGTCTTCCTTTATAGAAATGATAATTAAATGATGTTCATGAAATAGTACCAATGTTTTATTTTTTTAAAGATAACATTTAAAGAAGCAAAATTAGAGAAAAATAAGTCACAGAGATGAAAAACTCTCTGGATACCTCCTTTTCTTTTCTTTTGATTCTGTGCAAATGTGCAATCAAGCCATGGATGCATCCCCAAAAGAGAGTGGACAAAAATGGTAGAGACTAAACTCTCATTAGGGAACAACCAGAGTCAGGAAGCCATTCAAATGTTTACTCTAAATCCTTGCCACTGTAGTAATTTTTGACTGTCACTGTATACAGAGACATCAGCTAATGCCACAAATGCAAATAGGAAGAATCTTTGTCCTTCCTGAGTTGAAGGTTGCATGTGGCATACTCTACAGAAATTATTTTTGTCTTCTTCCATGAGCTGAAGACCTGGCTTAGAAGCAGGATACTGGTATAAAATTACAGATCCTTAAATAAACCTGAAAGGGACTTAAGAGTGCTTAACTAGGGGATCACTAATCTTGGAAATAGCAGTCTAGAAAGTCCTAGTGATTGGCTGCAAGTTGCTTAGCTAGTTAGTAGCTATGTTAATTGGATAAAGACTATTGTTTTTTGTGTGTTTCTGATTCCAAAAGTGGATCAGATTTCCCTTACTCTACTCAAATGGGCCTTTTTGTAGAATAAACAGAAGGTCATGGTAAGAATAAAACAAAAGAAAGGATTAATGCTTCATCTCTTGTTCCCTTGATCCAGGAAAAGAAATGACCCTGAATTCAGAAGGATTAGGATTTCTTTGTCTCCCTGCTTTAAGGCAGATGGGCATACACTGGGAGGGAAGAAGGAGGGTGAGACTTGTTCTGCAAGCCCATGGGTCCCTTAGACGAATAGCCGTACCAAGGGCGGGTCTCATCAGGTGCAACATCAATAGCAAGAAACAGGTGTGGGTCCTGCCATCTCAGGCTGCCCTGGGGAGAGAGGTTCACACGGTTTTTCTTCTGTAAGCCTTGATCAGTGTAGTTACAATCCCTATGCAGAGATGTAAACAAGAAGATCTAAACTACTAGAGGTCCAGTTGGGCCACAAATCTTTTAAAAGCATATCGTCAAATATATTCACACTCAGTTTCAGACGCAGCTTTTCCCCCAAATCAAACTCTTTCATTATATTGTATTTGCAAAAGGCTGCTTTCTATTAAGTCCTATAGGTGTCAACTGATTTTGAAGGCACTTTGGTGAACAAAAGAAAGGAGAGTTTCTCCACAAAATGCATGTTCAGGCCCCAGCCCCTCATCCGGTCGGTGCGAAATCGTTTGTAAATAGGACCTCTGAGGATGCTATTAGTTGATGTGTGCCAAAACTGAAAGAGAGTGGGTCTTAATTTAATATGGCGGAAGTGCTTATAGGCAAAGGAAATTGGACAAAGAAAGTGCAGTCATGGGAAGAGCGAAATCTGGGAGTCAGAGGAGCAAAGAGAAGACATTGCCATGCGCATTGTCCTGTGATAGAAAAGCCAGCAACCCCAAAGATTGCCAGCCAGCCAGAAGACATGAAACCTGAGCGAAAGCAAGGCTTCTAGCCTCTGAAACTGTGAGCAAAGAAATTCCAGATGTTAAGCCAACCCATTTACGGCATTTGTCTTAGCAGCCAGAAAACTAACACAGCCATAAATCGGGAAACTCCTAATTTTATATTAGTGAAGCTAGGCAGTATTTTCCTGACTCCCAATTAAGTGATCTTTCCAGAATGCCAAGAGTTAAGTCCAGCCTTACATATTTTAAGTGTGCTAAAGCATTTATCCTCACGGTTGACATTCATTCTTTCATCCATTCTCTGTCTTATTCCCTAACATCTGATGAATTTACAAAATCATGGACAATAAAAAAATAAAATAAACAAATACTAGGAGGAATCAGTATGAAAAGGCAAAGGGTAATATTAACTCATATCCAAATGGATACCGTATGGTTTTGTATTAATGCTGGACATGGGCCACAGATTTGGTTCTAGACCTTCTAGTAGTTCTTTGATAATCAACATATAATGATTGTATGAATGTGTGTGAGACTGTGTGTGTATATGAGTGAGTGTATATGAGTACACATTTGCATTTCCATGTGAGTGTGCATTTACATATGTGTACATGAGTACATGTATGTGCATACGTGTGCATATATGTGTGAGTGTATTGTGCATGACAGAGTGTACGTGTGAGTGCATATGAATAGGTATAATTATGTGTGTGTGTGTGTGATGTTCCTGAAAAACACAATTTTTCCTGCTATTGATTTGCCTAAATACACTATTCAATGAGAAGGAAAGTTGTCCATGCTATACAAAACAAATCATTTAAAAATATTAGATTTCAATGATGAATTCTTTCCTTACAGAACTCAATTTACCTTCTGGATGTAGATGCTCTAGCTAAGGTTAAAGTGAGCCTGGAATCTCTGAGCACACATTGGCCACAGCTGGTTGGCTCTGAGAAGATATGAATCAGAAGTTTGACGAGCACTTGAGGGTATCTAGGAGGATGTGACCTTTCTTACAAATCATTCCCATGCCGGTTAGGGCACAGAGATCATTTCAGCGGTACGGAAGACAAAGATCACAGGGGTTGGGATCACTATGTATCTTGTTGTTGAGAGCCTCAATTTCCTCACCCCTAAAATGGGAGAATTGAAAGCTATGTTCCCTTTCAGACACAATCTGCTATGGTTCTCAATTGCCTCTGTTTTAGAAAACAAACCCAGGACTTTGTAACTTGAAATCTGAGTCTTGTTTTGTCTCTCTTTTTACTGAGAAGTTTAATAGGCAGTGGAATAACAATAACAGTGATGAAAATAGCAATAGTAATAGATACCATTGTTGAGTACTGCTGTGTACCTCGCATTATGCTAGCCCCTGCACCTAAAAATATCTCATTTAACTCTCATATCAACTCTGCAAAACAGTTATATTGTGTTCCTCCAAAGAAAGGAATAGGTTATATAACTGATCAAGTTCACCCAACTAGTATATGATTTGAATTCAAGATTAAATCAAGAACTCTAACTGGGAGTTTGTTCGTTTGAAACAACTTTTGGTCACAGACGGCCAGGAGGAGGTTAGACTGCAGCAGAGAGATAAAGAATTCTGCGCGTATGTGATTGTGCACGTGAATGTGAGACTGTTGGGGGGAATAGGGGTTAACCATGCTATTATAGAAAGAACACTGAACAGCCTGAGAAAGCAGAGGTCACGAATCACTTCAAAATGATAGTTTGCTACCATGCTAGGCAGAGATACAGAGAACCAAAAGTTAGAAGTGCCAAGTCCCGTGCTGTGGAAGAGTGGAAACTAAGAAATGCCTTGGTGAGAGCAGAGCAGGCGTTCAAATTTCTCACTTTTTTGCACGTCTGCCTTTGCTTTGATAAGAGTAATTTAGTTTTATCTCACACTTCTTGTAAGGGAAGGGATGTGAAAATGGAAGCTAATGAGTGAAAGGTGAAATAAAACGATCCATTTTAGATGGTATTACAAGAGCAAAACAGAAATAACTGATAATCATTGTAAATAGTGATGGTGGCCACAAGAATGCACTTGAGATTTGGAAACATTTGTTTTCCCTTGTATGAGGAAGATAGGAAGGTTACCTAAATCTTCAGCTTATATTCATTTATATTCATCATTTCCTCCTAATTCCCAAGAAATATACTTGCATTCTAACCCATGTGCAATGTGTTTACATGAACGCACACACATAGCACTAGGCTTTCTGAACGTCTCCAGAAATCCTGTCTGCAGCATAGTTAAAATGTTTGCCTCATTGCGCCAATCTGCCTTTCTCCTCCACAATCTCTTTGGGAATATTTATCTTTTATGAGTTACAAAAAAGATTCTTGGCCTTAGAGGAAACACAGATGAACAAATTAACCCCTGTGGGATGATGCTGGCAGCTTCTGGTCACGCTGCTTACTTAGACTCATCTTTCCATCTCTTCCTCATAGCCCTATGTATAGGATGTGGTCTAAGGAGAAAATCATCATTAGTTGAATATTTACTAAGCAACCCAGAGCTCAATGCTACTCTTTCCTTTTTCCTTATTTCGGCATTAAGAGATGACGATTGAGAGACTTCTTACGTGGTATTTGGTACTCACTGTGTACTTTAAAATGTTCATCCATGCGTGCTGGCATTGATTCTGTTGTCTTTGTTTATTGGTTTGAATATGTACCACATATTTTAAATTACAAGTGTGGTTGTTTAAGAAGTAAGTCAGAGTGAATTCTTTTAGGCTAGATAGATCACTCCTGTCTGACTCTATCATGGTAAAGATGCTTTCTAAAATCGGCATCCATATAGTGACAATTCTTCATACATGCTAATAGAAATGGAAAGGTCACCAAAATGATGGTGCAAAACCTCCTTTAAACACAGACCTCTCTGGCAAGAATTCAGCACCTGATGGAAATTCAGATTTACCAATCCCCGACTGAGGAGGTAATGTTTATGGAGTTGGGAGGGACCTCGAGAGAACACGATCTGATTCTCTGCCTGAACGCCTAAGATCAGATGGTTACGGGAAGGAGCAGTATTCAAGTTAATAACAACTGGCAGGACATGGGCACCAACCAATCAGAAAGGAAACTGGTATTCACTCTGCACAGGAGCCTGGAGGGCCCACGCTCTTCCAGATGCTACTACTGTTGTTGCTGGATAATGGGGAGACGGAGGTGAGCCAGTGGCAGGGCCGGGATAGCTGGGGTTTGGAGTAGTTATAGTCTCAACCGGGGCCCAGGAAAGCAGCTATTTTCCAATCAGTCTGGAAGTAGTTCATTGTTCTAGCAAGCAGTATGGAACTTCCAAGGCAAAACCACCTAACTATCAGGAACAGCTACATACACTTTCTTAGGATGAGTCGTCCCTTTATAGAGTGCTTCTCATCTAACACGAAGCTCTTCAGTGTACCCTGAAATCTCTCTGGCATTTATTTGAAGAGAGTAATTGCTTTCCATTTACCTTCATTTTCCAAATAATGCTGGGGGACCAAAAAATGCTTGCGCTCTGGCATGAGGTGGATGTGAGTTGAATCAGTGGGACCAGCCATGTGTCTTAGCACACTATTTAATGACTCAGAGCATCTATTTCCTTACCTGTACAAATGGCTTCTAGTGGGAATTAAATGAGATGGCTCTTTTTAGCACGAAGTAGGTGTCCCATAAGTGTTTCTTATTATTTATTCATCGTTTAGATACACCTGTGTCATACTGGAAGTCTCTATCCCCAGGTCTTATCTCTGTGGCTGGATAACAAGCAGACTGTTAGAGGGAACACGTTTAAAGCGTTTCGTCTTCATTTCTGCCACAGCACCTAGAAGTGCCATGTATGTGGTTAATACTCAATAAACAGTCCCTGAGTGAACAAGCAACCCCAATGTCATTCGCTCCTATTCTTAGGGCTTACTTTCTATCCCTTTCATCGCTGTTCCTTTTTCTTGGATGCATTCCAGTTTCTCCACATCCTTAAAATGTAAGATTGGTAACGCACTGTCCAGAGACACACATGTAAAGAATAAAACTGTGTCAATGGAATTTATCTTAATATTTTCAAGATTCAACTGGGTTAACGGAGGCTTCATGCCCCTTTCTGATTTACACTAAATATGCATTTCAAATGTCGCCCCGTGAATTCCACACACCCTCTCTCATCCAACAACAACTTTATATTCTGAAGTTCCTGAAGAAAAGTGTCAAACTACTTCGCTCATTCCTTACATATTCACACTGAGAGGTAGCATAGCACAGGGGTTCTTAACAAGGGGTCCGTGAACTTGAATTGACATTCAAAGAAAATATTATTCTTGTGGGGATGTGTTGATGTGGGTGTGATGTATTTATTAAATAATACACGGCATAGTGTGGGCTTAGTAAGGGGCCCGTGGTTTTCACCTGACTGGCAAAGGGGACCATGGAACAAAAAAGGTGAAGAACCCCGGGCCTAGCATGCCATTTAAGGGGACTAAGTACCATGGCTATGCATGGGTGCAAATCTGCGTTCTTCCATTTCTTGTTTTATGACTTATAGCAAAGGTGTAAAATAAGGCTAATAACAGCAACTATCTTATAGGGTAAGTGGAAGGTTTAATTAGTTAATGGAGGTAAAGAACCTAAAAGAGTAACCGGCAAACAATTCGTACTCAGGAAAAGTTAGCTGTAGTTATCACATACAACCACTCTTCCTTGCCTTCCAGTTTAAATAAATGATGTATATGTCCTATAGTTAAATCTAAACAGTCACATTATGTGGGGGAATTTCTGACAAAGAAACATTAACAAGGATATTTAATGTAGCACTGTTTGTAATAGTGAAAACTGAACACAAACTAAATGTCCATTAATTACTAGGGGGATGACTTAGAGTATATCTATAGATTATGATACAACCATTTAAAAAAAAATAAATTTTCTAAGATGTGTCACTAGAAATATGAAAGCAAGTTGGAGATTAATATATCACATGGGTAAAAATATTAAAAATACAAAATATTTACATAATATACATAATAGCTGTACATAAATATGTATGAAACAGTCTGAAAAGATCCATACCACACTAAAAATAGTGGTAATTTTGGGGAAGGGCAGTGGAATTGTGCTCAGTAAAATATTTTTGTGTTTTATTTTCTTTCTCTATAACTGTATTTTAAAAAGTTAAAATGCAAAATTTATTCATTGTATAAGGATGAATGAAGTTAATATTAGAAAGCTGATTTAGGTAGTCTGGTTTAGTGGCTTTGGAAGCAAGTATACATATATTTTATTATATAT
Source organism: Tolypeutes matacus (assembly GCA_026826555.1). Classification (NCBI taxonomy): domain Eukaryota; kingdom Metazoa; phylum Chordata; class Mammalia; order Cingulata; family Chlamyphoridae; genus Tolypeutes; species Tolypeutes matacus. The sequence continues at coordinate 11,135,103 of JAKSZT010054478.1, forward strand.
ATTACATTGAACTCTCTTTCTGTCTAGAATTGAGGGAAACATCATGAAACAAAGTAATTGACTGAGTCAACAGGGCTATTGATATCAATTGGTCTGAGTCAATGGCAATCTTTATTAACCGTATGCATGTACATAAGTCTATAGCATGTTTTCAGATCAGTATTTGAAAGACCGTGATTTAAAGTTGCTTTTACAACTCGGGCACCTGCAATTTATGGAATAAAATATGCCTGAGTTAAATAGACCACAGGAAATCAACTTTGTAGCAGACCTAATTAATTCTTTTCTGTGGTTCACCGGGTTTTACTGTCTTTAGAATCAAGGTTGTTTTTATTTTTATTTTTTAAGCCTCTAGGACCCCATTTCTCAATGGAAAACTTCTCCAAATCCAAAACAAAAATGTCACTATATTTTTGTGCTTGGGAAACTGTGACAGTATTACCTTACTGATTTTTTTTCCTCAATTTTATTTTTGGAAGGAGCTGTATAAACATGCCCTGTTGTTGGTAACAAGTGTTCTAAGGCCAGCAGAGTGTTTATGAACAAGTACTGAATTTGTGCCCCACCGGCTGCATTGTCTTTCTCACACTGATAGATTGTAATCTCCTTTGTGGACAGGAACTTTGGCCTTTGTTGTACTGAAAATTCTCACAAACTCCGACAAGGAAATGGGAGCCACAGCAATATGCCAGCATCCTTTGGTTAAAAAAAAACAGGACTTCTAGAACCTTGCTGAGGACCTAGCTGAGCATTGCCCCATCAAAACACGAGACTGAAGACGGGTCGTACCTCACTGCCCTATGGTTGTCTGTTCATGCTGAGTGTACCTACTGCTCCCTCGGGCTCTGGGCTGGCACCGTTAGCCCCGGGGATGGTGCACTCTGCGGCTTGAGGTTGGGAATGGGGCTCTGCCACTGGAGAGCTCCAGGCATATCATTTCTTCCCTGGGAGATGGTGGAAGAGTGCAAACAGGATGCACAAACAGACGTGGATTCAAATCCCAGCAAATTTATCACATGTATAAATTTGGACAAGTTCTTTTAATCACTTTGAACTTTAGTTGTCTTATCTGTAAAATGGGGTCAATAACAATTTCCTCAGGTTTATTATAAGCCTTTGAAATAATATGTTTAAGAAGGACCTGGTGTGTATAGATGCTGTGCTTTTATTTTCTCATTTGTGAAGTAGGGACTGTAAAAGTGTTGCTAAATTAAAGGAGTTTCATCAGTGTGATTGTGTTTTGATAAGGTAACGTTACTATACACCTGACAAATATTGTGTTGATGTTTAACATGAGAATGTTGTGACATTCTGCTTCATCAGCCCACAGCTCTACTTCCTCAATGTTTGAGTGCCCATTAAAGCTAAAGGGCATGGCTCTCGTTGGAATTGTGTTTGTAACTCTGGTTTATCAGGTTATTGTTGCATTGTTGCAAATGGCACCACTGATTTACCTAAATCCATCTCAGAACTAGATTGATTTATTCCCTGTAGCAGGAATTAAATACCTACTGCAAACCAGGCATGCAGCTAGGTGCCAGGGTGCCAAAAAGGAATAAGATCTGCCATTTGACATCTTGTAGTTCACAATCTAGTATAGAGGTGGGGAACAGAGAAGCAACAATGGAAGGAAGGAAGGAAGGAAGGAAGGAAGGAAGGAAGGAAGGAAGGAAGGAAGGAAGGAAGGAAGGAAG
>JAKSZT010054478.1:11136806-11554150 GCA_026826555.1 Tolypeutes matacus
AAGGAAGGAAGGAAGGAAGGAAGGAAGGAAGGAAGGAAGGAAGGAAGAAGGGAAAGAAAGAAAGAAAAGGGCAATAAGGCCAGGGGTCATGATGCATCATAAAGATCCTTGGGAACAGAATTGAAAGCAAACAGTTTATCAGCTGAGTCTTTTACCCAACTTGATCTAAATGTAGAAGAAAAACATTTGGCTTGGGATACAAGAATCCCAAACCCTCTTCTCACCCTAACTAGTTCATTGTATTTCCCACCTTTTTCCAATCTACATCTCTCTGCCTTCATTCTACGCAAACGGTGTGAAGGACACCTAGCTTCTTAACAATAGCCACAATGGCAGTAATTTCTTTAATGAAATGAACTTTGTTCCAGTTTCAAAATCAAAATGCATTCATCCTTGTAGACCATGATTGTATCTCCAGGCTATAGTCATCTCTATTTTCTATGATGTCCAATTGTTTCTAGATTAAAATGATCTCATTTAGCACTTAATGGTTCCCAAATATGTTATAGCTTGCTATCTCTTGTCTTAATTAATAGTTCCATTTTAATGTTTATGGAACTTTTACTATAAGTTGCCTCAAGTACACTTTTTAAAAGTACCAGATTCTTAGACTGTAAGAATAGGATTATGCCTCTCCCATTTCCCCTTCCCCTTTCCCTCTGCCTCTACTGCCCCCGACCCACCCTGAATCCCACAGTGCTAGACCCAAGATAGCTATTGAGGAATGTGTGGCTGAATTTGCTTCTTTGCTTTCAGGAAGCTCATTGGATTATTGGAGACTAGATGAAATATCTTCCATATTTGTCTTATATAATAACAGGAAAAGTTTTCATTAATATTACCATTAAATGATGAGCGTTAGTAAAATGAGTACATTTAACACATCATGACTCTATTTTCACATTTCTCATCAGCAATTCTTAGAAGTGCAAAACATTTGGCAGAGAAAAGAAAACTAAAGTAATTGTTTCAAGTGAACTATGCAGTCCACAATGGTGGCTCTATATAGGTTTATTTTTTTAAAAGTTTTCTGCTTCATAAACCTCTTCATCTATTTCTCCCAGCTTGTGGAGCTCTTCTATTCTCATTTCTCACTGTTGTGTGGGAGAACAGCCAACTGTGTTGAGCATGAATCAGTTACTAAAATAAGTGGCAAGATAACTGGAACATGCCATTTGACATTCAAGTTCATGTTCTCCCATTCCTATTCCATCTCTCTTTCCTTGCAACCTCTGCCTCTCTCTTTTAAGGATATGTTCAATAAACAAACAAAAAAACAGAATGCATCACCAAAAAATGCACTCAACGAATGCATCCCTCTAGGATTTCTAGAAACACACTTTTGTGAAAAGCAGGATAATATTCATCTTTGTTGTAGCATAAAAATTTGCAACATAAACACACTTTGTAATTTTGCTCTCTCCATTTTAGGTGACGTTTCTGTCACCGTTCTTGTCAGAATGTTGCTGAAATTTGGAGGCAAAACACATACGTTTTATTTAGTCTCTTTGTCATGGTATAAAATATACACTCTTTTACATTATCTAAATCACTTAAACTGCCTGAAACAGACAATAAATGTTCTGAGGTATGATTGTTTTCTTTATTGTAAGCCATTTAAAATTCTTTTGTGGACTAGCTTGAGTAAAAATTTCTCTTTTGGCGGTCTCCAAAAGTGCCAAAAAGGAATATACTTTTTGGCAAGGACAGAGATGCTACATATTTAGGATTTGGTTTCAAGGTCTATTCATCCCTGTAGTGGAAGGTTCTTCCTTGTGCCTCTCTGAACTTTTTATGGCTATAGCTTAAGAGATGTAAGTTTGGAGTGAGGAGGCTGATCTGATTCAGGGCTTTCCTACTGCTTCTGCCAGTTGGGGAGGAGGATGGCAAATATTACAGAATATGTTGGGGACAATGGTTGTCCAAACCAAAGGGGGTTCTGGTGAATCTAATGCTTCTCCATTTGCAGATTCAGCCCAGTTGTAATAAAGCTGCACAAATAGCCAGAAAGAAAAGAGAGAGAGAGAGAGAGAGAGAGAGAGAGAGAGAGAGATGTAATGAATGACTCCTCCTGGAAATAAGAATACCTAGGAAAGGATGACAGCTTGTGACCTTTAACATCATAAACTATTAGGCCCCTTGGACATATCTGTTCCTAAAATTAGAGAAAGGTGAATTTTACAATCCAGGACACATGGAGGTTTGTTCTTGTTCTCCCTAATCTGATGGATTAAAGGGGGGGGGGGTGTAGAATGGACCAGCAATTCACCAAACATAGGCAAAGAAAGGTATGATTCCTTGTAGTTTAGCTTTTCTTTGCTTATATAAACAAAGGATTGGTGAGAGTCTTTCATGCTGGTGTAGACAAAATAAATGTATCAGAGAAAATAGAATCCAAAAGACTATTGGATTGGCTTCATTCTGAAAACAAACTGTAGGTGTATTTAAAACAAATCACGGTAAAGTCTCTGCATTGCTGTAACCGGGATACTCCTCTGGAAGTTGTAATCATCTTTCCAATTACTATATGACCCCAGATTTTTGGTCAATGCTGTCAATTTGCCAAACAGTTGGTAGGGGTCTGTAATTCAATAAGTGTTTTGTTTTCAATTGTACTTCACAAATTAAACCACAGCAACAACCCAGATCAACAAGATCTGCTTAGATAGACATAGGAAAAGTCAATTCGTATTCCTTTCTCTGGAGCCAGTGGACAATTAGAGTAAAGTTTGGGGGTGGAGAGGGGAGCAGTGGGATGCTGTGACTATTTTGTGGGGGATAAGACATTGAGGACGGAAATTTCAAGTTCCTATGAATCAATTTAACTAAAGTGTGTTACTCTACAAAGAGATGGTTTGAGTCTATTAAGCTGTAAGAATCCAGAGATGGTGTTATTGTCCAAGATTATTATCCAAGGTTGGTGTTATCATTATCATATATTCACCACAGCACCTCACAAAATATCTTTCCTAAAGAAGGTTTTTAAATATTTGTTGAACAGATGTCTGAATGATTGAATGGAATATAATTAATTCTCCATGAGAAAATCAGCCAGGTAATCATATTCATTTTCCCACTTGCTCCAGAGAAATCCTTTCCCAATCCTTCCTCTTTTTTAACTGCTCAGATCACTCTGTCCTACATTTGGAATAATAGAAAGCTGTCAATGTGGCAGTTGTCTGGGTTAGCAATCCAATTGCCTGGCTTTTGTGAACGCTGGTATAAAACAGTGGGTGAGTTCAAAATTCTATGCATTACCAGCTCTTTTGTCTCTTGGTTTGCCCACCTGCTGACAGGGAGAGAGTCACTCTTAAGGAGGCTCATCCCCAGTGGAGATAGCACCCTTTTATCTAATTAGAAATATTTAAGGTTGACACATTCACAACATGGGCAGGTTGTAAGGGAATTTAATATTTATTATATCCGTTTTTGTCACAAAGGTAACCTGTGCTTGAAAGAGTTGGGAGGAAATGGAAAATTATCTGTGTCATTTGAAAATATGTTTAATATGTCAATATCATAATATCATAATAAGTCAATATCACGAAAATTTCCATGGACTTTCATTCATGGGGAACCAGCTCCCTACTATTCCTTAAAAGTTCTAGGGACTACATAAAATCACAGAATGAAATTCTAATTCTTTAGCAGGTCCTTCAAGATGCTTCACTTAAATCCTTGCCTTGTACTCTCAATAAATTTATAATCCAGACACAATGGACAACTCACTTTTTCTTGCATTTCATCTCCATTTTCCTCCCCACCTGCATCTACTTTTCCCACTGATTAATCATGTATTAGCTTACACCGCCTATCCCATGAGTATTTTCCAGATCCCCTGGCCGTTATTAAATGCTCCTTTTTCTGAGTTCTATACAAATTTTTTTCATTTTCATTTTATTACTTATTGTTTTACTTATTACTTAATAAATCATTATTCACTACTTACTGCATGAAGTAATGTGACAGATTTGCCTTCTGCCATTGTTAATTGTATGATTTTTACCTTCTTCTGAGTAAATTGTGAACTCCCTGACATCAGAGCCATGTATTTTTTTGTGTTTCTCTTACTCAGGGCTATGCATCACCTCTTTTACAAAGTAAGAATTCAGTAACTATTAGCTGCATTGAATTGCATTAAACTGCCCTTATGGGAATTTAGTCTAATTGGAGAAAAAAATACAAGCACATTGGGCAAAATTGATAGGATCAAAAAATCAGAACTAAAACTGCAAAATAAAAAGGTATACAGTAACTATCTGAATCACAGGACAAGATAGCCGATAGAAAGAAAGAATTTCAGTTGAGTAGAGTTAATTAGAAATGGTTTTTAGGGAAAGTACATTTTGTGCTAAATCTTAAAGGATAGTATTAGTTTTTCACTATAATGATTGACATGCTAAACAAATTCAGTTTCTAAAATGGGATATTTAATATTTCTGAGGATGAAGTGAAAAAGACCATCTTATATATACCCTGCAAAAATCTAAATTGATATGAACTTTCTGAAAAGCGCTTTGGCCTTAATCTCCAGAAACTTTTGCAAAGTTCAGAACTTTCCTCCAATTATTTTGCTGTAAGCAATCTATTCAAAAGCAACATATAAAAATTTGAACAAAGATTTGTGCACAAAGATATCCACTGCTCTCTTTTCTATTGGCAGACATCGTGATCACTTTCAGTTTCTCACATTCACCGACGTGGGCTGCATCAGTGCCTTTGCCCTTCACCTCGGATCTTCTGCCCTGAAGTCTTCCTTCACCCAGTTAAATCCCATATATCCTTCACCTCTCATTCTACTTAAATATCACTTTCCTAGAGCTGCATTCCTTTGATTCCTGAAATAGAGTAGGCCTCCTGTAATACGCTTCTGCAGCACTCAGTTGTCTCTTCAATCTCCACTTTAGGGTTACATATCCAGAGTCTGCCTTTTCCATATATTCTGCAGGAACCTTGTCTGTCTCCCTATTATAATCATGGACCAAGCACAGTGGCTGTTGAGAGTAGGCAGGCTTAACAACTCTTTCTTGGAATAAAGATATATATGTGTTTGTTTACTATGGCAAAAGGTTAAAAAGAAGCAAAGTATCTTAAAGGAGGACAATTGCTTATAAACGATGATATAATCCTAGGATGGTAAATGATTTAACTATTAAGACAGTGTTCACCACATTTGGTAATGTCATAGAAAAATGCTTACAATTGTAAATTTTAAAACAAATGTAGAAGTTAGCAAAAACACAATGATTTCTGCTCTATAAAAGATGCATATAATATAAAAGTTGTATATATGTTTGCCTGAATTAATAAGCTATCAATAGATTAACACTGTTTTTATTGCACCTGGAAGCGTTGTTGGAATGAATCCATCCACTCATTCCAGGTGCTAGGTTAGGCTCTAGGAGTCAGCAGTAAATATGACAAATGAGAGCTTTGATCTCATGGAACATACCCGTTCACAACAGACACAGATGAAAAAGAGGCAAACAAACACACGGAACAATTATTCCAGGACACAATAACTTCTGGGAGGTACACAAATGCAGTGCAGTGACAGAGTCTACAGTTGTGAATGGTCCATTTGAAGTGGAGTTGACAGAGAAGGCCTCTCTCGAGGAGAAATGATGATTGACCAGAGACCTACAGGATGAGAATGAGCCAGGCTTTGGAACAGCAATTCCCTGAGGAGGGAGAGGACTTGTTCTCCTTAAGCTTTTCTGCATTTAAAATTTTTGTTTTACAATAAGCATGGAATTGTTTAGAGTTAGAAAATAATTCACTCCAGAGAAAGCATATGTGTAGGCAATAGCACAACGTGAGCCACACAATAAATGATCAATGAATATTAGTCATTAATAGAAAGAAGGCAGGCAGGAGAGTTACAGGGAATGAAGGAAGGGAAGAAGGAAGGGTGGGGTTTGTTATTTACCGAATTCAGTTGCCTGGTAACTACCTACCCTCAAGATAATCTACACTGTGAATATTGGAAAACTCTGACTCCATATGTGGGGAGAATCCCAGCTGGAGTCTGCACTGGGATTTCAATGTGGGGGATTAAATGATATAACACACATAAATTCCTTACCATGGTGTCTGGTATTTAGAAGGTAGGATGACCAATTTGTCCCCATTTGCCCAGGATCTTCCCAGTTTTAAAACGGAAAATCTTATGTCCCAGAAACCCCCTCAGTTCTGGACAAACCAAGAAGGTTGGTCACCTATTAGCAAGTAGTATTAATGACAAGTTGGCAGGTGAGACGATCCACCATGTTTTAGTCTAGAAGAGAAGGGAGGTTTTTGAACTAATAGCTCAGAGGGAAACAGGGCTTGGGAGCCCAACATTCCTTATATTTCTTAGACATTAGACTCCTCCATTGAGTTATGTCAAAGGCCCAAGAAAGAGAAACCCTAAACAGAAGCTGTAGAAGTAATTTTCACAAGGGACATCATGGGACAAGTATGACTTTGGTGCCTGGGGAGATAAGAAAGAAAAACATTCCTAATTTCTGTATGGAATAGAGCACAGCATTGGTGAAAAGAAAACTCAAAGTATTCCTTCCGGCCCCGCAAGGGCTGGCAGCTGTGAGAGATCTGGGAAACATATTTAGCATAGACTTCAGCACTTTCACAGTGGGCAAAGTCCCAGCTATGTGGCTGCTGTGAAATGCTACATTCACAAAAATATGTGGGTGACAGAATTTACTGCAGTGGGTTGGAATGGGTGACAAAAGGGCATAACATGAGATGCATTCTAGAAACTCCAAGAATACTCATGCTATTTGTGAAGGAAGGAAGCAGGATTCGTACCTGGGTTTTGCAGGTAAGGGCAAATACCAGTGAAAAATCTTATTCCTTTTATTTGTGAGCCCTCATTTGTACCCAGATGAAGGTAAGCACTTGAACTTCTCAGTTTACATAAAACAATGCTCTTACCCAAATGATTATTTACAAGCATTGCCATGAGGGATCAATGGGAAATAGTGACCCCCAACAAATGGAGGGAATTTAATATAAGGAAAACAGTTACAGATATATTGGAAAAGACAGTAGGGCAATTGATGTGACCCTTGGAGTAGCAATAGTTGGTCAAAAGGAGAAATTGATTATCTGATGCTTAGTTTGAACTGTCAGCACCTACCAGATTGAAGAACATTAAAAATATACAGTCTAATGATTCTAATGTAATTTATATTATCAATTTTTCTTCACTTTTCTATGCTTTCTATTTTATAGAGTAATAAAAGTAAGAATTCATGCAGGCTGGCATCCTACTTTTATTTTTCAAGGAGGTACTGGGGATTGAATCTATGTGAGGCGGGTGTTCAACCACTGAGCTACACCCACTTCAGGGGCCTTGGAATCTGTATTTTATTTTATTTTAGGAGGTACCAGGGATTGAACCCAGGACCTCGACATATGAAGCACGTGCTCAACCACCGAGCTATATGCACTCTGGCATCTTACTTTTTTATTTGCTATATCATAAGCATTATTTCCTACATTTTACCCTCATTTTTTTTAAGGCTGTCTAACCTTTTTTTTAGTAGGCGATATTGTGCAAGTGGAGTTTTGTTTTCTTTTTTAAATTGAAAGAAACTGAACATTTTTGCATATAAAGCATTTGTATTTCAGATCAGTTCCTTAAGGCACATTTCTAGAAGTGCAATTATCTGGTCAAAAGGTGAGGACTTTAATATATGTCATATAATTTGCTATCTACTATAAAATGGCTTATACTAATATCCTTCACTGTTGCACCAATAGAAGAACATGACATTTAGTAGACAAAAAATAATGCCCCTTTGATGTTTTATTTTGCTTGTATATTTATTAAACTTTTAAATCTATGTCTGTTTGTTAGTTGTATGTCCTCTTTTGTAAATGCCTGTTCATATTTTACCCCTTTTAGCTCAGTGAATTGAGATTTTCCGTGCCAAATATTCTCATGAATTTTAATAAGGTTTTTAGCTCCTTTCCTATCCTAAATTACAAAAATGTTTCCCCATTGTGCTCTTTGCTTTCGTATTTTTATTATATTTTTAAGTTGTATAAATTTTAACATTTAGTAAAATGACTTTTTTTTCCTTTTTGTGACTTCTTCATTTACTTGTACATTTAGCAATTTATTTTCCTTCCAGATCTTTAATAAGTATGTGTTTATATTTCCTTCAATTTTTATTATAAACTGTTTTTATTTTAAATATCTGGATTTATTTTACAATATATGGAGATTTGACAGTCTAAACTGTTCATTTCCCAATTTGCTCACCATTTATTCTAATATGTCTTTGCTGTACAACTCCATGACATTTAGAAATAAAATCCTTGAAGTCTATAGTTATACCTTATTTACCACTGTTGAACTATGTTTTAAGCTAAGTTAATAAAGCAAGACTACTCTGATAAAAAGAGCCAGTTTTGTAAATATCATTTGAATAGTTGCCGTATATACATGCTTATGGAAACAACAAAGGGTTGGAAAGGAGTAATATCTGGCCCAAACCTGATAGAAATTTGCAAGTTCTAATTTTGAGATTTTAGATGGTACTTGCTCATTTCCCCTGGACCTAAATGTTTTTTATGACTCACTGATTAAAATGAGAAAATTAGTTTAATATATTTTGCAGCCTTCTCAGTAAATAAATGAACGAAATCAGATATTGGTTTTGCAGAGAAAAATGTTAGTGAAAAATAAAATACATGACTCTCAACATATGAATAGGATATGAGAAATATAAAGAGTTTTTTTTTAATGGACCAAAGGACCACAAGACAAAGACATGACATGAAAATCTAAGACCATGGTGTATCTTGGGGGTCTTTTTCTCCAACTATCTCCTTACATTTACAATAAAACTAAGAGCAGTGAATATTTATTTGACATTACAACACAGGGATCATCCTATGTGCAATGTCTCTTATTTATTTCTGCATTTCCTGTGTTAGGCTGCTTATGACTCCAGCTTTGAAGGGAGGAAATTTAGGATTATGGTTGGACCTGGACCCAGAAGAAATCTCTGGGATGACTTCGCTTGCATGCCATTCATGTAGAAACTGATCACCAACGAAGATAAATGACTTGTCAAAAACTACAGAATTGAGTCAGGACTATCTCAAACCTGACTCCCAGTGCAAATGTTATTCCAGGCGGCTGGTGAAGACAGTGCACACACACAGACACACTCACGCACAAACATATTTTCCTATAAAGCCATTGAGTTTTTAGTAGAAATCTTCCTTTTCTGAATCTAACTTCGGTGTGCTAAATTTACAAGGCATCGTTATGGAAAATTATTAGTACATTGATACTCCTTCAAAGTTCCTGTATTGTAAAGTTATTTGTAACTTTCACAGTTGTGACAGAGGCAAAATAATTCATCATAATTAACTGTCGTGCTCCTTCTTGTCCTATCTTGCCAAAAGGGCCAGTGTAATTAAATGATTTCGTGTGCTTCACTTTGTTATGATGGGCTCAAATTCTGGCTGAGTTTTCTGTTCACATCCTGCAGTTACCGTTGACATTTTTGCCATTAGTGTAGCTCGCTGTGGGAGTGCCTGGTTCAGAAGGATCATTCTGTATTTTCTACACTATTAATAATATGAATGAGTGCATCACTACCGCCCTCTCCTCCCTGCCTGAATACCATTCATTTGTATATCTCACATATGATGGATATGGAGGGAGGATGGTAAGTCAGAGTGCAAAGTTCTGGAGTAAAGGAACCTTTGGTTAATCTTTTGTCTCTCCTGCATTCCAGCCAAGCACTTTGAGGCAAATTACTTAATCTACTCCTGAGTATATGTATCTGTAAATGGAGCTAAGATTGAACAAACTCTTGGGGTTTTATGGAGATTTACATGTATGACACATAATTGCTTCTCAAGAAATGTCAATTCCTTTCCAAGATTCAGTTCTTTTGACATCTTGAGGTCTTATTTACACCCGTTGCCATGGCTGAGTTTTAACAGAAGCATTTCTCTTACCATTTTTCTTCTTCCATGTTAATAGAGAAGACAGTTATAATTTTCAATCTTTTCTAGATTTTTTTTTTTTTACTATTAGTGTTATATGTTGAAGACAAAGGTTCATATGAAGAACTGGGGTGGAAGGAAAAGAGATATTTTGGCTTATCACAGTGACAGAGCCATCTCTGAAACCCTTGTGTTTAAGCATGTTAGGTGCCAAATGTGTTCTTCATTCTAAAATTTCTTACATATGTCCTGGATACATAGAAGAAATAGCCAGAGAAACTACAGCAGATACATTTTTGCAGTGGCAAAATATGATGGAAAAGATACTGGGCTCATACTCTGGGAGAAGCCATCTGTGCCAGAGTAACTGTCTATGGAGAAAAAAAAAAAGGAAATAATTTTCAAAAACCCCAATGCTCCAAAATCTGGTCCAATGCCACCATCTGGAGAGCCAAGTCTTCCACCTGGCAAGAGTAAATCATGGAAAAGCACAAAGGCAATTTACCCAATTGGCCTGCTAGGCAGAAAATTTATTCTTCGCTTATTTTTTTGTGAGTCTTGCCGCAGAGTCTGGTCCTGACATTTCTGCATTGCAATGTGTGGTTATGCAGGGCCAGTAGGCAGAAATACACCCCAGGATGGGTTGCAGTGTAATTTGCCCCAAGTAAGTCTTGCTCCATTCTTATTTCTCCACTTTAGAGTCCCTTCTTCCTAACAGGTGATTGTTATTTAAAATAGTGGTTTTCAAAGAGGAAATTTCTGATACAATCCTGCCATATAGCAAGTTCTAGAGTAAGCTGATAGTCAATCTCACCATAACAATATGTCCAGGGCCTCTGAAAATTTAAGAGCCAACCGTCTCAATTTCTTATTGTACTGTAGTAGTTAATGAAAATAATTGGTGACTTCTTCATCTCTTTTATTTTTAGGCAAAGGATTCATTTTAAATGACTCTTCAGTGTCTTTGGAAACCAACCAGTCCAACGTTCTTGCTGTTGTGGTGAGATGATCTATTTCTTGGGAGATTGTTCTTTGGAAGATTAAAATTATAAGGTGAAAAAGAAGGAACTTTTCCAATAGCAAATCAACTTATGTACCTTTCAGAGAGATTTCTAGAAATTTGCATTAAGAATAGCTGAGTTAATGTAATGTCATTTCAGGACCAGGGCACTCAGCTCTGATAGAGATTCTAACTAGCATACTTTCTGAGTTTTCACCAGCTGGTTATTTGCACTATGTGAAATGCATGTTCTGTACTTTAGAGGGATGAATCACTTGTTCAATTAAAAATAGTATTTCTCTAGCAAGTATTAGATAAAGAATGGGAATAATTCGTGGGTGAAATTGTGGCCATTTGCATTCCTGCCTTGGAAACATGCCTTTAGTTTTGTGACAGTATATAAATATTGATCAATTTTTCTCTCTGAAACATGAGCATCAAAGTTAATGACTACAGATTCTTCTAGGATTTTCTTAAAATTAGGTCAAGGCTTTCCAATGTGGGAGCTAAAGTCATACTTGTTATTTCAGAATTTAGGAGAGAAAATAAGATGCCAAGAGAAAAGCATATTGAAGAACTTGTCAGAAGCAATTCTTTAACAAATTGTATCTGAGTTTTTTTTTACTCAAAACAAAAGGATAGAAGTACTACAGAGAATTTTACTGGGGAAATCATCTGGTTCATCTAACCAATGGCGACCTCCAAATTTTATGATTCATCTCGAAGAACCACTTTATCTGAATGATCAGCCTTTCCCCTACCTTTAATTGATGCATTAATTTTCAAACCTTTATTAGATACCTCTTATATGTTAGGTACTTTGATAGCAGCTGGAGATTCAAAAGCACTGTGATATAAAGCTTTAAAATAGTCACCATTGTCTGGAAAAGAGGAATATATAAATTAATATTTACTAGATAAATTATAGATAAGTTGCTAAGTAAGCATAGAGGATTGAGCAGCTAATGTCCCTGTACAGATTTGATTGTAGCATTTAGTTTTGAAGCATAAAATAATAAGAAACAGGAAATGAAGTTAATTCTAACAAAGGCTGGGGTATGCAAAAGGCAGTGACTTGTAAAAAAAAATAGCACATTCAGGTAAATATGGAAAAGGTTGCCCACGATTGAGCATGGTGTAAGTGGCATTGAATTGAGCCTAATGGGTCCCTCTATGTTAAACAAAAGAGTTTGGACTTAAACATCTAGGTTATAGATATTTATGGAAAGATATGAAGCAGGGAAATGCTAGGATAATATGGGCATTTTAGAAGGATGAAGTGTAACAAAGAGATATCGGAGGAGAGAAAGTGGAGATTTGGAAAACGAGCGAGATCGGAGAGCAGTCCAAGAGATAAAGCATTAGAGCCTAAATTAAAATTAGGTTACAGGAAAACTGGTGGCTCATTATTTGTCAGTAATTAAACTGAGGGATGAAAGAGAAAGGGTCAAAGATATTTCTAAATTCAGTGCTCATTGGGGGTGTGTAAATATGGATGTTATTAACAAAGATGGAGAATAAGGAGACAGAATATTTGCTTTTTGTTTGCTCTTTGCATTTTGATTTATTTCAACTACTTAGCTATTTACTTGGTAATAATTATTTGTTCGTTTCTTTCTTTCTTTAGATAGGGGTGTTCTGGTATGTAACTGGCAGGAAGGAGAGAAAACAATGAGTATTTTCTAATGTACGGTTTGCAGTACAACATCCAAGTGGTGACATTCAGTAGATAGTTATGAATATAGCTCTAGAACTTGGGAATGAGGTTGGAAGTATCAGACAACAGATTGGCCGCATGCTGGGACTATGCAGTCATACCCCCTCCCTTTTCTGGGTGGTCTTCTTATCTTTGCAACCCATCCTTTACTGTTGGTGCCTGTTCAGGACGTTTAATCGAAACCCTATGCTAATAAAGTTAAGGTCATAAAAGTTATCTCTATGAACCAGTTACCTTTGTTCAATTTGGTGGTATAATTCCATGAAGGGTAGTCTGCTTATTTGAACATTTCCAGTGAAAATTTCCACTAAGTCAAGAGATAGCCCCAATCCACCTTTGAGAGAGCTGATGTTTGAATATTTTTTCTGTCCTTGTAATTTTCACCATAGATCCTATTTTGTTTTCTGGATTGGGGCCCTGCTACCCTACTTTTTTCACGTTCTGTATGATAGGCCTTAAAAGAGTTGGAGACAACACTTTTAGTTCTTTCTACCATTCTAAATGTGATTTATATACCTCTCACTAGCTACTGCCATACGGATACAATGCAATTTGGTCTTGGGCTTCTTAATAGATGCAGTACTCTGATAACTGTGTAAGTGAGGAAAGAACAATCCTTCCTTATTTCTTCACAAGGTTTGCTTACTATACAAATTATGTTTGTAGTAATCATTACGGCAATTACAGTGGCAATAATAATAATTATCGACTTTTCTGGGGTACTTATTTTATACCAGGCACTGTTCATAGTATTTGCATGAATTAATTCACTTACTCCTAGAAAAAATTCCTTGGATAATGTCCTGTTGCTATCCACATTTTAAAAATGAGGACATTGAGGCACTGAGAGGTTGAGAAAGTTGTCTGGTTCCTTCAGAGTTTGATCAGGAAAACAGAATCTACTCTAGATGTTTTCAGTAGGAAGAGGTTTAACCTGGGGAAGTCAAGGATTTACATCCCTGTAAGGATGGGAGAAGTTAGAAGTCTGCTTTCAGAAATCCTAGAACTAAAGGGATATCAGTGGAGCTACTACTGAGGCTCTCAACTGCCTGCAGCACCAAAATGGTTGATAAGTAAGGATGCACAAAAGCCATGAACAAAACCCTGTGTCTCTTATCTACTGACACTTCTGCACTGTTCACAACTGCCACTGGATGATAAAGATTTGTCCTACTCTTTCATCTTTCAAATCTCCTAAGAATCTTTCACTGGCAAATCTTAGCAGAATCCAGCAGACAACTGGATCTGGGTATATGGAAGAGGCTTCGAGGGGAGGAATAATACTGGGTATTATTAAAAAATATCATCCACTTTGCCCAAATTCAACCCAAGTAGGCTGACTCCAGAGCCCATTGCTTCAGCCCTGCCCTGTACACTTTTTTTTTCGCATAAATCATGAGCTCCTTCACATTAAGCTTGTTGTCAATCAAAATCCATAAATTAGTGCTGTGTTCTAGGCATCACTAGTTTTGAAAGATAATAATAGATGTTCTACACAAATCAGGGTTTGCAAAAAAAAAACACTGAAATACTGACATCACCAAAGTTGCACAGGTAATTTTATTTTTACTGCAGGCTGTTTCATAGTTTTTATTTTTTATTTTTTTATTTTTATTTTTTTGTTGTTGTTGTTATCTGAAATCTTTAGTATGTCCTTTTTATTTATTTATTTATTTATTTTTAATTCATTTATTTTTTTTATTGTGGGTAAAAAACAAATTTTTCACAATACATACCAATATTTGTAAAATGATATATAAATATATATGCATATATGTGCATTTGCTTACATAGATGTTATTTTATATATAAATATATATATATATATATATATATTTTTTTTTTAAGGTGCTTAGATTACCTAGATATTACACAGAAATTACAGGGATTCCCATGTTCCCCACCTCCCACACCTCCCATGTCTCATAGTTTTTGAACAAGCTGAAGTACACACTGAATATCTAAGAAATGGCTATGGCTATGGAATGCAGCATTGGACAAAGATATTTGTCTGTGGAAAACAATTTTTTTAGGGGTGGATGGGAGGACAGCACTATTATCTTGGATAACCATAGTGTTTCCTGGATTTCTGTTTGGGAAATTTGACTTAAGTGTATTTTTTACAATCCTGTATCTGTTCAGTGACTATTTTTGAATTGGAATTTTGGACTTGATATTTGTTCTCTTTAAATGTTACTGCTCCAGTCTAGTGAGAGTATTTGGAAATTTTATTCTGTTATGTATTATGGTGGGCATATATTCTAACTCTGTGTCATACAAAAATGTGTGACAATATTTGTGTGTATATGATTTCATGCAGGTTATAGATTCAAACTTTACTGAACACCAGAAACAGTGCTGCAGCATATAACTAATTACTCCCCTTGAGCCTGACACCCAGAATCCAGTCACCCTTTTCTCAGGGGAGTTATTCAGGAGTCTGGCGTCTACTCAAAGTGCGGTAATGTGGACCAAGGCTACGAAGGGTGGCGATATTGAGTGTGCTTTTTAAAATAAAGAGCCCGTAATTTCAATGCCTGATCTATCAAAGTCCAGGTAGCTGCAACTGTACTTCGCATGCCTTTTGATTTATTATAGCTTGATGTCCTAACATTAAGTTCAAAATGAGAGTTGAACTTACAATATGGTAGATTTCATGTGAGGGGTGATCAGGTTATGGCATTTTAAAAAATGATTAGGAATGAAGAAGTACTGTAATCTTGACTCAACTATAATTAACAAAAATGAATTTTAATTATCATCATCATCATCATCAGTTGACTGCTTACTGTGTGTCATTAATCATCTAAATGGGCAATTTCCTGATTCTCACAACAATGGTATGATTTTGGTACCTTAAATATTCCTATCACATAGATGAGGTTTAGAGGTGTATGGCACTTTCTCAAGATCTTCTGGGTCATGAAATCTATATTTGAACACAGATCTGTATCTTCAGAACCTGAAAACTACACCATAGACTACCTAACAGCATCTGTTAATAATTCATAGCAATAATAACAAATAAATACATTTATTTTTCAGAACTTCCATCCTTAAGAAACCTGAAAATGCTATCAAAGTTCAAAGTGTTATAAATGCAAGATGAATTTACATCTGAGCAGACAGTTGTGTAAATCTCATTTTCCTATGGTATATTTTAAATGCAGTGGAAAAATGATGGGGGGGGGGGCGGGGAACCGAAGGCCAGGGATAGAAGTTCTCTGACTGAAAGAAGAAAATATCAGATTCTCTGTAGGCATTTCTTCTAGTAGCAAAATTGTGGCAAACATGGTTTCAATTATATTGACAATACCTGAAGTTGTTTGCTGTCTTGGCCACTCGTTGAGAGCTTATTCTTTGTTTGATCTAACTATAGATTCAATATTCATTCCAGAAAGGCTTAAAGCCCTAATACTTAATTGCTTCTGCTCCCAGATACCTTTTAGTTCTTTATACCTACAGGCTGATTTTTCTCAGGATATACTCTTTACCTCTAGTTGAGGAAGGAGCAGATGTGGAGGTTAGAGAGTTTGGGAGCTACTCATGGGTCACCAGGCCCACAAATACATTCAGATTTAAGTACAAAAAGTTCCCAAAGCCAAAAATTATTTTAAAATCTTATGCACATATATTTTAAAAATAACTCATTCTTTTTCCTCTCTCCACTAGGGCAAATGTTCTGAACTTTATTGTTGTCCTTTACTTTCACTCAGTGTCTGTGAAATTATAACACATTTAAAGAAGACAACAGATCAATAGCTACCTCCCCGAAGGCATGTTTATATCAGTTAAAGAGACAAAAAACACCAAAGGGTATTTTACTATTTCCAGTTTTTCTTGTAAAGGGAGAAATTAAAAGAAACATTCTCAACCACTGTGAGCCAAAGAGGAAATCATGTTGAGAAACTGCAGCTTTTGAGGCATGAAGCAATGACCTCTCCAGCAAAAACAAAAACAAAACAAAACAAAACAAAATCTCACAAGATCCTTGGGAATTGAAATCTATCAGACAATGCATCAAAGGGTAAAGGAAAGAGAATCTCAGGTAGTTGATAGTGATATTTTAGAGAAATAAAGTCCTGAATGTCCCACTTGTCATGGTTAAAAAACAATGAGGTAACATGGGCTCCACATTCAAGGGTATTTGAGGATAACAAGGAACTGTTAAAAAACCCAAACCCCTCAGCCCTATGTTCCCTTTTCCATTTGCTCGCATTGCTCCCACATGCTCTAGTTTATCAGAAAGTCACTCAAGTGTCATGTGAAGACACTCTGCAGTTTCGGCTTGGGCCGTGCAGAGCCTCGTGACGCTTTGGAGATGTTTCAGCCTCTTCTCAGCTTCCCTGTGCAACTATGGATTTGCATTTACATCATGCAACATAGGCTTTCTCCCAATACATTTCCCCCATGTCTTTGTGTTTTAGCCTTTTAGAAAGAGGATCAATTCCAGCCGTCCTTCATTTCTGAGTGTTGTACCTACCCATAACATACTTTGATCAAGATATTCTGACAAGTCAGGGGAGGGACATGACAACACCTCCTGCAGGTAACACAGAAATGAAGAGAATTCAATAGTTTCATAGAAAAGGAGGTCAGAGTTTCTTCATCAGAGACATCAGGGCATAAACCCGAGTAAATGACCAGGAGCCAGAAGGTCAGGCTTCCATTTGCATCCTTGACTCAAATTGGGTGACCTGGATCAAGCTACTTAGGTCTCTTGGCTTTTACTTCTCAATCCATAAAAGAGTATATCAATGTTTTCAATTTAGCTGACCATCAGGCTCATATTTAGTTATAGATATAGTCTGCATACATACTTCAGAGGTATAGCTATTCGGATATACAGATACAACAGATATATAGATATATTAAAGTCCAAGTTTAATTGGACAAGGATGAGGTCCAGACTTCAGAATTACCAGTATTTGTTCCCAGTGATTCTAACGAACAGCCAGCATTGAAGAACATCGATGTTAATAACGTCTTCAGTTATACCCCTAGGTATAGAAAGTCTAGTTTATATAATAATTTTAAAGGAATTTTATGTGTATGACAATGAGGCAAATAGAAGAAAGAAAGGGAGGAGGAGGAGAAGAGGAGGACTATAAATCCTATTCCTAGTCAGAGCCTTATAATCTTGTAGAGAACACTCAACAATACCACCACCACTGATTATGACTAATCCAAAATAGTTGATGGCCAAATCCTTAAAAAAATAAATAAATAAATAAATAAAACTGTAAGAGCTTATAGTAGGATGTGAAGATCAGCATGGATTGGGCAGTAGAGAGATTTGTATATGGGCCTGAGAAGATTGAAAGTAAGAAGGGCATCCACATATGCCACAAGAAGGGCATCCAGACATGTCAAAGGAAGGGTTCCAGATACCCCACGGGAAGGGCATCCAGATAGGCCTATAGGAAGGGCATCCACATAGGCTGGAAGAATGGCACCCAGATATACCCCGAGAATGGCACCCAGATATACCCAGAGAATGGCACCCAGATATACCCTGAGAAGGGCACCCAGATATACCCTGAGAAGGGCACCCAGATATACCCTGAGAAGGGCACCCAGATATACCCCAAATAAGGTATCCAGATAGGCCTCGTGAAGGGCATCCAGATACTCTGCAGAAAGGACATCCGGATATGCCCCAGGAAGGGCAACCAGCTATACCCTGAGAAGGGCATCCAGATATGCCATTGGGAAGGGCTCTGGATGTGTCATGGTCCAGATGTGTCCAGATATGCCATGGAAAAGGCATCCGGATACTCTATAGGAAGGTCATCCAGATAAGCCAGGGGAAGGACTCCAGATACACCCTGAGAAACGCATCCAGATATACCCTGAGAAGGACATCCAGACAGGCCTGGAAAGGGCAACCAGAGAGACCCTGAGAAGGGCCCCAGGTTATACCGCAGATTGTCATGCCTCCAAACCTTGGCACATGTCACTCTCTCTGCCAGAATCACTTCTCTATCTTTTTCCTACAATCTATCTGGCAACTTTTAAGGGCCTCTGCTTTGTATGTTTTCCTGTTTTTAATAGAGATCTGAGTCTCCTCATTTGTTTTGCCAACAGACTTGTTCATATTGCTTTCATATCACCGACCATATTTTATTATAATTGTTTTCAAGTCTGTCTCCCACTTTTAAGGGCTCTAAATGTCTCTTGTATATTCAGCACTTAACAAGTGCCTTATAAAGAAAAATGTTTTCTGAATTAAGTTGAACTATAGGTAGGAGAACAACATGAATAAAATTTTTAATTGAAAAGGATTAGGGAATAAATATAAATATGAGATAAGGCTGGGTTGTGAAATGATTGTGTCCTGAGCCATGTCATATTTGGAGATACAAAAGATAAGTGGAAGAGTTTGAAGGCACTGCAGTTGGAGTTCTCCGAGCAAGAAAATTATTGAATTGGAGGTTTGATTGAAGGGGAAGAAAATAACCATGGGAAATGTTCAAGAAGAATCAATAGGTATCAGTGACAAAATAATAAAAGCTGACTCCTTCTTTCCAACTTCTGAAGCTAAGGGAATTTTGGTATTATTAATCAAAGCAAAAAGAGAGGGAGAGTAATAGCAATAGAGAGAGAGAAATTCAGAGTGAGTGGTTATTTACAGGGTAACAGTGATAAGCTTATTTGGAGCACATGAAGAGAGAACAGGACATCCATGTGAAGTTGTTTTATAGACACTTGGAGGGTGCAAATGGCTACCGAATTTTGCACAAGAAGTTGGAGCTGAGTTAGGGGATTTGAGAATCCTTAACACAGAGGTGATGACTGAAGATTTAGGAACTTAATCGAAAGAAGGTACTTGGGGAAAGATGAAGAGAGGGCTAAGCACTGACTTTTGGGTAATGACGAAAGCTGAGGGATTCAGGAGGAGGAAGAAGAGTCACCAAAGGAAACAGGAAACAAGAAGTCAGTGAGTAGGAAGAGAAATAGAAAAATGTGGTGTCGGAAGCTGAAAGGAAGAGAGTTTCATTAAAGAGGAGGTGGTAAATTCTGCCAGTTTTCCCAGAGGATTCAAGGTTTAGAGAATGCAAAATAGATTTAAAGAGAATACAGTCATTGGATTTGGCAAAATGAAAACTTCAGAAAACCCTGGAAACAGGAGCAGTTTCTATAGAGAGGGGGAGAGGAAGCTCAGGAGGAAGGCAATTATGTAAATCAGCTGGTGCTGAAATAAAGGTGAGACTTGGAATGAGTGACTGAACCAGAAGTAAATTATTTTTCAAAGCAGAGAAATGAGAATGGGAATTTATCTATAAATAGCCAATGAAATAAACATTCTGTTCTATCAATATGTATATCCATTATATTGTTAATACCATGCTTTCTTGGTTACAGAACTGTATGGTGTGTCTGAAAATGGGTAGTGTGTGCCCACCAACTTTTTTTCGTAATTGTTTTGATTATTCTAGGTTCTCTCAATTTCTATATAAAATTTTAAATCAGCTTGTCAATTTCCACACAAAAAAAGCCTGGAATGATTTTGATTGGAAATATGTTGAAGTCATAGATCAATTTGGGGACAAATGACATTTTGACAATATTGTCTTCTTTTTGATCAATGAATATGATATAATTTTCCATTTCAGTACCTTGTAAAATTTTGGTTCCTCAAAATTTTCTAAAACATCAATATTTTATAGTTTTTAGCATATGGATCTTGCACATCTTTTCTTGGATTTATCTCTATGCATTTCATAATTTCTGATACTATTTTAATTTTAATTGTCCATTACTGTATATAGAAATGCAGTATAACTTTCATTCTGCTACATCGCCTTCAGTACACACAGACTTCAGCCTCCTCCGGTAGTGGACTGCCTCAACCCAGTGCTTTGTGTGGGTTTTCTCAAGTGCCTGAGCTACCCTCAGCTTTCAGCAGGCCCTGCATGTCCACATCAATTGAGTAGTCTCTATGCGCGTGCCCTTCTCCCAGTGGCACCTGTTGTCTGTCACTTGGTACCAGACTGGTGGAAGGGCAAGGGGGTTCTCTGTTCTCCTGTACAGCCTCAGTCTTAGGCAGATGGGGGTGTAGCTTTCCAGCATTCCTGCCCCTCCTCCCCTGATGTTCACATTCTACCTTTTATCTGTGGGGATAAAGATTTCATGGGTAGGAGAGATTTCCCTGCTCTCCCTCAGAGGCTGAGGGATTTGGCTTCTATTTCTTCCTCAGCATCAGTGCACCTTTGCCAAAGACTGGGGGCAGGAGTGTTTACTGCCCCATCCCTGGCCAAAGGCGCCTGTTGTCCTCCTTCAGAGGCAGCCCTCTTTTGCTTCTGCCCCTCCCTCTGTAGTAGTTTATCTTTGCTTGAGACTATGGGCAGGAGGGATTTCTCTCCGTCCTTCAGTGGCTTTGGATTCTACTTATCCCTCAGAGGCAGTGGATCTTTGTCTGGGCTCTGGGGACAGAAAGGATGCCTGCCCCTGCCCCCGTGGCCTTTGATATTTGCTCTGTATGAGAGAAGGGTCCAAGAAAGTGGGTGGGGTTTCCCCCTAGGTGCCAGTGAAGGGGGCTTTCCCAGGCCCCTTGTCCTGCCCCCCGTCCTCCCCATGTGCACTGATAGAGGTTCGTGAGAAAGGGAGTGCAATGAGTGTGGAATGCCCTCATGTCTGGGGATCCCAGGTATTCTAAGCTGTTATGCTAACCCACAGTTGGCTTTTAGGAATTTGTTTAAAGTTTGGCTGTTTGGTTTTAACCTGCTTTAAAGATGGCTCTGCTTCTGCCCACACTCTGTCAAAGGCCTGAAACAATCTTTCCTTCCATTTCTCCTCACCCTTAGAATTCAGTTCACCTGGTTGCTGTGCAAACTCAGTGCTATGATAAGCTCAAGAAAGGCTCTGATTTTGTTAATTATCTGGCTTTTTCTCACTCTTAGGACGGGAAGCAACATTCCCTTATGGCTTTCTTCATCTTAAGTGGGAGCAGAGCACCATGATGTGTACTTTTAAAGTTTGTATATGGTCAAATTTACAGACGAGTCAGATTTTTCTTTTATGCCTTTTTCCCCCCATTTTATGCTGAAACTCTCTTTTACATTCTGAGAATAAATAAATATTTCTTCTGGTCGTTTAAGTTTTTATTTTTCATATTAAATTCTTTGATCTATCTGGATTTCTTCTAATAATTATCTAAAGGCCTCAAGATAATTTACTAAATAAAACTGTTTCCCCAATTACTTGGATCATACAATTTAATATATACTAAATTCGTATGTATATATTTTGCTTTTTTTCCCTAGTGTTTACATTTTTAGAACTATGGGCCATTCTCTTTGCCTATTTTGCCTATTTATTCTCCACAACAACACAGAAGGGAAATTATTAATCTAATTTATAGATGTGAAAGCAAAACCCAAGAGTATTCTAATAACTTTCTTGGGCTTACTCAAAAATTATTTGATAAAGCCAGAATTTAAACCTAGATCAATCTGACTTCAAATCTTACAGTGACTCTGTAACACTGAGATCCATGATTAGAGAGAACACAACCTTTGAAAGGCAGAAAGGAAAGAGCCAAATGGAAGGACTCCTAAGAAATATTGATGAGAAGGGAACAAGAAAGAAATGAAATATGGAAAATATGGATGGAGTAACCTTAACATATGGTTTTAGCACCTGTTGCAGGGAAGGCAAGATCAAGATGGATTCTAAACTTAGATATTTGATCAAATAGTTGAGATGCCTTAACCTCATATAAAATGATATGTATGGTCAATTCTCTGCAAAGATGGCTGCCAGTTATCCCTCCCATCCTTATATGTAGATGTTACTTCTGCTATCAAAGATGAAGTCTTCTTCCCTTTCCCTTGAATCTTCTCTGACCCGTGACTTGTTTTGATTGGTAGAATGTGGTGGAAATGACACTACACCATTCTGGGTCTAGGTGTTAAGTGGCTAAGCAGAAAGCTTTTGCTTTCTTGGAGAGTTGACCTAACATGTAAATAAATTTAGTTGCCTTGCTGGAGAGACCAGACAGAGAAAGTGGGGTCCTGGAGAGTGAAAGTCTATAAGGAGAGGGAGGACCCAGAAGATTAATAACCATGGAGAAAGAAAGGCCTCAGTTTTCCAACTATTCCAGCTATTGGGTCAGGTTTGTGAAGAAGGCCATTTTGGATTTTCCAGCCCATAAGGCATCTACCTGAGCAAGTCCAGCTGACAACACATGGAGAAGAGATAGACTTTTCCAGCTGGGTGGTCCTGGCCAACCAACCCAGAGAATCATGAACAAATAAATGGTTGTTTCAAGCCACTAAATGTTGGCATGGTTGTTACGCAGCAATATATAATTGATACAACCTGGAATTTTTCAGTAAAGAAACAAATATTTAGTGAAAGTTAGAGAAGATGAAATGATTTTGAGAAATGCAAGAGAGTTGAAAATATATGTTAGTTATTATGGGGGAATACGATAGAGGAATTCAATAGCAGAGAAAATCACCATTCAGTATTAGTGAAACCTTGATACAAGATGGATAATATTCATTTGTAAAAGAACAGATCAATGTAGCTTTTCAGTACATAATCTTTGTTCTAAAAAGTAAAGCTATGATGTTGAAATAATTGCTTCTAACAAATTTTAGAGCATCTTGAAACCAAATGTATTTGCACATGGTTTCAATTAGCAGAAAGTGGGACTGATGTTTTTATGTTCTCTAGGTTGTCAAGGAGCCTGGGTGTTGAATGCTACTGTAGAATATTTAACAAGAATTAGGAAAGAAGAAAATTTCTCCTCTGTGAAGCTGTGCAATCAGCACTCATCTTTATACATTTTAAAATTCAGGCACTTTGCTAGGCATTGTGGGACTAACAAAAACACTTACCACGTATCCTGACTTGAAGAGACCTGAAACATATATGGGGGAACAAAAATAATTATTAATTTAAGACACTTACAAAAGAGATGTTATACTCTAACTTATATTAATTACTAAATAAATTTAGGAAATACGGTTATAAAGTTTGGAGGCAAGACGGGTCATTTTGGGGCCGGAGGAGATGGTCCTAGAAGGCTTTGAAAACTAGTTAGAATTTGTTTTGGTTTTTGGAAAAGGGTCAGTTTTGGAGAAATGATGGCTGAGGTAAGACCTTGGGGAAATGAACAGTGATGAAACACACACTTGTGTAAATGTATGCATGCACATGGACACAGATGGGATTTCAAGATGTCTTAGTGCGTCTGTGGTTAAAGTAATTTGCCTGAAAGGCAGGTTGAGGAGCTGAGAGTATTTAGAGAGAAGAACATAGGCCTTTGAACTGTAAGATAAGGAGCTTGGAGTTAGGTCGCTAAGCAACCAGGAAACGCTGAGCAAGGAACTTTCAGAACAAAACAATATAGAACCCCAAGGAATGGGTTGGCCTATAAAACTCAGCTACCACAAGATTAGCAATGAAATCAACTTATTATCAGGTCTTGTATATGAAATCTGTCCCTGAAATTCCCTTGAGGAACTGGTTTAGGGATTGGGTTTTTGTGTTGTTGCTTCCTCTCCAAGCTAGCAGGGTCATTGCATCTGCATGGAAACTTTGCTTGAGTTTCTCCTTTGCCAGTATCTCTGGACATTGGAGTTTCCTGTTCTGGGGTCCAAGGAATGGATCTCAGAGATCCTGCAAACACCCTGAAATTATCTGCAAAATGTGTATGCTTATGTTTACATGCATTTTTTTTCCTAGGAAGAGAGCCTGTAGCTGGAGTCTACCGTCTCATAAAAGACCAGTTCTGGATGCCGAATGTCATATATAACAGCCACAATTTAGATGCACAAACCTAGATACTTAGCTGCTCTTTTGCTCCACTGGGAGATGCTGAGCTTCTCTCTCACTTCCCATAGAGGCATTGTCACAGTTTAAGATTCTGTCATCTTTTTAAATTTTTAGGTAACTGACTACAGGAATGACCACTTTTCAGATGGAACCCCACACCCTTGCCCTCCTTCTTACAGCAATTGGGTTGGGTCAGGTCATTCCCTTACCACTTGTAACTTTTTAAACCAACTGCCCTTTTGTGTATTGAGAGCTTTAAACATGATGGGAGTGGGGACAATCAGAACTGTCAAAGTGCTTCTCCATTTAGAAACATTGCAGCACTGCAGGCAAGGCAAGCAATGATGAGGATTTAGGAAGTCAGGTTCAGGAACTTGAACCTCTCCTTCTCCCTGATGTTTCTACTGTGGAAATGAGCAGCCAACCCCAGGCAGCAGCTGTCAGCACTGGAAATCTGGCCGCGGAGCTGTGCTTTGGCACCACATCCCCTTCTCCACCCCGATGGCAGCCCAGCATATTTTGGATGCTGAGTACCTCAAATGCCTGAAGTCAACGCATGGGTCTTATTGCAAAGGAATCCCAGAGAAGCAAAGAGAAAAATGAGGTTCCATGGGCAGGGTTCCAGAGGGCCTTGTGAGACGTTTATCCAGACAGAAGGCAGGGTGGCTGTGATGTTCACATCGCTCAGGAGTTATTTCACATTCACAAGTCTGATAATTTATTCTACCTAAACTGACATGACAGGAACAGAGGCTTGTAACGGAAAATTTTCTACCTGGATCTTTTATGAGTTTAGCAAAGATATAAACATCCTCATTTTTTACACGAGAATAAAAACTGTTAAATGTACATCCAATGTTTTGCAATCTCTCAAGTCAAGGAGCATTTCAGGAGATTCTGTTTTAGTCAATCTTTTAAACCTAAAAGCTGCTGCTCTAAAGTCACTCATGTTACTGAAAGCCGGGGATACACTTTAAAAGTAATAAAATTCAAATAGAGCCCATGGGGGACTAGGAAATGGGCTTTCGGAGGAGGTTGATTCATTCCATTTCAGTCACAGTAAGTTTAAAGAGAAAGCAAGACATGGAGATTACACAGAAGATGAAGAGCAAAATGACATTCAAGAGCCGTCCTCTTAGCTGTGGGTTCTCATGGATCATGAAGCCATACATGAAAAGCACTGTCATTCAAAGGAAAGTTCTGGCATAGAAAACACCTACACTGAATCTGCTTTTTTATTTTCCTCCTGACAGTCACAATTTGTATATTTTACTATTTCCCTTTTTTATATGAAAGTCAGAGGGTTTTGTAGAAGAGTAAGCTGTTTTCACATGGTGTTTCTTGTTAGAATAAATTGTTATGTGAAAAAGAAAAACAAAACAAAAAACTAGAGACTGGCATTCCATAATTCTCTGAGAAAATAAAACCCCAAGCAGCCTGAGATTATAGTCCATGCATTTGGTTTTAGCATTTCATCTGTGTACTACAACGTTGGTAATTATGAACGAACTTTTCAGGACAGGAAAAAAACAATAAAGTACCTACATGCAAAATTCTACTTAGGTAGCCAAGTAGATGTGAATAGCTGCAACTCAGGTAAACCTCCAAGCTCAGGAAGAAGCTGGATCAGAAGGTTTGGTGCTATGTGCCAGCAAGCTGCACAACGAGGCCCATCCCCAAAGCTATTGGCTCCAAGTTCGTCTTTTTATGTAATATTTTGCTATCAGAAGACAATCCTGGGATTCAGAATATTATTTTGAAATTTAGGATTAGTACCTAAAACATCAAGAGAGGAGCGGAAACATTTAAGTAATTGGCTAAAGGAACCTAAGTTCAAAATAAGAACTGTGAGTGGCAGGGTATAGAGTACCATAGAAACATCTATACCTTCCAACTAGCTTCTGACACCAACTATGTGGGTACAAAATTTCAGTCAGCAACCGCAAAGACGGCAGTAAGTCAATCATTTCAATTCTGACTCTATCTGGAGTTAGGCCAGACTCCACGGGTTCAGGGCAGAGCTCTACAAGATTGCCCTTCAGGGACCAGCACTGACACGTTTGGAGGTCCCCAGGGCACCCTCACTTCTGACTAACTAGCTAAAAATTCGGGGATTTCCACGACCCATTGGGTTCGATAATTCTCAAGAACAACTCACAGAACTCACTCACGATTATATTTGTATTATGGTAAAAGGATACAGAATAAGAAGCAGCCAAAACAAAACATGCAAAGGGTGAAGTCTGAGAGGATCTCAAATGCAAGCTTCACTGTCCTCTCCACATGGATTCAGATGGTGCCTCACCCTCCAAGCACAGTGATGCTATTTCCCTACCATGGAAACTCTGATGATCCGGTTTATATGGGGGTCTCATTATGTGGGCGTGATTGATAGAATCAGTGTCCATTTGGTTGAACTCAATCTGCAGCTCCTCCCGCCTCTCATAGGTGGACTTAGATGACAGGGCTCAAAACTCCAAGCCCCTAATCACAAGGTTGGTGGTTCTGGTGGGGCTGCCTGGACCCTAAAGCTGCAAGTGTGGCTGGCCCCACCCTGTCGTCTTGTTAACATCTGGAGAAGTATCAGGTGTGGTCCTGGGCCTACCAGGAATAGCAAAAGACACTGGTATTCTGTGAAATCCCAAGGATTAAGCAGTTTCCTCCCCCAGGAACTGGGACATAGACCAAGGAAATTTTTCATTAAACTGCACAGAAGTTATAAATTCTTCCTACTCTGTATAGATAGCTTTGCTAAGATGAATATAATCAGAACTTCCACTCCTTCTGCAGAGATAGTTACTAAAGTTCAAAGTCATGGAGAAAACACTAGGTTCTTAAAATCTCCACTTCTGGTTCTTCTGCAGGAGTCATCTTCCAGAGAGTTTCTTCCTTTCAGGACAGTAATTCTCACACAGAATATATAATTCAGAGAGTAAATTTATATGTAAATATATTCTATTATGAACATAGAATAAAGCAGTCAGTATGAACTCAGGGCAGCTAGAAAAAAGGATGAGTATATAATACGCATTTGGTCTTGTGCTGTGAGCCTTACCTTACATACATAATTTTCTTTAACTTCCATTTTGCTCATTGGTACACTCTCCATTATCACCCCCATTTTAAAGCAGAGGAAAGTAAGGCCAACAGATAAAGACCTTCAGATTTCAAAGCCTATGCTCAATCACTGCCCATCATTGAATGTAATGCATATAAAAAATTTGGTGGAATTGGGAAGCAGATGTGGCTCAGGTGACTGAGCTCCCGCCTACCACATGGGACATCCATGGTTCGTTTCTCAGTGCCTCCTAAAGAAGACAGTGAACTGGCATGATGGGCAGGCTCAGAAAGTTGACACAACAAGATGATGCAACAAGAGACACAAGAAGAAAAACATAATGAGAGACAACAAAAAGCAGGGAGCAGAAGTTCCCAGTGCCTCCAAAAGAAAACAAGCTGACACGAAGGGCAGATGTGCCAAGCGGATGCAACAAGAGACACAAGAAGAAAAAACATAATGAGAGACACAACAAAGCAGGGAATGGAAGTGACTCAAGAGATTGGGCACCTCCCTCCCACATCGGAAGTTCTGGGTTCAGTTCCCGGTGCCTCCTAAAGACACAGCATGCAGCAAGTGCAAACATCGAGGGGGTGGGGAGAAATTAAAAAAAAAAAAAAAAGGTGGAATTTTTGTCTTAGGTAGAATGTTTTTTTCATTTTGAAATCATTAAATTTCGTAAAGGCAAAAGTGACTGCAAAAGTAATAACCACTTCAGTCTCTTTCCCTGTGTACAGCAGAGCAAACCCCTATCAAGTAGAAGGAATCCGCTGTTGAACCTGTGCTGAACCCGGGGTTGGGAATTTATTTTAGGGAGCTTGAGAGTCATAGGCCAGTAATGGTTTTTGTAGAAGGACCGACTTCATGGCTCAAATGCTCTAGATATTTGTCCATACTTCTCTTTAGCCTTGATCACTTGCTGCAGGTTCAACCAAGTTTTAAACTTTGAGATCACAACCCTGTGATCATAAATCTTTTAAAACTCTGGACTCATGTTTGCATCATAAACAGAACATGAGTTTCAGAGATGTGAAAAATGCCAATGGAAACTGCTTGTTTCATTTTATCAAGCTACTTTTTTAGAGGGTGCCGACAGCTCTGCAGAAACAAGGACTAGCAGCTTGAGCTGGCAAACCTCCATTCTGTGGCTTTTTCTTTAAGTGGTATATCAGTAGATTAACCCAGCCTGAGTTTTGCTTTTGTGTTTTGTACCAAGGCCCAGAGGTCTGAGAAGCAAATGCATATTTGACACTTATTTATCTTGGTCAGGGGGTTGTCACGCGAGCCAAGGTGATTTTGACTTTGGTGAGGTTCTTTGAGGAGAGGTGCTAGGAACTAGATATATTTGCTTGGTTCTATTTTCATATCCATCTACTGTTTGCCAGAAGATTAAGTTTCTCCCACCTCTCTGTCAGCACTTCTCAGCCTTTTCCATCCTGAGGTACTTGGTAATACCAAAGGAATCGAGGCGTAGCAGGTAGAAGTGATGACAGCGGCTATGGCAGAGAAGTGTACCTAAGTGTCCATTAGCTCTAGCTGAAAGTGGTTTTGTTTTCCTGTTGTTTTTTTCCCTTGGCTTTTAAAATATTTTTCATTAATGGGTGATGGTTAAGAAGGACAAGGCCAGAACTTTGAAAACTGTACCCTGATATATTGTCAAACGTGGTAGAGCAGTTGAAGAAATGTAAGTGGAAGTACAAAGAAGTGTAATGGATTTACAAAGAAAAAGTAGTCATAGCCTGGAGCAATTAAGCCCAAGGCTAGAAACGAAGAAAAGTAATAGTTCTTGAACCTTAAATTCCAAGTCTTTGAGATTTGAAAACTCTGATACATCTGATATATCTTTATTCGTTATTTCAATATACCACTGACAAAAAAAACCTGAGAAAAGTTTTATCTGAATCAAGTTTTGAACCTCAAGTTCCATATTTGTAAGTGAGATTTTCAATGCTATGTTTTCTGATCTTAAAAACGAAGCACCCTAATTTGCTGGTAGCAAATGCACTAGACAATTATAAAGGCAAAGATTTGACAAAGCACTCTGGTCTTAAGTGGGCACACACACTCATACACTTACACATCGTTGCTGTCTTTTTTCCCTTTTCCTGATCAGCTTTTATTTTCTGCTTCTAAAATTTGAGTTCTTAAAATGAGTCAAGCACTGTGCTAAGCATGTTACCTGGATTATATCAGCCATCCTCTGAGGTTTACATGAAGCCACCAAGGCAAAGAGCAACGAATGACCCAACTAATCGATGGAGTCTGATTCCTGAGCCTGTGTTTTTAACCACCGTACAGTTTTGCTCTCAAGCTAAGGAATAAAATAATAATATATATTCCATTAGTTACATTCATTGTCATTTAGTTCTACACAAATCTAATTTATTTAAGAAATTATTTTTAAATGCTTTCCCTCTATTTAGTTAGGGAAAAGTATATTTTTATCCATCATCTCCCAGTGATAACTTTTTATATAACAAACCTCTTCTATGTATGGTTAGATATATAGATACGTGTTTGTGTGTGTGTGGGTGATTAATAAACATGGATGAGGGCGAGAGGGTTAACCTATTGAAATTTGTTATATGTGTTCATATTACCTAATCAAAGAAATAAATAGAAACATCCAATCCAATCAAACAACAACAAAGAAAATTTTTCTCCTGGAAGAATGTTGGCATTCAAGTGGTTATAAATTAGTTATGAAAACATAATTTGCCATTCATTAAACATTATTAGCCACATTCTTTCTATTTTATGCAAATGAATTGTGTCATTAAAATTAAATAATTCAATTCCAATGATCAGTTTATTTCATCTTATTTCATCCAGTATATATCGTGATTTTCGGATTTCATTTGAAAATAGATGGGTTTAAATGCAATTAAGTAGATGGATTAGAAGGAAGCCCTGCAGAGGTCCCTCTTGGTTCTTGCCCAGGCAGATGAATTGGAGTCCATACCTATGTCTCAAGAGAAAACAGGCTTATTAATGCCAGCTGAAGGACACGGCAGTCTCAATCAAACAAGGGATCAGGAGTTTTTATGGATTCAAACAGGAGAAGGTGGAATGGTTGCCATCACTATATTATCTATACACAAGGGTGAGTCTAGTTTTGAAATAACCATTAACAAGGGTAAGGTCAGTCTAGGGAGTTTCAGTAACTTCAGGTATTAACTTTTGGCTATTCCTAATATACTAGAAATGTAACAAAGAGCATATATATATCCTGTTGCAGTAATCATAATCATTTGTTAATTCTTAACTCTCGGTTACAGCTTCGGGCTTCATTTTCACTTCAAAACAAGCTGCGCACTTTTGCTTATCAACTATGCAACTAAAACAATCTTAATGTTAAGTTACGGAAGACAGGACTGTCCCAATCAAGACCCTGGTGTCCGCAGAAACCAAGCTGGGGCTGGATTTAAATTGCTGTGGTTCAGATTTAACTGCAAAACATCATTCAAATGGACCC
This sequence comes from Tolypeutes matacus, assembly GCA_026826555.1. NCBI lineage: Eukaryota > Metazoa > Chordata > Mammalia > Cingulata > Chlamyphoridae > Tolypeutes > Tolypeutes matacus. Next base: position 11,167,816 of record JAKSZT010054478.1, read on the forward strand.
TAAACATTAAGTTATTGTTTTAAATGTGTAAATTAAAAAGCCTAACCAACAGTAGCAGGGTCATCTCAAATTCTTTTTGTTGTTGAGGAGCTGGATATTTATTAGAAGACTCGTGCCAAAAGAAAGCATTGACATTTCCGACTCTACAAATTAATAGAAGTTTAATTAATTCTCATTCTTCACAGCACACCTTTATATTATGGGTTTCAGTAAAGCACTAGGGACAGACTGCATGTTACAGAACAGAAAGAGATGGCCACATTTCTTTGAAGGCTTCAGCCCAATCAAGGTGCTGCACCGACGCCAGACCATAGCATCTCAGTTCTCAGCATGTCTTTTTCTTCACTGACTCATTCTTTCTTTCATACTTTCACTTGCATGTGAAGTAAACTGGGCTTTTTTCAGATACCTAGTGTACCTCAGGCCATGACAATATGGAGAATTACGGGAGCAAAGGAAGGTATTAAAAAAGCAATTCTATTAACCAATTAAACTCTGAAGGGTCTCCACTGCTCCTTGCTACAGATGAAAGCTGTGGGCATGGCAAGCCACATTTTCTTTTAGACTCAGATACAACTTTGCTTGGGCTTATATTTAATCACTGAATCATGTTTTTGGTAGTTGGCCATAATTTGGGCCATAATTTGTAAACGATTTCTGGATGAATCCTGACGTGGTCATTATAGTCCTCTTACCTGACTGAATAACTGGATGTTTTCCAGTTTCATTTTTAAAAACTGTTGCTCATACCTAGGTTAGAATGTATAGATCTATTCTCTTGATAGATGACTTATAAAATATACATTAATGAAATGTTCCTCAGGCAGGAACAAAGAACTGTGTGTGTGATTATTATAGGTGGTATAGTGTAAAATGTAAAATGCTTAAGACTCTGGGCTTTAGAGTTTTGTTGGCTGGATTTGAAAGCTGGAGTTGCCCTTGATTAGTTCTGTGTACTTGGGTGAGTTAAATCTCTTAAAGCTTCAATTTACTCATTTTTAAAAATACGGTTTCTTATGAGGATTAAAGTACTTAACGAAAATAAAGCTCTTAGTACAGGGCATGATGTTTGTAATCACGCAGTAAATGTTCATTCTGTTGTTTGTGGTTGTTACTTTTGATGCTCCTGAAGAGGTGCAGGAGAGCAGCAGGATGCAGTGACGTCAGCACATGAGGAGATAACAGAGAAACTCAAATAGCTGCTCTGGGAGAGTGACTTGAAATAAGAATTTCCCCTGATAGCTCAGATTTCTCATCTGGCAGGCAAAGCCCTCAAGAACACATTTCTAATCCAGACTTAATTCCAACTTGTTCCCCCTAGAAGCCTGCTTTAGTCAGAGCCTCTCAAACCCATCTTTGTGAACTTCCCTTGGGAAGAAATGCCATCCCGTCCTAAACCTGGTTCAAATTCCTTCATCCATCCAAGGCAGCTCAAGTTTCACTTCAGTACAGCTCTCCTTAAAAATTATAACTTTTCTCTCCTTTACCCAAATGCCAGTAGAGTAATTATTTTTGCCACATATTTGGTGGTGTATTAATTTTCTATACTGTAATAACAAATTACCACTAATTTAGTGATTTAAAACAACACACATTATCTTACAGTTCTGGAGGTTAGGAACCTACCATGGACCTCGCCTGGCAAAGACCAAGGTGTCCACAGGGCTGTCTTCCTTTAGAATCTAGCAGGTAATCCCTCTTCTTGCTCATTCAGGCCTTGGAAAGATTCAGTTCCATGTGGTTGCAGGACTCATGTTCTGCTTTCCTTGTTGTTAGCTGCATGCTGCCTTTAGCTGCTGGGACCTCTCTCTGCCCCTTACACTTGGCTCCTTCATCTCAGAACTCCACTGGAGCATTAAAGCCTGCTCAAGTTGCCATCTTTAGACTCAGCCTTCTGCCTTCCACTGCCAGTTTTAATAACTCATGTGTATTAGTCTGCCAAAGGGTGCTGATGCAAAGTATCAGAAATCTGTTGGCTTTTATAAAGGGTATTTATTTGGGGTAAAAGTTTACAGTTACAAGGCCCTAAACAGTCCAACTCAAGGTTGCTTTCTCACCAAAGTCAACTGCCACATGTTGAAGCAAGATGGTCACTGATCTCTGTGAAGGATTAGCCTTCCCCTCTGAGTTTCCTCTCTTGGCTGCAGGCTGGTATAAGGCTTGTCTCTCAAGCTTCCTCTCTCTCCTGGCACAGGGATCATTTCTTTCTGGGTCTTCTATGACTTTTCTTCCCAAGGTCAGCTGCAAACTCTCAGGTGAGTGGCTCATCTCTCCTCAGGGTAAAAAATGACAGAGTTCTCTCTCTTCCTGTGTCTTCTTGAGTGAGTATCCAACCTGAGACCACTATGATGGTTGTATCAAAGTCCTAATCTTAACAGGTAATCAAATCAAGGGCCCTTCAACTGAATCCAATATAATCAAAGGGTATCACACCCAGAAGAATAGATTAGATTACAAACATAATCTTTCTCTTTTTTGGGATTCATAAATAATCTCAAACTGTCACATCATGTTATGAGAATTGGCTCATGGGGATAATCCAGGATGATCTCATCAATTCAAGGTCCATGTCCTTAATCACATCTGCAAGTTCCTTTTGCCATGTTAAGGCTTGAACATTTTTCTGAAGCCATTATTCTGCCTACTACAGGTGGTTTGTTAAAGTCCATTTATTATTTTAATTGTACTTAGTGTTTTTTAATCGTGTCAGTGTTTTGTCCCCCTCTAAAGCATCTGGATGGAGGGGAGGTAAAGGGGATGCCTCATAGTTCTGTATCACTAATATAATCCACCCCAAGGCTCCCAAATAGAGATGAATGAAAAGGCACCCAGGCAGATTGCTGAGTGATTCAGGAAAGTCTTCAGGTTTTTTATTTTACATATTTAATTATCAAATTTATAAAGGATTTGCTTTTTTTAAGAAGACTAAGCTATGAAGATCCTTCCAATACAGGCTCTTCCTTAGGTAAATGCCATGAACTGGATCATACACAGACTGATTTAAGTAACAAGTGTCATATATGATCTTGAAGCTGAACTTCAAGGTTGACTTTATTGGCTTAGAAGGAATGTTTCTCCTAACATTGCTGCAATGGCAAAGGAGACAAATTGCTCTCTGGGTGACAGATGCTCATTCCCCAGGAACCATGTCTAAATGTCCTTCATGTTTATACAATGATTCTATGAGTGGCGAAATTGCTTTATCACAACCTGCGTGACCTATTAGATAATAGAATGTCCCTTCCTAAGTTTTTTTTTCTGAAATTCCCCTCCAAAACTCTGAACTTTCTATTTTGCCACTCTGAGTATGAAAACATATAAATATAACAAAATCAATTTCTTAAGCCTTTACACAATTCTCTCCCTTTTACTAGACTGTTCTTTATTCTTGCAATTTCTCACCATGAAAGCTTTTTAGTACTCTGTGAGACCTCCACTCAAAGTCTTCCTGAAAGATGCCTTTATCCTTCTCCCAGAGATAGGATGTGAAGCATATCAGTGTTGTTTCATGTAATTCATTTTTATATTTTTATATATTTTATTTTTTTAATTTATTGAAGTATATCACTCATATATAAACATACATAAACAATAAGTGTATAGTCATAGTTGTGAACTTACAAAACAAACATACACAACATCATACAGGGCTCTCATACCTCACCCTACCAACAATACCTTGCATTATTGTTAACCATTTTTAACTAATGATTAAAAAGAATCATCAAAATATTACTACTAACCAAACCATTTTTCCCTCAACCCACCTTATTATTATTATTATATAATTTATACATGAATATACATAAACAATAAGTGTATAGTAAAAGTTAACTTACAAAGCAAACATCCATAACATCATACAGGGGTAGCAAACATCAACCCACCACCAACACCTTGCATTGTTGTGAGGTATTTATTACAAATTATGAAAGAATATTGTCAAAATCTTACTAATAAATATAGTCCTTATCTTACATTTGGTATATTTTTCCCCAACCCACTCTATTATTATTTTTTAAATATATTTTTATGACAGAAGTTGTAAACTTAAAAAACAATCATGCACATGTGCAGAATTCCCAAACCACACCCCTCTATCAATATGCCACACTGTGGTGGAATATTTGTTACAGATTGTGAGATAATATCATCGGACTATTACCAGGTCCATAGCGTACATTTGGGACACTTTTTCCATACTCCCCCATTATCAACACAGTACATCTTTGGCAGAGATGCAAGAATATTATATTATTAATGTTAATCACAGTCCAGAGGTCACTTCAGTTGTATTTTTCCCATGCTTCTGAACATTCCCACCACCCTGCAATAGTAATGTACATTTGCTGTAGCTCACAAAGTACACACTTGCATCTGTACCATCAACCACAATTCTCATCCACCTCTGGGTTGACTGTGCTATGCAGTCCCTAGATTATTCTCTAGCTTTCTTTCATTTGGCATTTACATACCTAGACTACCATTTTCAGTCACATCCCCATTTATAAACCAGCTGTTACTCACTGTAATGTGTTACCATCAACTCTACATTTCCACACTTTTACAGTAACGCTAATTAAAACTTCTACATGCATTAAACATCAGTAGTCCATCTCAGTCCTCCTCTTATCTCCTTTAAGAATCCACCATCTACCACCAGGTCTTGAAGATATTTTCCTACTTCTCTTCTAGAAGCTTTATTGTTCTTGCTTTTATATTAATTTTTTAGATCCACTTTGAGTTAATTTTTGTATAAGGTGTGAGGTAGGGGTCCTCTTTCCTTCTTTTGCCTATGGATATCAAACTCTCTCAGCAACATTTGTTGAATGGTCTGTTCTGTCCAATCTGGGTGGTTTGACAGGCAAGTCAAAAATCCCTTGACCATAGCTGTGAGGGTCTATTTCTGAACCATCAATTTGGTTCTATTGTTCTATGTGTCTGTCTTTATGCCAGTACCATGCTGTTTTTACTACTGTAGTGAGGTAATATGATTTAAAGTCTGGAAATGAGAGTCCTTCAACTTTGCTCTTCATTTTTAAGATGTTTCTGGCTATTCAGGACCCCTTCCCCTACCAAATAAATTTGATAATTATGTTTTCCATTTATTTAAAAAATGCAGGTGGAATTTTTACCAGGATTGCATTGAATCTGTATATCTATTTGTGTAGAATTGACATCTTAATGAAATTTAGTCTTCCAATCCGTGAACATGCAATGTTCTTCCAATTATTTAGGTCTTTTTAAATTTCTTTTAACAATGAGTTGCAGTTTTCTGAATATAACTGCTTTATGTCATTGGTTAAATTTATTCCAGAATATTTGGGTTTTATCTGTCATATTTTATTTTCAGCACTCTTTTGACACTTTTAGTTACTTTTATTGATACAATCTTTATTTCTAGACTCTCTTCCAGGTCTCTCTCTCATGTCTTTTCTTTTCAGGCTGTAGCACACCCTTTAGTATTTCCTGCAAAGCTGGTCTCTTGGTTACAAACTCTCTCAGTTTCTGTTCTCTGTGAATATTCTAAACTCATGCTCATATCTACAAGACAATCTTGCTGGATATAAGACTCTTGGCTGGAAGTTTTTCTCTTAAAGTATCTTAAATATATCATACCACTGTCTTCTTGCTTCCATGGTTTCTGATGAGAAATGGGCACTTAATCTTATTGGGTATCCCTTACATGTTAAACATTGCTTTTCTCTTGCTGCTCTTAGAATTCTCTTGGTCTTTGGCATTTGACATCAGTGTGTGTCTCAGAATTGGTCTATTAAGATTTATTGGGATGGGAGTACACTGTGCTTCTTGGACATGGATATATATGTCCTTCAATAGGGTTGGGAAATTTTCTACCATTATTTCTTCGAATATTCCATCTGCCCCTTTTCCCTTCTCTTCTCCTTCTGGGAAACCCATGACATACGTGTATGCATGTCTCTTGCTGTCATTTAATTCCCTGAAACCTTGTTCAATTTTTTCCATCCTTTTCTTCATCTGTTCTTTTGTATGTTCACTTTCAGAGACCATTTCTTCAGTCTCATGAATCCTTTCTTCTGTCTCCACAAATCTGCTTTATATGATTCCAGTGTATTTTTAATTTCATTTATTGTGCCTTTCATTCCCATAAGATCTGCTATTTTTCTATGTATGCTTCAAGTTCTTCTTTGTGCTCATCCAATGTTTTTTAAATATCCTTAAATTCTAGCCATCTCATTTAATTTATTAAGATTTGTTTGAACATCTATGATTAGTTGTCTCAACTCCTTTATGTCATCTGGAGGTTTATCTCGTTCCTTTAACTGGGCCTTATCATCCTGTTTCTTGGTGTGGATTGTAACTTTTTTGCTGTTGTCTTGGCATCTGGCTTACTAGAGTATTCTGAGTGCAGTTTCTCTCCTCAGTTTAGGGTTTTCTTGCCCTTTCTCCCTCAAGCTGCCCTCATTGCTCCAGGAGCTGATGAGGCTTCTCTGAACTTTCTTCTTTGCCAGGAGTAGAGACAGAGCCACAGCTGTGTGCAATAATCCAAGTCATGCAGGCCTAGGCTGTAGTTGCCCAGAGAGATTGATGAAGCTTCATGCCCTTATCTCCCCTGCCTGGGGCTGTGATGGAGTTGAAGGTGTGGGCAGTAATCTATGCCGTGCGGGTCCAAGATGACCGCAGTTGCCCCAGTAGACTTCCGACTTTTCTGTCTGTGCCAGCCAAATGTACCTGCATTTACCTGGAGAGACTGGTGCAGGGTCCGCAAGCTTCCTCCCTGCTAGAAGTGGGGCTGAACCCTAGGGTAAGGCTGCAGGCCAATCTGGGTTAAAGAAACCGGTCTCTACCGTCACTGTGATTATCAGTCAGCCTGGCTTCCCCTCATGCTGGTGGCAGAGTCAAAATGGCAGCTACTGGCCTCTTTCCGACTGGGACACATTCAAACTTAAGCTGTTCTTAGGGTTATACTTTATCCAGGCAAATTTACTCATCAGTAGCTGAAATCGGTGGCCAACCGTCTCTTCCTCCCCTGTTTTTAGGAAATGGAGCTTCCAATTTCAGCCTGGGATGACTTGTGCTGCCAAAGTAGGATGTTCACTGGCCTCCGTGTTGTGGCCTGTAGTTTCCCAGAGCGTCTGGTGCAGGTCCTCTCCCCTCAGCTTCCACCCTGCTGGAGGTGGGACTGGGGCTTCTGCTAAAGCTGCAATCGGTTATAGATGGAAAGAAGCTGGTCCCTACCAGCACAGTGATTTTCATTTAGCCCCACACCCCTCATGCCAGGGGTGGGGTTAAGATGGTGGCTACTGGCCTCTTTCTGACTTGGACAGGTTCAAACTTTAGCTGTTCTTAGGATTATACTTTAGCCCACCGAATTTACTAATCAGTAGCTGAAGTTGGTGCCCAACCATCTCCTCCTCCCCAGTTTTTGGGAAGTGGAGCTTCTAATTCCAGCCATGAAACAGGTCCTGAGGCGGCTTGTGCTGCTAGTGGTGGATGAGCACTGGCCTCCGCACAGTGGAGTATTTTACTCACTAATCTTTTGTGCACATGGGCAGTCTCCTCCTTCCATTCTTTCAAGGATGTTGCAGGATGCACTTCTGGTCACCTGGAGGACCCAAACAGGTGTTTTAGATAGCTCTGGGTCATAACTAACTGCCCTATTGCAGAAGCTGACTCTAGGAGCTCCTTATTCTGTTGCCATCTTGCTGGTGGTCTATCAGAGTTGTTGTTTTTTTCTCCAGAAGACAGTGCAGTATTCAACACGATAAATATCAAATATGTGCATGTCACTTGCATAGCTACGTGATTTGAATACCTAATAAAAATTACACCTGAAAAAAAGTAAATTGACCTATTTCAATCTCTTGAGTTTACTACAGAATATAATCCTACTCAATCGTTGCTTCTCATTTTTTTTTGTAATTACTATTGCTCTGTTTTATTCATTGGTTTGCTTAATGTTTGTAATTATTCTTTAGATTAAGGGTCCTGCTTGAATAAATTTCAAGTTTAGAGGGATCATTTTTCTCTTAAAGACTTAGTAAAAAACATTGTTCTGAAACACTGTTCTGTGGCACCTTCTATTGAAGGAAATAATTTAAGAAAGTGGGATTAATTAGCTCAAAGCTGATACATAAAATGAAATAGGAAACTCTAAAAAATCAACTGTTACCTTATCTATCACTCTTTGAAAAGTGTCCATAGACTGCTGCAACTACTTTTAAGATATGTAGACATAGCTTGGGTCATTGAGCAATAGTATTTACCACTTTGTGACCAGTGGCAGACTATGTTTTATCCAGATATTACACTTTAGGTTCTAGCTTAAATCTAAAAAAAAAAAAAAAAAACACAGTAACTTGGACCTATTAGTCAAGTCTCATTTTGCATATCCTGAATTCCAAAAATGCAAAATAGATCCACTTTCTGATCCAGTATTTGTCTTTTCAATGAAATTTAAAATTCCCTCATTAAGCATTAGTAAACTTCAAATAAACACTGGAAAGTGGAATGGGGTAAAGGGTTACCATATAAAAAAACATTTATTCACCTATTGGTTTCTGCAGAACATTCTGTTCTGAGGCAAATCCTCAATATAATACAATCATTTAGGGAAAAAACAACTACCACCAGTCTGCACTTGGCAACCAAACACTGATCTCAATATTGTATTCTCCCGGAATCCAAAAAAAGAAAAATGCTCTCAGGAAGGCCTGTTGTTTTGGCAAGCATTGAAATGCAATCACATTTTTGTATATTGAGTAGCAGTTGGTATTTTATAAATGGTTAATGCTGGTATATGTCCAAGAGGCATTAGAAATATTATAGTTGATAGCGGCATTACAGCTCAGCAATTCTGTATAGAACCAGAAGCTGGGCAGCATCCACAGAAAGTATTTATTACGTAGCCAGGCACTTGAGAATATATTTCTGGAAGCAAAATGAGATGATGATGAGGGAAATTATGTACTGAATGGTGCCAAAATAGGTATAATGGAAAACTATTAATTGGGAAAAACAAACGCATTTGGGTATGGAAGATATTTCTAACAATCTGTCCATCTTTAGAAAGTAGCCCCTGTTCATAGTTAATGCAAAACAAGAGCATAAACAAAGTTCATGAAATAAACAAGAATCTAGTTGATATTTTGTCATATTTTTCTTCTAATCCTTCACTTCGGAATTTGGAGATTATATATATATATATATATTTCATTTTCTCATTATGTAAAATCTTTCAAATGAGGACCCATCTTTCTAATTCAGCTTTTCTTTTTGTATTTGCCTTCCTGTTAGATTGTTCCTTTTCCCATCCCCCCCAAATACCAAGATGTACTGAGATACACGGCTTGCTCCATTATTTCTTTTGCTGTCTTGAAGCCCAGATGCTGCCATGGCTTGACCACCAAGTATACCAATACCCAGATGGCTTCCAATCATTTTCTCTGTGGCTTGCACTCTCTCCTCTGCTTTGATTATCCATCTTTAAATTCCCATTTATCATCTCCACAGTATATTCTCACCATCATCTTTCTGCCTCTTGGATAATTCTACTCTGGATTTCCACATTCAGCCTCTTTCTCCGAGGCACCAGGCTCAGAATCCTCAAGTCATCTTTATTCCCTCCTTTCTCCTACTTCCTGTAGCTGCTCAATCCCCAGAATCTGCATAAGACCTTCATTGTGCAGTCTCCTTCATTGCCACCCCACTAGCCTGTCACTTCATACCTGCAACAGTCTGATTTTTGGTCTGCCAGCATATACTTCTTTCTTCACTATGCTTCATAACGTCCCATTCTACATAAGCCATAGATTTTACAACCCACAGAATCGTAGATTAAGAATTAAAACCAGTACAAAATATGTAACTGGATATTATTTTTATTTATTTACTCAGATATTTTTGAGCACATAGAACGGGCCTGTTTCAATTACGTTGCCTTCTCCCAAATTCCCATGCTCTCTGTTCCTTGCCATCCCCATACCTACCATTCACTTAACAATCCCAGATGAAAAAGTTAATTTCATTCCATTTAAAGTGAAAATATCTTTGAGAATATAACCATTGTCACTAGTTATCAGATCATATGAGGAAGGGCTGTTGTTGTCTGTATCTTGATGTGGGAGGTGGGTGAATTGTACCATTTTTGCTGACTGGCAGGTGGCAGATTTAAGAGCAAATCCTAGGTTCCATGACTCCTAATCAATACCACTACCTTCTAATGGAACTAAAGATTCCTTAGGGATTGAAACCTGGCTCTACTACTTCTTAGGAATGTCAGCTTGGACAAGTCACTTAATATCTCTGCTTCCATTTCCTAATCTGTGAACTGGGCCCAAAAGGTTTGTTGTGAGGATAAAATAAGATAAAACAAGTAAAGCATTTAGCACAAAATCTGGAATAAAATAAGCCCTTAGTAAATGCAAACAGCTGTGACTGTAAAACCAGGACTAGAAAACACAGACTTCTCCAACCTCCAGAGCAATGACATTCCCAAATACTACTGGCCTAAAGGTAGAGTTAATTTCAGGTTCTTTTCAAATCATGCCCAAGATTATGTCCAGTGCCTCAATTGACTAAGATCCTGGGTGCTCCCCCCTCACATTGTGTATGAAATGTGTTAATACTATATCCAGCAATCAAAGAACATCATGTAACTTCATCAGTGTTTTTTTTTTGTTTTTGTTTTGTTTTTAATATTTGCATGTATTAAATTTCAATAGCATTTTCTTGGTGGTTAGCAGCTTTTTACTACTGTAACTGAAATTCTTTCCTTCCTCCATATTTCCTTCAAGAGTCTAGGCCAGGGTAAATAGAGCTACAGCTCACACCCACTTTCAAAAAACACTATGTGGTCCTGCAGAACATTATTTAGTCTGGAAAGTCCACAACTTAATTATTGGAATAACCACAGTAATCATCAACTTGAGAACTAGCTGCCCAATTGCCAAGTTGTACCAACTAAGAAAAGTAAACTTCAGCTTTTGGAGAAACTCCAAGTAATTACCAAGTAATTCCAAGTAATTAAAGGTAAGCATTATAGGCAGCAGCTAAATACCTACTCTGGACTCAGACTGAGCTGAAATCCTGAGTGTCATTCGTTCATTGGCTCTGGGATCCTGAGCAAGTTACTATACTCGTTGTGCTGATTTCTATCTAATTTTTTTCTCATAGGATTGCTGTGAGATATAAATGAAATAATGTATGTGAAGCACTTAGCACAGTTTTTGTAATAAAGGCATCAAAACTTAAATATTATTATTAATATTTGTTATTATCATGGTTTATTTAAAGATGTTCTATCTCTCATAGCAGCTTCTGAATTCTGTTTTCTCTCCTTAAAGACCTGTGCTATTTCCCCCCTTTCTATTCCCATCCTTCCCCCAAGTAGCCTAAAAAGGATTTGGAAAGATTACAAGTGGGTAAACCCAAATCTACCTGGGGATTGTGAGGGGACCAGGATGGGTTGCAGGTCCTGATCAAAATATCCATGGCTAGAGATGATTAGGCATGGGGCTGAAAGAGTTTTGAGAATCTGAGTTAGCACATACAGTACCAAATTTCAGCAGCTGCCAGGGATGGTATTAGAGCAAGTATCAACGGATGGATAAATGACTGGAATTTTCTTTGACTTTCCATAAAGGAAATCTCATTAAGTGAAGTGGATAACTCTTGGGAGTATAATGAGACTTGGCAAATCAATGCCCTGCTGGAGAACAGAATCGTGCTTTGTGGAGCTAGACCACAGGCACTCAATTATTTAGAGGGACTCTCGGGCACTCAGCCCATCAGCTCTTGGGCAGTGCTTCAGGAGTCACAGGGGTTGCCTATCTGAGTGTCCGAGAAAGGGAACTGTTCTATGTCAGATTTTCCAATGTATAACTCATAACACCCAAAGTGTTTCTAATCATCTCTGGCCTGGCCCTTGCTTTAGTTATGTAGAGGTACATAGATAGGGAAATACCCATATGCAGACTCAACATTGCTTTCTATTATCTGAAATCTCTCCTAAGTTACATGTGCCTTTTTGATAAAATGTTACTATAGAACTATGAAATAATTATCATTTTATGTGCTTAATTTCTGTAATCGACCAAACCCTTTCACATATATGAATTCACTTTATTCTTATAACAATTCTCAAGATTTGCCAAGTGATTTGCCAAGGTCAAATAGCCAATAAATGGCAAGGCAGGACTTGTACCCAGAGCTTCTCTCTTTAAATTCACTATGCTTCATAATATCCCATTCTACATAAGCCATAGATTTTACCACCCACAGAACTGTAGGTTAAGAAATAAAACTAATACAAAATATACAACTGAATATTATTTTTATTTATTTACTCAGATATTTTTGAGCACATAGAATGAGCCAGTTTCAATTATCCTGTCTTCTCCCAAATTCCCATGCTCTCTGTAACCTGCCATCCCCATACCCTCCATTCACTTAACAATACCATTTCAGTAGGACAGTGTGAAGAAGAGACCCTTGAAGTGCAGGTCCACATTCTAAGACAACTGGCACTCACCTCTCGGGCTACTCACTCCTACACTAGAACCATGCCTCCACGTATATTCCTGAGCCAGTTAGTTCAACACTACTCTAACCAGTCTTCACTCTTCTGTGCTCCTCACCTTGTATGGCACAATCCTCTCATCCAGAATCGTCCTCTCTCTCCTCTTTTCCCCTCCTGCTCTCCTCTTTCTTTATCTTTATTCCAGTACCATAAAACCGTGCGAGAGAAAGATCAATCCAAACCACACCCATTGGAAGCAAAAATGTATCAGGCTAGTGTCATTGCTTATTAATTACCATTCATAAGTAATAAGCAGCTGATCCTTTCTTCCTCTGGGCCTTCTCCAGTCCTACTATAGGATAATGATACTTTAGAGCAGGGGTTCTTAACCAGAAGTCCACGGAAAGATTTCAGGGGAGCCGTGCTCTTAAATTGAAAAAGATCAACTTATTATCTTAATTTCTCTGACCTCTGATATTGAGTGGCGGAAAACTATTTGCTGCTATATTCTGAGAAGGGGTCTGTGGTTTTCACCTGACTGGCAAAGGGACACATGGAACAAAAAAAAGGTTAAGAACCCCTGCTCTAGAGCTTCTTTATAGTCTTTGCTGGAAGTTACATGGAATATGGACCCTTTTGTGGGTATTACACCCTATTCAAGAGATGTGTGTAATTCTCTGCCTTGAACTTTGGACCAACAGACCCTGGTTACAAAGTGTCCCAAAACTAAAGACATGCCACGCATGGCCCTCTGAGGGGGCTAAAGGTCCTTCGAATCCTCTTCCAAGATTATCCTTTAGCCATTCAGCTCAGACCACAGATCCTGTCTGTCTGTTCTGCCAGGCTCCAGTTAAATATTTTGAATATGCATTTAATGAATTATAGTCACTGATGCTCCATCTGCAGGTTAAGTCTCACACAACTGCCAAACTCTGGTCAGTCAGAGTAGGAGAACATTGGTAGCTTCATGTTACCAGTGGAAGGGCTTTAGAGTCATATTACTGTACACCTGATCTCAGGACTGCCCTACATGGACTGTGGGAATCAACATGCCCACTGAACCACATCTTAGCCTAGTCTGATACTGTGAATTAATGATCTACCTGGATTTCTTCCTTTGTATCCCAGCCAGGTCCCCACTCAAGCTCTTTTGGAACTCCCTTTATTTGCATGAGACCGATGGCTAGGATGTGAGATGCTGTACCTCTCTGACTTTGGCTCTCACCTGTGATAAGGAACTCCATTTTTAATATACCACTATCCAGATGTGACTCCTCAGATGAGTACGTGCCAGGCCAGAGATCTTCATGTTCCTCCGGTGGATACCAGGCATTTGGAGAGTCTGACTGCCTTTATGGGATAACGCTATGGGATAAGGCTTTGGAATCAGCTGGCTGTCCTGAATCCTTACTTCACCCAGCCTTCTCTTCCTTTCCATGTACCTTCAGTCTCAGAGTCATTCCTAATCTAGTTACAATGAATTTTGAGAGAAGTAATTCTCCTTTCACTTATGTCACCAGTAGATACCATCCATTTTTTAATAAAGATAGTTATATAACTGGGGTCCAATCTCCTCTCCAGAGCCACTTTGGGGTTTGGCCCACACTTGTGTTCCAGGAAGTAGATCTTGGAATGCATACATTTGATTGGTTTGTTTTGGCAGAGAAATATGGAGCAAAGAGCATGATAATTTGTGGCCCAAGTGTGTAGGTCTACCAAGATTCAGGGTAAATCCAAATTGTCTAGGGAAGAGAAGGAATGAGTGAAATGCTAGATTCACATCTTAAACATATGGTCCAATAAAATAAAAATTTCCCTGCAACCTGAGAGTGGAAGAGTGATTCTAGAATAGTGAGTTTGGAAGGCAGAGTAGCAAAGTTCCAGGAAGCTATAGAACACAGAGTGTGTCAGCCTGTTAGGCAACGCGTATGCTGAGTCCATGAGCTTGGAGGCAAGATTCAAGCACACTTTGAGCCAGCTTGAATAATTCCATTCTCAAAGATTCATCTGAGCATTGTGGAACCTTTTTTTTTTTTTTTTTTTTTTTGATTTGTTTGTTTTTGCAAACTGACTTAATGATATACTCAGTAATTTTCAATGCAATTTTGTGGTCACCTATGCAGATAATATTTTTATTTTTCCCTCCATTTAAGTAGAATACATTTAGCATATATGAGCAATTTACAGACCCTGAGGGTGTTGACTCCCTGCTATCTTGAAAATTATACCAAAAACTAGGAAAGACTTAAATTTAGTCTCTGTTAATCTAAGAGAAACTGTATATAGATAAGTCTCTCTCTTCTCTTATACTGTCTTCCAAGAGGTTTCCACACAAGGTATTGGGTATAGTTACTATTGAGTCCTACACTGTATCAATTATTTCTCCAAAATTATGCTACCCACCAAAATTTTACTAGTAAAAGCTCCCTAGTTAGGGCACTCAAGCCCAAATGGCATTTTATTCTCATATCACTGATCACTATGAACTTTTGAAGGTATTTTTTGGTACATTTGCTTCACAAATGTCAGCAACCAGAGACAAAGGTAAACAAGTATTACACTTATATAATTTCTAGTCTCCTCAATTAACTACCCTTAGAAAAACATGAATGGCAAAGCAAACAAACAAACAAAAAAAAAAAAAGAAGAGAATCAAAGCATAATAGCCAGGATATTTAGACTCTTTTGGAAGTTCCACAGAATTCAAGGGCATTACACCCTACTCAG
Source organism: Tolypeutes matacus (assembly GCA_026826555.1). Lineage (NCBI taxonomy): Eukaryota > Metazoa > Chordata > Mammalia > Cingulata > Chlamyphoridae > Tolypeutes > Tolypeutes matacus. The sequence continues at coordinate 11,183,042 of JAKSZT010054478.1, forward strand.
AAAGCATGTAATTGTCTGCCATGACCCTTGGGCTGCCCTGAAGCCTAGTTACAAAGAGCCCAGAACTAAGGGTCTTTGAGAAATCCCGTCTGTAGCTTGGTGGAGGGCAATGTTAGCTTATACTAAACCATTCTTTTTCATAAAAATGGAGACTCTTACACACATTACTGTCTTGAAAGGCACCTGGTACCTTTGCATAGATTGTCCTTTGTTGGAAAAATTTTAAATACCCTTCAAGTTCCCACTTTACACTGTCTGTTCTCTGAAATCCATTCTGATTCCCCACCTCTCTGAGAAGAGCAATTGAATGATTCTTCTTCCAGTTTCTCATAGCACTTGGGAAACAGCTCCATATAAAACACAGATATGAAAACATGATTACAATTATACATAACTCCTCGTCAATGTGCAAAACCTTTTTTATTATGAAGTAATATACACAATAACAAACATGTATGATTCTTCCATTTTCCCTAACCTTGTTCCAGTTTCAGAGGATTTTCAATTTTGACTTTTTATTCTGTGTTGCTTGACTTTTAAAAAAATATATTGCTTTTGCGAGCTAAAAGCAATAAATTTTAAAAGTGCTATTCAAACTGGTTTAGCTGGTAAGAAGTATCAATTCTATCTCCAATATTCATCATATAAGAGCTTAATGATATTAAATATAATGTATGTATAATATTAAATTCTGAGAGGACAAAGTAATATTGTCCTGATTGAACCTGAGAATAAGAAATCATATTGAGGAGCAAATATTCACTATTCCACAACCTATAACTTTAAGAAAAGAACTAGAAAATTTAAGATGCAGATAATTCCAGATACAAGTATCTCTTGGAGAATGAGCAGACCATCTTTCAAATTAACGGATGGTTTATTCTGAAAGGATCAAGGATAAACATGTTCCAGATGAAGCCAGAAGGTGCTTACACCCCCCAAGCCAGTTTGAATTCCATCTATGGGCCTCTCCCCATACCTTACTGTCACTTTTTTCCTTAACCAAAGGTTGGGGTGAGAGCAATGGTGTGAGGTGGTGAAGCTCAGGGATGTGATGAGACGATCTCTTTTAAACATACCTGTACAATTTTGAAAAGCTGAGGGTCCAGTGATTTATGTTTCAGACTATGTCAAAATGTCCCCTTATCGTCATGGAAACATTAAAACAGTCTTTTCAAAGATCATGTATCCCTTTCCATATATTTTCTTGTCTATTAAGCCCATGAATGGCACGGAGTAAGACGTACAGGAAGTACTCAGTTTATGTTGCATGGGTTCATAAATGGCATGCTCAAGTTGCTGCAAATTGTTTGCATTGCTGGATCATAGGAGACAAGTCAGCAGGGTGAGCAGAGTTAGTGGCAAGGCATGAATCTGAAGAGACATAGTGGAGTCAGTTTGTAAAATGCCTGGGGTTCCATACTTAAGGATTTGGCACTTTGTTCTGAAAGCAATTAGGAACCAGAAAGGGATTTGTAAGCAGGTAATCTCAATGATCAAATCCTATATTTATAGAGATTATTCTATTTGCAATGTAGAGAGCAAATTGAGGTGGAAAGAATAGCCAGAGGGCCACGTGCATTTGGGAAGCCTTTGCAATAACAAACAAACACCCTGAAAACACATGACATTTAAATTTAATGTTTTCGAATATGTGTCCTCCCAAATAATTAGTGATACTCTTTGTAATATAACATACTTCGCTGCATTTCTCTGAAGCGTGTCTATGATTAGATGCTGGAGGCAGTGGGGTGTGATTAATCTACTATCTGAGTATTTTCCAGGGTCTCCTCCCTGCACATGCTAACATGCATATTAATTAAATTTGAAACTTCATAGAGCTATGCAAGAACATCAGAAACAACTTGTGTGTGTGTGTGTGTGTGTGTGTATTTCTGGGTGAGAAAGATCCACCTGAGGCAGAAGGAGGCAATGGTGCTGAGGGTCAGTGTTAAGTTCTCACCTCCCATTTTACCTTTGATAGAAGATCCTTGACACGACAATGTTTAGTATACTCTAAATAAAATCTGACTTAATTTTTCTAGAAAGTCATTGTGTTTATTTCCTAATAGTTAAATCATTTTAAATCTGTTTACACTTTTGTTTTCAAAATCAATGAGCTTCATCCACATTAGGGTTAATAAATTAGCTTATCTTTACATTAAAATCTATTGGGCCTGTTAAATACAGATGCTATTCATTACTTATTATTATGAAGGACATAAGCCATTTCAGAATGATACATTTAGAGTGAATTGAATGGGCACAAACATCTTAATATTATAGTTAACAGCAATAGAACTGAGCTGGTTAAGTCTTTCCTGAGTATCGGGGAGGGCTGGGGATCATTTAGTAGTGCCCAAGGAAAATCTTCACCCTTTAAATTCCTCATTCCCTCTGAGCAGGAGAGCACTGTGAATATGCAGATAAGTAGATTCAGCACACCCAGGTCTGATCAGGAAGTGCTGCAGCAGCCATCCCTGCTTGCTTGTTGCCTGTGGTTCAAATGCAGTTCTCCCTCTAGAGCAGAACATCAGGCATATGTTGTGTCATCAATGATCCTCTTGCTTGTAAAAATATCTCTGTACATGCACCAAAGACACCCTAATAAAGAATCTGACATAAGCCAAATTTTCCATCTGCTGGGGGATAGTGCCTGTCTGCAAGCAGAAGACAGGGGTAATGTGTGGGGCAATTTCAAATGCAGTACCCACGTTTCTTTTAAAAAAGACTGCAGTAGGGCCATAGATAATAATCTGAAAAGGGAGATAAAGAAGCAAATTGTTTTTAAAAATGGCCATACTTGTGATGTAGTTAAAGGAGATGAAAAGGAAATGCATCTTTATATTTTTAATACTTTTTATTTTGAGTTTAGTCTAAGGCATTGACATTAGAATGTGAAGCAATCCACTTTGCTGGAAAATTCTGGAGATTGGTATGCCTCTTTCTCTACTTATAATTTGCAATGGAAACTTCTACTTTCTTGCTCAACCAGGGGCAAAAACACCTGCTCCTATCAATGTGAGTTCCCCCAGCTGGGTGAAAATGGATCATTTGGGTGAAGAAAATTAGAATCTCATGGAAGTTATATAAAAAGATTTGGAAGGTTAAAGTATCACACTGTACAACAGGATTAAATAAAATTCAATCTATGTACTTGTTCCAGTTGCTTAACACTATGAGTACAAAAAAATGGACACAAAGCCTTTTGATTTTAAAAAATCTTAATTTCCAAGATCATCCCGCCCTAAGTTCACCTATAATTTCCTGGTTGTGTGGCTGCCTATCACTGTCATTCTTTCTATTTTCTGATTATGGAACAATCCATTGCAGTTTAAAATTTTAACTGATTCCATCAATTCTGCTGCTATTGATGATGAAAAAAAAAAAAGAAAGAAAGAAAAACCCAAAAAGCAAAAGCAAGAAAACACATAACAGATATAGGTGCCTGATGATCCACAATACATGGAAAGCATTAGGTCAGCTGCAAGAACAACTGAAAATATTTTACGTAGAAATATAACTTGAATTCCAACGGCCATGTGCCAAGGAGAGGTCAGAGCATTGAAGCAGAGTCAGGTCTCTATTTCTTCTAGGAAGTATATGTCCTCACCATTAACTAGGAAAGAGTTTACAAAGAACAAGAAGGAAAACAAATGTTCTCGTTGAAGGTTCATCCCTTCCCTGCCTTGCCCATTCCTCTTAACTGAACTTCAAATAATTGGCTAATTTCAGATTATCTGTTTCCCTGAAAGACAGGGATTGTCTTGAATGATTCTTTGTAGGTACAGTAGAGGTGCTTCTTATATATCCACCATAAATGTGGCAAGATAAGCCCTGAGTTGGGTTTATGATACAAGTCAAGAAGCCACGGTTCTTCCAGAATGGTGGTGAAACATATTTTATTGAGCAACACGTGGGAGTTCAGACCAGGGTGTGGGCATTATTTTCCCAGACTCCATAGAGCTTAAAGGGCACCGAAGTTCTCAAACCAAGTTAGGTTAGGTAGTGTGAGGCTTTAGCTGTTCTGAAACAAGATAGGGTCAGAGAACCCGCATCACCCCTCACCTGGATCAGGTTACAGCCCCGGTAGCATAAGATCATGTGATAGATTCCCTGAACACAGCACTGAAAAAGGACTAGCTTGCATGTGTCTCTGGTCATGCCTGACGGGTATACAAAGGGAAGAGAATTAGCCTTCCTGTTATTACCATTCTCAAATGTCCTGAAAGAGAAAAACCTCTAGAAATGGAATCTTTCCAATTTTAATCAAGTTAGGAAAAATCGTGAAAATAAGCCTATTAATATGCTCTGGGAATCTTTGGTACTGGGCAGTAGGTTGAGCAGACCTCTTACTTTCTTCCTTTACTTGTGCCTTCCTATAGATTTCTTTCCCTTTTTGTTTCCAGTTCTCTCAAAGCATAGAGCAACAAACGTGACAACAAAATGGGTTAGTATAAAGTCAAGTCTAGTCGTTATCTGCAGCCTATATTGCCAAAATCATAGTACTTCAAATTACAGGCAGAAGATTGCTTTATATTCAAAGATAATGTCTAGGGCTTACAGTGATGACACTAAATCATAAAAGTTTTTCCTTTCAGTAATGAGAATTAAATAACTTTACAAGCAAGAGATTTCTTGGGGAGGAAGACAACAGAAGGTGAACTTTCTGTCTCTCTCAAATGGCTGAAATGGCAATGATGCTTGCCTGCTCTCAGAGTTGTAAAGTGCTGATATAATTTGTTAGAGAATTTAAACAGTACTTCTGATTTAAGTCTTTTAAGCTAATTGGCAACTTGCTCACTGTTTAGAAGTCAAATAGTTAACAAGAAGGCAAGCAGATATAAAGATTTTAAGTTACTTATCTAGCTATAATTAATTAACTATCCAATGAATATTAATTTTTAAAAATCTTCCGGACTTAATTTTGTTAAAATGTTAATCAAATTAAATATGTGACTGTGGCAAATTTCAAAATTAAAATCAGAGCATGCAGTTAGATGAAGAAGTACCACTTCTAAGTACAAGAAGTTGGCCAGGAGATAACATTTTAATGCTGAAATCTGGGCATGCTGTTGGCTTATTTAAAAACAAGGAAGTCCACTGAAAAATGTTACATCCTGAAGGATTCTGTCTCCATGGATGCTGCAGTTATAAGAATTATATATTATATAAAATGCCAGTATTTAGAAGGGCAATGTGATGCTGTAGAGCATGGCTTGGAAAACCAAACACCATGGACCAAATCTGACACACCCACCCCCTGCTATTTGTAAATAAAGTTTTATTGGAAAACAGCCACATTCACATGTTTATGAATAATCTATGGCTGCTTTTGTGCTACAACAGCTGAATTGAATAATCATGCAGAGACTGCCTGGCCTGCAAAACCTAAAATATTCATTATCTGGCTCTTTACAGAATAGGTTTGCCTACCCCTGAGTAAAGGACTGGGTTTGAGCTTATAATTTAAAGTTTATTTGCAACTCCATTTTTCCATTGTCATGGAGTTTATTTGCAACTCCATTTTTCCACTGTCATGTATATACAAGAGGTAGGCAGATGCATGAGTTGTCACATGCCACTTGGGAGTGAGTTGGCATCACAAGCAAATTAGTCCATGATTGCATATTTCATTTATTGCTGTAGTCAGTATTTCACATATCCGTGCGTTTGCTAACGGGGCATTTCCAATTGAAAATACAGTTAGTTGTCATCCCTCTTTCCAATAAAGGACTCAAATTGCATATTTAAGCTGAGTGAGGACCATCACATACTTGTGCCAGTGGTCCGCTGTTATTGTGTGTAAATAAACAAACAGAATCCTGGGAGGCTTCACATCATGCCAAAGAATCTGACTCTGATCCAAAACAGAGGTCCCATATTCCTGAGGTCAGGACCTTCCTTCTGGTGTTTCTCAGGCACAGCCTGGCACGGAAGGCAGGTCAAATTGGGTGATGGTTGACACTGTTTAAGACTTTTAGATCTACCCAGTATGATTTATCTTTCCCCACTATTTCATCATGGTGAATATTGTTGAAACTGTCAAGCCTTATTACACACGTACAATTAAGCAATTACTGATTCCACCTGCTCCACTCCAAGTCTGAGAATGGTTGTTTAAACAACAGAATCTGAAACTGTCATTAAAGCTAAACCAACAGTAAACACAGAAAGAGATCAGAGATAATTTTAGGTGCCAATGGGGCGGGGGGGATCACCCTGTGGTTGTTGAGCTTTGTTTAAATTTTTGTGTGTTTTTTCAGTAATTTATAAACACTTTCACATGCAATCACCACATAACCCTGTTCATGGAGATTCATTTACTTACCAACATTTGAGAGTTAAATTATGAATAACTGAAATCCTGTGAAGGAAATTAGCAACTCACAGGTATAATAACTCCAGAGATTTTAATTAAGTGGTTACTTAATGGCTCAAAATCCTGTAGCTAAAATGGCAAGTAGCTGGGATTAGAACCCAGGCAATATGGCGTCAAAGCCTGTATGCTTAACTTCTGTACTGCCTCAAAATAATAAATATTTATTGAACAATTACTGGTTATTCATTTATTTAATACATACAATCATTTTATTGAATTTGTGCTGTATGCTAGGCAATGCAAGGGGCACTGAAGATAGAGCAATGAGCAAGGCTAATTAACCAGATATATGGATTTACTTACCTGTAACCTACCACAATTCTGTCGGGTCTTTGAAGAAAGGACAAGGGTCTATGGAACGCTGAGTAGGAGGTCCTTTTCTGACATGTCTTCAAGGATGAATAGGAACTAAAAGGAAGATTGGCAAGGAAGGTGCACAGATGCAGATATATTCCAGGTAAAGGAATCGGTAAGTAGAAGAAAATTGACATAAAGAATCATGGAAAACACAGCCATTTTCTCTGGATTTCAAACTCTACTCAACACTTGCTCCTTGATGCTTTGTTTTCTGCTATCACTTTGATTTGCATTTATTTTATGATGAATTTATTACCGAGCCATAAGTTTTTATTTCTTTAGTGTCTTCTGGGATATCTTTTTCTCCTGTGCAGTTTCCTCTTCTGGTTTAGGAACAATTTGTTCTTTTTCTGGAAGGATCTCCATGTGTCAGGGGAAGCTCACATATGGGCTCCTCTCACCATGAGCTCTCTACGTACCTTGGTGCCTCTTGGAGACTTTCACCAGGATGTGCTCGAAGACCAGAGACTCTACATCTAAGCCCTGAAGTTCACCATTATTTTCTGCATTTTTAAGCATATGCAACAAAAATGCAGCACTCTTTTTGGGCTACTGACCTTGTGACCAGTTCCACTGTTTGGCCTGGGCATACCTACCAATGCCACCATTGTAATGACAGAAGGACACACGTTGCTTCTGTAGAGTGACATCTTTCAGATAATTGGTGGCTTTTTGAATATGCATACCTATTCTGGATACATTTTCTATAACTACTCTGGAGCAGCAGCAACACTGAGAAATCCAAATACTCAAGCTCACTCCTGTTTCCAAATAAATGTGAGCTTCCCTCATACAAAAACATGAAAAACAAAATCCATAATTTGTCTAAATCAAAGCAGTTTTAAAAATTTCTGAAGGGAGTAATTGTTTTGAATATATACATGGTTACCGTGAAAATGTTCCTATTTATTTTGCTTCTTAATGCCAAAATGATATTGGAAGATTTCTTCTATATGAATGAAATTACCCTCCTCTTATTTTCTAATTCTATTGTAATTGTCATTAGCATGCATTGTTATGTTTTTGACTAATTTATTGTGGCGTTTAAATCCCATGCTTCAGGAATCTGATGTTATTGTATTAAGATATATGCCAATAAAATTCTAGGTCTGGAAATTTTTAAAAAAGAGCTCAGAAAAATAAAACAATTTTTTATATGACATAAGCAATCCAAATTCCATTTAACAAGCCCCTACATGTTTTTAAGTGTAAAGAAAAGCTAAATCATATTTTTACACCTAGAAAGTAATTCTACAGATTAACTGAAGTTCGTGAAGTTCAGAGTGACCTTGCAAGGTAACCAAGAAGAATTGAACTTCCTTTCTCCCACCACAATCCATTAAGATTTCTGTTCTAATTCCTTTATCAAATGCTTCCTTTCCCATGGCACAGATATGGTGCTAAAAGCTTTGAAGATAGACTTTGTTTTAGTCCATATTTCCTGTTACTCTTGAGATTTGAAGCTGTGGTGAGGTAAGAAGAATAAAAGGAATCAGCTTTACACTTATAATTATTCTAATGGACCTTAAAGACAGGTTTAATCTCTATTTCAATCAAGTTAACCAAGTAGAATGATAATAAAGTTCTTTTCTTTCTGTGTTTTCTTGAGTTAAAAAAAAAAAGTCTCATTGGCACTGGAAAATACACAAGTCCTCTTGGGATAACAAACATAATTCATTCTCACTCAGGCAACCGGTGAGCTCACTTCCTGGTTGCTGAGTTTATAGGTTATTGAAACCACTGGGGTTTTGTTAAAAATAGCCATCTAATAAATCTGCTCATTCTTTTAATTAAGATAATGGTGATAACTTGCGAATGGGTTTTTTCCTCCCTTTTAGCGCAACTGAAAAAAAAAAATCTCCAATAATGTATGTCATTTAGAATTAAGTGGAAATGAAAAATCCTGCTGCATCCATTGTTCTGAATTGGTAAGATAAGGCACCAAGTACTTTTAAGTGCAGTGATAGAGGAAATGAAGACAGCACAGAGCATCTTTTGAGCGGATTTAAAATTTTCTAAAAAGTTGGGAGATACTGAGCTGAACACATCTCTTTAAAACCTTCTATCTGAAAGTGAAAAGCCATTTCCCCATGTATTTTCAGGACAAAAATAAGTGTTCCTCTCATTTAGGAATGTAAAGCTTTTGCTGTTGTAAAAGCAACAGGGTGCTTTCTTATTTAATTAAGGTAGGTGGTGAACCTGAACGTTGTTTTCTTTCACTAAATCATTAGATTCTTCTTTATAAGGAAGTGAAGCAGCTAAGGCATAATTGTAAGGCACTGGACCTGCAGTCAGGTCTCTGGATTCAAGTCTTCATGAAGCCATTTACATGCCTGGGACTTGGGCGATGGGTTATCCTCTGAGCTTCAGTTTCTTCACATGTAAAGGGGAAATAATAAGACCAGCCTTACAGTTGTTGTGTGATACACATCCAAACATTCATTTGCTATTGATTGAGCAACAAACAAAAAATAATAGTAGGAAAAGCTAAGAATGATAGAGACCTTTTGTGCAATTGGCACATCTGTCACCAGCAGTGAGCAGCAGGGGACCTAGAAATTGATCTTCTTTGGCTCCAGGTAGTTTGCCACTGGCCATGAGCAGCAGCATTTTTGAATCCAGTGTTTGGTATAAATTTCACCATATTCTCTGTATTCCAAGAGACAGAAAAGATTGGGAAGTGTAATGGATACGCAATATGTCACTCATACTTCATTACAACACATTTTAGAGTGAGAGACTGAGGCATAGAGAAATTAACTAACTCTATTGTAATTGTCATCAGTATTGTTGTTTTTCAAATAATTCTTGGTCTTCTGCCATTTAAAGCACGTAGTATGATTACACTTCCTTACCCTCTTCAAGTTAGATGTGGCCAATGATTCGCTTTGGCCATTTAAATGGGAATAATGTGGGTCACTTCTGGGTAGAGGCTGCGAGAGCCTCCTTCCCCACTGCTGTGGTGATTACAGAAGCCCATGGCAAGATGATGTCTCTGCCAACCTAAGTGTCACCCTTAAAGACCATGCCAAGTTAAGCCACCTGGTGTGGTACATGCAAGAAATACACTTTCATGGTTTTGCTAAGGCATTGACATTTTGGAGGTGTTTCATCACCTAACTTCTTCTGAGACAATTATGTTGCTGCTAAATATCTGGTAAGCTCTGGCAGTGGTATACTGCTAAGTCCAGCAGGAAAACAAAAACAAAACCCTCATTTCTAATGCTTGTTCATTTCTGCCTTGCAAATAATTTCACTATGGTGGATTTCAAGCTATCAAAATGACATTGCTGAATATGAAATTGAGATGAAATAAGCAATCTCAGCTTTGGCAAGCTGGTAGGAGGCCAGCTCCAGTAGCCCCTTGCTTCAGAGTACATAGTGTTGAGCGAATTAGATGTGATTCCTGACTTCATTGAACTGGCAGTGTAGAGAAGCAACATTGAATGTGCTAATAGAGAAAGGTATATGTGTATTTTCATTTCATTAAGAACATAGTGACTGAGATAAGGAACAATTCCATCTTTAAACGAAAATCTTTTTTAACCTTGCTTCCACCAAGAAGCTGTCAGATTTGCTGCCATGTGGTCCATCAAAAACGACATGCTGACTTGAGTCCACATTGCTTCCATGCCATAGAAGTATAATTCACTTCTTTTGAAATAACACAATCCTAAAATTTGCTATTCCATTAGAAATATACAGTGCCCTGATGCACATAATTTCATGACACCAAATTCTCCATTGGATCAATCTAACTTCCCTCTGCCACCAACCTCCTCCAGAAAATAACACTTTGAAATAACATTTTTAGGACAGACTGGGAATATTGTGGGAAACACTCAGGAACATATGATTGCCATACAACAATTGGTGGCAGGGACTGGCTAGATGTTTATCAATCCTATTCTATTTTTCCTGACACACAAGAGAACTACTTTTTTTCCATTTCCATTGTGGTAAGTTTGAGGCTAGACAAATGTAGGAAGAAGTGGAGCACACTATGGAGAGTTCTGACTATATCAAGAGCCTCTTTACTCTTTGGCTGGCTGAATACGGAGGACCAATAAAAGACTCTAAGGGAAGCACAAGAGGGAAGCCAGAATCCCTGGACCAAGGGTGTAAGTTTGAGTGTCTGATAGGACTTTCTGGAGTTATTTTGTGTTGTAGTTATAGCAGCTAGTGTTAACTAATTATCCCAAATAATATCCCTTTTTAGATGAGAAGACATTATATTTGTGTGGATCTAAAAGGTTAGCATGCTATTTGTAAATTTTATATGTGTAAAGAAACTGGAGCAGAAATATTTCAGTAAAACAATTGGGTAAACAAGGTACAATTTAGATGATCTAAGTAGAAACAGAGGCAGAACATAACCTGGCCTCATTCAGAGCACTAAAGGTTACCAAAAAGAGAACTGCTTGTAACTGAAATGAAGAATTCTCTCATGCATCTTCCTGGTAGAGGAACTGAGGTGTCTCTACCCTGCGTTTCCTCCCTCTGCATCCTTAACTTTTAAAAGATAGCTGTGGAGCTTCATGACATGAGGTTATTTTTAGAAAGATCTCTTGTAACAGTGGTTAGAAGAACATTAAGGCCTATCACTGAGCCCATCAAATTACATTTAGATTGATCAACATTCTCCAGTTCTTTTTGTGTTACTTCCTCACAGACACTTGTTCAATTCTTTTTACTTTCCATGCTTCCATGCAAAAGCATGTGTTTGCTAAAATGTTGTGGTAAAAATGACAGCACAGTTTTTAATCAAATGACATGATGATGTCCCACCCAGATGCCCGTGTGAGGAACGACTTCCTGTCCAGGAAAGGCTCCTTCAGTGTCTAGTTCAGCTGCAGGGATCCACCTCACCCAATGGCAGGCCATGCTGGAGCTCCCTGCTGGATTGGCTGAGGCATTGTCAGCTGCTTCTCCCTCTGCCCAACCTTGCCTTTCCCCCTTCTTTTTTCACATCTTTCACCCCAAATTCCATCTCAACATCAGCTTCTGGAGAAGCCATCCTGTCACAGACTATTGATGGGATAGATAACTGATCAGAAAGTATGAATTCAAAATTTGAATTTGAATAACATTGGCTCCACCAAAGAACAAGCTTATCAGAGTTATATGCTAATGCTTGCTCTTGTTTGAATGAATCTGGAACTACTTAATCTGATTTCACATTTTCTGACTGCTTTTTTCCTACATTTGCATTTTTCAGAAACTAAGGTATTGAAACCTATTTCTTAAAGAAGTTTCTAGTAAAGGATACGTTTTTCCTCCCCTATACCAGAGAAAGAGAGAAAATTAATTGATTAATTCAAAGTAGTCCATGGATGTCAGAAACCATCACTCTGTAGCAATAAATGAAATATCAGCATCTTTTCATTTATTCTTTAGATACAAAAATCAGGTACATAGATGGTGGCGAGAGTCATTTTTCTTAGATCTGTGCTTTGGATTCACCCTCCTGTATGCGACCATCCCATCCAATAATGGTGAGCTCATGGAAAAATAGAAAGCAAGTGCAATCTGTCTCTCAAAAGCTGTCTTCACCAAAAACAATCACTGCTCTTAAAAGTATAGTCACTGAAGCCTGGTTTGACTGTTGATTAAAATAAAAAATCCAATTTATACCAGTTTCCACTACTATATATTCCTGAAGATTGCAGCTGGGGCTATTCTTCCACAGATCTGAGAAAGTTAACGTAACATTGTTATGAGATGGGGACATGATAAACTCCCCCTGCTATGCCTTGAATGAAAATATCTCTCTGGATTGCCTGCCATAGAGAATGGCACTCATCACCACCACCCCAGTCCTTCAAATTATGAAGAATAACTAATACTTATTAGTGTATATTATGAGTCAGTTGCTGTTATAAATACTTTAAATGAATTCTCTCAATTTGTCCTCAAAACAATCCTATGAGAAGGGCATTCTTATTATTGTCATCCCATTTCACTGATGAGAAAACAGAAGCCCAGAGAGACTCACTATGTATCTAAAGTCAGAGAGTCAATAAAGATAAACCAATATTCATATCCAAACAGCCTCTTGTTCACTGGGCTGTACTGCTACTATTTAAGGTGACCGTTTCCAGAAGTACTTGAATAAAGAGTAAATACCAGTAAAATAGATAACTCACTAGATTATTGTTAGTGTACTTAATGTTTGTTATTTATGCTTGTTAACTAAAGTAATTGATACATGTGTTAGCATTTACTTTATCAAATTATCTAGCATTTCTTTGGGAGACTTGGCCATAGGATATATTTAGGATACATTTGGAATGAGGGAGGGTTGAAGAGGAGGGAAGGATGGGTGAAGAACAAGAGGAGATGCCTGAAAAGGGAAGGGGTCTGGATGGGGAGCCACACTAAATGGGCTCCTTCGGACCAGTGGAGAGATGCATAAAGGCAGTGAATGCCTTGTGACATGGAAATGTGGTTCAGTAGATAGAAGATTTTCCCTCTGGCTGGTCTTTTCCAAGATGTTTTTAATTTCTCTTCATATCACAGAAGCACAGTGACAGTATGATCCACTTTGCATTTTCAAGTGTGTTAAAATCTGTTCGAAACTCTAAAGTCACAGAATAATGTTTATTTCACAAAATCAACTGTAGAAATAATTTTCTTTGCACAATTCCAATGACTATGCTATTGAAATGCAATATTTAAAATTAAACCAATACTTATAGAATACCATCCGTATGGTGGAAATTGAGCATGTAAGTGATTAAGTGGATAGATAGCTGGAGATGATCTATTTAAACAAGCTTTGTTACTAATCAAAATTCACCATGCAAATTCCATGGAATTTGTTGTCCTTGCCCTTATTTAATATGCACTCCTTATAAAGCATTACTATAATTTTTTGAGTTTATGGCACTAGGTGAATCACATCTTTTCAATACCTTGGATCCTTGGGAAAAATTGAAAGTTCTATGATAATTAGTTTTGTAAAGAGGAAACTTTTGGCATGGACTGATTACAACGTTTATATAAATGACTTTGAAACTTGTCGGATCTCTTTCTAGAGACAAGAACAATTCCTGTTATTATTTCACTAAAATGTTTGACAATGCTAAATTACCTTTCAAAAGCAGTAAATACCTTAGTGTATTCTTTAAAAAAATCTGTTCTGATTTCTTAACTGCTGAAAAAGAGCACAGCATCCATCAAGTGTGACTCATATTAACAAATCCTATGCCTTTCTTCCTCCTCCTCCTGCCCCTTTAAAAAGTGATCATGTATCCAGTCACTTTCTAATTAGTTAAAAGTATCATAAAATCCTTGAGTGGGAAGGGAGAGAGTTTTGGCTTAATTCTTAAAGGTAATTCAGCCAATCACTCCAAAAATGAGGGAGAACTGTGTTCATAATTGTAAAGTATAACGATATTACAGTGTATATACCAGTCGTTTCCCACCAATTTATTAACATCTAACCCTGTAGTTCTAGAATAGGCAATTGTAAAACAGCCCATTATAGATTAGGTTTAGGCTACCACAGTAATTACTCTGAGCTCAGTCTTTAGGAAAGAAATGTACACATATGGTGAACAGTTAAACCAACTTCTTTCTCTCCCCTTCTCCATCCAGCCTTTCTAGAAATACTGATGTTCAAATGGATAACTGCTTTCCTACTCTCAGTCATGGGAAGTGGCATGATAGTTAAGGAATAAAATTATGAGTAAACTTCCCAGAATTCTGGGATGGGTGGCTGGTAATCCTGACAGGTAGCCAAAACTACTTAAGAGGTCTGTTCCCTTCTGCAAACAGGAATCATTTTGTCCTTGTTGCTAAGAGCACAGTGTTTAACCTGACCTTTGATCTAAAATGCGACATGTGCCGTGTAAATATGTGCTTTCCAATTTAATGTCAACATGACCACATTTTTATTCTGATGTAAAATTAACACAATTTCAATAAATGTGCTATCAAAATACAGTATTTAAAATTCAATCAATACTTATTGAATACTTATGACATGCTAGGTGCTAGGCTAGACACTATTAGCAAGTACATGGGTAAATTAGACATATCCTTGACCTTTCAAGGTCTCCATGGATGCCCCTTCAGAATCTACTGGAGCCAACATATAAGTATGGGGCTTAGTCTTTGGTTTAGAGTAGGAGTTCTCAATATGGTGGGGGGACATTTTGTACCCCAGAGGGGGACGTTTGACACTATCTGGAGACATTTTTGGTTTCCACAACTGGGGGAAGGGGTATTGGTTCTAGTGGCATTTAATGAGTAAAGGCCAGGGATGCTGCAAAAAATCCTACAATGCATATGCCACACCCTCACAGCAAAGAACCATCCTTCCTGAAATGTCAACAGTACTGGCGTTGAAAAAAAACCTGTAATAAGTCCACAAAAAATGGAAGTGGGGCAGAAAAAAATTCCTGTCATCTCTCCAAATGAGGTTATTTATTATTTTTTTTTTGAAGAATAAAGCCTTATATTGACCTATGATGAAGAGCCCCGTGTATAATTGAAAGGACTTTGTGTGTAAGATCATTTCTAAAGGGTCTTACTTTCTGATTTTAGAGTCCACAATGGTTTCAAATGAAACATACTCACCAACTAGGCCTTAAAAGAGCACTGGCCCCGCTAATCCATGCCCATTGCCTATTACAGGCTGACTCTTGTCCTAAACACTTCTCATATTGAGGTGAGTTCTATGGTTATGCCCATTTCATAGATGAAGGAACTGAGGACCAGAGCGATTAATTAGCATTCCTGTGGTCTCACAGCTATAAGCAGTAGAGCCTTCATTCAAACCCAGGTGGTTTGGCCTCAGAGTCTATGTTCTCCATCACAAATGGCTAAACTGCCACTTCCTGTGTCAACTTTTGTAAATATATTCCATTCCTGGAATTTTATTACGTCCTAGGTATCTGAACTTGAGAAATTTATTTTCTCTGTGTCTCATTTTTATCATCTCTAAGATGGATCTACTAGTCTATTTCAGTTGTGGTAGGGTTTAAATGAGTTAATGTGTGTAAGGTGTTTGGAACTATGTCTAGAATAGAGTAAGTTCTCAATAGATTTTATACATAATGATGATAAAGATTCTTCCCTGTGGAAAGTGCATTTTTTAAAAAAATTTATTGAAGTATATCACACATACATAAACAATAAGTGTATAGCAATAGTTGTGAACTTACAAAACAAACATATGTAATATCACACAGGAACATTATACCACATCTTACCAACAATACCTTGCATTGTGGTGAAACATTTTTAACTAATGATTAAAGAGCATCCTATCAAAATATTACTACCAGCCAAACTATCTAACATTTGGTGTGTTTTTCCCTCAACTCACCCTATTATTAATATTATTTTTTATATCATTTATATATGAACATACATAAACAATAAGTGTATAGTAAAAATTGTGAACTTACAAAGCAAAAATGCATAACATCATATAGGGGTCCCATACATCAACCCACCACCAACACCTTGCATTGTTGTGAGACATTTGTTACAAATGATGAAAGAATATCATCAAAATCTTACTGCTAACTGTAGTCCTTATCTTATATTTGGTGTATGTCAACCCACTCTATTATAATTTTTTTTCTTTTTTTAAAAATATTTTAAAAGATGCTTAGATTACATAAATGTTACACAAAAATGACAGGGATTCCCATGTTCCCCACCTCCCACACCTCCCACAACCTCCCACATAAACATCTTTCATTAGTGTGGCACATCACCTGCAATGGATATACACATCCTGGGGCTTTGTCACTAAGCATGGATCATAGTTCACATTGTAGACCACACTCTCTCCCACACAGTCCCGCATGGTATATGCTGACATAAAATGGCTTATATGTGTAGTTGTAATGTCACTCAGGATAATTCCCAAGTCCCGAAAAAGCCCCTGTATTACAACTGCTTTTCCCTCTCCCTGCCCCGAAAGCATCCAGTGGCCACTGGCTCCACATTGTTGTAATTTTTCCACTGCTTGAATCACAATATGTCTACAACAGAATACCAGTAAGTCCATTCTAGTCCATAGCTCTTCCCCTAATCCTGTGGAGCCAGGGATGGTGATGTTCACTCCACCTCCAAGTGAGATGGGGCTTATATTCCATGGATAAGATGGATGGGACTATCCTACCTACAGCTGCAGGCTCTCTCCATTCCCTGGGATGGCCAATGTCCATCATTATCTCCCCGCAAGGTGTCTTGGGTGAGTCCATTGAGCTCTAGAATAGGAGTTGCAGCTCCACCGAGATTCCAGACACAGCTGGCATTTGGGCAGGCCAAAGGCTCCAGTCTCTGGAAGTACATCTACAAACTCCAGCACCATAAATAGGTTTGAATAGAAGGGACTGATGGACCATGTGCAGGGAGGACTTATTTGAGTCCAACTCTGTCACTCTCAGGAGCACAGATTCCAAAGTATAGCCCACTGATAAGGCATCAATCTCTGGATCTATCCTTCCTTATACAGGACCTGGGTGTATCCAGAGCCCTCAGGAGCCCCTCTATTTGGGGTGATATCCACTTTGGTGTTCTATGAGATCATACTGAGGTGTGTGTAAGTGTTACCTCTGGCATGACCTCCCGACTCTCTTTGAAGTCTCTTAGCCATATGAACTCATTTGTCTTTACCTTTCCCCCTTTTTATTCAAGGTCTTTTCCCAGTCATATCGCCAATTGGCACTTGGCAGTAATCCCTCGTTGCCAGGAGGCTCATCCCTGGGAGTCATGTCTCATGCTAGGGGGAAGGTAATGCGTTCATATGCTGAATTTGGCTTAGAGAAAGTCCACATTTGAGCAACAAGGAGGCTCTCAGGCAGCAACCCTTAGGCACCCCGTAACAATAGGCTAAGTTTCAATTTCAAGAGCAAAGACTCGTACAGCTAGTCATAAATAACAAGAACCCATCATCCGTGGACCATCTTCCTTAGCCAGACACTGCCCCTGCACTAAGGGGACTGTTGCTGCTCCCATGGAGAATGTGGCAGAGCTCTCCAGGCTGGGAATTCAGTATTCTCTCATTTATTGAGTGACTCTCCACCCACTGTGACCATGCCCCACCCCTTGATCATTTGAACAATTTTATATATCTTTTATGTATATTCAGGTGAACTTCCTCTCATGAAACCCCCATCCCTGGCACCCCCTCCACCAACGATCCTCTCCCGCCCCCGTTGTAACCCTTCTGTGATCCAAACCTTCCTTAAAGATGAGGTCCATATAATAGCCAAATACAATTCATAGGAAAATGAAATAATAATGATAAGTTTAAGCGTAAGAGATAAAATACATGGGAACTTAAAAAAACACTAAAAATAAAATTAAATTAAAGGATTGGGATATTCAAAGAATGGGAAAAATTTTTAAAAATTAAAAAAAAATTTTTTTTAACATTTTTCCTTTTATCACTGCATTATCGGGTGTCCAGTCTGTACCATGGCACCTTCCCCCTCCACTCCCCAGTGTCTCCCAAATTTTCATTTAATTTTCAAAGAAGTTTTAGGTCACAACAAAGTCACACACAGAATACTAGAGACTATCGTATATCCAACCTCCTCCCCCTTTCCTCACTCCATATTAAAACCTTTTTATATGTGGATGGTAGCATTGTTATAACTGTTATACAGATAGTGAAACATAGCTACTAAACATTGTCAATGGTTTACAGTATAGTTTACAATTTAGACAGTACAATTTAATAATTTTGATGCTATTTACCATGTCCTGTTTCCATCACTGTAAGGTAATGAAAACCATTTCCCCTGACTACTAAATACCCCCTGTTTGATCTATTCTGTTCCTCCCTCCCCATCCCCCTGAGGCACGTAACAACCCCCTGTCTTGACTCATTGGATGACAAGATTCATAGTTACATGCAACAAGAGGTCTTGACACGCTGATTGTCCTCCCTTATTAGGATCCACCCTTGCTCATAAGAGACACCCACCTGTCTGTTTCTGGGTGAATTGGTCCTCCTAAAGATGGGGGTCCATCTCCTTCCCACTCACCATGTGGATCTGCACCCACCAACACAACACATTATAACAGGATGAACACTCACACACTCCCCAGAAGCCTGCTCCAGATGCGCCCCAGCCTGAATGCCCACCCCCAACCAATGCCCTAAACCAGTAACATTCCCTTGTCATATTGCCATAAGAGCATTCCCACCCCTGCACTTTCAACCTCATACCCACAAATCCCGTGTTCACCTGGTCCTTCTCCCATCTTTCCCCGCAGTATCCTGGGTAATCTAACCTGCCCTTCCTAATCTACCCACCTGTCGATCCTGCACCACCAAACCCAGTAATATCACTACCCACCTGTCCTATCCTTCAATATGGAACTATGCTCTATCACTTTACCATAGATTATGTCCATATGGGTGACAGCTCACAACCTTCTCTTCTCTTTCTCTCTCTTGTTAACCTATCTTTCAGACAGTGGTTCTCAGAGACTGCTCACTTTCCTCAATTCATATCAGTGAGATCATATACTGTTCATCTTTCAATGCCTGGCTGTTTCACTTAACATAAGGTCTTCAAGATTCATCCATGTTATTCCGTGTGTTAGCATTTTACTCCTTCTTACAGCTGAGTAATATTCCATTGTATGTATGTACCACATTTTGTTTATCCATTAATCTGTTGTGGGCACCAGGGTTGATTCCAACTTTTAGCAATAGTGAACAATGCCACTATGAATATTGGTGTGCATATATCTGTTCATGTCTTTGCTTTCAATTCTTCTCAGTATATGCCCAGCAGTGGAATCGCTGGATCATATGGAAGATCTGTTGTTAGTTTTCTGAGGAACCGCCAAACTGTCCTCCACAGTGGGCTGGACCATTCCACAATCCCACCAGCAGTGGATGAGGGTTCCCATTCCTCCACATCCTCTCCAACACTTATAGTCAGTTTTTTGAATAGCCACCATTCTAATGGGTGTAAGATGGTATCTCATTGTAGTTTTGATTTGCATTCCCCTAATAGCTACGAATGTCGAGCATTTTTTCATGTGCTTTTTAGTCATGTGTATTTCTTCCTTGGAGAAGTGTCTTTTCAGGTCACTTGCCCATTTTTTAAATGGATTGTTTGTCTTTTTATTTTTGAGGTGTAGGATTTCTTTAAATATGCAGGATATTAGGCTCCTATCAGATATATGGTTGCCAAATATTTTCTCCCATTGGGTAGGCTACCTTTTTATTTTCTTGATAATGTACATTGAGGTGCAGAAGTTTTTAATTTTGAGGAGATCCCATTTATCTATTTTTTCTTTTGCTGCTTGTGCTTTGGGTGTGAAGTTCATGAAACCATTTCCTATTACAAGGTCCTGTAGATGCTTCCCTACATTATCTTCCAAAATCTTTATGGTTTTGGCTCTTATATTTAGATCTTTGATCCATTTTGAGTTGATTTTTGTATAAGGTGTGAGATGGCGTTCCTCTCTCATTCTTTTGGATATGGATATCCAGTTCTCCAAGCACCACTTGTTGAAGAGGCCATTCTCTCCCAACTGAGTGGGCTTGGTGGACTTATCGAATATCAGATAACTATATATGTGAGGATCTATATCAGAACTCTCAATTTCAATTCAGTTCCATTGGTCAGTATATCTATCCTTGTGCCAATACCATGAAGTTTTGAGCACTGTAGCTTTGTAGTATGTTTTAAAGTCAGGTAATGTGATACCTCCAACTTTATTTTTCTTTTTCAATATATCTTTGGTGATTTGGGGCCTCTTACCTTTCCAAATATATTTTGCAGTTAGTTTTTCCAGTTTCTTAAAAAATACAGTGTTGATTTTTATTGGGATTGCATTAAATCTGTAAATTAGTTTAGGTAGGATAGACATCTTGATGATGTTTATTCTTCCTATCCAAAAACAGGGAATATTCTTCCATTTATTTAAGACTTCTTTGATTTCCTTTAACAGTGTTGTGTAGTTTTCTGTATATAAGTCCTTTGCATCTTTAGTTAAATTTATTCCTAGGTATTTGATTCTTTTAGTTACTATTGTAAATAGTATTTTTTCTTGATTTCCTCCTTAGGTTGCTCGTTATTGGTATACAGAAATGCTACTGATTTTTGAGCATTGATCTTATAGCCTGGGACGTTACTGAACTCCTTCATAAGTTCTAGAAGCTTTGTTGTAGATTTCTCAGGGCTTTCTACGTATAGGATCATGTCATCTGCAAATAATGAAATTTTTACTTCTTCTTTTCCAATTTGGATGCATTTTATATCTTTTTACTGCCTCAGTGCTCCAACAAGTACTTCTAAGACAATGTTAAATAGGATTGGGGAGTGGTGATAGTGGGCATCCTTGTCTTGTTCCCGATCTCAGAGGGAAGGCTTTTGGGATTTCACCATTGGAAATGCTGTTAGCTTTGGGTTATTCATATATTCCCTTTATCATGTTCAGAAAGTTTCCTTCTATTCCTATCTTTTGCAGTGTTTTTATCAGGAAAGGATGCTGTATTTTGTCTAATGCTTTTTCTGCATCTATAGAGATGATCATGTGATTCTTTTTCTTTCAATCAGTTTATGTGGTGTATTACATTGATTGAGTTTCTT
Organism: Tolypeutes matacus; assembly: GCA_026826555.1. NCBI lineage: Eukaryota > Metazoa > Chordata > Mammalia > Cingulata > Chlamyphoridae > Tolypeutes > Tolypeutes matacus. The sequence goes on from JAKSZT010054478.1 coordinate 11,204,363, forward strand.
ATATTGAACCACCCTTGCATACCTAGGATGAAACCCACTTGGTCATGGTGTATAATTCTTTTGATATGTTGTTGAATGTGATTAGCAAGTATTTTGTTGAGGATTTTAGCATCTAGGTTCATTAGAGAAATTGGTCTGTAATTTTCCTTTCTTGTGGTATCTTTGTTTGGCTTTGGTATTAGGGTAATGTTGGCATCATAGAATGGGTTAGGCAATATTCCTTCTACTTCTATTTTTTGGAAGAAATTAAGCAGGATTGGTGTTACCTCTTTCCAGAATGTTTGGTTAGAATTCAGCTGTGAAGCCATCTGGTCCTGGGCTCTTCTTGGTTGGGAGGTTTTTGATGACTGAGTCTATCTCTTTACTTGTAATTGGACTGTTGAGTTCATCAATTTCTTCTTTCATCAATGTAGGCTGTTTGTGAGTTTCTAGAAATTTTTCCATTTCCTCTAAATGATCATTCTTGTTGGCATATAATTTTTCAAAGTATCCTCTTATGATACTCTTTTTTTTTTTTCCTGTGGGGTCAGTAGTGATATCCCCTTGCTCATTCCTTATTTTGTGTATTTGCATCTGTTCTCTATTTTTCTTTGTTAGTTTGGTTAAGAGTTTGTCAATTTTATTGATCTTCTCCAAGAACCAGCTTTTGGTTTTGTTTATTTTTTCTAGTGCTTTCTTATTATCTATTTCATTTAGTTCTGCTCTAATCTTTATTTCCTTCTTTCTACTTCCTTTAGGTTTACTTTGTTGTTGTTTTTCCAATTCCTCCAGGTGTGCAACTAGGCCTTCAATTTTAACTCTTTCTTCTTTTTTAATATATGTATTTATGGCTATGAACTTCCCTCTCAGTACAGCTTTGGCTGCATCCCATAGGTTTTGATATTTTGTGTTGTCATTTTCATTAGTTTCAAGGTAGTTACTAATTTCATTTGAGATTTCCTCCTTGACCTACTGTTTGTCTAAGAGTGTGCTGTTTAACTTCCTTATCTTTGTGCCTAATCTGTTTTTCTGTCCCTTAGTGATTTCCAATTTCATTCATTCATTGTGGTCTGAAAAATTACTTTGTACAATCTAAATCTTTCTGAATTCATTGAGAGTTGTTCTGTGGCCTAGCATGTGGTCTATCTTGGAGTATGTTCTATGTGCACTGGAGAAGAATGTAAATCCCGCTGTATTTGGGTGTAGTGTTCTGTATATGTCTATTAGGTCCAGGTCCTCTAATGTATTATTCAGAGTCTTTGTTTCCTTATTGATTCTCTGTCTAGATGTTCTGTCTAATGGTGATAATGGTGTACTAAAGTCCCTCACTATAATTGTAGAAGCATTTATTTCTCCACTTAGTTCTTCCAGAGTTTGCCTCATGTATTTTGAGGCACCCCGATTAGGTGCATAAATGTTTATGATTGTTCTCTCTTCTTGAGAGATTACCCCTTTTACTAATATATAGTGTCCATATTTGTCTCTTACAATAGTTTTGCATTTAAAGTCTATTTTGTCTGATATTAGGATTTTTACTCCTGCCCTTTTTGGCTATTGTTTTCTTGTAAAATTGTTTTCCAGCCATTCACTTTCAGCCTCCTTGAATCCCTGGGTCTAAGGTGGGTTTCTTATAGACAGCATATAGATGGATCATATTTCCTTATCCATTCTGCCAATCTGTGTCTCTTGACTGGTGAGTTTAATCCATTAACATTCAGTGTTATTACTCGCAATGAATTTCTTACATCAGCCATATTTTCTTTGGGTTAATGCATGTCATATGTTGTTTTTATTTCTCTTTTTGTCTTTTTAGTCGTTCTTACACTCTCCTCCAACTCTCTCTCCCCTGTTTTTTTTTTCCTTTAAACTTGTAGAACTTCCTTTAGTATTTCTTGAAGTGCAGGTTTCCTATTGGCATACTCTCTTAATTTCTGTTTATCTGTGAATATTTTGAACTCTCCATCATTTTTGAATGCCAGTTTTGCTGGATAGAGAACTCATGGCTGAAAGTTTTTTTCTTTTAGTACTTTGACTATGTCATACCACAGTCTTCTTGCCTCCATGGTTTCAGGTGAGAAATCAGCACTTAATCTTATTGTGCTTCCCTTGTATGTGATAGTTCTCTTTTCTCTTGCTGCCTTGAGTATTTTCTCTTTGCCTTGAGTATTGGACATTTTGACAAGTATATGCCTTGGAGTTGGCCTATTAGGATTTATACTGTTTGGGGTGCGCTGTGCTTCCTGGACATGTACATCCATCTCTCTCAATAGGGTTGGGTAGTTTTCAGCTATTATTTCCTTCAACGCTCCTTCTGTTCCCTTTCTCTTTTCTTCTCCTTCTGGTATGCCTATCATGCATATGTTTGTGCATTTTATGTTGTCCATTAAATCCCTAAGTCCCTGCTGGATTTTTTCTATCTTTTTATCTATCTGTTCTACTATCTGTTTGATTTCAGATGTATTGTCTTCCACACCACTAATTCTTTCTTCAGCCTGTTCAAATCTGCTGTTATGTGAATCCAGCTTCTTTTTGATTTCTTGGATTGTGTCATTGATCACCATCATATCCATTATCTTTTTATGTATATTTACAATTTCTTCAGTATGTTCTCCCAGTGTCTTCTTAATATCCTTAATCTCTTCCTTCACTTTTTAAAGTTGGTCCATGATATTTGTTTGGAAAGCTTTGATTAGTTGTTTGATGTTCTGCATCTCTTCCTGGTTTTTAGTTTGTTCATTGGACTGGCCCATGTCTTCCTGTTTCTCAGTGTGGTTTGTAATTTTTTGTTGCCCTCTAGTCATCATTTTATCTTGATGGGTTTATTCAGTTGATTAGCTTCTCTCTCTGCTCTAGAGTTTTTTTTAGCTAGTGGTTCTGTGTGTGTGTTGTTTTCTCTTTGACACTTTATTCTTCTTATTTTATTTCCTTGCTTCTTTCTATGTTCCCTTGAAGGCAAAAGATTAGGGTCAGAGGAATCAAAAGATGTGAGAAAGAAAGAAGGATAATAGTAATATTGATAAAAGTTAGAAGAGGGGCCATATAAGACTTAGTAAAATGAATATTTAACTCATGTAGGCAGTGTAGAGTAATAGGAAAAAAAGTAGAATACCTACAATGACTGGGAAACCAAATAGAGGAAAATGTATGTAATGATTTAGAAGGCCAGAATGATGAAGAAAGAGAGAAAGAGTAAAGAAAGGGCTGAAAGGAAAAAGTTAATAATAATAAAAAAAGAAGAAAACAGAATAGTTAGAATAGAAATTGACACCCTTGAAGTTGTGGGCTAATGAAAAAAGGTGGTATGTAAGAACCACAACAGAAAGCAGAATGTAGAAAGATGAAGGAAGGAAAAGAGATAGTGTTGGGAGACAAAATCTGTATAGACAGAGACTGGGAAATCACAGAAGAAGAAGCACAGCAAAGAAGAGACAAGCTAGCAGAACCTAATTTTAAAAAAAGGAAAAAGGTGGGAGGGGAGGAAAGAGGAAAGAAAAGCAAGAGACAACAAATAAACAAAGAAAAACCAAACTACCACACAAGCAAGCAGCCAAACAAAGCAAAGGAAGAACAGTGTTCCTTCTTGGGCCCTTGTGGAGCCTCTCAGCCTGCTTGTGTTCATCAATCAATTACCCTGCAAGGTTCATTCTGCAGGTTTTGAGGCAGATTTTAGCGATTAAACTAAGTTGAAAAAAATTTCTTTTTTTTAAAGTGACTGTTTTTTTTTTTTTTTTTGCAGAAATAAGGGAACCAAAAGAAGGCCTCTTCTAGACCACCCCCTTCACCGAGGGAACCCTAAATAGGCTTGTGGAAACTAATCAAGCACTTCCCACTTCCTGGCCTCCCCAGGGGAGTTGAAGCCCTGATGCTTGTCAGTACAGAATGATAAAGTTGGCTGACTCCGCCGTCTCCGGAGCCAAGTCTCAATATCACCGGGCTTTTAGGTAAATTAGGCTTCCTCAGCAGATATGCCTCTCCCCTAAGCCTGGTGCCACTTCAAGCCAGCTTATCTGATCCCCAAAGCTATGAGGGGGTCCAGGCAGCCAAATCCACAGAAAGGAAACCCCTCTCCACCCTCTGTCAGAACCCTCCCACTCTCGGAGAATGCTCCCTCTCACTGGGTTGCTGGTGGGAGTTGGGGCCTATCCCTGGGCAGCTAGGTAAATCAACCTTCCTCAGCAGATTCGCCACTCCCCTCAGCCTGGTGCCGCTTCAAGCCAGCTATTTTGTTCCCCAAAGCTGCAAGGGGTTCCAGGCAGCCAAATTCACAGAAAGCAAACCTCTCTCGACCCTCTGCCAGAACCCTCCCACTCTCGGAGAGTTCTCAGGTTGCCGGCGGGAGTTGCAGTTCATCCCAGCCTTTTTCCCTGAGTGTGGGGCTCAGCCATCTGTGTCGACTACCACAGCCGGGGGGAAAAACTCACAATTATTTACTGATCAATCCACCTTGCCCTCCAGCTCCCTCCAGATCCATGTCCCCAAGGTTCTCACTCCGTGCGCCCCCAGCACAGACCACTCAAGCAGGATCCTGTCCCCAATCAGCCATCCTCCGAGAATGAGTTAGTGAGTGCCCTCCTAAACCGACACCATCTTGCCCCTCCTAATATAATTTTTAAAATATATTTTTATGACAGAAGTTGTTAAACTTACAAAACAATCATGCACATGTGCAGAATTCCTATACAACACCCCCCTATCAACACATCACACCGTGGTGGAACATTTGTTACAGATTAAGAGATAATATCATCAGACTATTACTAGGTCTACAGCACACATTTAGCACACTTTTTCCATACGCTGCCATTATTTACACAGTACATCATTGGCTTAGATGCATGAATATTACATTATCACTGTTAACCACAGTCTATATGTCACTCCAGTTGTATTTTTTCCAGGTTTCTCCACATTCCCACCACCCTGCAATAGTGATGTACATCTGCTCTAGCTCACAAAGGACACTCTTGCATCTGTACCATCAACCACAATTCTAATCCACCTCTGGGTTTACTGTGTTAGTCAGTCCCTAGATTATTCTCTAGCTTTTTGTCAATTGGCATTTACATCCCTAGACTACCATTTTCAGCCAAATCCCCACTTATAAACCAGCTGTTACTCACTATAATGTGTTACCATCAACTCTGTACATTTCCACACTTTTACAATGAAGTTAATTAAAACTTCTACATACCTTAAACATCAGTAGGCCATCTCAGTCCTCCTCTTATCTCCTTTAAGAATCCTCCATCTACAACCAGGTCTTGAAGATATTTTCCTACATTTTTTTTCTAGAAGCTTTATGGTTCTTGCTTTTATACTTATGTTTTTGACCCATTTTGAGTTAATTTTTGTATAAGGTGTATAATTTTGTATAATTTTGTATAGGGGTCCTCTTTCTTTCTTTTGGCTATGGATATACAGTTCTCTCAACACCATTTGCTGAATGGACTGTTCTGTCCAAGCTGGGTGGGTTTGACAGGCTTGTCAAATATCACTTGACCGTAGATGTGAGAGTCTGTTTCTAACCATCAATTTGGTTCCATTGGACTATGTTTCTGTCTTAATGCAAGTACCATGCTGTTTTTACCATTGTAGCGAGGTAATATGATTTAAGGTAGGAAGTGAGAGTCCTCCAATTTCATTTTCCCTTTTTTAAGATGTTTCTGGCTATTCGGGACCCCTTACCCTTCTAAATAAATTTGATAATCAAGTTTTCCATTTATTTAAAAAATGCTGGTGGAATTTTTATTGGGATTGCATTGAATCTATATATCAATTTGTGTAGAATTGAGATCTCAATGGAAGCTAGTTTTTCAATCTGTGAGCATGGAATGTTCTTCCAATTATTTAGGTCTTTTTAAAATTTCTTTTAGCAATGAGTTGTAGCTTTCTGAATACAAATGCTTTACATAATTGGTTAAGTTTATTTCTAAATATTTGATTCTTTCAGTTGCTACTGTAAATGGAATTTTTTTCCTGACTTCTTCCTCAGATTGCACATTACTACATTACTAGAGTCTTTTAAAGTGTATTTCATCTAATACAAGTATAATTAACTCTGGCTTTTACTGTTTTGTTTTGTTTTGTTTTGTTTGTTACTTAGTGTGTGGAATATCTTTTCCACCCTTTCACTTTCAGTATATTGGTATCCTTGGGTCTTAGATGAGTCTCTTGCAAACAGCATATAGGTGGCTCATATTTTAGTATACATTCTGTCAGTCTCTGTCTTTTGATTGGGGAGTTTAATCCATTAACATCCAATGTTATAACTGTGAAGGCAGTTCTTATTTCACCCATTTTGACCTTTGGGTGTTATCTGTCATTTTTTTTTTTTTCACTCTGCTTTTGAGACTTACAGTTTCTTTTACTGATATAATCTTCATTTCTAGACTCTCTTCCAAGCCTCTCTCTCCTGTCTTTTCTTTTCAGACTGTAACATACCCTTTAGTATTTCCTGCAAAGCCAGTCTCTTGGTTATAAACTCTCTTAGTTTTTGTTTATCTTTGAATATTCTAAATTCACCCTTATTTTTGAAAGACAATCTTGCTGGGTATAAGATTCTTGGCTGGAAATTTTTCTCTTGCAGTATCTTAAATATACCACTGTCTTCATGCCTCCATGGTTTCTGATGAGAAATCAGCATTTAATCTTATTGGATATCCTTTATATGTTATGCATTGCTTTTCTCTTGCTGCTCTCAGAATTCTCTCTTTGACTTTGGCATTTGACATTCTGATTAGTATGTGTCCCAGAGTTGGTCTATTAGGACTTATTGGGATGGGAGTATGTTGTGCTTCTTGGACATAGATATTCATGTCCTTCAATAAGGTTGGGAAACTTTCTACCATTATTTCTTCAAATATTGCTTCTGCCCCTTTTCCCTTCTGTACTCCTTCTGGGATACACATGACACACGTGTTTGCACATCTCTTGCTGTTGTTATTTCCCTGAGACCTTGTTCATTTCTTTCTATTCTTTTCTTCATCAGTTCTTTTGTATGTTCACTTTCAGAGGCCATTTCTTCAAGCTTACCAATTCTTTCTTCTGCCTCCTCAGATCTGCTATTATATGATTCCTGTGTATTTTTTATTTCATTTATTGTACCTTTCATTCCCATAAGGTCTACTATTTTTCTATGTATGCTTTCAAAATTCTTCTTTGTGCTCATCCAATTTCTTCTTAATATCCTTAATCTCTTAAATCATCTCATTGAATTTATTAAGGAGATTTGTTTGAACATCTATGATTAGTTGTCTCCACTACTTTATGTCATCTGAAGGCTTATCTTACTCCTTTAACTGGGCCATATCTTCCTGCTTCTTGGTGTGGATTGTAATTTTTTGTTAGTGTCTTTGCAGCTGGATTACTAGATTATTCAGTCTGGGTGCAGTTTCTCTCTTTAATTTAGGGCTTTCTTGCCCTTTTTCCCTTGCTGGTTGTGTAGTATGAGCCAAGGATGTAGTTGGTGCTGTAAGCTGTGGAGGTACAAGCTGCCCACATTGCCCAAGGGACAGATGAAGCTTTTTCCAACTTTCTCCTTTGCCAGGGGTAGGGATAGAACCACAGCCGTGTAATCCAAGTTGTGCAGGCCTAAACTCTGGTTGCCTGGAGAGACTGATGAAGCTTCATGCCCCTTCCTCCCTGCCTGGGCGGGAATGGAGCTGCAGCTGTGGGCAGCAATCTATGCTATACAGGTCCAAAATGACCGCAGTTACCCCAGTAGACTTCTGACTATTTAGTCTGTGCTGGCCAAATGTACCTGCAGTTACCCAGAGAGGCTGGTGCAGGGCCCACCAGCTTCCTCCCTGTTACAGGTGGGTCTAGAGCTTAGGCTAGGGCTGCAGGCCAATCTCGGTGAAAGAAGCAGGTCCCTACTGTCACTGTGATTTTCAATCAGCCCACCTTCCTCTCATGCTGGGAACAGGGTCAAAATGGCAGCTCCCCGCCTCTTTCTGACTCAGACAGGTTCAAACTTTTGCTGTTCTCAGGGTTATATTTCAGCCAGCCGAATTTACTATCAGTAGCTAAAGTCAGTGGCCAACAGTCTCTTCCTCCCCTGTTTTTGGGAAATGGAGCTTCTAATTCCAGCCACAGGATAGCTCCTGAGTGGCTTTCACCACCAGAGTAGAATTTTCACCAGCCTCCAGGCATGGCCTGTGTTTTCCTGGAAAGGCTGGCACACGTCCCCCCAGGTTTATCCCTGCCGGAGGTGGGGCTTGCGCTTAGGCTAGAGCTGCAATCCGATCTGGATGGAAAGAAGTCAGTCCCTACCAGCACTGTGATTTTCAGTCAGCCCCACTTCCCCTCATGTAGGGGACAGAGTTAAAACGGTGGCTACTGGCCTCTTTCTGACTTGGACAGGTTCAAAATTTAGTCGTTCTTAGTGTTATACTTTAGCCAGCCTTGTTTACTAATCATTAGCTGAAGTTGGTGCCCAATCATCTCTTCCTCCCCCATTTTTGGGAAGTGGAGTTTCCAATTCCGGTAGCGGGACAGCTCCTGAGGTGGCTTGTGCCTCCATTGGAGGATGGGCACTGGTCTTCATGGCGTGGGGTGCTCTACTTATGAATCTTCTTGCAGATGGGCAGTCTCCTCCTTCCATTCTTTCAAGGATGTTGCAGTATGCTCTTCTGGTCTCCTGGAGCCCCCAACCAGGTGTTTTAGATACCTCTGGGTGATTACTAACTGCCCTGTAGCACAAGCTGACTCTAGGAGCTCCTTACTCTGCTGCCATCTCACTGGTTCTGGAAAGTGTATTTTGTGAGTACATGCATAGCTTTTGGAATCCAGTAAAGTTAGTCTATACCCTTTCACTGCCCATAATTATTAGCTGTGCACTTTTAATCAAGTTAAGAATTTATCTTGGCCTTAGTTTTTTTAATTGCAAAACAGGAATAATACTTTATAAAAATTAAATGTAAAATTTTCTGTGAAAATTCATTGTACCATATCTGATAAAATAAGGAATAAATTAAATGAAATTTTAAATATTGTGAGCAATTGGAGAATTATATAATCTCATATTATCTTGGTCCTCAAATATGTTTCATCCTTTTGAGAGATCATCTCTGTTACTGAGGACATTGCCCTCTGTGCTTAGATAGCTAGAATGTGGTCACTAAGAGGTTTTGCATGTAATGGCCAATTCAACATGTGTGTGTGTGTGTGTGCGTGCTCACATATGAACAAGTACGTGCATATAGGAAAACAAAGAAGATACAAGACTTGGCATTCCTTTTCTACTTGCAGTCATTGAGGCTCTAAGCAACACCCTTTTAACATGCAGTCTAGAAGAAAGCATGGCACAGTCCAGAAGAGGATGGACAGTGAAAACGGTGCTACTGGTAGCTGGTCTGAGAGCATATTGACTGCTAGAAGATGCAATTGGTGTGGATGGAAACTGGGAGTATATAGACCTTATCTTCAGCTTTTATATATTAAAATGTTGCCCCAAGCCTAGAATTTGTTCTGTTTTATATTATTGATATTTTTCTACTATCTGCTACTCCTACACTAGAGCTTTTTGCTCTTTAAGCCATTTAAATAGTACTGTCTTTCTTTCTGAATTTTTATCATCAAGCAGCTCTTTTGTAGGAAAACAAACTGTATATAAGGATAGAATTAAATGTCTTTGAGTCAGCATGATAAAGAATTGAAAGAAATCTGGGAAGTCATTGATTAACAACACTAGATGTTGCGTGAATCAGTTATTGTGGCAGAGCAAAGGGTGAAGGTACAACACAGGTTTACACTCTTCTTGGATCATTGTGTTGCCTTAAAGCATTGACTGTCCAGAGAAATGACTTATTTACTCACATACAGAGAATAAGTTACTAAGATGCTGGATTATAAGCTTATTCTATGTTAAGGCTGAGATTCCTAGATCAGATTTTAAAAAATAATTTCTGCTTTCTCAGAAGAGAAAACCTGATTTATTCATTTATTCTATTTCAAATCCCAAGATTGAGAGGAAATCCGTGAACTAACTTTGTGGTTTATTTTGAGAGCATTACAGCTAAGTACCTACCATGTTCTGTAGCTCCTAACTAGATAAAGGTTGTGTTTATGAATGGATCAGCACATTTCAAAAGGGCCAAACTTAGAAATCTTGGTTCCCTTCTGTAGTATTTCCTTTGCTTTACTATCCCATCCTCTAACTGATTCTACTTTAGATCCTAGCAGGGCTCTTAGAAGATATCAAATTCAAGAGAGGTCCACAGAGCTTCAGATCTTCTTCATAAGTTGGATCCTTGCTTTCCCTAAAACTATGTTTGTAATTGATTGCCCTCCTTCCTTTAATTGTCCATCAGGAAGAAAGGCGCCAATCCTAATCACCATCAGATATCCACGTCTCCCAACTATCCGTGGCCACCTGGATATGTATATCTCCCTCAGTTCCCTCACCCTTCAAACCCTCAAACCCCACCTGACATCTGGAATTCTGTACTGCTACCAGCAAAACCCTCTATATGTTAATCATTTTCTCTGAAAATTGCCCCCCATCTTTTTGCTTTAACACATTGCTTCCCAAACGTAGGAATGCCCAGCATCACCTGGAACATTGTTAAAGCACTGTTTTAGTTTCCCGGCTGCTAAAACAAATACCAGGGAAGCGGCTGTGGCTCAATCAGTAGGGCTCCCGTTTACCATATGGGAGGCCCCGGGTTCAGTTCCCGGGGCCTCCTGGTGAAGGCAAGCCCGCCCGTACGGCGGGGTTTGCTGACCCAGCGAGCACAAGCAGCAAGGGGGGGATAAATGAATAAATAAATAAAATCTTTTAAAAAAATAAAATAAAACAAAATAAAACAAATACCATAAAATGGGTTGGCTTAACAATAGGAGTTCATTGGCTCACAGTTTCAGAGACTAGAAGGTTTGCAGAAATTGATAACTTTTAGCCGGCTAGCAATCGTTGGGGTTCCTTGGCTTTTCGGTCACTTGGCATGTACATGCCAGTGTCTTCTCCTTTCTCTTCCGGGGTCCGCTGACTTCCAGCTTCTGCCTGTTCTCCCCAGCTTCCTTATATGTCCTTCTCTATAAAGGCTCCATGCTGATTAAGCAGACCCATACCTTAACGGAAGTAACCTCATCAAAAAGTCCTATTTACAATGGGTCCGCAGGGTGGATTAAGATTAAGATCATGTTTTTCTGGGGTATATAACTCCAAATCACCACAAGCACAGATTGCTGGGCCCTACCTCCATCATCTCTGAATCAGTAGGTCTGTGAAGGGGATGCAGAATTTGCATTCCCCACAAGTCCCCAGATGGTGCTGATGCTGATGGTTTGGGGACCACACTTTGAGAACCAGCATTCCAATAGAAACTTGGATCCCTCTGAGGATACTGTTTCTCCTTCATTCCTCTCAAATGGTGGCTGTTGTTATTTTCACTCTCCAAGTGCAATTATGCTTTAAGATGGTATTGGCATCTGCTTTGCTCCTGAGAGTTGTTTCCATCCTATATCTCTTTTGCCCTTCCTCAACTACCCTAGGTAGCCATCAGATAATGCCACTTACAACACTTTTTGTGGTAGTTTTCTACCAACCTCACATTCACTCCCCTTCCTCATGGAAAAATTTAGCCCACTGCCTTTCTCTCTTCTATTATGCCTGCCAACATTCTTTGTGTCTCCACCATCTATGTAGATGACACAGGATCACTCCATTCATTCTTATTCCTTTCCTACACAGCATAGAGTCCAGAGTCAAAATCACCCTTGTCTATACCTTCAGCTTTTTCTTCAAGCAAAACTGATATTTTCTTAGTGAAACAAGAAATTTGGCTAAACCCAACTATGCCTATTCTAAAACGAGACTCAAAAAGCTGTACACAGGTGGAAAAACTAAACTAAACTAAACTAAACTAAACTAAACTAAACTAAACTAAAAGCATACAATCATTTAACCAGCTTCCACTTAAAATGTATGATTAAAAAATCTTGAAGAACTTTTAGTAGTGTCCTACAGTTGTAATGCAATTCTCTATTATGGCAGCCAGTGACTGAGGAAGAGTTGAGAAGAAGGCTCAAATTCTCAGGCAAGAGGCAAAATAAAATAATGGTTACAAGTTTGGATTCTGGAGTCAAACATATTTGAGTTTAAATAATAGTTTATGCTTAGTAAGTTTGTGTGTGTGCATGCGAAGATTAAATGATATAAAGCATATAAATCACTTAGCAGAGTGCCTGGCTCCTGGTACGCATTCAGTAAATATTATCTATTGTTATTGTCAATAATGTCATAGAAATTATAACCCATACCTTAATTTTTACCAAGGCGAATACATCTTTGGAAAATAAGGCTAAAGTGTACACTAATCAAACGACCCTTATATTTCTTGTTTATCCAAAACTATGTCCTATAAATGTGTAAGTCTGAATGTGTTTGTGAATTATCACAGAACTGATCAAGGTGACTAAACTGAAAGATTCATTTACTTGGATATTCTGTAGAACTAATCTAAGCTCTACAACTTAATATTTCAGGAGGATCTGACCATCAGCCCATATACGGAATGCTTTTCCTGGAATAAGTAAAGAGTCCAATCATCACCCTTCCCCCACCTTCTAACAAACAGTGAAATGAAAACAATTTGAAGGAAGCAGTAATGCTCTAATAAGTAAGTCTTACTAGATGAATTAATAAACTCTAGTTTCCTTAACAACCAATGAGAGCTCCATTCATGATATGCAGCAAGGCGAAAGCTGGCAACAGGGGCAACACTTTGTTTCCAGAATTCAGTTCATTATAGACACAAACAGAGTACCTTTCAAGTAAATTAATAAATGACATAGGGAATAAGAGGTTAGAATGTACAGACGCTTGTTAAGAATATTTTTTAAAATTCTCAGGAATAGCACAAATCGCAGAAACACTAAAGGCTGAAGGACAAACATAGGTAAAATTTTAAAAGGTCACCATAGTGAAATTCCCATTAGTGATGGCAAGGGAAAGATGAGGAGGTGATGATTAGCGGTAACAGCCACGACCTGCTAATGGATGTTCTCCCATCTGTCCACCCTACCACAGAACCATAAACACCTAATTACAATAAGTTTAATGCCTTAATAAAAGCCCTTCTTTATTCCTTAGTACTCTCAGAGAACAAACATTTTATTTGAACAAAGGGTATTATAAAATTGACATCACTGTGCACATTTTTGTTAGGTACCAGGCTTTCTCCCCAGAAACAGATCCTTTAAAAAAAACTGCTCTTGAAGAATGGACATGTTTAATGATATTTAGAATATCACCATATTGTAATTTATAGGATATGAATTAATGTGACAGTTCCTGCAAAATGTACAAATGCCTCTTGTAGTCCCAGAACAAAAACGAAAATCACACACCCAAGAGAAAAGAGGTGGGCTAATTAGAGAGAAGCCTATAAAGAAACTCATTCAGAACAAGCCATTTTGAGTTTTTAAGCTGTTGTGGAGTGAGAGAAACGACTACCCAAAAATTGAAAGGAGTTTGATAAAATAATTTTCTTACTGGCAAAAGGGTTTTTATACATACAAACATACCCTCTATTCAATCATAAATATATCTTTATATTATTTTTTCAGCAAGTGCCTTAAATAGGTTAAATTAACCTAAAATTAAAAATAGCAGGGCACTGGTACCTTTTGAAGCCTATTCGTATAACATAAGATTGTTGCAATGATAACAAATTACCATAATGTGTGATTAGAAGAATGCCTGGTAGATATGAAGTCACCAATAAATGTTATTAATAAAAATAACTATCGTTAGTATCATCAACATCACTGCAAGCAACTTATAAGTTTTAGCCTATCAGATAACCCAAATAATTACCAGTTTTTAAAATAAATGAAAGCCAATTTTTCCCTTATATAAGACACTTCTGAAAATTAATAAAGTGATTTAAGGAAAGACTGATCTACCAAATAATTTACCATATCACACACAGAACTGGTATGGGTGAAAAGATAAATAAGCAGGAAAAATAAATAAAACAGATTATGCTGTCAAAAAATTCTACTTATAACATTAGTTCTTATTCTCTGGAGAAACACTTAGTCGGATGTGAAATCTTTAAAGATACAACAATTCCTTAAGTAAATTTTTAAAAAAATTATAGAATAATATAGGCTCAGAAAATTGAACAAATTACAAGGAGACAGTTTGATGAAATTTTACAAGATAAACCTGTAACCATGACCTAGATAAAAATACAGAACACCAGAAAATTCCCACTGGACCTCTCCCTGTAATTACTTCCTCACAAACATAATCACTCTTTTACCTTACATAGCATAGATTAATTTTGCTTGTGTTTTTTTTTTTTTTTTTTTTTTTTTTAATATCTTCTGCAAATGGAATCTTTTGTGTCAGGCCCCTCTTTTCTTCAACATTATATTTGTGTAACTTATCTAGTTATTTTTATCATCTATTGTTATAGAGTGTTTCATTGAATGAATATAACTAATTTAATTATCCTTGTAGTGTTGATGGGCATTTGAGTTATTCCTTGTTTTTGAATATTATATTTCCAATTTGGGATACTATGTTATATTATTTACTCTATTATATTACCATTAATTATATATTACCTATGGTTTATGTTGTTTTTTCTTCTTGTTTTGGAATGATAAAAATTTCTTACTATTCTACTTTCCTCCTTTATTTGCTTGTTGTCTTTCAATTAGTGAGTGTTCTACCTTGGCGTCAAGGAAATGGGTAGCTGCTGTCCGGGGGAGCAAAAGGCAGTGAACTGCTCCTGCAGGCTGTGGGGCTGACAAAATCTGGGGGTTACAATGTTTCTGAATGTGTCCACGCAGAGAGCTCTGTCCCAAATCTCAGGGTCCTGCCTCTTCCCTTTAGAGATCTGACTTTGGCAGGGAAGACTTGGTTAGACTGTAGTCAGAGCCTCCTTGAAGTTCTCCTGTATTTATGATGAAATCCTTGACCTGGTCTTCAGCTTAGGCTGCCCACCAGTTGCAGAAAATAAGGGTCTCTCGAAATGCTGTCAGGAAGAATTTTTGACTTTCACACCACGCCATAAGTTGATAATTGGCTGACCTGGGCCTGACATTTTCCTCTTCAGTGCATCACTAGTACTTGGCAACACCCAAAAAATTTCAGTCCTTGTAGTTACATGTCCCTCCATGCCTTCTAAATGACAGAAATACCGTACAAGCTAGTGCAATAAGAAAGTCATCACATGTGGACATAAACATTTTTATGAATAATAACTATATTTTCCTAGCAAAAAAATTAGTGAGAAGAGAGTCGTTGTTTTATATATATTTTTGGAAATCTCATTGATGTCTGACTTCGTTGAAAATAACTGTATTTTCATACCACCTTTTCTATTCAATCAGTTGTAAAATATTTTAGTAGACATATATACATAAAGTAAGTCACACTATGTCATTGGAAAGGGAGAAGGATAATTTCAATAGCCCTTTGAGATAATTGTGAATATTCTTCGATACCACATCAAAACTCTGTAAGAGGCAGCTTCTTAAATCTTAGTTGCAAATCTGAAACTATATAAATGAATATTTTGTGCTCTGTTATATTAAAATCCATTGGTCTATTTAGCACTTTTAATTTATCTTTTACCCATGTATGATTTTGTAACATTATGCATTGGTCATTTAGAACATATCAGTTCCCTGAATTATGCAGATCTCCCAAATATTGACACATTCCATATAACAATATAAAAAACATTCTATTTGTTAATACCGCTATAAAAATCAGCAGAAGTCTTAACAATTGTGAAGCTGCAAACTCACAGTGGCAGATACAAGTTTACCAAAATTCCAGTTTTCTCATGAAAGCTCAAATTTTATCACTGGCAACAATTACCATCAGTGAATTCCTTGATGTATCAGTCTGACTTTGCTCATTTTCAAGAAAATGTATGTCAAGTAACCAAGTCTGAAAAACCATAGTTGTCTGTCAATTGTTCTTTCAAATGAAAAATAGTATTCCATGAAAAGAAGCAGATAGGCAATTATTTGAGCGGTAAGCTGAACCAAGAGCCTTTCTTCCACACAACGCTGTGCTTCACTAGCAGCAGATTTTCCCCATTTATTACACACACACAAATTAAAAACTTATGTACTGGATGGTGAGGTTTTTAAAAAATTACTAAATTTTACTGCTTCATCAAGAATATTGAGTGAAACAGCAATTTTTTAAAAATTGCGTGTTCACGGTGATAAAAAATACAAATGCCTATTAGTACAATTTAGTGCTTCTGCCTTAGTTTTTGCAAGGGCACCGGCAGTTTGACTCACGGTGTCCTTTCCTCCACCAGTGCAAATATCAACACAGTGTAGAAGGTAAATAATATTGTTATGAAAATATTTTTACCCCTCCAACCCCCGGAAATGGAAACCCCCAGGTGTCAGCAAATCACACCTTGAAAACGACTGTAGTAACTCATTCCATTCTCACACAATCCGGTAAAAATAACATCTTCATTCAACAGAGGAGAAAAGGGAGAAATTGGGAGGTTCATGATATGCCCAAGGCGATACAGCTAATAAACGATGAAACTAGAATTTTAAACCAGGCGGCCTGACACCATGGTCTGTGCTATGAACCACTGTTCTATATTACCCCTCGGAGTGGAACTCAAGGTCTTAAAACTGAGTTGATTAAGGAACTGTGAGTTTAGAGTACAGCTCCTAACCATGCTCTTGAAGTCACTGTGGATAATGTCAGGGGGATGAGCATAGAAGAAAAAGATGAGCCAGTTGCTGAAATGGCGGAGGAAGATGAATATGCATTTTGGCTCTTGGCCATTCATGATAATCAAATGGTTAAAGGGTGTTTTAGGAGATGTTGTAGATTCACAAGAGGAAAGGTGGTTGGGTTAGGGCAGTGGAACAATGGTTTGAAAGTGGAAACAAAGCCTTAGAAGACTCTTCTCTTCCAAGGATTTAATGGGGAGATAAAGATTAGGAGATGCTCTTTGGGGATGTTGCAAGTATCATTAAAAGCGGAAAGGTGGAGTTTTTGTGAAAAAAGCCATGGAAAAAATAGGATCTGCACAGACTAGAACACGATGTAAACTAAAGAAATGATATAGACTTATCTCTGAGCAACTGGAATTAGCCCTCTGGACATATTTCTTCTTGGAGAGTTGACCTGTGCTATATAGCCTCCACCCTCCAACAGTTGCTGTGAGCTTTTATTTAAGAGAAAATAAACAGAACATAGTTAACCTCAAGGAAGAGACCTTGCATAAGGATTTTTGGCACCTTAAAACACATGCTTACTTGGACTAAACAGCTGATAAACCAATTCTCTAAATTATATACAAACTAGCTCATAGTTATACACCAACCCAATCCCAGGTTAACTGGGTAGATGCTTCTGCTTATGGGGGATTTACTAAACCAAGTCTCCCCCCACCCCTTTTTTCCTTCTATTTTTCATAAGTTAAAAAAAAAACCCATGACTTAAAAGTTTGAAAATTCTCAGTGACCCCTGTTGCTCCCTCATTTATTTTTCCCCAAACTGTGTCTAATCTCAGGCAGAGTGATAATTTAACATTTAATGATATGGCCATCTAAATATATCATGCATTTAACAATTGGACCTTCAAGTCAGTCTCATTTTATACATAATTTCTGACACCTTTTTTCCTTCATGCCCTGATGTTTCCAATATTGAGATTTTGCATACTCTTGATTCCAGTTTATTTTTACAAGATTACCCAAACTATTACTGGGATACTTTTTCTAGATTTATCTTCTTTAAATTTTATTTGCAACATATAATTCCAGTTAAAAACCTACAACAATTACCCACTTCTTAATCTGTAATATTC
This sequence comes from Tolypeutes matacus, assembly GCA_026826555.1. Lineage (NCBI taxonomy): Eukaryota > Metazoa > Chordata > Mammalia > Cingulata > Chlamyphoridae > Tolypeutes > Tolypeutes matacus. Next base: position 11,222,158 of record JAKSZT010054478.1, read on the forward strand.
TAAATTTTCCAACTGCCTTTTAGTATCTGCCATAATTTTCTTTGAAGACGCAGCTGACCTTTTTAGTCCTATAACAAGCCTTCTTTCCTTAATCCTCACCAAAACCTCACTAGTTTCTTCATTATCCCATGAACAATCCTTGTGTCTTCAGGTGCACACGTCTTCTATCGTGACCTTTGTTAATATCTTGACATTATCTCCCTAATGAAATTCTCACTCTCCTCTCTCATTGAACTATTTCTTCCAGGAATGTCCATAGCAGTTATAATTTACACCACACAGGTTACTTGCTTGCTATTTTCCTGTGTTTGCCTTTATTTCAAGCATTTTAGAACTTGCCTTTTAAATGCCGTGTGGCCACATTACCTATTGGTGTCTCTGCCCTCTGCCTTTTAAATGCCTGCCCCTGTAGGGGTTGAGTCCCAGTTGAAGTTGGGGTAGCACGTCTTTCAGTCTTCCACTTGCTCAGCCACAGTGGCCTGGATTGGTGTGGCAATTGACTAAAACCAGGCCAATCAGATTATTAATCCTAGAAATTTGGAACTGTAACTGAGATAGGCTAGTTGGTCTGTGATGGTTGCTAGAAGGCAGAAATGCAAACTCAGAAACTGCAAAGGTGGCTATGTTTAACCTTGTGAGTGCTGGATTTCAAAAGGAAAAAAAAATAATGCATAGATGAATAGAAATGAGAGATGGACAGTATTTCCAAGAGCTTGGGTGATTTTCCAACTTTTACTTGAGGTCTTCCTGAGCCAAACTGCTTTTCCTTCTCTTGTAGTCCATAATTCATCACAGAAGCATAAATACATTTGAAATGAGGTTCTTTGACGTGCCAGCATAATGTTTTAAGCTAAAAGAGATTTGCTTTGTAGGGTGTATATTTTCTGTTTGCTTGAATTTTTTTTTTTTCATCCTAAAAGAGTAGATACTTTTTACAGATACTTAATATTTGGAAAAGAAGAAGATGGTGCTTTTTGTTACAGGAATATCAGGCTGAACAGGGAAGAACATAGGCTTTGGAGTCAGAAAAACTTGGTTTGGATTTCTGATATGCTTTTAACTAGCTGTGAGCCCCTAGAGAAGTCACTTTATTTCTCTGAGTTACCAAATGCCTGACCTCATTTATGCTGTATCTTCAATATCTAGGAAATTTACCAATTATATAGCATAGTAGACACACAAAGACATTGACTTTTGATTTGCCAAGGACATTTTGGGCAGAAATAAAGCACATTTTAATTTACTTGCATATTTTGTCTATTTGAGAAAAAAAATTAACAGAAATCTGATGGATTCTTAGTTCCTGTGTATGAGAGCTTAGTAAAGAGTTAAAGAAATGGACAAATGGTATGAAAACTACAAATGAAATAGAAGTATATGCAAACTTAGAGTCCACATACCACCTGCCAGGGCATTTTCTTATTAGCACACTAATATATATTTGAGTGGAGTCTCCCACTTGGGAAATGATATCCTACATGATCATCAGATTTGCAAGGCTATTTAAATGTATTCCTTATTTTCAACTTCTTGGTGGGATTGGATTTAAATATAAATTAACCTTAACAAACAAATCCCATTTGATACAAATAGATACATAAAGAATGCTTTTTAAAATTTTCTATGAAATTCATCCCCTTAGAATGATGCTTTTCCACTGAAAAATATATTTAACTAATTTGTAATGACACATTTGTTAGTGGGATTATTTTATTAATGTCCATTCCATTGTTTGTTCAATATTGTATTGTTTGTGCTTGCCAGAGTACCTGAAACATGATAAGCATTCAATAAATAATATTTTTAAATGAATGAATTAACTTGAACTTACAGATGACATTATACCTTTTCTGGGCCCCTGGAAAATGCATGGCATTCAAAGATGTGGATATAATTTATTCAAAGTGTATCAAATGGCTAATACCTGCTAAGAACAAAGTTCTAGCTTTTTAAAGCCAGCCATAGATTATTTTTCCCAGAGTAGAAATTACAATAATTAGCTTTGTTTCAGATATCTATTAAATATTTGCATAAAAGAGTGCCTACATTTCAATTTTTAAATCTTCCTTAAAGTCACATTTCAGCCTGTGTTATCTGATGTTGACGACTTGCAAGCTTTCCCTCATATATGCCTAAAGTTATGGCTCAAAGGAATTTATGGTCAGCATCTGTCACATATAGTTGTTATCATTTTATTATTAAGGCAGGATACCAAATAATTATATATTGCAGCTTAAATGAATTAAAATATTTTTAAACCTATAGTTGAGAAAAGAACAATGAAAATGCAAGTTGCATATAGGAAGGGATGGAAACAGTAAAAAAAATAGTGTAAACAGATATAGAAAAGATTTAGTAGAAGCCAAAAAACAAGGATTGGAGTCCAGCCATTATTGTCAAGAGCCAAAATACCAAAATAAAACAACCTCTCAGATTGGCAGATTTATGAAAGAGTCATAAAAACTAGTGATCATTAAGTCTTAGAGGAAAAAAAAATCTAAACACCATTTACTTTGATTGAACTGAACTAAATCTCAGGGGGGAAGAAGAATTTTATAGTCCAGAAAATGTCTCCATCTTATTCACAAACTGTGTTAGCTTTCCTGGGAAAGACAACTAGTAGGGTAATGTGTCATATATCACCCACTTCCTTAACATGATAGTAACTAGCAGCTGATATGTATTGAATGTGAATTTCAAATCAGGTCTCTGTTTCAGTTCCTTTTTGCATCAGCACCTGGGACCAGGCCACCTTGATCTCTGGCGTGAATTAGTGCACTGGCCTTCCAGTCTCTTCCCTGTTTCTGCCTAGCCTAACCTACTGCAGTGCTTTCTCAACACAGCTGTCAGAGGGATAGTTGTAAGCCATGTTAAATGACCCACCTCTGCTAAAACCCTGAGATTGTCCCCTCTTTCATTCAAAGAACTGACCCCATTCATTCTTTGGTTGTATATCTCCCTGCTTCTCTTTTTCCCTTGGCTCCAGATACTGTGGCTTCCGTGCTGATCCTCAAATATCCCAAGCATATTTTCAACGGAGAGTCCTGGATCTGGCTATTTTCTCCAGCTGGGTCTATCTTCCTCCAAATATCTGCTTAACTAACTCTCTGACCTTCTTGAATTTAGGTTACTCCAATGTCACCTTTCAAAGAAGTCTACCCTTATTAAAATCTGAACTCTCCTCGTACCCACCCAGGCATGCCCTATCCCCCACCCCATAATCTTCTCAACATTTACCTACTATCTTCTAACATGCTAAATAATTTACTTTTTAATTAATTTACATTTTTAAAAAATTGTCTGCTGGCCCTCATCAGAATATAAGCTCATCAAGAACAGGAAATACATTTGTTCACTGTTTTATTCCAGTTCCTGTTGTATTCCAGTCCCAGATACATAGACTATTTGATGAATATTTGATAAATGCTTGAATTATCTCCATTGAATCCTCACAACATTCCTATAGGAGGTTCTAATATTATTATATCATTAATAGTTAATAACCTCTAATTAGGCTAGTCAAGGCATCTTAACTTTTTATTGACTTTATAATTAATGTTGTATAAAATTCTCATGTGCTACTCCAAATTAATAATATAACATCATGTTTTACTAGAAGAACTAGATTATGGTTTATTGAAACTTTTGAAAGGAGTTATCTTTAAGTTTTTTTTTCTCTCTCTTTACCCTTATGATGTCATTATGCTTATTACATTATTCATGGACACTAAGATGTTCCAAAATTCATCCTTGAAATATATGTGTCTATCAGATAAATATGGTACAACCTGGCTCGATCCATTCTCCATTTTCCTTGGAGGTTTCAACTTTCCCTCACAGCAGGGAACATTCTTTTGAATTAATTTTCTTGGTTTATCTGCCTTTATGTTTTAGCTAATTATTTTTGTTATGTATGGATTTAAAATCCCTGAAGCTGATATGCTGCATTTTATTGGCCTTTTGCTTTCAAATGCATAATGCTATGATGCAAAATTTTTTTGAAAAACATTATAATCAATTTTCCATTTCTGTTTACATCTGAGATTTCCAATTCATCACTTCCACAACGACTGCAGTAATTTGCTCTTAATTAGGCTTCTTTTTCACTCCATCTCAATTGCAGGACAAAGCTGCCTGAAGCTCCTCATTACAGAGGCAGAAGGCTGGCAATAAACATCTTCTGCAGTCTACATTTTTGCCAGGAAAAGAACTTTGCTCCTTCGTCTAGCAAATGGTGTTCTAGGCTCCTAATTGTCTCATCAAAAACCCCCAAGTACTTAAGTGTCCTCACCAGAAAAGCAAAAGTAGCCCCAAAGTCAAACCTGTAGGTCCATGGTATACTCTAGAATGAGAGAACCTGTCTGACTCAGCAGTCAGCCCAAGGGAGATGAAGAGGAAGCAGCTTGCATCACTCTCCCAGGAGCCTCTTGGCTCTACCTAAGCAAAGGACCTGATTTTAAATTTCTTTTCTCTGTCCCTTCTCCTTCCCTCCCTCCCTTCTTTTCCTTTTGGCTTTACTCAGGGGCTTATGGCTGGATGGAAGACTCGAGGGGGTCACAGCATTCTCATAATTTCCTGTTACTAACTGATATCTATACATATGGTTTAACTGTGTTTACCAAATCAATTTTACAGGAAAGATCCAATAGCAGCCTCCACATACCCTACCTAAAGAGACCCTTACAAGATCTGAATGCCATTGTAGTGGTTTAGAGGAAGAGGTTCTAGTCCAGACAATTATTTTTATTTATTGAACATAGTGGTAAGGAGTCCAAGTTCTTAACCTGTGCCCAAATCCTGGGTTTTCAATTTAAATAAGTTGGTACATGTCTAATAACTTAGAACCGTGCATGGAAAATATAAAATGCCCAATAAATATTAGCTACTATTAGCAGTAGTAGTATTGTTGCCATAATCGAACACTAATTATTTTCTAAGTGTTGTGAAAAATATCATTTTACCTTTTCAACAACCTTATAGGGCAGATACTTCAATTTTACAATTGAGAGAATTGAGGCTTAAACAGTAAGTAGCTTGCCCATTGTTATTTGCCATGAGAGTATTGATCCCACTTCTGTAGAGTCACACATCTGTAAATCACTGGCCAGTTTGGTCCACATATACATTTTGTTGTTTGGTTTACAAATAAAAATATTTGTGTTTCAACCACTTGAGTCAAAGTATACATTCTTCATTTGGATGCAAATGGTCACCTCCTATTATGTTGTACCCTGCTGGCTTTAACCATTTTTGCTTAGCTAGCTGTACCGCCTCGATTTTCAACAAATGTTTATTGAGGACCTCCTATATGCCAGTTATAAACATCAAGGGTATAGCTTTGAAAAGAATGGAAAAAATACATGCTCTCTCATGGAGTTTACAACTTCTGCTGCAGAGCATTCATCATTTCACAGTGAGAATAACTGAGGACAAATATTTTGCAAGTAAAGACAACACTAAATATGCTACCTTGTAAATAAAATCTTAGAACCTGGTATATCTTTGAGAGTTTCTCAACAGATCCTCCCAAACTGGAAGCACAGTTGGTGCCTATCTAAGGGCTACAGTTTGGGAAGCATCAAAAAACTACTTTTGTCCTTAAAAAGCATCTACATTTACCTGTGGGGCTCTGAAATCACCACCTCAAAAACTCATTTCTTCCAGTTAAATGCAATGCCTCCTCGTAAAGACAAGCTCACAGCAAATGGACACAGAAAGCAGACAGCAAGTGCAAACAACGAGGAGGGCTGGAATAAATAAAAATAAAAAATAAATCTTAAAAAAAAACTACATACACACATTTAATAAACTTTTCAGAGTTGAAAAAAAAATGCAATGCCTCTGATTAGGCAATGTGGAGAATGGTAATATTGACACAGTAGACATTATATGTTTACATATATATTATTTATACATATAGATAGACTTATTGTGGGTGGAAGGAGTTAATCATTGCACAGTAATTATAAAACTCCATTGTCATAGATAAGATTTGCAAAACAGATAAATTTTGGTAGGAGAATGAGATGGACAAATCACAGACTAAAACTGGGGAAGTAGGACAGATGGGAACCTCATATGGATGGAATTCTCAAATTTAAGCCCCATGAGCAGCTGTAGAAGTAGGACTGTAGCAGCTATGTTTTGTGTTGTTCCTTTTCTCTCTTTTAGCCCCAAACCTTTATATGAATAACACTGGTGGTGATGATTAAAGTTTTAGGTTGTAAGTGAGATTATGACCAAATTACCATCACCCATGAGGATTGCTGAGTGTATTTTGTGAGTTCTCTTTGTTGGGCCACACATTTTTCATCAGGACAATGGCGAGGGTAAATTAGGTAGACTGTGCTGGATAGCTCCTTTTGGCCCCCACATACCCATCCTTCACCCTTACATAACCTACTCCGTGTCCTGATGGTGGCTTTTGTAGCCTTCATCAATAGGTCTCCTTTGCCTCTGGAATTCCAGTTGTGTTTAGACCATGGGACACACGTGCTGGTGCTCAGAGGAGAAAGAACCAGTTATTAATTCCCTTGGTTCTCCCTCTGCCATGCTGTGGTTTGGTAGCAGCTGACTTCTTCCTCCAAAGGGCAGAGCTCTTCTCACTCCTTTCTTTTACTCAATTTAGTCTAGGCTAGTGACAGCTTTCTGCTGTGGCTAGCCCCAGAGCACTTTACCATCCCTGTGGATGTCCCTAAACCCTCCATATATCTTTGTGAAAACCTTATTTAACTACCTTCAGTTCCTCCATTTATTTTCTGCCTGGACTCTGACTGATACAAGATCACCAGATGCCCTGATAGTAACTAAGATTAATTGAGCAGATTCTCTTTGCCATTTATGTATTACCTTTCCCTGTAAATTGTTGTTTACATATTGTCTCATTTCATCCTCACCTAATGAAAACTTTGATTTGTTTCCATCTCCCTATTTCCAATCTGAATAAATAGAGAGACATAGGTTAAACAATCTGTCCAAAGTTAATCAATATTTAGGAGCAAGAGTTCAACTCAAGAAGTTTGATTCCAAATTGATTATTGCTATGGTTTCTAGAAGAATTAATGCTGGAGGAGGGAAAGAAAATTCAAGGATCAATACCAGCCGATGATGATCTGAAAGAACTAGAAAGTAACAAGAGCCCAAATTTATAAGACAAGTGAAAAGAGGATCCAATATCCTGCATGTACAGGAAAATGGCCTAATGCATTAGAAGGAATAAGCTAAAAGATCCTCAAGTACCAAGTACTTATGATAAAGGCATCTCTGATTTGTAACATTATTGGTTACAAAGTATCCACTTTCCAACAAGAAGACTTGACTTTATCCCAGAATTAAAATCCTTTTTGAGTCGTACCTTCACATTTTTGTTCTCTTTTAAAACATCCCTGTAAATTCTCTACTTCTCCCAAAACTTTTTACTTTTCTGACTGATGGGACTAAAAGTGAGAAGGAAGTAGGAATACTTTCACATTTAATTCAAATTAATTCACCCATTGTTTCCTCTATTTTCAGTCAATATTGTAAGAGAAAACACATATTACTCAATTTTAGACACATACATGCACACACACACACTCTATCATCTATCTATCTATCTATCTATCTATCTATCTATCTATCTATCTATCTATCTATCTATCTATCTATCTACCTACCTACCTACCTATCTATCTATCTATCTATCTATCTAGAAAGGTGGGGGGAAAGAGAAAAAAAATCTGACAAAGTACCAAGAAGGGTCGTTGGAATAAGATACAATAAAATCAGAAAATCCAAGAAAGTGGAACTTTTAAGTTAACAAGAATTTTTAAAAAACAAAACAATTCTGCTTCCTCTCCTGTTAAAATATTTTTATTATTTATAAATGATCTCACCTCAATTATTTCAGTATAATAAACATAATCAAATCTGTTCTTGATTTTTTAAAAGTAGTTAGTGACAGGATAATTGCAGTTGGGATGCTTATCTGACCAAAGGAAAAGATATCAATGCTGGAAAAGACGGTAACAAGTTCTAAATATCATTTGAATATATCTGGTGATTTTTTGTTTTGTTTGTTGTGTGTGTATTTAAATGATTATTTAAACCCAGTATTTTATATGTGGAAATTTACGTTATAAATTTCTTCTTTTAGTCAATAAATAGAGTGATAGCAAGAGATTTATCTCATGGTTTAATATTTGTTATATTAAAATGAATCTGTTACTTTGAATGAGGTGAGATGCACTATAAGGTCAATTATTTTCCTCTCTTGTGAAAAGGCTGCCAGTAAGCATTCAATTCGGGTTCCATTTCTTTCTAATTTCTGATGTAATTCTCTTTCTCTACAGAGTTTAGGAAAATTTGGCTGAAAATAACATAAAATAATTTAAGTATGCTTGTGAAAAAATATATCATAGCATTTATCAAGTAACTCTGTGGTAGACAGAGTGTTGGGCCCTAGAAAGGAAACACGCTGGTCATCTCTCCAGATTCTATCTCTGGAATCTGCTTCTTTTACTGAGTCTACTTCTCTATTTCTTTCTACTTCCCCTAGGTTTTCTTTTATTTTCTTCTTACCCTGTGTTTTTTATAATTCCAGCTAACTGGACTTTCTCTCTGACCCATTCTCAACCCATGCAGAGATAAATGGACTGACCCAGCTTGGCTCCTAAAGTCGCAAACAGTCTTTACTCAGTTATGATCAGGGCACGTAATAAAGCCACAATGATGAGGGACCACCTCTTATGAATCAGGAACATTCTCAGAAAAAGGAGGTTTGGAGTAACCTGAGAAGACATCCCAAACCTTATACACTTCCATGCATTAATGGTTTCTGAACTCAGCCAACGACTGTTTATTTTAAGTGTTCTGCATTAAATATGTTTTATTGCCTGTCATTTAAAATTGTTTTTGAAAATAAGTGGGTTATAAATCTATTAAAGGCAAAGGTCAGATGGGATCATCTCAGATATGAAGCTGGAAAATTTGAGAACAGAATCTTAAATGGGGGATATCAGGGAAGGAAAAATCTTTACAGTGTTCTTTCCCAAGATATCATTGTCTTCCTAACTCTCCCTTATCCCTACTCAGCCGGCTATAAATATTCCAATTGAATTCCATTATAAAATACAATATTTTATGCTAAGAATATTTCAAAAGAATCAAAAAGTAGAAGTTAGGGGGAAAAAAACTGCCCATAGCCCTCCACCAAAACAAACTACATAGCCTTCACATCTTCCTTCCAGTAAGACAACCCAAAGACACTGAAAAGAGTTAATCAAGAAGATCCTTGTTTGAGCCTGCGCTACCCTGTAATGTCTAGTTCTAGACCAGTTCCTATTCTGAGATTCTTTTCTTTTTAGTGATCCCATTACCCAACCAGACTTCCCATTCTCAATTCTTAGCTTTCTCTGCTAAGAGATTTTTGCTTGCCTTCTCTTCTTCAGATCTGCTGGTTTTATATTTCTTTTGGTAGGGTTACATACAATAGCTTTGTTCCAGCCCTATGTGTGGTGAACCCATTGGGACTATTTAGTCCTCTACAAAGAGACAAGAGGATAATTACATTTGGGTGGTATATTTCATTCTAGTCTCAAATAATTTAGATTTTTCTTTATGGTTTTTATTTGTTTTTATATAGTCTATGCTCACATAAATTTTACATTCTAATATACTAGGTAGAACTATGCATTTAAAATTTATTAGAGAAGTTGTGTGTTCACAGAACAATCATGCTTAAAATACAGGATTCCCATACACCACCCACCACCACCACCTTGCATTGGTGTGGAACATTGGTTACAACTGATGATAGCACTTTATATAATTGTCCTATTTTTTTTAAACAGTAGTAGCCAGCATTTTTTGATAGATTCTATGTTCTAGTTACTGTGCGAAGCAATTTACATGGATTACCTCATAAAAAATCCTCAATACACAGGCCTGTAGACACAATGTCTTTTGTCTCTGTTTTCACATCAGTACAACCTAAATGTAAACTTCAGCCCCCTAAATAGTTCACTTGCATAGAAGGGAGCCAGGTAGAATTTAATAAATATGTACATGGCACATGAAAGGGAGAGCGAACTTTGCACTTTCCTTTGCAAAGGCTTCAAATTTCCTACCATCTTCATTAGTTTACTCAGTTTTGTCTCTCCTTTGCCAGTCAGGAGCCCTCTTCCTTCACTCCCCAGCCTGAGGTCATGGCCCGGCTGTCTGTTGCCTTCTTTTTAGCAATCATTCCTATCTCCAGCTCTTTCCCCTGTCATGTTCAGAGCAACTTAACTAGGTATATTGTGAACATATAATTCCAGACACAAGCCTTCAGTTACCAGAACTTATTTACATAGAAATAAGTGAGGAGTTATAGATTTTTTAAAGAAGCTTTTTGCATTCTACTATAGACTTATTATTATTTAGCAACGGAAGAACTTTATCATCAATATAAAGGCAGTGGCTACCAGAGGTTCTGAGGGATAGGAGAGGGAAGAATAGGTGTAGTATGGGGGGCATTTTCGGGACATTGGGGTTGTCCTGCATGACATTGCAATGACGGATACAGGCCATTGTATATTATGTCATAACTTAAAAAAACTGTGCAGGACAGAGTGTAAACTATAATGTAAACTGTATTCCATGGTTAGTAGCAATGCTTCAGTGTGTTCATCAATTATAAAAATGTACCACACTAATGAGGGATGTTGTTAATGTGGGAAAGTATGAGAGAGGGAGGGAGTAGGGCATATGGGAATCTCTTATAATTTTTATATAACATTTATATATCTAAAGCTTCTTTAAATATAAAAAAGAATAATTGAAGAAAAGATTTTACATTAAACATGGCTTTCAGAAACATGAGTTCAATAACTGATTAATATCAAACAAATTAATTTATGAGTTTATGTAAATCCTTCCCTATTACCTCACATTTAAGAAAAAAATCATTTTTTACTACAAAGATTAACACTAAAACAAATATTTTTGTTAGAAGCTTTTTCCATAGCTTTTGATTATTCCTCTGTTTTATCAAAAGTATACATACTGGGACAACCAGCAAGATGTTGTCAGAGTAAGGAGCTCCCAGAGTCAGTTCATGCTCCAGGGCAGTTAGTAATCACCCAGAGCTACCTAAAACACCAGGTTGGGATCTGCAGGAGACCAGAAGTGCATCCTGCAACATCCTTGAAAGAATGAAAGGAGGAGACTGCCCTTCTGCAGAGAAGATTCCAAAGTAGAGCACTCCATGCCCCGGAGACTGGTGCCCATACTCCACAGGAGGCACAAGCCACCTCTAGAGCCATTCCATGGCTGGAATTGGAAGCTCCACTTTCCAAAAATGGGGGAAGAAGAGATGGTTGGGCACCAACTTCAGCTACTGATTAGTAAATTCGGAGGGCTAAAGTATAATTATAAGAACTGCTAAAGTTTGAACCTGTCCAAGTCAGAAAGAGGCCAGTAGCTGCCATCTTAACTCTGCCCCTGGCATGAGGGGAGGCAGGACTGACTGAAAATCACAGTGCTGGTAGAGACCAGCTTCTTTCCATCTAGATCAGATTGCAGATTTAGCCTAAGCCCCAGGCCCACCTCGGGCAGGGAGGAAGCTGGGTGGAGCTGCGCAGGCCTCTCTGGGAAAATACAGGACATGCTGCGGAGGCCAGTGATAATCCTACTCTGGCAGCGCAAGCCACCCCAGGAGCTATTCTGTGGCAGGAGTTAGAAGCTCCATTTCCCAAAAACAGGGGAGGAAAAGACTATTGACCAATCAACTTCAGCTACTGATTGGTAAATTCAGCTGACTCAAGTATAATCCTAAGAAAAACTAAAGTTTGAACCTGTCCAAGTCAGAAAGAGGCTGGCAGCTGCCATTTGACTTGGCCCCCAGCAGGAGAGGAAGCCAGGCTGACTGAAAATCACAGTAATGATAGGAACCAGTTTCACCCAGATAGGCCTGCAGCCATAGTCTAGGCTTCAGCCCCACATCTAGCAGGGAAGAGGCTGGCAGGCCCTGCAACAGTCTCTCTGAGTAACACAGGTACATTTGGCTGCACAGACTGAAGAGTTGGAAGTCTACCAGGGCAACTGTGGTCATTTTGGACCTGCATGGCATAGATTGCTGCCCATACTTACAGCTCCATCCCCACCCCAGGTGGGGGAGAAAGGGGAATGAAGCTTCAGCAGTCTCTCTGGGCAACTAGAGTCAAGGCCTGCATGACTTGGATTATTACACACGGCTGTGGCTCTATCCTTATCCCTGGCAAAGGAGAAAGCTGGGAGAAGCTTCATCGGTCTCTTGGACAATGTGGGCAGCTTGTGCCTCCATAGCTTACAGCACCTCCTACATCCTTGGCTCCTACTACATAACCAGCAGGGGAAAAAGGACAAGAAAGCCCTAAAGTAAAGAGAGAAACTCTACCCAGAATAAATATATCTAGTAAGCCAGACGCCAAGATACCAACAAAAAATTACAATCCACACCAAGTAACAGGATGATATGGCCCAGTTAAAGGAACAAGATAAGCCTCCAGATGACATAAAGGAGTTGAGACAATTAATTATAGATGTTCAAATAAATCTCCTTAATAAATTCAATGAGATGGCTAAAGAGATTAAGGATATTTAGAATTCATTGGATAAGCACAAAGAAGAATTTGAAAGCATGCATAGAAAAATTGCAGATCTTATGGGAATGAAAGGCTCAATAAATGAAATAAAAAATACACTGGAATCATATAATAGCAGATCTGAGGAGGCAGAAGAAAAGATTGGTAAGCTTGAAGAAATGGCCTCTGAAAGTAAACATATAAAAGAAGAGATGAATAAAAGAATGGAAAAAATTGAACAAGGTCTCAGGGAATTAAACAATAGCAAGAGACATAAAAACATAGGTGTCATGAGTGTCCCAGAAGGAGAACAGAATGGAAAAGGGGCGGAAGGAATATTTGAAGAAATAATGGTAGAATATTTCCCAACCTTATTGAAGGACATGGATATCCATGTCCAAGAAGGACATCATACTCCCATCCAAATAAATCCAAATAGACCATTTCCAAGACACATACAAATCAGAATGTCAAATGTCAATGACAGAGAATTCTGAGAGCAGCAAGAGAATAGAAATTCATAACATATAAAGATACCCAATAAGATTAAATGCTGATTTCTCATCTGAAACCATGGAAGCAAAAAGACATAATGGTATGATATATTTAAGATACTGCAAGAGAAAAACCTCCAGCCAAGAATCTGATATCTGGCAAGATTGTTGTTCAAAAATGAGGGTGAATTTAGAATAGTCACAGATAAACAGAAACTGAGAGAGTTTGTAACCAAGAAACCGGCCTTGTAGGAAATACTAAAGGTTGTACTACAGTCTGAAAAGAAAAGACAGGAGAAAGAGACTTGGAAGAGTCTAGAAATGAAGATTACATCAGTAAAAGTAACTAAAAGTGTCAAAAGAGTCTTGAAAATAAAATATGACAGATAAAAACCAAAGGTCAAAATGGGTGAAATAAGAACTGTCTTTACAGTAATAATACTGAATATTAGTGGATTAAACTCCCCACTCAAAAGACACAAAGTGGCAGAAAGGATAAGAAAATATGAGCCACATATGCTATCTGCAAGAGATTCACCTTAGACCCAAAGATACCAATAGATTGAAAGTGAAATGCTGGAAAAAGATATTCCACACATGCAGTAACAAACAAACAAACAAACAAAAAAAGAAAGAAAGAAAGAAAGAAAAAGCCGGAGTTAGCTATACTTATATTAGTATATTAGATGAAATAGACTTTAAAAGATACTAGTGGGAAGCGGCTGTGGCTCAATCAGTAGGGCTCCCGTTTACCATATGGGAGGCCCCGGGTTCAGTTCCCGGGGCCTCCTGGTGAAGGCAAGCCCGCCCGCACGGCGTGGTTAGCTGACCCAGCGAGCACAAGCAGCAAGGGGGGGATAAATGAATAAATAAATAAAATCTTAAAAAAAAAAAAAAGACACTAGTAATGTGCAATCTGAGGAGGGAGTCAGGAAAAATATTCCATTTATGATAGCGACTAAAAGAATAAAATATTTAGGAATAAACTTAACCCACGATGTAAAGCACTTGTATTCAGAAAACTAGAACTCATTATTGAAAGAAATAAAAAAAAGACCTAAATAATTGGAAGAACATTCTATGCTCATGGATTGGAAGACTAAATATTATTAAGATGTCAATTCTACATAAATTGATAATATACAAACTCAATGCAATCCCAATAAAAATTCCACCAGCATTTTAAAAATAAATGGAAAACATGATTAGCAAATTTATTCGGAAGGGTAAGTTGCCCTGAATAGCCAGAAACATTTTGAAAAGGAAATGTGGAGTTGGAAGACCCTCACTTTTGGACTTTAAATCATATTACCTAGGTAGAGTGGTAAAAACAGCATGGATGGTACTGGCATAAAGACAGACACATAGAACAATGGAAACAAATTGATGGTTCAGAAAGAAATACTTACATCTATGGTCAAGGGATTTTTGTTAAGCCTGTCAAATCCACCCAGCTCAGACAGAACAGTCCATTCAACAAATGGTACTGAGAGAACTGGATATCCACAGCCAAAAGAAGGAAAGAGGACCCCTATCTCACATCGTATACAAAAATTAACTCAAAATGGATAAAAAAAACATTAATATAAAAGCAAGAACCATAAAGCTTCTAGAAGATAATGGAGGAAAATATCTTTAAGATCTGGTGGTAGGTGGTGGATTTTTTTAAGGAGATAAGAGGAGGACTGAGAAGGACTACTGATGCTTAATGTATGTAGAAGTTTTAATTTACTTTATTGTAAAAGTGTGGAAATGTATAGACTTGATGGTAACACATTATAGTGAGTAACAGCAGGTTTTTAAATCAGAATGTGGCTGAAAAAGGTGGTCTAGGGATATAAATGCCAATTGACAGAAAGCTAGAGAATAATCTAGGGCCTGAAACCCAGAGATGGATGAGAATTGTGGTTGATGGTACAGATGAAAGAATGTTCTTTGTGAGCTAGAGCAGATATATATCACTATTGCAGGGTGGTGGGAATGTGGAGAAGCATGGGAAAAATAAAACTGGAGTGATCTATGGACTGTGGTTAAGAGTAATAATGTAATATTCATACATCTATGCCAAATATGTGATGTGCTGATAATGAGGGTATATAGAAAAAGTGTGCCAACTCTACACTGTGAACCTGGTAATAGTCTGATGCTATTACCTCATAATCTGTAACAAATGCTCCACCTTGGTGTGGTGTGTTGATAGAGGGGTGTTTTACGGGAATTTTGTACAGGTGCTTGACTGTTTTGTAAGTTTACAACTTCTGCCATAAAAATATATTTTAAAAATAATGAAAGGGTGGGTTGGGGAAAAATACACCAAATGTAAGATAAGTAGTATTGGTAGAGGGTTGATGTATGGGACCCCTGTATGATGTTATACATGTTTGTTTTGTAAGTCCACAACTTATACTATATACTTATTGTTTATATATGTTCATATATAAATGATATAAAAAAAATAATAGGGTGGGTTTGGGGAAAATACAATAAATGTAAGATATGTATTTTGAGGTTGCTCTTTAATCATTAGTTAAAAATGTTTCACAACATTGCAAGGTATTGTTGGTAGGGTGAGGTATGAGAGCCCTGTATGTTGTTATGTATGTTTGTTTTGTAAGTTCACAGCTATTACTATACACTTATTGTTTATGTATGTTTATGTATGAGTGATATATGTCAATAATTTTTTTTTTTAAAGAATACATTCTGGATCAAAACTCTGAATCCTTTTGGTGCCCTTGATACTTATTGAACAATTCCAAAAATATTTCAGCAGTTTATGTTTTCTGCGGCAACAGAAACAGTGGGAGTGTGTATTTTACCACTCCAACTATGGGTGTTATGATTTTTTTAAAAGGTGCTACATAAGAAATTAAAATGTCTTATTTTTATATGCCGTTTTCAATTGTCAATCTAATTGAAAATTCTGCATACATTAAGCATCAGTACCCCTTCTCAGCTCTTATCCTATCCCCTAGTAAAGTATACTCCAGGTTTTAACTCCATGTGTTTATTCTTTGTATTTAGTTCATTTGTCCTTTTGTGTCTGGCAACTAACACTCAGCATAATGTCCCCAAGGTTCATCATGTTATCATATGTACTCCAATTTCATTTCTTCTTAGAGCAGCATAGTATTCCATCGCATGTATATACCACATTTTGTTTATCTTTTCATTGGTTGATGGACTCTTGGGGTTGTTTCTGTCTTTTGGCAATTGTGAATAACACTGCTATGAACATTGGTGTACAAAAGTCTGTTCGCATCAGTGTTTTCAGTTCTAGATATATACCTAGTAGAGGGATTGCCAGATCATAAGGCAATTCCATATTTAGCTTTCTGAGGAATATCCACAGTCTTCCACAGAGGCTGCACCATTCTACATTGCCACCAACAGTGAAGGAATGTTCCTATTTCTCTCTTTCTATTGCACTTATTGTTTTCTGGTTTTTTTTATAACGTCTATTCTATGAGGAGTGAGACGATATCTCTTTGTAATTTTGATTTGCATTTCTCTTATAGCTAGTGAATTTGAACATTTTTTTCATGTGCTTTTTTGCAATTTGTATTTCCTCTTCGGAGAAATGTCTATTTAAGTCTTTTGCCCATTTTTAAATTGAACATCTTGTCTTTTATTGTTGAGTTGTATGATTTCTTTATATAGCACGGAACTCAAACCCTAATCGGATATGTGATTTCCAAATATTTTCTCCCATTGGTTGGGCTACCTTTTAACCTTCTTGAAGAAGTCCTTTAAATCACAAAAGTGCTTAAGTTTTTTTTTAAGATTTATTTATTTCTCTCCACCACCCCGCCTCCCCCCACTGTCTGCTCTCTGTGTGTTCTTCTGTGTCTGCTTGTCTTCTCTTCAGGCAACACCAGGAACCGATCCTGGGACCTTCTGGAGTGGAGAGAGGTGCTCAATCTCTTGCACCACCTCAGCTCCATGGTCTGCTGCATCTCTTATTGTCTCTCCTCTGTGTCTCTTTTTGTTGTATCATCTTGCTGCCCCAGATCTCCACATGGGCCAGCACTCTGTGTGGGCCAGCACTCCGCATGGGCCAGCTCTCCACTCGGGCCAGCTTGCTTTTCACCAGGAAGCCCCAGGAATCAAACCCTGGACCTCCTATATGGTAGATGGGAGCCTGATCACTTGAGCCACATCTCCTTCCCAAAAGTGTTTAAGTTTGAAGAGGTCCCATTTATCCATTTTTCCTTTCATTGCTCGTGCTTTCTGTATAAGGTTTAAGAATCCACCACCTACCAGCAAGTCTTGAAGATGTTTCCCCTACATTTTCTTATAGGAGGTTTACGGTTCTAGCTTTTTTATTTAGGTCCTTGATCTATTTTGAGTTAATTTTTGTATAAGGTGTGAGATGGGGTACTCTGTATTTCTTTTGGATATGGATATCCAATTCTCCCAGCACCATTTGTTGAATAGACTATTCTGCCCCAGCTGGGATGGCTTGACAGCCTTGTCAAAAATCACTTGACCATAGATGTGAGGGTCTGTTTCTGAACCATTCATTCAGTTCCATTGGTCCATGTATCTATCTTTATGCCAGTAACATGCTGTTTATACCACTGTAGCTAGGTAATATGATTTAAAGTCAGGAAGTGAGAGTCCTCCAACTTTGTTCTTCCTTTTTAAGATCTTCTGGCTACTTAGGGCCCCTTTCTTTTCCAAAACTTTTTCATAATTAGGTTTTCCATTTCTTTAAAAAAGGCTGTTGGAATTTTTATGAGGATTTGGAAAGAGCTGACATCTTAACAATATTTAGTCTTCCAATCCATGAACATGGAATGTTCTTCTATTTATTTAGGTCTTCTTTGATTTCTTTTAATACGCCCATCCATATTTAACTGGTAATATGGGATAATTACTTACTAATTATATTTCTGACTTTATGAATTTTAAAATGTTATATTTCTGTTTGAATAAGTCATGATGAGTTGGGTCATGTTGCCACCACAGGTTAATCCCAAAATATCAATGGTTTAATGTATAGACATTTATTTCTTGTTTATGTAAGTCCATTTAGAATTCAACAGCTCTCTTGGGCAATTCTTTCCCAAGAGGGCCAGTTATCATCCTGTCCCCATTTTGCAGCTCTGTCATCTGGAATACACTGCTTCAGGGTTGAGATGTCAGGGGAAGAGAGGGTCCTGTGCTGGCTTCTCAGGGCCTGGAAGGGACGTGCTTCTCTTCCTCTGATCATCCATTGGCCAGAACTTGTCATCTGGCCCCAGTCAAATGCAAGAGCCTTGAGAGAGAGTAAGCAGGTGTTGGTGAATACCTGCAATCCCTGCAATCCCTGCCACATACAGACCCTTCACCATTTTATTAAGGGGCAACCTAAGCTTCACAACCTCTTCATATAAAAACATTAATCTCTGGTTCTCCCTTGTGGCTTTTTGTTTGTTTGTTTTTTAGTTTTCTGTTCCCCTTTTAATTTGTATTCTATTCTGAATTTGCAAAGAGAGCTTTCCTTCACAATTACCGAAATTGCTCTAGGACAGTCAAAAGGTGTCATTATATTATTTGTAAAGAAAATGTCAGCGAAAAGCATGTCAAACTTCAAGTGATTGTTTTCTTTAGAGAACACTTTATTAGTTAAGTCCTGAAAGGGGGTGGAGGATCTAATTAGGAGCTGACTCAGGGATCGGGAAGAAAAGGACATGAAACAAACCGTGTTAGAGCCAGCTGTTTACATTAGGGTACTTGACTGGAAAATGAAGAGTTAAGGTGCTCATTTGTCGTGGCGGTTATGAATCTTGCCTTGATCTCACATCAGGGCTAAACTTTTGCTGGAAGATCATTTCGAGGCTGTCTTCTGACAGAAAAGCATCCACGCATGTGAATTAAAATGTAAGCTAAATTCAGCTTTGTTCAAATGTGCCTCCACCTATAGTCTCTCCCCTGCTCTGCAGCCTCCATCCCACCCACAGCCCCAGGAAGAAAAGAAGACAATATGAATTTATTCATGTTTAAAGCTAAAATGAGCTATCGAATTTTTGTTTACTTTCTTGGCATCTCCACTGACTACTAATAATATGAAGGTGGCATTTAAACACGAACGTTCATTACTGCTCTTGAATAACCACGGCTCGGTGATCTGTGTCAAGTCAGTCAAGGAATATGAAGCAAATTTTACGTCATTCCTGTACTTCACGGATAAGCTGTGCCAAGATACTTCTCTGTGCTCTTTCCCCCCAGTCCTTCTTTCTCAGTTATTTGCAAAAAAATATTTCATTAATCTTAACAGGTACCATCTTCCTGCTGGATTCATTATGCAGGTCAAAACCACATGGGATTTTTAAATGAAAACAGCAATTTCAGCTTAGATAGTTCTGGGTTATTTTATTGCAGATTTTTGACTTAGAGACATTTTTGTTACTTTGAAATTTGATTGAAGTCTTTGTTTCTGTAATTGCTGCCCT
This sequence comes from Tolypeutes matacus, assembly GCA_026826555.1. Lineage (NCBI taxonomy): Eukaryota > Metazoa > Chordata > Mammalia > Cingulata > Chlamyphoridae > Tolypeutes > Tolypeutes matacus. The sequence continues at coordinate 11,241,670 of JAKSZT010054478.1, forward strand.
GTATTTCTTTATGTAATCTTTCCCTTTATTTCCATTACCTCTGCATTTTCATTTGCTACTTATTTTATACTGTTAGAGTAACCAAGGATAAAATATTTCTAACTTGCTTCCAAATGCAGCTTGTCACTGACTCAGTTTTGCAAAAGGGATGATTGTCAAGTAAGAAAAAAGAATAAAATCTCAACCAGGCAATGATTCATACCAGTTAGTATGAACTTCTCCTTAACGCAGCAGGCTGAGCAAAATCAGTTATCTACTAGTAGGAGGTGTAGGTAGCAAGATGGCAGTTTCCATAATAGAACTGAACTTATTAAGGGGGAAATATTATAGAATCTGTTCTCCTGAAATATGCTGTACATATTCACAGCATTAAAAGGAAAATGTCTGATGCTGTTACAACTGGAGAAAATCGAAGGTTATGCGCTGAAGTTCAAAAGCATAGCAAGATAATCAGGGGTAGAGAGGAAGGAATGTCAGGAATATACACTGGATATTCAGAAAGGGGGCCCTTCCTTGTGAAGTGAGTAATGGTTGACTATGAATGAGTATGGGTGATTTTGTTAGAAATTGCTCTTTTCCCAGATGGTAAATACCTGTTAAAGGAATGACTAGATAAGGCCATCCTCAGCAGTCCTGCATAGTATAGTCCCAGGTAGAGTGTTTAATGTGGAAGACTTCAGAAGTACCAGAAGTAAGTACAATCATTACCTACACGCGGTAAAAACGTCCTGAAAAGATAGTTCATAGAATTCCTTGATATCTATTAAAAGTATTCAGCGTCGATTAGGCTTAGGAAGCTCATTAAGATCTAGGATTCTAGTAGGAAGGGTAAAAATACGGAAGCTTGTAATCTTGCCAAATTCCTAAGTGTTTTTAGCTCTTTGGTGGCAGAGGGGAAGAGAGTTTTGTTCACAAACATGTGGCCAAAGTTGATAAGATCTAATTATATGTTTGCAGCTGTTTCAAATCTGTAAATATCTGAAGTTGGTCAACATTATGGACGCATGACAGCAGCAGTCTAAATAAAGGAAATTAGCTAAAAATTGAAACAACAACAACAATCCCTTTTGAAGGGAGGAAATTAGGGGCTGGATTTTCTAAGTGTGATTTAAACAGGATAAAGATCAGAACAACAATGCTTTACATACACAAAACTTTGCACCTTATTAACAGAAGGTCTGGAACCAATTTGTGTGTACTGGGAACTCTCCAGCAAAAATTCTCACCAGTTTGGCTATAATTTTAGCACAACCAGTTAATCAATTTTTTTAGATGACTACTTTGGTCATTCATATAACCTTTAAAATCCCAAACTCAAGATTTATAATAGAATATCATCAATGGTTTTTAATAGAATTCAAAATAAAGGTTTAGAAGCTGTTCAGTGAAAGATTATATTCAGTACTGACTGAATTTGGCTGGAGATGCAAGAGTGATAGTTCCATATATGACATTACTCATTTTACAAAGATCTTTATCATGTTAAGAACACATGAAGTTACATAGAAGGTGCAACTGGTATGTTTAAGTGCAGGAGGAAGGATGTTGATAATTCAAATTCTAAAATAAATTTCAACAGGAAAACTAGGTAATTTTATATTGTAATTACTAGTAAAAATATTTTAAGGAATAGAGAAGTGTACATTGAAGTTTTTTCTTTTTCTTTTAATGTCTCCTATCAAAATCCATCTAATGCGTAATAAATATTCAATATATTTACCAAATAAAGGTAATAATCTCATTGCACTAAAATATTTAATGTTTCAAGTTTGATGTCTGTTCTTCAATATTGTTTATATTTTAAATATACAGTATACTATTGTGGCAGGTTGAAGCTTTATGTAGATCCCAGAAAAGATAATGTTCTTGGGACTAATCCATACCTATGGCTGTGAGAACTTTGATTAGAGTGGATTCAATTGGGGGGAATGATTGGGTTACTTGAGAGATGCATGACCCAGAATGGGCCCCGGGCCTCTTGCTGGAATCCTTTATAAATGGAGGACTGAAAGCAGCAGACATTCAGAGAAAACGCTGCAGAACCTTAGAGAAGGAACCCAGGAGAGAGGAAGCCACAGACAAAGCAGCCAGAAGCTGAAGCAAGGAGACCCAGAAGAGAAGCAGATACCTCTGTGTGCCTTGCCTCATGGAAGGAATCCAGGAACACCTGTAGCCGGCCTTAGGCTCCCAGCAGCGTTTAACAAACTAAAACAACTATATTATATATATATATATATATATAGTTTGTATGCATATATAGACACACAGTATATATCTAAGTGTGTATTCATATATATGTATATATATGTGAATATATATATATATATATATATATATTAGTAATAGGGGTACAAAGAGTACAAAGTACAAAAACTTGTTATTTACATGAAAGCCAGAGACAGGGAATGTTCTGGCATGACTCAGACCATTGAAGTGGTGAGGAAGTCCCCTGAATATTTGTGGGTTTACCTTCCATCTGCTGGCACTTGTGGTTTTTTATTATTATTAAATTTATCTGCCTTCTTCAGTACTCTATTCTTTTTTTTTCCCAAGCTGAAAAACTAGATTTTGTAAGATTTTTATAACTATTGTTTTTTAAACATCGTTACAGACACTTCCCTCCCTCTGCCCCATAATTTAATATCTCTGTGAATTTGTTATTTCTAGTCATCTCTTACAAGTGATATGACACAATTTTTGTCCTTATGTGTCTCGTGTATTTCACTGAGCATAATGTTTTCAAGGCTCTTCCATGTTGCAGAATGTCTCATAACTTCAGTTTGTCTTATGGCCAAATGATATTCCATTGCATGCATTTTCTACATTTTATTTATGCATTCATTTATTGATGGACACTTGGATTGTTTCCAGCTTTTGGCTATGGTGAAAAATGATGCTGTGAAAATTGGCATAAGGCACATGGCACTTGTGTCTTGACAGGGCATCTGGAGCGCTTCCTAACTGGGTCCAACTGAAATGCCATTACCAATACAATTGACAGTGTGGTGTTCACAGAAGGTCAAGGTGACTAAAGTCCCAAGGGTACTATCACAGAAAGTAGCATTACCCTGGCAATTGAGAAGAAACCATTCACCAGATCAGAAGCTGGACTCCAAGTGTTTACTTGTTTTAGTGAAGATAACTCAGCCTGCCTAGTAACCATGATTGATTATTTCATGTTAGTCTATCATATAGCACTATATGATAGTGGTTTCTACATCTGGTTTCTACAAGAGCTATGCTGCTGAACGGAGTTGGGATATAATGGAGACCACCAAGCCTGATTTCTTTAACTTTTAGAGGGTGGTACTGTTTATTGCTTCCAATTTAATATCTTGGCTGGGGAGGAGGAAACAATTTCAGGGGTTTCCACTTGACCCTTCCTATACCACAGGTTAAGGAACCATAGTAAGGACTCCACCAATAACTAAGTGTATTTATTACAAATATCCACTTGAGATCAGGGTTAGGAATCATAGGTCGATTCTGCTGTCCCATTTGATCTACTGTCATATCCACCAAGGACAGAAGTTTTTCTGGCCTCTATGAGTCTCCACTAATGAAGTACTATGATGGGGTTTTGAGTCTCCTGATAGCAAAATCAACTTGGGTCTTATATCCAACATGCTTCAAGAAGTCTAATAATCTCTTTCCTCAAGGAGTCTAGGCCACCTTTTGAATCAATGGGATCAGGCAGAACAATGCCCCTCCCCCCAAAGATTCCCATACCTTAATTCCAAGATCCTGAGAATATGTTACCTTACAGGGAAAGAGGAACTTTACAGATGTGACTGAGGTTATAAACCTTCAAATGAGAAGATTATTTGAGAGGATTTGATTTAATTACATGAATCCTTAAAGTGGAGAACCTTTCCCAGCTGTAGTCAGAGAGCGATGTGATGACAGAAGAAGGGTCAGAGAGATGTGGAAAACACTCACCCTGTCACTGCTGGTTTTAAAAGTGGAGGAAGGGGACCCATGAGCCAAGAAATGCAGTGGCCTCTAGACGCTGAGAGTGGTCTCAGATTACACCATTAAGAAAATGGGGGCTTCAGTCCTAGAACTGCAAGGAACTGAATTCTGCCAATAACCCGAATGAGTAAGAAAATGGATCCTCCCTTAGAGCCTCCAGAAAGAAGTACAGCCTTTCTGATACCTTGATTTTAGCCTGGTAAGACCGTGTTGGACTTCTGAGCTACAGGAATATAAGGTAATACATGTTACAATTTAAGCTGCTAGGATTGTGGCCATTTGTTACAGCAACAATGAAAAACGAATCTGCCATGTCAGAGAGAGTTTAAGTATTGATAATGCTGTGCCTGCCAGGAGGTTCTACTCTATACACCACCAGCAATAAGATCTTTATTGTCCTCTGATCAGTGAGTCTTCCAATTCCAGGGACCTATCTCATGAGTCTGCTTTCTAGGGTCACACCTGCTAACAGCCGGCAAGCCTGGATTCGCCCCAAAGCAGAAGCCAAGGAAGAGACCTTTTACAAGCAGGGAACAGGAGTGGGAAACCAGAAAGAGTGAAACAGAGGAAAGAGGAAACACACTTTAAGAATTCATAAGCTCGTTAGCCACTGCTGTGGGCATCTGTCCGTTCCATCCCAATAGGACCTTTTGAAAAGGTGCATAGAATGCATCTAATAATTTTCCATCCAGAGGATGAAAGGGAGACATATTTCTACATTGAATCCAATTTCCAAATGGTGAGGGTTGCTTTCTCTATGGGTCTTAACTCCCCTGAACTTCTGAATTGCACAAATGTGAATGACAACTGGGCTCCTGAAGATGTGCTACCCTATAGAATCAAAGGAGTCCCAAGGATGAAGAGGGCATTGGCCAAAAACAACCTGACTGTGTCCAGCGTGTAAACACAGACAGCCTAGAGTGTGTTGACCTTAGCAGCTACAGTCCACACCCACAGGGACTGGGTGAATTGGGTGAGTTCAGCGACCAAAAGTCAATAGGGAGAAGACTGCTGGTATACGAAGTATGGTAGGGTGAAAAGGTGAAATTTAGAGGTCATGGTTAAAAAGGCAGATATACTGACCTCAAGATTTCAAAAGTGTCAGAGTCGTGGTAAACACTAGTGGCTTTTCTATTACCAACTGAAATGATTTAAGTAAACAGGAAAAGTATCGATCCACATATTTGAATAGTGTAAGCACTAATTTCAAATATGACCTGATCTAGAGTCAAGTTCATTGGGCATCTCTCGTTCAGGTTTGGTTTCCTTGGCTTAACATTCTTAAGCATACTCTCCCAAGGTAGTGGCAAATAAGGACCTGCCACTATGGAATCATGCCCTATGTGCTTTACAACCAAGTGGAAAGAAAAAAAAAATCACTTTCACAATGATTCTAGCAAAAGATTCATGCCTGATTTTCACTGGACATACTTGAGCCATGTATCTATCCTTTACCCAGTCCTTGTAGTCAATGGCATATAATATGCAGATTAGCCAGGTCTGCATACAGTTTTGCTCATTGGGGCCTGGTGGAGGGAGGGGTGGTATAGCGAAATCTCACATTCCAATGTATGGGCTGTGAATTGGGGAAGGGAGGTGTTACCAAAAGAAGGGAGCAGTAACTATTGGTAGGTAACAAGTACAGATCTCATTTATAGTGACGGATTGAATTATTGTTGCATGTGAGAAAGGAGGTGGGGGGAAAAGGGGTTTTAGGGTTTGATGGGACTGGTAATTTAAAACATCAAAGTCACTGCAAGCTTAAAGAATGTTAAGGTCATCAAGGAAATGAAAATGTGTTCAAATAGATATATACCTCATTAAGATGAATTGGATTAGAAAAAAGTATGAATGGACATTTTACTAAACTAACTTAATCCTGTGGAGAGGATTCAGAGAGGAGGATTTAGGCTAATATTTCCTACTGTTAAAATGAAAATATTTACAATAAGAATATTATCATTATCTTATTAGTGAGAGTGATTAGATACACCATGTGTATTCAGTTAAGTTGTTTTATATGTTACCAAGTCTGGAAACGAGGAAGAGAGAAGAATCTATGACTTTTCAATAAATTTCCTTCAATATTTACCTACACTATAAGTTGAATAATGAGTTGGCTTTTTTTTTCTTTTCACTCATTTAGCAAATTTATTGAGCACCTCTTAAACACCACTAGGTTCTAGGGAATCATAGGCAAGAAAACCCAGCTCTTGTGAGCATTCCAGTAGGAAAAGACAGAAAATTAAGTGTTAATATTAAGTACCTGAATATCATTTGGAGATAAAGTCTAAGGAAAAAAGTAAAGCTGCATAAGGAGAATAGGTGTGGTAGGTTCTAGGGAAGTGACCCCTCTGCTTAGCGGCCATCTCCCATCCTTCACCAACTCCTCGCCTTTTCTTTGTGTATGGATGTTTCCATACGTTTCCATTCGCAGTACAGGAGAGATGTTAGGTCTAAACGAAAAGCCTCAGAGTTCCTTGAACCCAAAACCCAAAAACCTGAACAGCAGTTCCCGCTGCTAATTAGGATGAAACTTTGCACAGTGGTTGCTTGATACATGCTCAGAGGCAGGGCCCCTTCTCCTGGGGTATAATTACTCAGTCTCTAATTAGTGGCAGTACAGGTGTTTCTCCTCTCCCACCTAAAGTGGGGTGGGCGGAGCTCCCACCCACCCACCCTGACCTTAGCAGTTTGGCCTCCCCAGGAGACCAGCCACAATGGGATCTCTTCCCTCCCTCTTTTGGACCCTTTGTGCTGTGTAAGTAATAAGTGGTTATTTCCTGAAAGTCTTTGTTGTGCTTGAGCGTGTGTTCCCACGAAGCACTATATAGCAACTCACCCCAAGGTAGGGAGGCTGCTACTTTGTAGGTGAGGGGTCAGGGAAGTCCTTTAAGGTTTCACTCATCAGTTGAACAGATGAAATACATGAAATTTATGAACAAGCAGATGATACACACACACACACACATATATTTAGGGACAAGAAGAATGAATCAGAATAATAATTTAGAAAGTTTGCTAACACATTAGTTTTATCCATGCTCATAGAATTTTATCAATTGCACTTGTTAAAGACTCAAAGAAATGTCAGTATGTACTATGAAGCAAACATGTAACCAGTGTTCTCTCATTAGAGTATAATAAACCTAGAAATTATTAATAAACAGATTACAACCTCTTCCCAAGATTTTAAAAATTAGAAAATATTTATAAATCACTCTTGGATCATAGAAAACAAAAGCTACAATTATAGTCTATTTAGTAATTAGCACCAATTAGAACACTGCAGACTTCCACCAAGGTTAAAATTTACAGCATTAAGTAACTTCCATTGTTATTATTAACTAGAAAATGAACTAAATCACTAAGTATTTATCTGAAGAACCTCGAAAGAAAGGAAGAAGAAAAAGCCAATGTAGGGAGAAGAAATTCATAATGAAAATCAGAAATGAGTGGCTTACACAATAAAACTGGACTTGCTAAGAAAATCCCTTTTCCACTTTTTATATACCAGTCATACTTAGACAAAAATATGAAAGAATTTCTTTAAGAAGAATGGTGATTATAACTACTGGTAAAACTATTTTCAAGACATATAAAGGACTATGTAAGTATATTTCTTAAGAAATATAAGAAATTATGTATAATTTCTTTTGAAAATATGGTTACACAGGGTTACTGTTCAGGAAAATGTAAATTACATGTCTCATTAGAAATATTAAAAACCAGAATAAAGAAGAAAACAGTGGGGGAAAAATGCATTACTGGAGGAAAGAGAGGCAGATACAATAGAACTGCAGCTCCGAAGGAACTGGCTCCAGATCAATTATAGCAAAGTTGTCTCAAGACCAAGGAATGTACAAATTGCACACCATTTAAAATCAGAGAAATAACATATTTCATTATGCAATTAGGACAAAAATATATTGTTTTTCTTAATGACTAAATTAATGAAAAGAAAATAAGTAGCCCAACTTTACAAATGAACACAGATGGCATACAGGTGAAAATCAATTCCTCAGTAATAGATTAATACCTTAAAGTTAGCAGTGAATTAAAATAATAATGATAATAGTGTATGGAAACAAAAACAGCGTTAATTTCAGAATTGCAAAGATGATTTCAACTCGGGAAATCAATTATGTTTAATTTTTCATAATAATCTGTCAAAAAGATAAAGCAAATTTTTGTCTTGATTAATGTTAAAACTGCACTTAATTACATTCAATATATATTCATAATAAAATTTCAGAATGAAATAGGAAGAGGAGTATATATTACTACTATTTATTTTCAGCTTATGACCGCATCATGCTTATTACTGAAAATCTTGAGGGACTTCCCCCTAAATCCAGGAATCACCCTAATATTCTCATTATCCTCATATTCTCAATATCTCCACTAGTATTTGTTCTAAAAGGTTTGGATAATGAAATCATAATTTACAAAAAATGATAATGAAATGTATAAATATCCAAGGGAAAAGATAAAATGATCATTATCTAGGAAATCTAAGAGAATGAAAATATTTGAACAATACTCTGTGAATTCAGCAACATCAATAAGTGAGTAACTTTTTCACACGTTTGCAGTGGTCAGATAACAGTGAAGATGATGATTGCAATGCCACCTTCTATTGGGGGCTCGCTGTGAGCTACTGGCTTGGTGCTTTACGTATATCTAATACAACAAAAAACCATCTTTTGTAAATTGCACACCTTTCTCACTTTTACAGAAGAGACAACTGATACTCAGAGAGATTAAATAACTGGCTTTATATGACTTAGCTAGGAAAATGGCAGAAGCACGTAAGTCCAACTAAGTTCAAAAGCTGGCACTCTTGCATCCTTCACAATAGCAACAGTAATATAAAATATTTTGTTACTTTCTTCCCCCAGGATCCTGGAGTTATGTGAATTAAGACAAATTTGTCCAGGACTGAAGCATTTCAGGGGATATATCTTTCCTGATGTCCCTCACAGTGAGGCAGTCAGACAAAATTTTAGTCCTAGCGTCTCAAAGACAGAGGCTTTCACAAATGCTTTGAAGTTACACCTTTGACAGGCTTCTCGAATCCCCTTCAGCTAATCTCTTCTCCCTTCCACAAGTTTCTTTCCCTGCCAATCAAACACCATAAACATCTATTCCTTCCAGGTACAGAGGGGCCATGTAGGCACTTAGGGAGGTGAAGGAAACCAAATCAGTAAAGCAAGGACTTTTACCCTTGACCCTGAGAGAAAATATCTTGTCCTTTAATAGTGATTCAACATTCATTCAAACAATATTTGAGTGCCTATAACAAAGAGACACTTCTCAGTGCCAGAGGTCCTTCCCAAAGGGAATGGACTTGAAGAGCACTTAAATTTCATGTACTACCAAGAAAGCATTTATTCTCTTGTTCTTAAACTAGGTTTCTGTAGAACACCTATGTCTAGGCCTTGGAACCAGGGGTTACAACTCAAAACTAAATGATAATGATCAAGACCACACTTATGTTAGCAGATAGTGTGGTAGGTAAGAGTTGGCACCCTCTAACTGGATAACTGGAAGTGAGCTTAAAAATGCATATGAGAGAGGGACTCCTTAAAAGGAGTGAGCACGGTTTAGAAAAAAGCCATGAGGGATGGTGCAGTAGGCTGAGACTATTCAGGATCCATCAATACGGCTGAGCCTGAATGGTCAAGAGAAGGAGCCATTACCAAAATCTGAGCCAAGGAATAAGATGGGACGCTGGACAGAAATGGATGCGATGCAGCCAACCTTTAAGCACATAGCAAGGAGAGAGCAGGGGAAGTAGATACCTGGGTGTCACTGCCCCCAATCCCACCTCCTGGCTCCATCTCTGCCCACTCCTCTACACCTGCATAAAGCAAATTGGAAAATGGTAGAGAGTAGATCTGAAAGGGCAAATAGAACATCCAGCAGAGAAAGAACTTGGAGGATTTTATGTTCTTAAAATGTGTCCTGGAATGTACTATAAGAAATTTTCTAATTTAGCAAAACACTGAACTGCCATAAACTAAATGATAGCTCATACTAATATCTCATGATTTTTTGGAAAGAGCGTTAATATCCTCCCATTTCTTGGCCACATGTTATCGTTTTAGAATCTGCTTCTACAATTCTAAGAAGTGGTTCTTAGATATTCTCTTTAAATCTTTGTTAGCGGTCTCATCTGTAACACGAGCAGGACCTGGGGCAAGAGTCAAATTGGAGGCCCACATGCCATCTGTCAAATATTTAAAAGTTATATATCAAACTAAGAAACTATTAAATAAATTCCATTCTTGACAAATGTATCTTCAAAATGACAAAATTGAAATATATGTTCAAAGGTTGAATTTTCATATGACTCAAAGTAGCCTAATTACCAAAGATGAATGAACTTACATTTTACTAGGCATGCCTGGGTGTTCTGTTGATGGGAGAGCAAACTCTGGATAAATACTGAAATAAAGTCATACAAAATGCATACATAATTATACATTTTAATAACATTTATTTATTGCCTTCATTTTAGTGAAGTCAGTTACTATGTAAATATAATCAACATTTTCAACTAATTGGTGTTCTGTTGATAGCAATTATTTTAAAAATCTTAAAAATTAAATAGAAATGTAGTAAAAGCATGCAGATTATATTTTATATTTTAATTAAAATAATTTTTATTAAGATTTTAATAATTAAAATTATATATTAATTTAAGCCAAATACATATATTAGATAAAAATAATTTTCATACATATTTTCAAAAGTTATTTTTCTTCCAAAGTGTTCAAAATTTCTATTAAAGTTAGAAGGCAAAATACAAATTATAAATATCATTATTTATATTATAATTTTTAATCAAAGATGAATTTTAAATTTATTTTTGAAAACTCTAATTTTGCCAAATATATTTTATAAAATATAACCACTAGGACTTTAGTATTCAAAGTCTATTTTTCAATGTAAAGAATCAGTATCAAAGTACATGCTTGTTATATCTAGATCTGCATATATAGAAATTCAAAAGTATCAATAACTTTTAGAATTATACAACTGTTAATGACTATCTCTAGAACCATGAATTGAAATACAGAAAGAGAATCAAGAAAATGGGATCTCAGCACTACTAAAGAAAGAATATTTTTAAACTAACGATTCATTGGCTCTCATGCTATTTGAAAAGAGATTAAATGAGTTATCCCTTTGTCATTTCTCTTTGCTCAGTAAGCATCTTCCTCCTATATTATCAGTAGCCCAAAGCAAAATACCAGTACATTTGGACTCAGCGGACTTTTGATATAATAACAGAGTGCGTGAGATATGGAGATGAGTTTTACTGGGGCCTGAAAGGCATGCAAACACAGGCTTAGGATTCGAAAGAGTGCTATGCCAGTTGAATGCCAATTTCTCAGTGAAGGACCCATGTGTTCTCAAATAAATACTTTGAGTGTAGTTATGATGTGCAGAGTCATCTAAAACACGAGGCACATGTAAACAGCAATCTCTAGTGGTAGGTGCCCAGAGCCCAAAGTTCTCTTAGCTCTGAAGTTACTGGTGATTTCATTTGAGAAGGGAAATGGATTCATTAAGCAATGTTGGAAGATTTTGTCATTGCAAAGCTTTTCTTGTTGTTGTGTTATTACTATAATTGTAGTCTCCAAATTTAGTAGTTACTCAAAATTCATATGTTTAGGGTTACAAATAAAAGTCTGTCTCATGCAATGTTCAAATTACTTTCGTGTTAGTCAAATGAGTTTTCTGTTGTTTTTGTCTGTTTAGGATAAAGCTACAAAAGTTGGGATTTCCCTCAAAGAAGAGAAAAACTTCTAAATTACTTAAAAAGATCTCATATATGTTTCAGTCTTTCAAATTGTATGTTTTAATTGCAAAGATTTTGGTTTTAGTAAAATTCTCCAAATCTTTAAAATAAAATTTGGTAATTTTCTACCTTGAACCAAAATTATATTCCTTCATCATTTTTATGGAACTACAGAAAAGAAAACAGGTTAGTTACTTTTAAAGCAAAAAGAAAAAATATATAATTTAATGACAATTTTCTGTACATGTAAAATGATTAGTTTCTTAGCTGAGCAAAGGAGTTGATTAATATGGAGCTCTGCATATGAGTAGTTAAAAAATATACTTTTGGTTTAGAGGGTCATTTAGGGATTTGAAGTCGACTCAAATTTCTATTAAAACTTTATCTTTTCTCTAATTCTCCTTTTCATGAGAAAAAAAATGAACCTAAACAGAAATAGAACCAAAATGAGGTAAATTGAAATCTATAAATCTTGAAATCTTACTGGTGATTGTGGCACAGAACATAAATTACATTCATGAATGAACAGTTGGAACAAAAGTTCAGAGTAATTTTATTGCGCAGGGTTCATGACCAGTAGCTGTTTAATGTTCTCTGTTAAGTGATAGAGGTGGGGAGAGAGAAGAGAAAGGAGAGAAAAAGAAATCTTTAGTGTGGTTTTCCTTTATGAAAAATCAACTGTCCTAGGCTGCTGGGCACTCACTTATTGTAAGTGTAGTGTATCACACATAACTCTCTGATGGATCAAATAGACTAGGAATGTTTCAAACTAAACCAGGTGGTGCTACACAAATAAAAAAGGTTCTCTATCCACAGAGAACTTCTCTATTGCATAGGTTCCAATAAGAGGTTAAAGTTTAGAATAATTCAAGATTGAATTTAAAAAACTGTTACTATATTAATTGTGGTAAGTTTTTATGGGGTTGCTATGATTTAATTTCCATTTTAATTCTTTAGAAGTGGTATTTTCTACAGGTTTTGAAAACTGTTAGTCTACTGAAATGTGTGAGGCTCAGCCAGCTTCAAAAAATGAACAAATGTTAGGGCATAAGTTGTCTCAATAAATTAAAAAATATTGAAATCATACTAAGTAACTTCTCTGACCACAATGGAATGAAGCTAGAAATCAATAACAGAAGGAAAACTGGAAAATCTATGAATACCTGGAAATTAAATAGCAAACTCTTAAACAATGAATGGGTTAAAGAGGAAATCACAATGGAAAGTAGAAAATACTCAGGAATGAATGAAAATAAAAACACACCATACTAAAACTTATGGGATACAACGAAGACAGTGATCATAGCTATGGATGCCTCTAATAAAGAAAGAAGCACGATCTTAAATCAATAACCTAACTTCATATCTTGCAGAACTAGAAAAAAAGGGCAAAATAAACCCAAAGTTAGCAGAAGGAAGGAAATAATTAAGGTTAGAGTAGAGATAAATGAAATAGAGAATAGAGAAACATTTGAGAGAATCAACAAAACTAAAAGTCGATTCTTTAAAAAAAAATCAATATAATTGGCATACCTTTCGCTAAATTAATTAAAAGAAAAGATGCAAATAGCTAAAATCATGGTGTCATCCTCACTGATCTTACAGAAATGAAAAGACTTATAGAGAATGCTGTGAACAATTTTACACCAACAAATTAGATATCCTAGATGAAATAGAAAAACCCCAGAAACACACACATTATGTAAGCTGATGCAAGAAAAAATAGAAAATGTCAACAGACCTATGACAAGTACATAAATTGGCTGGATCATATGGCAGTTCTAAATTTGGCTTCCTGAGGAACCGCCAAACTGTCTTCCACAGGGACTACACCATTCTACCGTCTCACCAACAGTGAAGGAGAGTTCCTATTTCTCTGCATCCTCTCCAGCACTTGCATTTTTTTTGTTGTTGTTTGTTTTGTTTTGTTTTTAATAACGGCCTTTCTGTAAGGTGTGAAATGATATTTCATTGTAGTTTTGGTAGACATTTCCCTAATAGCTAGTGATGTTGAACATCTTTTCATGTACTTTTTGTATTTCTTCTTTGGAAAAAAATGTCTATTCAAGTCTTGTGCCCATTTTTAAGTTGGGTTGCTTGTCTTTTGATCATTGAGTTGTGTGGTCCCTTTATATACCATTGAAATGAAACCCTTATCAGATATGTGATTTCTGAAGATTTTCTCTCATCGAGTAGGCTGCCTTTTCACCTTCTTAACAAATCCTTTGAAACACAAACATGTTTAATTTTGAGGAGGTCCCATTTATCTATTTTTTTCTTTCATTGCTTATGCTTTGGGTTTTAAGAAACCACCGCCTTCCACAAGATCCTGAAGGTGTTTCCCTACATTTTCTTCTAGAAGTTTCTTCTAGGAAGTTCTAGCTTTTATATTTAGGCCCTTGATCCATCTTGATTTAATTTTTGTATAGCCTGTGAGACAGGGGTCATCCTTCTTTCTTTTGGTTATGGATATCCAGTTCTCCCAGCACCATTTGTTGAATAACTGTTCTGACCCAGCTAGGTGGGTTTGACAGCCTTGTCAAAAATCACTTGACCATAGTTGTGAAGGTTTATTTCTGAATTCTCTATTAAATTCCATTGGTCAATCTGTCTATCTTTATGCCAGTACATGCTGGTTTTTTTCCACTGTAGCTAAGTAATATGCTTTAAAGTAAGGAAGTGGGAGTCCTCCAAATTTGTTCTTCTTTTTAAAGATTATTTTTGGCTATTAGGGGGCCCTTTCCCTTCCAGATAAATTTCATAATTGGCTTTTCCAATTCTGCAAAAAAAGGCTGTTGGAATTTTTATTGGGATTGCATTGAATCTATAAAACGGTTTAAGTAGAGTTGACATCTTAATGATATTTAGTCCTCCAATCCATGAATACAAATGATCTTCAATTTAAAATTAAAAAAAAAAAAAAATCAGTGTTTGCAATACATCAGAAATGTAGTCTATTCCAGTACCTAAACTGAAGATGAAAACTTAAACATGTCAGCACATCTGCTTAAAAATGTGAGAGAAAGGAAGCGGATTTAGCTCAGTGGTTGACTACCTGCTTCCCATATACGAGGTCCTAGGTTCAGTCCTTGGTACCTTCTTGAAAAAAGGTAAGAGAAGATTCTTAATTCTTTAAAATTGCTTTAAGTGATGCTAGAGCTCTAGAAAGACATACTTATGAAACTTTGGTCCACTGTGAAATTGTGGCCTCCTCCTTGATCACACTCTCAAGAACCGCCTGTTCCAAACATGTGGGCAGAAGAGGCCTCCTTGGTATTTTATTGGCAATAACTCAAAGCTTATTAAAATCCAGATGGTGAGGGATCTGCAGCAATTTCAAGCCCATGTGCCTACTTGGGTACTTCACTATTTAATTACTTACATTTCAGTCATAATTTCTTTCCCTTGTCTTACTTTGATTTTCTCCAAAGTGAACTTTCAGTTCATCTTTCCCCATATTATCTTTATAACTGGTTCTAATGCTCATCTGTAAAGCACTTATGTTAAGTTCTATGTATATTATTTCACTATTTTTATATTGGCGTTAGGTGAACATTGACCATGATGAGGAAATTGGGTGAGTCATTTGTGACTCTTTGTGTGTAGCTCTATTAAATTAAAAATGCCTGGTGCTTTAATCCAATAATATTTTCCTAAATACATTAAGGCTATTATGTACACACGGTATGCTGTCTTTGCAGTATGGATAATTCGTAAAAGAATTCTGTCGTTGCAAACATTATGTCTGTTAATTGTACTTAGAACATATCTCATGTTGGTGAAGCCAGAAGTGCTATTTATAGTTGTAATAGCATGAGATTAAAAATTATTATAAATTAAAAAGTTGAAATTTCCCCCAAAGGCCAGGAACTGAGACCTCATTTTTCTCCACGCCTTCATTTTTCTTCCCCAATGACTCAACCCAAATATTCTTAAGTTCTATTTCCTTTCTGAAATCTTTTTATATTAAAATAGGAGAATAGGAATGGCTCCACTTTCTATGAATTACCATTACACTTAAATGGTCTCACCACTCATTTTAAACTTAATCCTGTACTGTCCCGCATTATTATTTACTCCTTCCTTACTCTGTCTCATCTCCTGAGCTTATAAACTTCCGAAAGGGCAAGGGCAATATCTTGTTCTTCTATAGTTCACAGTGTCTATGTATTCTGTGCTTTACAATCTTCCCATGAAGATTCTATTATGAAGTGTGTTCCCATGGCTGTAGATTTATTTAGATTTTAGCCCATAATATGTTGTAACATAATTGTCCACTTACTACTCTGCAGTTCTTATTTGATAGCAAGTTTTACGAGAGCAGTTTCTGTGTGCCTGTTTGCAAGTTTGTTTTAATTATTATATAACTAGAACATGGACAGCCCCAGAGATATGAATATGAGCCAAACTTGTCTCTCAGACATTTACAGAATGAAGGAACAAAGGAATGAGAGGACTTTGGGGGATTTTTTTGTCTCAACATTGCCAAATTGCTGAGTCTCCTTGAATACATCTCATGGGCTGACCATTTGAAGTGTTGAGTCCAAAGGTAAATTTTTTCTCAAAACTCTAGAGAAGAAAACAGTCAATCACTTTTGAACTTAATTATAAAGCTCTTGTTCCTCACATTCCTAATTCTGGCATGGTACTAATTGAGAAAACGTTGTAAGGGAATTAAAAGTCTTAAAAATCTCTCAGCAAAGTGGTAACAAGATTATTGGTATTTAAGATATAGTAAAAGAGCTCAGTGACCTCAAGGTCACTTTAACAAAATAGAGTACCAGAAAAGAAAAAAGAAAAAAAGATGTCTAGAATAGCCAAAAATAAAGGTAACAGAGTCTTTGCACTAAAATCATACATTTTTAAACCCATGGAAGATCGTTAGTAGCCAATAAAGGAAAACAAAAGAAGGAGGAAGGAATTGATAGGCACAAGCACACTGACAACAATTAGAAATTTTGGTTAACTTCAGCTGAGTTGGCATAGAGGTCAGTTTTATTCTTCCCAAGTGTGATAGGATTTGAGAGACAGAGCAGTTCTACTCATAGTGTTGAACCCTTGCTTATGGGACCATAGTGGACGGGGGAGAGGTACGTGTCATTGATGTGCCTGGGGACCTAGCATCATGTGCTGATATAATTATCCCTCAACTTCCTCCAAGCCCCCTTCACCCATATCCTATCTGTGCCCCCAGAAAACTGGATCTTCCCTTCTGAGCTTTCCCTGTGCCCCGAACCATTGTGACTTTTGAAAAACTTACAACAATATGTTGCACTCAGGGATTATGTCATCACATCCCCCTTGAAGAAAAGGGTCTTGGCATATTCATCACTGTGATATAAGACCCATACAGGAAACTGCATAAAACAGCTGGGTAGCTTAATCAATTACTAAAAGATAGGTCTCTACTCTTCCTTGACTTATGATTTATTTGTTGAAGAAACCAGATTTATTGCCCTGTAATATACTCCATAGTCCTAATTTTGTTGATTGCAATCTCATGGTGAAGTTTTTTTGATTGTTTGTTTGTTTTAGATGTTTGATTTCGCCTTATTTTATATGGGGGTGGGGAGAGTAGTTCATAATCTTAAAAAATTTTTTTAATAGAGAAGTTGTGGGTTTACAGAACAATCATGCATAAAATACAGGATTCCCATATACCACCCCACCACTAACACCTTGCATTGGTGTGGAACATTTGTTACCATTGAAAATAGCACTTTTCTGTAATTGTATTTTTTTTTTTTTTTTTTTTTCATAAATAGTAGTAGCCAGCATTTATTGAGGATTCTTTGTTCTCGGCACTGTGTGAAGCAATTTACATAGATTACCTTATTTAAAACACCCAAGACACAGGCCTGAGAAATATGTTGTATTATTATTTTAATTAGAGAAGTTGTAGGTTTACAGAAAAATCAAGTAAAAATTCAGCATTCCCATATGCCCCCCTATTATTGACATTTTACATGAGTGTGCTACCTTTGTTTCAACTGATAAAAGAATATTAAAATAGCACTATGAACTATTAACATGTTCCTCTGTATTTCTTGGAAATTGGTGTTTAGAGGTACAGGCTTGATCAGATTCTGGTTTGATTGTTTGGGCAAGACTACTTCACTGGTGGTATGATTATCCATCAGGACAGGAGACATTTCTGGCTGTCGCCTTTTTATGAGACTTTGTATAGTGACTCAGTGGAATTGCTTTTACTCTTTTAAAGTTAAAGCCGTTTTGTTTAATCCTTTGAAGACTCAGCCTTGGCCACAGCTAAAAAAAAAACAAAAAAAACATTTGAGTTATTTCTAGTTTGGAGGTATTACAAGTAGTGCTGCTATAAACAATCTTGTACATGTCTTTTGCTGAGCACATGCTGGTTTTTCCATTGTTCTAAACTAGGGGAGAAATTGCTAGATCATATGGAATGCTTATGCTTAGTGCTAGTACATACTGCCAAACAGTATGTCAAAGTGCTTGTACCAATTTACTCTCCCACCAGCAGTGATGACTCCCATCAGTTGCTCTGCATCCTTGCCAACTCTTGATATTGAGAGTCTTTTTAAATTTTAGAGACATTCTGGTGGATATGTAGTGGTATCGCATTATGGGTTTTACTTCATGTATTCCTCATGATTAATGAACTTGAGCTCCTCTATATATGTGTATCTGCCATTTTAGTATGTTCTCTTGGAAGTGCTTGTACAAGGCTCATGCCCCCATTTTTTCTCTGGGGTTTCCTTATTGATTTTTAGGGTTTTTAAAAATATAAATACAAATCACTTAATTTGTTTCTTATTACAAAGGATGCTCAGAAATAATGTCTAATAGAGCTCATGAGAGGTTATGGAAAGAAATTAAATGACAGGATAAATATGCTAATTTAATATCATCCATATAGAGATTTCCAATTTCAATGTGAACTCAGATTCATTTCAAAGTTCACAAAGAGACATTAAAGTCCAAATACTGTATAAAGTTCATAATTCATAAGCCAATGTCCAAATTAATTAAGGCAAATAGAAAATAATCTTATGCATATGTACATAATTGTTTATGGCAGATAGTGGTTTTCTTCTTATGGCTTCTGCTTTGTCTATAAGTAGGAGGTGAACTTACCCAACCAGGTTCAAGGGGTAGGAGGCAGTGCTGACAAATTTAAGAACCATTTCAACTCAGAAGAGTGAGTTAACCAGAGAAGTCTGAATGGACTTTATCATGAAAAGCACCAAAGAACTGCAGGCTGTCTGCAGAGCAAGTGAAATGTTATGTGAACTGTACTCGATATTTGATTGAGTTTTAATGAACTTTATTGTATGGCTGAGTTTCAATGTGCTTTCTATCAATCCATCTTTCAAGGCTGTCTTATGTTTCATTCATAGCAGATGCTTGGACAATCAGTTCCATTAGGAGATCATATTCTGTGGGTCAATAGAAATAATGACCTTAAAATTTTTTTTTTTTAATTTTTAAAAAAGGGCAACCATAGTAGTGATATAAGATAGTGGCTTCAGCCATCTAAGCCAACAGGAAAGTAATATCTCCTGCTTCAAACCTTTCCCTTCCCTTCTTTCTCTCTTAAAGCTGATTTCAGTAGAAGAGAGTCTGCCCTTTACAGCTCATAACCCATGTGTCTTTGTTCTAAGCTGAGGTTGCATATCTATTTCCTTGATAACTAAATGGTGATAATCATCCAGCTCTTGGGCAAGCCTCAGCTGAGGCCTGAAAATTAGTTTTTAAAGAGCAACATGGAGAAACAGCCAGCAGGGGCAGAGGGTCTGCCTTTCTGCTGCTTGTCTCTGCTCCCTTACAAGTGGCTCCAATGGACCAAGAGCTGGAAGTAAATGCAATCTTCCCACATGGGCACCCTTCCTCCTCTGCAGCAACCCCCTTTCCATCTACAACAGCTCTCACCCCAAGCTGTGCTTCCTAAGAGTTCAGGCTGCCCTCCTTTCAAGGGGAAGTTGGGGAGGAGATGGAATGGGGGTGGGGAAGGAAGCAAAATCCTATCATGTGTGTCAACAGGTGAAGCCTAAAAATTAGACTGGAAAAAGTTATGAAAGAAGTAACAGCTGCAGGCCTGTTTGGAGCAAGTCAGCAGAGCAGTTTCCATCTGGCATCTGTTTCATCTGTAGAATTTTGTTTTCCTTAAGTAAGGCTTGAGCTGAAAGCCCACTTTATTTGGGATATGCTAAGTCCCAGGATACCCAGGATTACAAGCTGCCAACCTACTCTCCTCATTCCCATTCTCGCATACTGCCCATCAGCATGTCATAGTAGAGCTCAGTGGAAAAAGAAAATCCAGAGATTAAAATAGTTTGAGTGCAAGGTAAGAACCTTCCAGCCGTGTGAGCCCTCTATCAGTCTCCACGAGATGTGTCAGCCAGAGATGGATGCGACTGAATGCGAGAGGGACAGAACTTTACTATTCTAAT
This sequence comes from Tolypeutes matacus, assembly GCA_026826555.1. NCBI lineage: Eukaryota > Metazoa > Chordata > Mammalia > Cingulata > Chlamyphoridae > Tolypeutes > Tolypeutes matacus. The sequence continues at coordinate 11,261,881 of JAKSZT010054478.1, forward strand.
CAATATATAAGGCCTTGAACACAGTAGATACCCAGCAAACTTACCGTTTTTGGGGAATAAGTGAAAAATACACATCTACCATGCCATCTGATTTTGACGAAAGGGCCAAATCATACAAAAGCTGAGAGAATATTCGTGGGCCTTCAGGACACTATATGGCCCCTGACATGAAAAGTAGTAGAGTTGAAGAAAATGAAATTGGATGATTTCTGCTGGAAAGGGTGGTGCCTAAGAAAAACCTGGTTTCAAAATTCAATATACAGAAAAAAAAAAAGCTTGATGAAGTGGAGCTAATCATCACAAAAGAGCCAAAAATGTAAAGAATTTGGATCTACCTGGAAACCCTTTACTACCCTATAATTTTCAGACTGAATGGAAGGCAAAAAAACAAACAACCAAAAAAAACAAAAAAAAAAAAAAAACAAAAAAAAACCCCCTTCATTTACTCAGATAAAATAAAATAAAAATAATATCTTTTTCACAGATGTGATTTATTCTTATGGCTATCTTCAACTTAATGTTTTCTTTTCACGTAGTATCTGAGATAATGATAAAGTCCTTACTGGATTGTTGGCCCAAATTATCCTTTTTATTGCTGAAAACATGGGGAATGAAGGTAAAATAAGGTAGAAGACAAAAAAAAAGGGAAAGGTTAACTAGGGGTAAAACTCCATCAGGATGCTACATGGTGACTGATTCAGAAAGGATCTTCAGAATCAATATTTCTTGAAAAATAGGAGTGATTCACAATCACTCTGAACAGGATTCTTCACCCTAGGCAACTTAGAAGTAAATTTCTCACTTTCATTCTCCACCAATAATACAATTATACTTTAAGCAGGCCAAATTTCAAGTTGTCTCAATTTGGATTATCAAAGTAAGTTGCCTCATAGCTTCAATCAAGGGGAAAAAAATAAACTTACAACTCTGGGTTCAATTCTAAAGATTGTCTCTTCACTTTGCCAGAATCAGAGCACTAGGTTAATGAGAATAAGCATGAAAGAGGAAGAAGAAAAATTAATAACCCAGAACTCGTTTTTTATTCACTACTTAAGGATCTAGAGTACGTTTATTGAATGATGTTGATAGATATCAGAAAAAAACTTATTTTTCAGTATTCCTCTTGGGATGAATATTATATTGCCATTTCTCTTTAGAAGAAGTGTTTCGACACATTGACTAAAGTTGTGCCCAAGACCCCAAGTGTATATTAAAGTAAAATAAAGAAAGGAATTTCTGAGAACTCTGGTCTCTCTATTTTGTGTTGCCGAGCTCTACTTCACAAACCTTACCATCCATATGAATCACCTGGAGATTTTTAAAAATGCACACTCTTGATTCAGTAGGGCTGTGGTAGACCTGAGAGTCTTTATTTTTAACAAGCTTCCAGGTGTTTCTAATGCTGCTGTTCCGTGGCCTACACTTTGAGCAGCCTCATGGTCAAAAACATTGAATTAAGTTTGTTCTGCACATTTTGGGGTAGGCATGGGAAGAAAGCGAATTTCCTACACAACAGAGGGCACAATCTACGTAAAAGAAAAAATTGAAATCAGAAAATGTGGGGAGTGCCCACTATAGCAAAATTATATAGGAGACTCTGTGGACAATCTATATCACGAAGAATGTTTGGGCTGTTGTCTGTGGGGTATGCAATGGAAACCAACCTCATCCATCGACTATATATCATATTTAGTAAAAGGCTCGCAGCTCTCTAAGAGGTTCCCTGTTTTGCCTCCAGGTAGGTCTGGGAGAAACCCACGTCACTAGAGGAGGACACTAAGGAGCCAAATGATGTCTGAATTACAATAAAAAACTAACAGCTGACAAGGATTGAGCATTTATCTTTGTCAGTTGCTCTAAGTGCTTTCCATTTTCTACCATTATTGTTGCCACAGGCACACAGGGGCCCTATCCTAACCCTATCCAATACCCCCAACCCCTTTTCTATTGTGTGGAGATGTTTCGATAGGTTTCCATTCCCCAGCCGAGGGTTAGGTCTAACTGAAAAGGCCTGACCCTACCTTAAACCTGGAAATTGGGAATAAGCAGCCCCAGCTGCTGATCAGGGCGGGCACTCTCAGTGGCTGGGCCTGGCCCCTTGGGTGGTATAAATCCCCTGCCCCTGGGCTGCAAGGTTTGTTTCTTCCCTCGAGACGCGGTCGTGCCCGCTATCTACCAACCTTGACCTGAGCAGCTTGGCCAAGAAGAGATGTCGTCCCCCGTTCTTTCAGACCCTCTATGCCGTGTAAGTAATAAGCGGTTATTTGCTGAAAACCTCTGTTGTGCTTGAGCCTGTGTTCCCAGGACGCATCAGATAGCACCTTGCTCCACAGACCTGGAGGGGTTCAGCCTGTACTCAGTCTTTCTAAATCTTAACTACAAAGCCCAGAGACCACATTTAGTCAGACTCGGAGCTGAACTATGGTTTTTCATCTCCAACTCAGACAAGGGGAAATCCATCCTTTTTTCTCATAACAATTTGAGGAAAGGACTCCTTGAGAATTCCTAAGGGCCCCCTTTGAACTCGTACTCCCTCACCTTATAAAACGTCCTGATTTTCTTTCCGTTGTTTACTGTTACACCTTTGAACTGTGTTAACATACCTGTGTTCTGTTAACTCGTACTGTTAGTGAGTCACAGGGCTCTTGGGGTGAAATAATTGAAAGTGATCACAAAGGAATTGTGTAAAACTTTATAGATGAATTTCCTTCTTAAAAAAATTATGCCTCCCACCCAGCTTCATAGGACTTGACCAAGAACTTTGAAGTCCCCCAAATCTTTGACATGTAATCACTATTCTGAATTCTGTATCTAGCAACCCCTTGCTTTTCTTTAGATTATATTAAATGTTTTCTCCTGCAGTTTTTTTCCAACCAATATGAAGTTTGGCCAGATCCATTGGTATGGATTTGTGTGCCTAGAGCTCACCCCTCCCCCCGCCCATTGTTTAGCAAAGCTCTGTATGACTACAGCTCAGTTTATTAGCCCATTTTTCTATCAGGGCATAAGATTTGTTTCCAGGTAGCTTTGCTTCTATTACAAATGTTTTTCTTAAATCTGTGAATTTCTCAATAAACTTCCCACTTGCCATGACCTGTCCTTTCCCACTTTGCTTTCATTCAGTAGCTCTCCTCTTTGGCTGCATATTAGAATCACCTGGGGAGCTGTAAACTCCTGAGGCCCAGACTGCCCTCTAGACTGAGTATTCTCTGCAGCAGGGACCCGGGTATTAGCATCAGTATTCTCCAGGTGCTACCAATGTGCAGACATGGTTGAGTAACATGACTCTAATTCCACTTCCTTTGAAAGGAAAATGTGTTTTCTCTCTCCAAATGCACTTAATATAATTTCCCAGAACAAGATTCCTCATTAACTTGTTTTATTTTGAGCACCGTGGCTTACATGTCCACCTATCAGCTCATATCAAACTTGGCCAGTGGTGACATCATTGCCCATTTAGCCTTTCAGCAGTGGCTTTTTGAAGAAGCATTACATTCATGACTCTTCACTATATTTTGCCAGTCAGCTATGACAAATACCACACAATGGGTTGGCTTAAACAGCAGGAATTTGACTCACGGTTTTGAGGCTAGGAGAAGTCGAAGATTGAGGTACCAGCAAGGTGATGCTTTCTCTCCAGACTTGAAACATTTAGGTGCTGGCCAGTGGCAATCATTGGGGTTCCCTGGTTGATACCTGCCTCCCATCGTGTGGCCATGTCCTTTTCTTTCTTTCTTTCTTTTTTTTTTTTTCTGGGTTCCTTTAACTTCCAGTTTCTGGCTCTTCCCTGTGGCTTTCTCTTAACCCTGACTTTGTTTCTTTCTGATTACAAGGCCTCCAGTAACCTAGATTAAGATCCAACCTCATTTACTCGAACCATACCTTACTAAAAATATCAAGAGATCCTATTTACAATGGGTTCATACCCACAGGAATGCAGATTTTTTAAAAACAAACCTAAACTGGGGTCCATAATTCATTCTACCACAGTACCTATAAAATGAATTTGCAAAATAGAATTCTTGTTTGACCAGGGACCAAAGCTTAAGATCCAAAATCAGGTTCAAACTTTAATAATCTGAATCAAAGGAGTAAAAAGCATTTTGCTCTGAAGTCAATTATTAGACCTAGGGTCACCTGTTCTGTCCCAAGCCATTCTGAACCACAAATATACCACCCCTTTCTGGGAAATATATTCTTTTGGCCATTTACCATTTGTTAAAGCAGAATACTTGGTAGAGGATGAGTCAATAGGGTGCATGGTCTCAGGCTCCATGAAAAAACGGAATGAGTTGATTTAACGTCTTGAGGTAGATTGTTACCCTACTGTGCAAGATGTAGCCCAATATCCAGAAAAACCATTCGTTATCCAGTATGTTCTTGGGTTGGGGCTGACTCCTCATTATCCCAGCGACACAGCATTGAAGTGCTAGTTAATAAATAACAGAGGTAATTTGAAGCAGGAGGCAAAAAATAATTTCCAAGAGCACTAAACAGCTCAAATCTACTAGATGTTTCCTCTGCCCTTCAGTGAGGGGTTTCATTTACATTCTTTATTAAACCTGTCAATTTTCCTCAAGGGTCTTGGAATCATTGGTATTAGGGATCGTTCTGATCCCTTTATCCCAAGCTCGTTCTTCTTGACTCCCAAATCTTTAAAGTCAATGTGTTATCCCCTTATTTTCTCAAGAATAAAAATGTTGGGGGAATTTTGCTGAAAAATATATTTAAGATCTAAGGTATATCTACAGATATCTATGATTATGTGGAGTTTACCAAACTTTTAGACCATAACAGTACTAAATAACTAGCTCAGGATCTTATTCAGGCAAGTTTATGCAGTTGATATTCAGTGTGCTAAATGAAAAGTAGTCTGGCTGCTTTTCTTGGCCAAAAGACTGTTCCCTCATTCAAATTCTCAGGTAATGGAGGTTTGCGGAGACTAGAGAAAAGGATACTTATTTTTATTAAAAAATTTATAACTTCCCCAACTAGGATGGCATGTTCTTTGCTTATATTTCTCTGCTGGGCTATCTGTGTCATCAGAAAGTTAAACCTAGATTAAAGCACACTTTATGGGGCATACATAAGCCTATTCTTGGAGGGATGAGTTTAGAACTATTCCTAAACTTTCCAAAATGTTAAGTTCCTGGCAACTGAATACTGGTAGAGAAGCCAAAAAATTAGAACAGGTAAAGGCCAAGGATTTTTCTGTTTGATTGCTTTTTGTTTGTTTTGCTTTCCCAGGATGGGAATTAAATAGTGGTCGATTATAAACATTCTCTTGATTATATTGCAAGCCTCCTGGTTTTCCTTCTTAGACATCTGACTGCCTCAGAACTCTCAATGATTCAGCAGGGTAATTTGTATGCTTACTCTTTAAGTGAAGAATAGGTAAAAACATACATTAGAGGGGAAGTGTTTATATATTTTAGAGTAAATCATCAGTTACATAGTTTTGCTGAGGGTCATTTATCTGCAAAGGAGTTGGAGAACTTTACATGAGATGATGATGGAGGAAGGAATAGAAAATTTTTCAAATAAAGAAATCCTAAAGGGACAATGCCTATTGACACTTTCATTTTTCTTGTGAATATTAAGTGATTTGTGGTCAAAATTGTTGGTAAGAAGCATAGAGGACAGTTTAGTCCCCTGGACATCTGTTTAATAGTATTGCAACATAATTACCTGGCAGGGGAGATACCGTGATCACCAAGGTGGGTTTCCCAGGGCGAGGCTTATCCATTGCACTCTGGATGTGCTGACCCCTGCGATTTCCCCAAATGTGGGAAACTCGACTGCGTAATTTGTGGTAGTGGGGGACTGCGTTCATGCTCTCCCCTGGAGGGGGGAGAGGAAAAAAAAAAGTATTGCAACAGAAGGAACTAAAACATAAATTTTTTGAGGCTTTAGAACATAAACTTCTCTCACTGGGCAAGAAAATAACTATGCAAAATGCAAGTAGAACAGTAAATCATGCTTGTAATCAGGCTTTTTATTCACTTTGTCTGGATAGCTGCTTCTTTGCCATTCAGTAAGGTCTATGTGAGTATAAAGTACCCCACTTTAAACTATAATTTACAACACTTTAATATTTTAGTTACTACATATACACAGTGGGATCTAAATTCTGGTGGGAGGATGATTAACACGTAAAGTATATTAATGCAGTTTCACATTTTGAGAATAACTATTGTTAAATTGTGGCAGAAGGCAAACAATAAATTATAGCAAGTCACCTTACTATTTTATTGGCTCTGGTGTTTATTCTGAAAACTCCAGTTGGACAGAACATACCAATGAGTGTAAGGTTGCAGGTTCAAGTATATGCCAAAATTTTTGCTCTATCCTGGCGAGAGGCCCACGCCTTGCTTACGTCTTCCAGATACAGCACTTGTTTTCTAAGTGAGGATCCAAGCGTATAGATGAAGCAGAATGTGTACACACTGCGTGCTCACACATTAAATTGGATATATTTCCTCATGGTTGATCAGTTATAATCTATTTACGTATGACAGTACTATTAGTATGTGTCATATGCCTCATTGCTCTGATTTAATAGACCCTTTCCAATAAAAGCAGAATCCAGCAGATCCTTTTAATTTGCTACCCTTGGAAATGTAAGACACCTTATGGAAACCTGGTCTTATTCCATACAAGCAAAATAAAATGGAAAATTGAGGCTGATTCCAACAAAAGATATTGATTCTGGCCCCAGTACCTGTGGGTCTTCCTCTGGAATTTTATTATTTTCATGACCCCAAATACTGTTCTGTTTCCTTCTCTTCCTCCTTCCTTTCTTCCCCTTTTTTTCTCTTCTCCCCTAATGTTTACAACAGAATGTTAATAACAATAGCAAACACTTAATATTTTTGTGTCCTTGGAATTATAAAACTGCTTATTACCAGGGAGGTATTATCTTTGAAGTCTGTGTAATTACAGTAGAAGTTTAATTCACTCAACTTAGTGGGTTATATGCATTATAGAAGATTACTATAATTCCCTTTAATTATGAGAGTGAAAAAATAGCTTAAAGTATTTCCCAGATGACTCGACCATTGTCAATCTTCCACCATGATAATTCCATGACCCCTGAAATGTAATATACCAAAAATGATTAAGTATCATTACAGAGGGAAAACTTTATGGAGAGACAAATACCTCAGCTGCTCATGTTCACTCAATTACTTTAATAGTATTCAGTATGTTTATAATGCACAGCGAAGCAGGTGTGCTATTCTAGAACAACTCTGCTCACTTATGCTTGAGACATATGGTAGCAGGGTGATATCAGTTATCTTTGAGTTTCACTTTTTTGTAAAAGCTCTGGAGGGAAATAAAAATAGGCGTACCACAAAACACAATATCAGCCTCTTTCTGCACAGCCTTGACTTGACTAAGCATCCTCATGTATTCAAAATATATTCCCTAGGTACATTTCCTCTTGAGTCTAATTATATTCCATTCTGTGTATTTACAAACAGGAAGCAACAGGGCTGTGACTTCAGTCTTTACTCAGAGGCTTGCTCAATTAGCATGAGATATTGGTGTTATTTGGGAAGGGACCTTGGGGTTACTATAAGGTCTCTGTGACAAGTAAAGATCTATTTTTTTTCCTATGTTAAAGGTGAAACCACTGTTTTCATATTACTAAATGAACAGAACTGTCTAGTAACTTTAATGACACGATTCCAATGGTCTTGAAAAATGAGTGGCTAATTGGGTTGGAATCATAATTTAGAGATGAAATATCTATAGTAAATTTGAAGAATAACTTTGATAAACAGCATTGGAAAGATTCCATTAAATGAAGATGAATATGGATCAAGTAAAGTGTGATCAGCATAAACATTTTCAAAATTAAGAAAACAGTGACCACTTATAAACTAATGTCATTCTCATAGCTTTCTGGAAAAAACTATGGTCTATCTCCACAAAAAAAACAAGGGATCCTAAGATCTTTCAAGAGAGAAAAAGCTTTTCCCACTGTTTAGGGTAGAACAGTACTATTTTAATAGAACTTCAATTGTCCACAATCTAAAATATTCTTGTAATAAGTCTCCTCGGGTTAATTTGATTTTTATTTATTTATTTTAAAGATTTTATTTATTTATTCATTTATCCCCCCCCTTGCTGCTTGTGCTAGCTGGGTCAGCTAACCACGCCGTGCGGGCAGGCTTGCCTTCACCAGGAGGCCCCGGGAACCAAACCCGGGGCCTCCCATATGGTAAACGGGAGCCCCACCGATTGAGCCACAGCCGCTTCCCTTAATTTGATTTTTATCTTCCCTTTCTCTTTAATTTTCTTTTAGGCCATAACATATCTAGGTAATACTATAGAGAATATGTTGAATTTTTATTTGGTATTGACGGGAATATATGCTATGCAGTATAGGAAAGCTTGGACCAGCATTACTATTAAGTATAAACGAAAATAGCCATCTATTAGGTGTATTTATTACTCTTTGATCATAATTTTATTCCTGATAGCACAATGCAAGCCTCACAAGATATTCTCTATTTATGTATTGCTACTATGAGTGAAACAAATAGTGAAATACCCTTTCCATCCTGAAGAGTTAATTTGCAACGATTTTGCCCATCATTAGAATAACCTGAATACACTTCTGGGTTGGATTTGGCTATTGCAGACACTGCTATATAATTGGTGATATGATTGGTTCAAAAATATTGGTGAAAACTAGCGAACAGATGCTCTTTAAATGTCAGCCTGTTATCTGTTATATTAGCCTTGAAAAGGTAAGGATATGGATTTCTTGTTAGAATGTATTTAAGTAAAAATGATATTCTATCTGTTCCATGTCCTAGCTTTTAGTAGCTTAAGACATATGTGACACACACAAAGGTAATCTTGAATGAATTAACAATATCTTATGTTGCAGGAAAACTATTATAGTATATATGTGGGCAAAGTTTACATATCTTTTATATATTACATAGATATAGTACAGAGAGATACTTAATAGAATTTGAATTAGGCTGCTGGTAAATATAAACTTACCCAGTTCCCAATGTTCCCATGAACTTCAAAGATGACCAGTATTCATAAAAACTATAAGGGTGAATTATGTGCCAGAAATGATAAGTTTTTCACATGGATTTTCTCTCCCCAATTATCTATAAGATATACCATTACCCTTGTTATGAAGATGCTAAAGCTAGTGATAGTGCTGAAGCCAGTGAAAGGTGAGGGGTTAGGAAAAACGAGGTGGCATTCCATAGAGGGGCAAAGCAGCACAATTATATTTATAGAAATGATCTTTTCTCAACATTTTCCCCAGAGAAAAATGGGCAAACAGACACTTATCTACTTCATCAAAACCGTAGGCAACTCAGAGTCTAGTAGAACTGAGCCAAACAAGATATAAAAGCTATAAAATGATCCTTTGTACTATACCATGCCAGTTCTGACTTGGCCCATTTTAGGGTATTCACTTATTTAAACTCTTGATGGCTGCATTTTCAAAAAATTTAGAATCTATGAAGCAAAAGTACAATTTTGAAGGCTTGGTGGAAATGCTGTCCATCCTGAGATGGAAGAGTAAAGTATACATTAGCTCAACTGACATCTCTGGAAAATATCCAGAGACTAATACATGGAAACTGCATATTGATAAGTTTGTTTATATTGCATTTGGAACACTTTATTCCATATTTTAACTATAGCAATTCCGTTAGAAGGGCTGGAGAAATTTCCAGCTATTTTGTTCTGGGGTGGTTTCGTTCATCTGCTTCACTCCGTTTATGGGATTTAGTATATAAATCCCTTTACCCTGCTCCTTGGGAAGGCCCATGGCAGGAAGTACTCAATTACATGCTATTTTCAGTGGATCAATTAGGTATTTTTCAATAGTTATAGAAGGAATTTCACAGAGCAATGAGATGGAAAAATAAAGAAGGTTTAGAGACTGCTGTTTGCTCTTTGCTGCCCTGGTGGATTGACAGTGTCCATCTAAAGAAGTGTGAGGAATAATAGAATTCCTCATCTCTACCTCATGTACCTCTAGATCCAGAGGTTAATTTTTAACCTTGTAAGTATTCAATAGCCAAAGCGATATCTCCAAACTTTTAGTGTGTCACATTAACACAACTTTTAAGGCAATGTGCAAATACAGCTTTAAAAAGTACATAACCAATGAAATTCTAGAGTTTTATTCTCTAGCTGACTTTGAGCAAAGTTGGTGAGGGATGGATGGAAATAGCTCTTATAGATACCAGAAGGGAAATGCAATGAGGAAATATTAACTCATAAACTTGGAGAAACCATATAACTCCTTTTCTGTAGGAGAAGAGTTGAAGTTGGTAATTAAGGCAAGTTATGGGCACTTTTTTAAGAGGAAAAGGAAAAATTGGAAGGGTAACGGAAATGCAGTAGTATGATTTGTGAAATGATTTATGAACATTTGATGTTGAAATAACATTTGATTTTATTTATACTGTTTGGAAACTGGCCCTTACTGGCTCCTGTTGCTTTCTCCCTGGTTAGGGAAGGTCATTTTAAACTTACTCTATTTTAACCCCTAGGGTTAACACTATGATTAATAGGATTAAAAAAAAAAAATCTTTTCCCAGGCTTATTTTGAATGAATTGAAGCAGCCAGTGAGAGAGAGAACAGAACATTAGAGAAGACTCTGTATGATCTATTCAATATTTTCACTTGTAAATTCCCTTAACATTGAATGTAACATGTAAAACACTTTTAATAGGGTATGCTTTATAGAATGAATCAATTCCCTTTTCTGTTCTTTAGCTGTAAAAATAACTTCAAGTATTCTTATCCCTTTTACTTGGCCAATATTAGTTCCCAATTGAGTATAGCCTTGTGGTTTAAAATAAAAGGGAAATTTTGGAAGTGGCCTTAAGATTCTGATTGTGAAACCCAGTAGAGAGATCTAGAAAAGAAAGTGCTGTAGGCAAATTATAGTGATTAGCCAGTGAGTGGGCTAAATTGAAACTTAAGAACCCAGGTTGGAGTTTGAGAATTTTTTTTTCTTACTAGTTATGTGTCCTTTTAGGCAAGTTAACTTCTAAGCTAAAGTTAAAATTACATGTACAATATTATAACCGTCTGAAATTTGGCGATTCACCTAATCCTGGTAACCTCAATTTTTTCATCTGTAATATAGAGTACTGCTCCAACAGACAAATAAAATAACCTCAAACTCGATAAAATAAGCTCAGCAATGTGGGCTTATTATTGAAGGTAACATAGCACAATGTCTAAAAATCTATTAAAATAGTAATGAGTGCTTGAGGGAAATAAACGACCATGTAATTTAAAAAAAAAAAAGGAAAATGAGACCAAGGAGGCTGTTTTACATAAGGACTCGGGAGGTAATAATTTGAGCTAAGATCTGGGCAAAAAACTAAAATTGTTTACATCTGGTGGTAGCCAATTAAAATAAAGTTAAGCCAACTAAATCTGAGTTCATTAGATTGACAAATGTTAATAAAATGTGTTAGTGAAAGAATAGAAATCCAGGTTCTTCTGTGGAATCTTGAGGATAGATAAATTGAATATTACCCGAACTCATACTTCTGAATATTGCCTGTTATGGGTTGAATTGCTATCCCCAGTATCTCAGAATGTGACCTTGTTTGGAAATAAGGACATTAGAGATGGAATTAGGCAAATTAAAATGAGGTCCTACTAGGCTAGGCTTGGCCCTTCATCCCATATGACTGATGTCTTTATAAGAAAGGGTGAGGAAGCACAGACAAGCGGGAATGCCATGGATTACCAGCGAGCCACTGCCAGAAGCCAGGAGAGGGGCATGGAAGAGATTCTTCCTTACAGACTCCAGAGGATGCATGCCCTTGCCAAGACCTCAGTTTCATACTTCTACCCCCCAGATCCTTGGCCCTGGAGTCCTCTGTCATATGGCAATGCACTTGGCAACATCTCCTCCTCTTCTGGGTTCCACTGATGCTCAGCTTCTGGCTGCTCTCTGGCTTTCTATTTCTCATGTTCTGCTTACAAAGAACTCTGGTAGTAGGATTAAAACCCATCCTGATCGAGCTGAGCCATACCTTAACTGAAGTAGCCTCATCAAAAGGTCCCATTTACATTGGGTTTAAGGGCATGATCTGAGGTACCTGGCTCCAAACTACCACATGTATTAAGGATGTTTTTATTTAATAATTGGCTACAACCTAAATGTTCATCAGTATAGATTACTTAAATGAATTGTGGTACCTACATACAAGGCAGCTGTTAAAGATGTGGAGAAGATTGCATTTAGTCTTTTGAACCATGTCACACAAAGTTGATTCGTGATTATTTGGCTTGTTAGTCATTTTGACTGATTATCTCATGTCTTAGAGGGTATAAAATTGTTGTCTGACTTGTCTGTACATCGTACCTTAAAGGTTGCTAAAACGAACCAAGTTGCTATTGCAGAATAGCAATAGACATTCTATTCCAAGTCTTTGATTGCCTGAAAAATGTGTTTGTACTTTCATAGCTCCTCTTGGAGAATGTAAGACTGTGGGACAATTATCAGGATACCTGCTCTTCCTCTACAAACAACCCAGGAGATCAGAGAAAGTCATTTTTTCCAAAGTATCCTTGTGCCAAAGCAAGAGATTTGCTCTGATGGTTTACCATGAGGTTAAGTTGTACTGTCTGCAACTAGGTCTAAGCCCATGACCTTGTGTGAAGCTTGACTTAACAATTTTCAACTCTCCTACTCAATTCAGCAGAAATTTGTGAAAACCTGCCATGAGTCGGGCACAGTGCTCAGGGCAGCAGAGGGTGTCATAAAGTTACATAAATCCTGAACTGTCTTCAAAGCATTTCCACTTGAAGGTGGTTGAGTTTGATATCAGGGAAGTGAAGGCACTTTTTTCAGTGTGTCATATTGGACTAAAGCCACAATTTTACAAATAGCAAAATTCTCTGGCATTAACTGTGTTTGAGCAATGAGGTATAGAATATAGAACTCCTGCTTCCAAATGCAATTCTTTGTCTGAACTTGGCTTAGAAAGAATTTGAGGGATTGACAATTGTTTCTTGATCAATATGACTTCTCAAGTGATGAATTAGGTCATCTTTGTTTCTATAATTTTTTTCAAATATTATTTTTTTATTCCCCCCATTGGTTGCATTTGCTGTCTGCTCTCTGTCCATTAGCTGTGTGCTGTGTCTGCTCGTCCTCCCTTTAGGAGGCACAGGGAACCTGTGACTTTCCATGTAGGAGAGAGGCGCTCAATTGCTTGAGCCGCCTCCACTCCCTTTGTCGTGTATCATTGGTTTCCTTTGTTTCTCCTTGTTGCGTCCACTCACTGCACCAGTCCATCATGCCAGCTAGCTATCTTGCTCTTCTACAGGAGGCACTGGGAACCAAACCCAGGACCTCCCATGTGGTAGGAGCTCAGTCGCTTGAGCCACATCCCCTTACCCTTTTCTATAATAAGAAAATTTCCAAACCATCTTGGGGGTACTTTGTGTGACCAACCTTTCAATAGCTTAGCAACACCCTCCCTTTAATTCCATATTTGAAGATAAACAACTTCAGGTTATAAGAGATGGAATTAAGCTGTGAATAGCTAAGGTATTTTAAGTCAAAGCCTGTCAACTCTTATGGTCACAACTTGGATATTTTTATAATACAAAACTCTTCCTATAAATGTCCAGGATTCCCATTCTGCACTCTCACTTGTCCATCTGCACTGCTCACACTCTGGCTCTACCTACATCACCATGGTTCTTTGCCTAGTTAATCTTTTCTACTCCAAGTTACCAGCTCTCTCCTGGTTTCACTTCTTCCCCAGCCCAACTTCTAATACCTGATGAGATCATGTCAAACTAGCTCAAGCTAGTACCTTGTTTTATTGACCTATCTTCTGCTCTGTAAATTAATGATTTTGACACCTGGATTCTCTGCTCTCACTCCAGAGCTCTGGAGTGTTTTCCAAGGAAATTAAACACGGCCATGGCAAAAGTTTAATCCCATGGGGCCAGGCTTGGCTAAATAACTGTCTTGTTCTGTTAAAGACCATTCTAAACCTCAAACATCTTAAAAGTATACTGTAGCATACTTTTCACTCCAAGAAAGCAACTAACTGGTAATGACTCGTTGGGAGTGATGGTGAGAGGAGCCATTCCTACTTAGGCCCTTGGTTACCATATCCATATGTTCTAGCACTCAGGGCACAGCCCCTTAGAACGGCAATTTGGTAAAAGAACAAACTGCATCTCAGGGAAATATTCTAACCCTTCAGAGTGTCTTCCCTAACATTGCATTTGAGATGCATCTTTCAGAGACCATTCCGATGATCTATCAGCAGGACCAACTTATCCACAGTGCACTTAGCTGCAGTGCCAAGGCCCTGAAATACTTAAGGTCCCAGGAAAGTGATTTATCTCTCAAAATCAGAAGGAAAAATCATGTATAAAAAATATAAGTTACTCTAGTTCATATTATATTCATAGTATTTTCTATTAAGGAAGACACCTTACATAATTATATATATTGATCCATGCATGTGTTATATGAAATTCTTTCCAACCCTGCCTTCAGTGACATCATATTCATAGCTTGAAACTGGCCATCGCTGGAGTATTTACACCATGGACATTGGCAAACACTAAACAAGGACTTTCTCTTTTTCCCCAAAGAGCCAATTTACCAGCACACCAATGGGTTTTCCAAGTGACACTTCTCTTGGATTTTCCCAGAGAAACCAGGCAGCATAATTCTCTACCATTCACATCTCTAGAACTCTAGTAAGTGATCCGGTTCCAGAATTCCATCTGGAGGATATACTTCCTAGGACCATTTCTATACCAACTGTCATTTTGGGTTACCTCAATCTAACTCTGAGATGACAATTTGTTGTTTGTAATTTGTGATTATCTGATAGGTAATCATAGGAAACAGTAGAAAATGGAAATAGGGAAGGTAGCCAACAAATTTATCAAGCCTGTTTTTTTTTTTTTTTAAGACCATGGAGCTCAATTCTGCTGGAGGATTTAAACATCACAGAAGACATGCCTCAAATTTATCCCAACTGAGGGGGGTAGACTACTTTGTGTGTAGTCCATCAGCAACCTGTACATCACTGGTCAAGGGCTACATCTGGGCACTTCCAGCTTGCCTTTTGCGCGGGTGGATTGTGTTCCCCATACTAGAAATAAGCCCTTAGGCAAAGAGTCACAGGTGTTTAAACAACCTTTGAATAAAGTTAAATACTGAGGGTATATGAAGGAACCAACAGCATTTACTACAGGAAGTAACACATTTATTTTTCATTTATTTTCCATGAATTTTCATTTATATTTGGCATATAATTCTCATTCGATTCCTATAAACCCTAAATTATCCCTTGAGATCCCAGCAAAGGGAAATCCATCTAAAAGAACAATGTGTCACAGAACTATGGACTCTCAGGGAAGATGACAATAGTTACACACAATAAAGAACAACATTGGTAGCATGAAAAGTGGCCTTAGACTGTGTCTCAACACTGGCTGTTAAAGAATAAAAATTAGGCAGTGTCAAAGGGATTATGAAAAAGGCATCAACACCGGGGTCTAAAACTTTCCAAGCAAAGGGCCTGAAAGTGGTCCAGAGAACTTCTAAACATGTTATGGCACAAACAGAACAATTTTGATATTTACTTTACATTCAGCGCCGCTTTTTGTGAAAGACTTAAGTCAATGTCAGGCTTTGGATGAAATATCTTTACAGTAAATACTGACTGAACTACCTAGAAGATCTGAGCAGTCTTTAATTTTCACTATTAATAAAGTTAATATGGGAAGAATAAAATATTATCAAAATTAAAGTATTCCATAAAGATTTGGTAGTGGGTTTAGGGAATATTTTATCTTTTTGCATATTTGCATAATTCTGTTTCCTTTAACTTCATCCTGATACCTTAACAATCTATGACCAAGATTAACCCAGAAAAAGCCCAACTGCTATGAGAAATAGCTTTGGAAGACAAAGAGGGGCATTAAATTCCAGACATCCTGTCGTAAAGATAAAAGTAGGTGAAGAGAGACTTTCAGGCTGAAAGAATGGGCAAAGATATGGAGCTAAGTGTCTCAATTAAGATGTCCACTCTGCTGCTAGTCTGTATGGAAGAAGAAAATAAATGTTCACTGTCCAAAAGCAAGTCTGTTAGACTCCTCAGTCCCTCAAAACTGCAAAATGCAGGCTTCCTTACACACAGTTATAATGAAGCTAGTTTAGAGATGGAGGTGGCCTTCAAGTTACAGGTTGCCAAACTTGATAAGGTCTTTTTAGGAGGTGCTGATAACTTGCATTTCAAAGGTTCATAGTATTTGTCCAAAACAAAAAATTCAGGGTACTCATTTGTTTTTGTTTTTGTTTTGTTTTTGGTTGGTTTTTTTTTTGGTAAACTTAGTGTGCTTTCTCTAGCAGATTGCATTTCCTAGTGCTATTTTTATGGTCCTGACTTCTTCCCAAAGGCTAAGGAGTATATATTTTGAGTCTTGACTGAAGCCATCATTTATACATATCCAATATGACACTTCTGAGACTGTCTCTGGTATTACAGGCCTTGGTCAAAACCAGCAATGCAGGTCCAATAACTCGACTTTCTCTTAGGTATTTCTCATTCCTCAAGGCTTATCTTGTCAAATTCATATGAAGTTTGAACCGTGGAACAATTAAATCAGGCAAACCTGGGAAGTTCAGGATCCAATAAGCAGAAATAGGTATGAACTTTAAAAGAAAGACACTCCTGAGTTCATCTCCTCTCATGGAAAATTTCTAAGGTATAAAAATAAAACGAGCCAATAGCATTATAGAAAATGTGATATCCAAATAGAAATATTTATAAATAGAATGTTTTACAAAGTTTCCATGAGGCATCAGCTGTTCCTTAACCCCCTGCGTGCTGACATTTTCCACCCACTAGCTAAATTAAGGCTTAGGAAAAAATTACCTATGCATTGTATTTTTATGTGACTGTTAATCTATTTTTACATGCTATAGGTATATAGCATCGGTTCATTATAAACCTATCAAAAGATACTCTCCCCCACCCCTCCCTGCCATACACACACACAGGCAAACCTGAGGAAGAATATGAATTAGTTCTTTCAGCAACATAAAAGCCCAAGAACTGTAACCAAAACAAAGGTCTAGAACAAGTAAGGTAACCCAGTGTGTTTGTTTTTTTTTTTTTTTTTTTTTTTCTTTCCTGGACCTGTCTTAGGGTAAGCATGTTAGCCTGGCAGAGTTTAAGATCGTGTCTCCTTCATGCTCAAAAGTATTTCACTTCAGATGAGAAGTTTTATGATCATCCCAAGTGCGAGACAGTTTCAGTTGTTTGAGTTATGATAGCACTTGGCCAGATTAGAAATATCTGAATAAACTAGTTGTCTAGCAGAGAAAAATACTGTTCTGTTAAAAACCAAAGTGTTTTTTTTTTTAAAGCTTATTGATGCTAGTTTTTTTCTTACACTAATTTAGAATGAGTTAATATACTTGTACGTAAGGACATACTCATTTCTATAATCAAAATCCAGAAATATTTCATGTAACTTTAAAGTGGCTTTTCAAAAGAATGTGACTTGTTTATGTAGTAGTCTTACTTGACGTTTTATCTTGTTCTTTGCACTTGCTGTATAGCCCTTAGGAAATGAAAATGCCCCACAACTTCTGTGAGAGTTTGATCATCACTTGATGTCAGGGAGCTGAATCAAATGATGTCTCCAGATAAAATCAATTTACTAAGATTCTTGGGAAAAGCTTATGATTCCAAAGGCAAGAAAGCAAGTTGTAGGAAAGGAAAGGAAGTCTTACATATTTTCCAAGCAAGTCTGGAAAATTCAGACTCAATGTTAAATATAAACTGTTTGAGATGTGCAAAATCATTGGTTCTTCCACCAATCCCAGAAAGAATTTTGTTTTGAAAGTGACCTCAAATGAGTATTTTATAAGATGCAAGATGCATGTAAGTAAAGAACACAGACCTTGAAGTTAGGCAGTCATGAGT
Organism: Tolypeutes matacus; assembly: GCA_026826555.1. NCBI lineage: Eukaryota > Metazoa > Chordata > Mammalia > Cingulata > Chlamyphoridae > Tolypeutes > Tolypeutes matacus. The sequence goes on from JAKSZT010054478.1 coordinate 11,279,875, forward strand.
TCAAATCATGGCTCCAAACTTGACTAGCTGTGACATTGAGCACTCTGTTCAATCTCACTCATCATTACCTGTATAGGTTTGATGGGGGGAGGGGGTTATTGGTATAAAACACTCGGTACTGTGCCTGGTGTATAGGAAGGACTTAACAGATGGTGACAGATCTTTAGACTATTTTTGAATAAAGGGATCCCTGCCATTCCTATTATAAAGAGCCTCCTAACCTTAGCTGCTAATGGAGGTTGTGATATGAAGAATGACTTCTGTCTCATCCATTCAAGGTCCTTCTTTAAAGCCAAATACGTCAATAGGTTAATACTCATCTAAGCTTCACCTGCAAACAGTATTCAACTGGCAGACATGCCCCTTCCTTACCAGCATGGTAGGCAAACTGATGGGTCTCTGAAAATCTTTTCTCAGACATCTGCTTTTCCTATAGTCATTATAATTATATTTGCTAGACAGCTTTGGATGTGACCTTAGCTTTGGGAAGGCAAATTTTAAAAAAATCTCAAAAAACAAAAAATAAGCGTGAACCATGGCAAGAGAGATTGCTTTTTAAAAATTCTGACTTTAAAATCCCAAGTATTTCAAATGAGAGAGAATTGGGGGCAGAGGGGCAAGTTATGCTAGCTGCTAGATACATGCTGAAAAATTTTTGAGAAGATATTCCAAACAGGATCCCACAGATGACAAAAGAATAAATTTGAGAGGTTGGTGGTGGAATTGAGTGGGAGAAAAGTCCAAAAGGATTCATAAGGATCTTCAGGAGAGTAATAAGAACAAAGGCAGGAAGGGGCCTAAAACAGCTTAACCCCGATTTGAGTTTTGGCCCTTTTAGTAAAGAAAATGGAAGGTGCAAAGTAGAACTTTGAAACACTGAAGGGGAGTGCATAGTAGTAATTACCAGAATTAATTCAAATAACTTCCTAGAGCTCTGATATTAATAATAGGAATAATAGCAAACATATTCGACTAGGAGTCTACCAAGAATTGTTCTAAGTGTTTTAATCCTCCTTGCAACCCCAGGGGGTAGGTTTTACCAATTGTCCCCATTTTATATATAAGAAAATGAAGGCATAAGTTAACCAACCACAATTTAAGATTACAGAGTTAATATATGTCAGAGCTGAATTAGTATCTGGCTCCAAATTCTAGTAGCAGAAAATGGAATGTCTCACCTGTTGTCTATATTTAAATGTGAAGAAAAATTTTCTAGAGTTTCCCCCAGAAGACTTTTCCAGAACTGGGTCACATGCCCACTTGGCATGGGAAGTGAAACCACCATGACTGGCTTATCTCAAGATTTAGCTAGGAGCCAGGTATCCCCTGAAGGATGTGCCCTCTCAAAGATGAACAAGATCAGGGAATTGTAGCATGAGAGAAGGGAGAGAGTGTCCAACAAAATATATTTGCTATTTTAAGTTCATAACTTTTACTATATACTTATTGCTTATGTATGAATGATATTCTTCAATGAATTTTTTTTAAAAATGAAGTACTGATACATGCTACAACTGAGACAAACCTTGAACAGTGCTGCAAGTGAAGGAAACTGGTAAAAAAAAAAAAAAAACACCACATTTTATGATTCTCTATATATGAAATATCCAAAACGCCAGATCTACATAGAAGTGGTAGTATAGATATATTGGACCTGTCATTTTGGAACATCCCATAATTTCTCTCGAGGGCTGGATCTGTTTCCTGAAAGTACATAAAAAATGAGCTTTCCAGTTCTCTTCTGTCTAAAAGTGACTTTAGCTGGGAAATTAAAGTTGGTGACTTAGCTGGGAATTAAAATGTACATTAAAGAACTATGCTATTGTAGAAATGTTTCAGCACCATCTTGTTTTCTAACAAGAAATCTGATTTCAATTTCTTTGTAGATGACCTTTTCCTCTTCTCAGTAGAAGGTTTGAGGTTCTTCATTAGTGCTCTGAAATCCTGTAATGATGGATACACAGAGGGAACTTTCTGGTTAGAGTCCCATCCTTAAGTTCCCACTAATTCCTGTATATTGTGCTTGGATAATGTTCTCCCCTTCATTTCCCCTGTTCTCTCTTCCTGGATTTCCTGTAACTCATAGGTTGGACCGCCTCGATTTATTCTGTGCTGTATTTTTCCTCCCATACTTTTAAACTTTGTTCCACATTACCGACTTTCTCATTCTATAAAGCTCCCATTCCTCAAACAGGAATGTGTTCAGCGTATTCACGGGGTAGCAAGAAAGGCAGCCTGGGTACACGGGGTAGCCTGGAATGTAATATGTTTGCACAGCATGTGATCACAGAAATAGAAGATATTAAAGAATGTTATGTGCCATTCTCTGGCCAAGAAGACAGAAATCTTAAAGAAAATGGCTGGTTTCCTGACAAAAAATGAAGTATGAAAATTGACTTGCGGGATTTTTCCTTATATGATTTTGTATTTTTTTTTTTATCTTATTCTAAAAATCTTGGTTCCTAATGATATCAATATAATAACTTATGGCATACAAACATTATTTAAAATATCAATGTTCTTAATAGTTTTACTGAAAATAGCATTTCTTTTCATATCTTCTATTTCATTCTGTTCTTTGGGCATAATTCACTAGGGATGTCCAGTCATAGTACTCCATTTTATGCTACTTGAAATAATTCATTACTCTGACAGTTTATGCTTCCAGCCCAATACAAAGTATTTAATTTTTTTTCCTTTTAACTTTTATGAATTGACTTTTAACTATAACTTTGTCTTACAATTATATAAAACACCTATGATTTCTAAAATCAAATCTACAGGACAAAGTAGATTTAGAAAAGTTTAACTTTGGTCTCTTCATCTCTTCCCCTTAAGTAACTTTTATTTTTAAGATTATATTTCTGTGGTGACTTTAAAAATATGTATGTCCATGTCCCATCTTTCTTAGATAAATAATATCTACTTTGTTCTACCTTTTTGTCACTCAACAATGTAGCCTGGAGATTAGGCCAGAGGGTGTGTGTGTGTGTGTGTGTGTGTGTGTGTGTATTTTATGGCTAAATAGTAATTAGAATTCCATGTATAGAACACAATGTATTCAGTCTGTCCCCTATTATAGTGTCACAGCAAATAGCCCTGTACATACTGTTTCATATTTTCATCAGTAAATTTTTGGGATAGATAACCTAGATAAATTCACATGTAACTTTAATTTTTGCCAAAACTTACTGTGTAGGGATAATTTTGCATTCCTGACTCTTACATTTGCAAATGATTGTTTTTCACCCTAACCAATGGTAAATTGTCAAACCTTTTGACATTTACTGATTGGATAAGTGACAAATGGCATCTTAGTGTATTTAGTCTAGTTGTGACTGTCTATAGAAGTGTTTTTCCAACAATTGGTCATGAAATGTCAGTAGATTAGAAGCAGCACTTTTAATGAAGTAAACTAGTCGAAAAACTGAACTTGAAACTTGAGAATGCATCACAATGTGTTCTTTTATAAAGCTTTCTTTGGGAGTGGGAGTGTGTATATGAGCTAAATCGCAAGAAAAAAATTTTCCTTAGAGATAATTATAGTAATGTTAATGAAACAGCAATAAGTCTCACAACTTCTAATAAAAATTTTAAAAGGATAATAAGTTCACAATCTTAAAGATAAGGACAAGATTATCCATGATTTGGTTTCTGCCGCCGTCTCTTCCAGCTGTACGTTTTGCCTCTTTATTTTACAATTGAGGGATGCTTCCTGCAAAAGTATACAGCTGGATGTCTCTACCATGGATCACACTGCTTGGGATATCTTTTACCCACTTACTATATAGTACATGTCTGCTTATACTTTAAAAGTCTGCTTAGACGTCACTTAAACTTTTCCTTATACTGCTCCCACTATGCAGAAGTCTATTGCACTGCATATGACACTTCATTGTATGTATTGTATAAATATTTCTTTTCCTACCACTCTATAAGATCTTTGAATATAGAGCCTGTATCTTTCTTGAGTACATAACAGTTCAATGATCTCAAATATATGTGAAATGAAAGAATGATGAAATAAATGATAGCTTTGTTATACATTTATATTTTCAGTTATTAATTCCTTACAGGCTGCTAGATCAGAGAAATTATCCTGATAATATATCTTGCTTTTAGTGAGCATTTTACAAATCTTATAGAGACAGTTGTGGAAAGGGGGATAGTAAGGGCTAAAGATAGAAGAATTAGGTAACATTCGCCTGGTTTCCTTCACAAGCAGAGGCCACAGCAGAGGCTTACATGTAGGTAGCTTATCTGGAATTTATTCCAAGAATCGGGTGAAGAACAGAGGGGTTGAGGGATGAAGCAGGAAGAGGAAACAATACAAGGAGGTATTACTGGTCACCGCTAATGGGAAAACTGTGCTTGATTCTTGAAAGAAAGCAAAGACAAAGTAAGCCCCAAATAAAGGGTGGCTGTCCTTCTGAAAGCACTTTCTAAATCATGAAGGGGAGAACAGCAATCTAAGCGGTGGAAATGGGTATTGGAACCAGGAGCTAGGATTTGGGATTTGCTTCAGAGGAAAAATTCCTCTAATGTACTTGAAAAATTCCAAATACACACATTTTCAGGGAAACACTGAGGAGTCCTAGCAGAAGATAGCTGGTGAGAAGATGAGACATGGGAGAGATTTCAAAGTTTCACAGGCTGGGAGATGAGGAGTTTAGTCATAGCCATAGTGGTGAATACCCTGGGAATTTAGTTGGGGTCCAAGAAAATCCATTCCTAGGAGAAAGGACAGTTTCCTGGATTTAAATGCAAAACCCAAATTTATCTCCCTTAATTAAAAAAAAAAAAAATCTAAAACCAAGACTTGACAGGTCAAGGTGATCCAGCAGCAATTTAACTACCTGCCAGAAAAAAAATGCAACACTATAAGAAGGTAATATAATCCAGAACATCTATAACATATCCCCTACAATATTCATCAAACAATAAAAGTACTAGATATATGCAAAGAAATAGGAAAAAGTGATTGGTAACCAAAAGAGAGAAATGATCAATAGAAAGATTAGAGATGATCCAATTACCAGCAGTGTAACTCTGGGCAACAGAGCCTCAAGTTTCAACTCATATGATTGAACCAAAATAACCCCTTATGGATTTGTTCTAAGAGCTAATTGTACTTGGAAGTGAATTACAATAACAAAATGATGCTGTATTGTCAAAGACATGAAAATAATGAATCACAACAAAAATTATAAAAAGTACAGAATTTTGGTCTGATAGCAACTTCTGTTAAAAATAACTCAGTTGGTCTTAATTTCAAGTAAGAACATAGTTTATTGATTAAGGGCTTTGCAGTTAGGAAGAATTAGTCGTATGGCACTGAGCAGACATTCAGTGTTCTTAAATATAACTGAAGACTACTAATAGCACCCACCTTGAGAGTCTTGAAGGGGGTACTAGAGAGTCAAGGGTATAACAAAAGTGACAGTTCCTAATTAACTGGCTAACAATGTGTTGAAGCTGCTAGCAAAACCGTAAGTGAAGAGAGTCTGGACTGATAGAATTATGATATCTCAAGAATAAGCAGTAATAAGTCCCAGTGAACTATAATCAATGATGATGACATCTTTTCAGACATACACTGACAGCCTTTTCTGACCAGGGGATAAGAATGGTGAAAACAAGTGGAGAGGTTGACAACACTGGAAAATGGGAGATGAAAAAGGGCTATGGTGTTGAAGAGTGATTAGATGTCTCCTGTGCTGCTCCAAAAATGGGCTGTGACTAGTGTTAAAAATTGTGGTCAAGATTTCATGTCATTTTTAGGAAGGATTTTTAAGCAGTTAGTGCAGTCCAGTGATAAAATGGCCTGATCTAAGAAGTAATAATCACCCTGTCACCAAAAGGTTGAGCAGATGTTGACGGACTTCTACTCAAGATCATTAGAGAGAATTCCTTTATTGGGTGGGAATTGGGTTATGGCTTCTCATGTCCCTTCCACCATTAAGGTTTAACTCTGTGGAAATTCCATATATGGGCTTTCTCTCCATGTGGATCAAATGAATGTAAACTCATTATTGAAAAGGTGAATCAAAAGGAAAACGGCATGTACAACAGCCTAAAGAGTTTATCATGCAATCTTAACACAAGGCCAAGCAGTGGACAAACTCAAAGGGGACCACACCACTGCCAGAAGTGCTTGCCAAGAAGACAGCTGCTCCTGGAAAAATACATTATATTTCCCAGCTTGGCGTCTGAGCCTCATGATTGCCCAGGGAGGTGAAAGAATGGGTTTATGGGCTGCCATAAATAAGGCAGTGAAATTCTGAAAATAGGCCAGTTTCTTCACTGACTCAAGAACCAGAAAGAAATGAGCTGCTACTCCAATTTGGAGGTGAGTTTGTACTACCTGCATTTAGAATATCTAATGAAAAGATTTAGAACTCTGAATTTGTCTGTCAAGTGGTCTGAAAATGTCATCTTACTCCATCTTCAGTTAATGTTCTTATTTTTGAAGATGTGGGGAGGAGGAAATGGAAGTCATTTGCATGGGACATTCAGGGAACCTCATCGAGGGGTGATGCATACTGTGTAGCTATAGCTACCTAACCTGATGGTGGCCTTATGGTCCTCAGAGGACAATGGGATAGTGGAACATAGCTCTGGAACTTGTTTGGAAGCCTGCACCTTTGGACAGGAGCACCCGTGAATCAGCCCTTAAAACTCTTCCAGAAGTCTGGTATTCTAAAAATGCATCTTGTCCTCTACATGGTATTTCTTCCCCTCTGTATGCAGTCATTAAATAATCATTATGCCTAGTATATTCCAGGCACTTCTCTAGGTGTTTATGATGACCTGGCTCCTGGCCTTTATGGAAGCAGAAAGCAAAGCTCAAGTTTCATTGCTATCTGCTGGCTATTTGCAGTTTGTGTAAGTTGAACAACAGTTGGTAACAAGGAAAAGGAAGTGATTGGAAAGTCACTTGCTTTCTCCTTGTCCTCCAGCGTCTTTTTCCTTGCAAATGTAACAAAGTGCTGGTTAAATATTTTAAATGAGCGCACATACACATGTTGTCTTCACTTTAATCCATCAGTGCTTGATGCAAATTATTTAATGGAGAAGATATGTGGAAAGGGCACAGAAAGGAATAATTAAGGGTACAGTTTCTATTTCCTTTAATGCAGGGTCTTAAAACCTGTGTCATCAGATTTCCCTAGAGTGTCTAAAAATGGCATACAGCAACTGAGCCTCACCCTTAGAAATTCTGAATCAGTAGATCTGGCAAGGGCCTCTAGGAATCTGGATCTGCTATTTCTGTACTATATCTCTCCAAATAATTCTGATTATCCAGCCAGGCTTTTAGGGACCATTATTAAGGCAGGGGTACTCAACTATGGTTTCAGTTTCAAATCACATGGGGAACTATTAAACATCATGATATCTAGGTTCTACCCTCGACCAATTTACTCTGAATTCCCAGGGACCTGAACATCAGTATTTGCTGTTTCTCCAAATGGAGGAAGAGGCAATGGATCTTGATTGCTCTGAATCTTCATTTAATAGTAAAGATAAGATGGAGACAGAAATTTAAAGAAAAGCAAATTGTGAGCATATATTAACTCTTCCTTCTCCTTTACATGTTTCTCAAATGGGCATCAGACACTCCTTCGTTTACAATTTAGGTCCAGTCTTCCTTGGTATGGAGAAGAAAAAGTGAGAAAGTTCTATAACAAGAACATCTGGCAGTTCTCTTCCTCCCTCAAAATTATATGGGTATAATCACAACCATAGAAATGGCATCAAAAAGGTCTTATGAGCATGTTTGCCCCATTTATACAGGTGCTGAATCTAATGACCAGAAGTATAAATGTATTTACCCATAGTCTTGCAAAATTGGACTTGAATTCAATTTTCACCACTTCAAGTCCACCAATCGGTTCCCATGAATTAATGCAACAAAATGGTCACTCCTCAGAAGAATGGTATGAAAAATCAGTGGGAAGAAAAACCCAAGTCCTTGATTTCAGATCATCACAGCACATTTCCCCTTTACTTTCAAAGGTAATATTCAAAGGTATTTGAACAAAGGAACATGATTGCAGAGGTTAAGGTATAAAGTACATAGTTCAGCAATCCAGGATTAATAGTAAATCAAGCAATCTTTCTCTCCCTTCCTCTTTCCTCATTTTTTCTTAATTTCTTTGTACCCCTAAGAAATGCTTCCTCTGCTTCACTTGTTCCTTTATCGTTAACAGCCTTGAAAAACATATCTTCCACCTATTACTATATTTTCCCAAAGAAGCTGGGTGAGCTTTAAGAGTAGTTTAAAAACAAAACAAAACAAAAAATCTAACATGGACCAAATAACTTTTATTAGTGTGACTCCTGAGAATGTGGTACTCATTCCCTATATAGAATCAGACTGCCTGCTACCTTTCAATGATCACATGTTTGATTCTGCTGGGTCCCCAGACTCTGCTCTGTTGAATCTTTTTTTTTTTTTTAAGATTTTATTTATTTATTCATTTATCCCCCCCTTGCTGCTTGTGCTAGCTGAATCAGCTAACCACGCCGTGCGGGCGGGCTTGCCTTCACCAGGAGGCCCCGGGAACCGAACCCGGGGCCTCCCATATGGTAAACGGGAGCCCTACTGATTGAGCCACAGCCGCTTCCCTGCTCTGTTGAATCTTGATGCCCACCTGAAATAGTCCAATCCGCTCCTCACATCTCAGATTTTCCTTGGGTTTGCTACTGTATCTAGCTAGTCCACACTAACTTTTCTAGCTTAATCTTTTCCCAAACTCTCTCCCGAGCAGGTGTTACAATCTATGCCAGTGTGTTCAGTGAATTGTGGGTCAAATCCATCTCAATGTTCTGTAAATGAGGTTTTGTTGGAGCACAAGCATACACATTGGTTACTGAATGCGGTGACTTGTGCTTTAGTGTCAGAATTGAGTAGTTGTAACAAAGCTGAAGATATTTACTAACTGGTCCTTTACAGTTTGCCCCTCCACCCCCCACCCCAAACCATTGTAGTACATCAAACCTAATGTGAATAACTTCCTAAAATCATATGCTTGGCCTTAATTTACTAAATAGTACTCCATACTTCACAACTTATGATGGGCAAGTAAAAAAAAAAACTGGTGTCTAGGTGTCATTAACCCCTCCTCTTCCCTCCCTCTTACCACCACCCCACCCCTCCCCCAATCAGCTTGCACGGGAATTGAGAAATCTTCAGATTTTATGAAGTCAAATGCAGCTCTTTGACTTCAAGCTTGTAAAGTTTTTAACTAGAAAAGCCTGTTAGTACTGAGCATTTGAAATAATCTTTGCCTGCCTGTCAAAATAGCTATCATCTGAAGCTTCTCTTTGCTTTTGGAGTGCGCTGAGCTCTCTCCATCCACTGACTCAATATTATTTTAAGTAACATAATTTTTGAGTAGGTATTAAAACTTGATCCCTTTCCTACAATTATGAGAGAGAGAAATCCACAGCAAAATACCCAAATTCCTGGCCTGTTAATTAAAAGTTAATGAGTGTCTAGAAAAAAAATCAGGAAATATTTTAATTAGCTGCAAAAGCCCTTAAAGCAAAGTCCCCTGTATTTTCTGTAGCAACCATAACAAATCACTACAAATGTAATACAAATATATTACCTTATAGCTCTGTAGGTCAGAGTCTGACAGGGGTCTTACTGGCCTAAAACCAAGTTGTTGCCAAACCCACATTTCCTTTCTAGAATTGGTTTCCTTGGCTTTTCTGGCTTCTACAGGCTGCCTGACTTCAATGACTCGTGATCCCACACTTCCATCTGCAGCAGTCCGTCCTAGCTCGCCATCCTTCTGCCTTGCTCTATTTTTAAGGCCCTTGTGACTGCATAGAGCCCACTAGAGAACCCAAGATAACTTATTTTAAGGTCCACTGATTAGTGACCTTAATTCCATCTTCAACCTTCGTTTTTCCTTCACCATGTAACATAACATTTCTACAGGTTCTAGGGATTAGGAGTGGGCATCTGTGGGGAGCTATGATTCTGCCTGCCACAACCCCTTGTTCTGGTATTAATTTTCTTGGGGACAATGAGGGCAGGTATCCACCTGAAGACTATATTATCTAAATAATTCCCCTTTACCTGGATATAAGAAAGGGCTTATACACTACAGGGGAAACCTATCACTTCATTGACAGCTAGAGTAAAGGAACCTGACTAAGGCCTAGACAACTCAATGCACCTACCCTCGACTTTAAATCTTGAAGGAGCATCTCAGTTATACGGGGTAAGTTAAGCATTATACATCCTGGCAGTGAGAAATGTTGAGGGTATGTCAGGAGCACTGTACCAGGAGTCCTCCAGGTGTGGTAGTGTTGAGTGTTTGGTGGTGGTGCCAACAAGTCACCCAGTGAGAATGTTCTTGCAGTGTGATCTTGCCGTGCTTCTTACCTCTTGGTTAATCCTCATTGTTCTTGCCTACACTGGCTATTAACCATTTTCTGTGCCTGGTTCTCCAGGCTGAGCGCTACCCCATATAGTACATTATATACTCCATGTAATATATATTTATTTTCTTAAGTTAGCCACTTTCAGGTTATGACTTGTAACCTAGAACCTTTACTGATGGAGGCTGTTTTAGGTAAGAACTCTCACTTCAGAAAAATCTCACTTTGCATGCCTTGCTGTCTGTAACACAGTATGACTTATAAGTAAGGGAAGCTGGGACTACAGAACTACAAACTGTCAGTTGAGAAAACATTACTGGTAAAGAAGGGGCAAAGAAAACTAATGATCCATAGTACTGTCCTTTATGGGGGAGTCTAATGTATAGGTTTTAAAACCATGGTAGACCTTAACTTGAACTGGGCTAATGCTGATAATTGAATAGGTAAACTTGGCATGCAAGACAAAGCAAGAGGAATCTAGGGGCAAATAATACTTGAGAATTTTACCTTATTCTAGATAATGAAATTCACAGAAGAAAAGCTATATTTAGAATCTCAATAACCAGGATATAACATCTTAGAGGAGGAAAGCAAGCTTGCTTGAAATTGCAACATTGCTATGATGCCAAAGGAGATTTGAATGGTTTCAAGGAAACCAGGGACAATACCGATCTTGTGACCTGACACAGGTTGAGAATGGGGCTCAATTGCAGTCAAATGGACACTGGGTAGATGCCAGGTAGACTGATTTCAGTATTTCACTGAGAATGTTTTATCAGTGGGTGCACTGAAATGTTTTATGTATTTTTTGCTATGACTGAAATTGGTTGAAGTTGAACTTCAGGTGAAAGAGTCTGCCCTCTCATTTGACCATAGTTTGGGAAGATGGTGACTGGTGTCAGTGCTGCTTCCTCAACACCATGGAACATTCTCATATGAGGATAAACAGAAGCTGGACAGAATGTTCTTAGCAGCCTAGAAACCAGATTTCTTTGATGTTCAAATGTCTGCGTCACTTTTCACAATACCATAATGTACTGGTATTGGTGGCCGAATAGGTCAAAAAGATATTCTTGAAGAACCTTCTGAAATCTGATGCAGAGGGTAGTATCAAATGTAAACAATGACAACAAGATAAAATCTATTGCTATTAGGAAGGGAAGAGAAAATTTAGGGAACTGTGGAGCAGAGAAGCTATCAATTCAGTGAACAAATTTGTTCTATTACAGCATAGTCAACTCTAGGCTGAAGTGTGCAAATGTCCCCATGGATGACACCAGGGGAGAAAATGGATGTATCCATGGGTACAAACAGCCAACCTGATCTTGACAATGACTAGGAAACTCTTGATCATGTTGTATTTCTCATTTGTTGTATTCTTCACTTTTTGACCATGTTTTCTTTCTCAATCTCCGCAGAGCAGTATTTTTGTTTTCTGACCCCATGGGATTCTCTGCCTTCCTTTGGCATGGTTTCCCTCTGGTTATGTTCTCAGGATACTCTGAAGGACACAAACAATCACCTTATTACAGAAAGGATACAGTCCTCATTCATGTTCCCATTAGGTTAAATGCACTTCGGTTATGTTTCTTGTTCTCCTGTTGTTTGTTGTTATTACCCTTCCTGTATTTGTTCCCAGACACCTTAAAAACATGAGTCAGTATCACTTTTTAGGTGTTGGGAAGGTGGGAAAGGGGAAGGAGACTCTGTAAGAGGGCACAGAGAATTTTGCTTTATTTCCTTTGTTAAATTTACTAAACTTAAATTTTATCCCAGGACTTAAGTTTCACATCTACTGCATCTGTACCTTCATTTGTGTATCTTATTGCTGAATCCATTTGCATAATCTGTTGGTACTCAGGCAACATTATTTTCATTATGCTAAACTCATTTTACTGTTTTTGGTGTCAAAGTACTTCCTTTTATGTGCCTTCAAGTGTTGCATCTTTCATGCTTTGGATGAGTTATGGAACGTGAATCTTATTTATGCAATGAAGAAAAGATCTATAAGATCCTGATCTACTGGAAATCCCTCTGCCTGTTGTGTGTGTGTGCATGTGCACACACTTCTTATAATATATCACACAGCTATGTAATAATCCCTTATCAGATGGAATTTTCTAAAGGAGTTTGTTTAATCTAGATTTTATTATCTTGTCCAGGGACATCAAACTTTTCCCAAAAAAATTCAGATAGTACATAGTTTAGATTTTGTGGCCTATGTGGTCTCTGTTGCAGTTACTCAACTGCCGTTTTTAGTGCAAAACAGTCATACACAGTAATGAATAGGTGTGGTCATGCTCAAATAAAACCTTATGTAAACAGGTGACAATGGGCCAGTTTTGGTCCACAGTGTGTAGTTTCTCAATCTCTGATCTTGACTTTTATACTCAGGGGAGGTAGGCTACCCAGGCAGTTGTATATAATGATATGTAGAGTTTTTATTTAAACTGGAATCTTGTGAAGAAAAAACTAAAAATGGGATAAGATAAAGTAATAGATTTGTTGAAATTTGCTGAATCCATACTAAGTGAAAATTGCACACATTTATTGAAAACAAATAAGGTACATCGAGTTTCAGTACCAGTTTCTCTTTAAACAGCTGGAGCCAAAGCTTAAGCAGGTGACACATGGAATGTGTCTGGGACATTCATGTTGTGTACCCCACATGCTTTAGGGAACTTAGTTTTTAGCTTTCAGCTCATTCTCACTGAGCACAGGTAATTCTTAAGCTTTGCCTATTTATCTCTGAAATAAAGGCAACAGAATGACTATCGCAAGACTATGGTCTTCTTGGCCGTTCTGGTCTCTGTTGGATCAGTGTTCATCTATATTCTGAAGATGAGTTGAGTGAGTAAAACATCTTTAGTTGGGAAGGGTTGCTTCTTGAAAACAGGATTGAATATAAAACTCTTATTAGTAGAAAACTTACACACCCTGTCAAATAGTATGAAACATTCTCCAAACCCCACTCCCAATAAACACATGGGAGCTTGTGCAGTTATTCTGAACTACTTATTGTCTGATATGAGTCTGTCTCCTCAAGAAGAAAGAGAGCCATTTAGGCCTTGCTATTCACATAACCATAGAAATGGCTTTCAAACTGTGATCCATAGACTAGCAGCTCTGACAGGATTTGGGAGCTCGTTAAAAATGCCATATCTCGGGCCCCATCCCAGAACTCCTTAAACATATTTGTATTTTATTAAGATCATCAGGTTATTCACATACTCATTAAAGTTTAAGATCACTGGTCTAAATCCGTATTTCCAGCCACCTGGATAAGACATGGCATGATGGATGAATGGACAAGAGAACGGGTGATCTATTAAAACTTTAAATGGGCACATTATTTAATGGATAAATGACTAAATGAGTGGATGAATAATTTTCCCTGAAATATGTAATCATTTATAGGGTGATATTTCATGAAGATTTAGTGAAGTTGTATGAAATCTTACTAAACTGCCAAGACATATGCAAATATACAGTAAGACACTAATAGTACAAATCACTGTGACACATTGGTAATAATCCATAGAACACTAACAAAATCTCTGATGCTCCAGTATGTGTATGCCTTTATTTTGTATGTAGCTTACAATTTTTAGCCACACATCCCATGCAATTGGTAAAATGCATGGGAAAGTATTCTTTAAGGACATTGGCGACTATGCAAGTTATTGTGTAGAAGGACACTTCCAAGTATTGTTCCTTTTGTGTGAATTGAAGAATGCTCTACTGTGAGCACGTTCTTTCTCTTACATGCACGTACATGTACACACACATTCCCACAAATGCACACAACTCTCGGTCTCTCCTTCATCCTGGTGTGCATCAGGGAAATCTTAGCTCAACAGTGGTGAATTTTTTTCAGCCATTTGGAATGGAATGAAAAGTACATGTTGTTCAGATCAGAAATATCATGATCTCCAGTGATGAGTATGCATCAGGGCTAGTCTTAAGCAAACTTTAGTTCAGATGTACAGATGAAACTGAGGTAACTCTATTCTAATGATCCATCATTGATTTTGATATTTAGTTTTAGGGATCACTGGACTAAGAGTGACAAGTTTGTATAATTTGCCTAACAATAAAGAACTGGGAATTTTGTAACCTTAATTGTATTTAGTCAATTGTTTAATAGGAAGCAGTATATTCAGGGTGTTTAAACTTTAGCTATGGCTTAGATTTCATACAGGACAATAAATGACTGAAAAGTTAATCTCTAATACATTAGTGGGTGACTGAAGAGGGAATCCAGAATCAGAATGAGCTGAACAAATTAATGTCAACAAGTTTCCCAGGTTATTTATATGTATGAGAGGATCAGTAGGACTTGAAAAGAGGTATCTCAAAGACAAGGCTGGACATCTGAAATTCATAAAGGTCAAGAATATAGCCAAAGGCAAGGCTATATTGTAACTTGAAACTAGGACCACATATTACATATATATCACACATTTAAAAAGAACAGACATTTTAAATGAAGGCTTTAGTTTTATCTCTGGGAGAATATCAGAATTTTTGCCCAAAAGTATCAGCTAAGTATAAGACACTTGCTAGCTTTTTGAAATTACACTAATGGCAATAAAACATTTACGAAATCTAGAAAGTTAATAAATGATTCAAACTAGTTGGTAAAATTCATAAATATAATCAGCAATTTTGGATATCAAACAATTCAAAGGTAAAAGGAAATGCTATTTTGTCCCTATCAAATTAACCACCTTTAAAATCAACCACTGTTCAATGCTAAAGAGGATGTAGTAGAGCTGGCAAAGTGATTTATGCCATAAAAATGACATTAATACAACCCTTTGGAAATACTTAGGTTATTTCATGAAATATAGTTCAATTTCAAGGAATTCATTCCAATGCAAGAAAAAAATGCATAAAGAGGCTTAATGCAGTATTGTGATGGAAATAGGCAGATGCTAAATTCTTTACATAGACCCACATAAATCCAGTGAAATGCTGCAAAGCTATTTAAATGAGTTTTAGACATACTATGTAACATGAACAATATACATGTATTCCCATGTAACACAATGGGACTGCATATGTGTGCACTTGTTTAGGGAGGGACTACCTCAAAAATATACTGAAATGAAAATAGATTTTAGGTGTTAAGCGAGCATTACTTGCATTTCCATGGAGAATAAAGTCTTAGCCCAAAGCAATTGATTGCTAATGGTGGGATGGCAGGCTGTCATAATAATTGGTTGATAGAGAGTTTTGAGGAAAGGGAGAGACCATATAAAAAAATTCATGAAATAAAATTAGGGAACGGATATGGCTCGAGCAGTTGGGCACCTACCTCCCACATGGGAGGTCCTGGGTTTGGTTCCCGGTGCCTACTTGAAAAACACAAGCAAAACAAATGAAAAAACCAACAGAGAAGCCAATGTGGCTCAATTGAGTGCCAGCTTCCCGCATACGTGGTCCCAGATTAAATCCCTGGCCCTGGGTACCTTAAAAAAATAATAATAAATAAAGATAAAATACTTAGGAATAAACTTATCAAACCTACACGAGGAAGTTTTTAAACCCTACTAAAAGATGTAGGAGAGAGTTGAACAACTGAGAAAGCATCCCCCATTCGTGGATAGGAAGAAAAGATTCAGTATTTCAAAGATATCAGAATTCCCTATGTTAATTTATAAATTCTATACAATCTTAATGAAACCAAGCTATTTATGGAATTAGGCAAATTGATAATAAAGTTCATATGTAGATGTATATGTACCCATCGTGTATATATACACACTTGTACATATATGTAGATGTATATTTGGGTTAGTGTACATACATTTCCCAGCTCGGTAGGCTAAGAGGGGCTTAGGAATAATGAAATCTTAGTGACAATAAGCAAAACTGGGAGCCAGATCTTGGTTCCTAAACATCATTCTCCAGTTAAAGGAACAAGACCCCTTGGAGAAATGGTTGCTATCAGGAATGATATACCACAAGGGATATCTTGTGGTACCAGAAAAGGTTGAACATATCAAATAAGCATGGGCTAATGTGAAGGTGCTCTTAATAGACAATGTTGGAAAATTTCTAGCAACAAAATAGCATTAGATTATAATCCATAGAATAAGATAAATATCCATGAGTCCATACTAATCTCTAACTAAATGAACAAATGAATGGAAGAGAAAAGAAAGTTCTTCCTTACCGAAGAATTCCTACTAACTTACATATAAGAGGGAAATAGAAACTTATCATTGGGCAAACATCACAGTAATAATTATGGACAAGTTTCACCAACATATACTAAAATAATTGGGCACAGTTTTGAGAACAGGTTATCTGTATGGCCTCACAAAGTATCCTCCCAAGATATTAACTATAGAAGGGAAAATAAGTTTACAGGGGATGAACTTGGCAGACACTGCCTAAATTGAGAGCAAAGTTAACATCACCACTAACATAGTAATGTCATGGACCCCACTGAGATCACATTATCAAGTCTGTTTTAGTCTCATCAAAAATACACAACCTCATTTTAATCATGAAAAGCTTGTCAGCCTCAAAATGAGGTACAATCTACAAAATAACCAATGAGTACTCAGTGTCAAGGTCATGAAGAAAAAGATATTACAGATTAGAGGCCACCAAGTGGTTATAACAAACCCACGGTGTGGGTTCCTGGGTTGGATTCTAGAATATAAACAGGACCTATGTAGAAAAACTGGTAAAATTCAAATAAAGACTGCAGTATAGTATAGTTAATAGTTTTGAATCAAAGTTAATTTCCTGGTTTTGAGCCTTTTAATATAGTTATACAAGATATTAGCATTTGGGGGAAACTTTGCAACTTTTCTGTAAATCTGAATGGTAAATCTAATTTAGATCAAAATCAAATTGAGGAATATATACTATAATTTCTCAGATATGTGGCTAACAACAATTAGCATTTATCATTTGGATAAAGACTTTAAAAGAACCTGGAATAGTCAAAACAGGTGTTGGAACAGTGGCTATTCAGGGAATTTTTAATCTTTTTAACTATGTGTATATAGATATAAACTTCATCTAGCATATATTTCGATGTCTGTGGCTCTGTATGTGATTCACATGTCTGAGTCATGCCTAACTATTGCTACTATTGCTCCTGGTACTAGTTGTCTTTAAGGAGCCAAGTATGTTTTGGAAAAAAAGACCAGAATAGCTACTCATAAAACACAAGGAGGATTTTTGGAAATGCAAATGTATAATTCAATGAATCACAGTATCAGAAACTTTTAATTTGGCAGGGACCATAGACAGCTATGCCTCTCTATTATAGGCTTTTATGTGAATAATGAAATAATAAAAATTTGTCCTGGATATCTTCTAACCCCCCATCTATTGCCCTCATTTTAAGCAACATCTGACTTTACACTTTACACTTTACCATCATTTCCTGAAATGTTTCCTGCAATTCTTCACCTAAATCATTTCTATAAGATGCTTCTCATTGTTCTTTCGATTTCATCAAAACCTACCATCGGCTGTTATGTTCTCATTAGGGTCCACATTACTAAAATCATGCTGAAATGAAAACAGATGTTAGATGTTAACCTAGCATTATTTGCATTTCCAGGAGAATCAAGTCTTAGCCCAAAGCAATTTATTGCTAATGGTGGCATGGCAAGCTGCCATAATAATCAGCTGATAGTTTTGAGGAGAGGGAGAGACCATATATTTAAAAAACAAAACAAAACTCACGTGGTTCTCTTTTCATTGGAAATCTGATTTTTTTTTTCAGCAAAAAGCAATAGAATGGCATTTTCATTAAGAAAAAGCAAAGCCTAGAAACATAGATGTATATAGCCTATAAAATCGGAAATATTCTTAGAGGAAAAAAAAAAAATGTTCTCTCAAAAGTAGCCAGTTCATATTCTGCCTGAGAAGAAGAGTGAACCATCCACAAGTAAGAGAGAACAATGGGCTCTCAAAGCTTCTTCACTCCACCCACTTTCCTCCTCCATGTTAGGGTGGTGCCACATTTGTAAGTTTTATAAGATGCATCTCTCTCTGTAGACATTTTCTGGGTCATTTTCTAGTAGCTTTTGCTCACACTTGGCCATATAAACCTTTTCACTGTGTGGGAGAGATTAAAAAAAAAAAAAACCTGGTCAGCTATTGTCCATGGTTTGTACCTTTAAGTATCAGAGCCCTTCTCCTGGTTGCCAATCCATATATCCCCTTGGGAGCATGACATTGGTTAACACTCCAATGGAAACAACTTCCTTCTGTCTTCTGTCGCTCTGCTACAATGTAATTATTCTTGCCTCAGTCCTTTTGCACTTGCCATTTCTTCTTCCAGAACCGATACGCTAGTTCTTTCCAAATATTTTTGTGTGTGCAGACCTTACATAACTCTCTAATGTAACCCCTAGCCCCATCTTTAGACTCCAGTTAAAGTCTGCAGCTGGAGATGCTAGAGACTCCAGCTCTTAACCACTTTATTAAACTGTTAGGATTAAATAAAATCAAGTACTTAAAATACTTAGCATAGGAGCTGACACATAATCTTAATAACCTCAGTCACTTATTGTTATCTCATAAAATCTCCAGAACCACCCCAGCAGACAGAAGTATGCTTTATCTCCACTCAACTGAGAAAACAGTTGCTGATCAAAGAGGTAAGATGATTTTCCTAAATAAGTGGTAGAGCTAGACTGACCAACTCATCCTGGTTTGCTCAGCACTTTCCTGGTTTTAATACTGAAAACCTCACTTCCCAGTAAACTCCTTTGGTCCAGGTTTATCACCCTCATAGAGGCCATTATGCAGTCAAGTATTTTTGATTCCCAAACTCTTTTCTACTTGCCAGTATTTTCAACTACAGGCTTTTGCCTTAGTCCCCATAATATTTTATTGGAGCTCTGGCTCCTTGGAAATATCAGAAACTTACAGAAGATGTTTTATTTTAAGACAGTTGCATGGAAGCACTCAGGTACCAAATCAATCTTAAGAACCTGAAAATTGTAGTTTTGAAAATTCGGTCCTCTGTTCTAGAAAACAACTGACCTCATAACTGTGAGAGCTATGATTTTGAAGATATACCTAGTGATTGCTTTTACATCGCTGACATCTAATTGAAGACTTTTGAGAAAGAACAAAATGTCCTGTGAGCACTGTCTGAGACTACTCCAGAGCTTTACGTAAATAAGCACAGTAACCATAGATGATGGAAGACAGCCTAATAACATCCCACCACAGTCGAAATTCAATGGCAATGTCAAAGGGACTTTAGGGATGAGAACGGTTTTCTTGAGCAAAGGATTGAAAACTTTTTTTGGTTTTTGCTTTTCCAAAGATTGAACAGAGAGGGAGAACTATTTTATTTAAAAGGATTTGTGTTGAATATTACTCTTCATGCCTTTTAAGATTATTTTTTTATCAGATTCAACACTATGCCTTTCCTGGCAGAATGAATTCAAGACTTGAAAGAATTGTGCTTAGAATTCTGCACCATGTGTTAATTTTGATAAGGAATATCTTCCTGGGGCACTGAATGCCCAAATCAATTTTCCACACTGTTTATCAGCATAGGATAACTGCAAAACCTTTGATTTATTACTTGGAAACTGCCTAAATGCCCGCTTTCTGAAAAATAATCGATATAGTCAGGTTCTGGAAGCTTATCTGTGAGCCACTTTGCCTCCCTGTGGGTTGTCTGGTGTGCAGATCTTTGGATAGCACTGTCTTCTCCATCCTTCCCTACACTCAGTTAACCTTTTTGGTCCCGGACTTTCTTGAGTGAATAACAGACCTGTCAATTTTGAAACCTACTTAAGTGTTTAGAATCCCAAGATCCGAAGACTGATTCCTATGTAAGATATTTAGAGTAATTATATAATTTGCTATCACAAACTAAGTTTTTGCTGAACACTCACTATGTGCCAGCACTTTTTAAAATTCTCTTTGCTTGTGTCTGTTAGTTCTGGACTAGCCAAGCAACAAAGAAATGGGTCATATAATTCCATGGTTTCTTCTGTGAAAAATGTACAGTGTAAGTAGTCAGGAATATATTAAACATTAATACATAAACATCAAATGTTTGGGAAACAAAATCTTGCATGTGTATGTTATACAAAATAGTTTACATGAAACATATGCTATTTGTAAATATATTAAAATATATACATAATCATTGCATATGAAAATAAAGGGCATTTGTTTTTATATGAGTTGAAGAAAAATTGTCAAATTGTCATATAAAATGAAATCCATAAATATTCCCCTTGGAAATAAATTGCCTTGTGTATATTAGGATTAGTATTCTTCAGATGCTAATTAAGACTCCTAGGGTATAGATTAGAGTTAACTTGTACACATACACATGACTATTTTTCCATTTAAAATACTTAAGTATATAGCATACGGATTAAATAACAGTTCCTGGGAATATCAGAAATTATCTTTTCAACAAACTCTAGGAAGTCTGCCTTCACCTTACTGCTTTCTGGAACTATGTGCAGACCACGGGAGATTTTAAAGTCTATTGCATCCACTGGTGTTCCCCAAATCAGCAGTTACTTCTGAGAGGCAAACCCATTTCTGCATATAATTTCTTTAACAGTCACCCACAGCCTCTGGTTTGGAAGTAGACGCTGGTACCCAAAGTTTTAGCAATTCCAAAGTCCCTGTATATACCAGGTTGAAAGTTGCCACCACCACACTTGAAGAAATCAACATTATTTTCCTAAATAAAATTAACCCAGGTGACAGGAAAGCTAAGGAAGTGCAACGATTGCCAGCCTGCAAGAATGCTGCTAGCCCTGGGAAGAAACAAGCCTTCTGCTTCTGAAACTTGTCAGCCCAGGCCCAAACCAGGTGGTGGAATGAGACAGTTCAGGTCCCTGTCCCACCACAGAGGCTTTGAACAACCAGCAAGAATTGGCAGAAACTTCTTTCTCAAAGCTCTAGAAAACTGTCAAAAGATTGCAGTTTTCTGCTTAAAAGGAATAGAATATAGTTGCGCCCTCACTGGCCCCTTCCCTACCCCTCACCTGCTGGGCACGGAGCCAGCCCATGCTTCCAGTGTCGGTACTTGCTCCCGGTTTTGGTGGGAGCAGAGTAATCCTTGTGTATAAAATAGGAGTGTGTATGTCTGGCCCAGTCTATCTGGTGGTGGCCTAAGGGACTTGCTGTCCCAGAACCTGCCCTGGATATAGAAGGCAGTTCAGAGTTTTCCTATAGAAAACCCTGTGGGAAACAGTCAAGTGGCTGCCTTGGGCAAGGAATTTCTGGCTGGAGGGCATAGAGTACAGTGCCCAGGACGGTGAGGAATCAGTATTGTAGGGTAGAGGGGATGTTTGTATTTATGTAAGTGGGGGAATTCCTAGTGCCACGTGTGCCTGGCCAAGATAAGAGGCCTGTGCAGAAAGGCTCTGAGCACCACTTACACTGTGGCCTCAAGCTACTCCTGAACACATTGTAGAGAGGAGCTCTGAATGAGCGCACTCCCATAGGTCAGTGTGCAGACCGGGAAAGGCATTTTCTCTTCTCTCCTCTCTTCCCCCCTCCCACCTCCTTTAGGTGTAAAGTCTAGGAAACCATCGCCTAACACAAGATCCTAAATATGCTTCTCTGTGTTTTCTTCTAGGAGTTTGATTGCTCTAGCACTTATATTTAGATCTTTGATCCATTTTGAATTAATTGATTACTGGTGTGAGGTAGGGGGTCCTCCATTTTTTTCTCCCGCAAATGGAGCTCCAATTTTCCAAACACAATTTGGTGAGGAGGCTGTTCTTTCCCAATTGAGTGGTCTTTGCCACCTTGTCAAAAATAAACTGATCATAAATGTGATGATTGATTTCTGAACTCTCAATGCTATTCCATTGGCCCATATGTCTGTCCTTGTGCCAATACCAAGCTGTTTTGATTACTGTGGCTTTATAATAAGCTTTAAGATCAAGAAGTGTGAGTTTTCCAATGTCATTCTTCTTTTTCAGGATTGCTTTAGCTATTCTGGGCTCTTTACCCTTCCATATCAATTTGCTGATTGGCTTTGCCATATCTGCAAAGAAGGTTGTTGGAATTTTATTGGGCTTGCATTGAATCTATAATACACCTTAACAATATTTCACCTTCCAATCCATGAACATGGAATGTCCTTCCATTTACTAGGGCATCTTTGATTTCTATTAGCAATGCTTTGTAGTTTTCTGTGTGTAACTCCTTTGAATCTATGGTTAGATTTAAACCTAGATAACTGATTCTTTCAGTTGCTACTGTGGATGGAATTTTTCTGTCTTGATTTCCTCTTCCAATTGTTCATTTCTTGTGTATAGAAACACTACTTATTTCTGGGTGTTGATAACTTTGCCGAGTTTATTAGCTCTAGAAGTTTTGTTGTGGATTTTTCAGGATTTTCTGTATACGGGATATTGTCATTTGCAAATAGGGAAAGTTTAACTTCTTTCTTTCCAATATGAATGCCTTTTCTTTTTCTTGCTTAATTGCTCTGGCAAGATCTTCCAGTACAGTGTCGAATAACAGTGTGACAGTGGGCATCCTTGTCTTCTCCCTGACCTTAGAAAGTTTTCTGTCTTTCACCATTAACTTGAGTTAAAAGCTGTAGGCTTTTCATACCTGCCCCTTATCATGTTGAGAAAGTTTCCTTCTATGCCTGGTGTTCTAAGTGTTTTCTTTAATCAAGAAAGGGTGCTGTATTTTGTCAAATGACTTTTCTGTATCAATTGAGATGAACAGGTAGTTTTTTGTTTTGTTTTGTTTTTGCCTTTATTCTGTTAATGTGGTGTATTATACTAATTGATTTTCTTATGTTGAACCAACCTTGCATATCAGGGATAAATCCCGCTTGATGGTGTATGATTCTTTTTTTTCATTTATTGAAGTCACTCATACATAAACAATAAGTGTATAGTAATATTTGTGAACTTACCAAAAAAAAAACATACATAACATCATACAGGGCTCTCATACCTCACCCTACCAACAATAACTTACATTGTTGTGAAACATTTTAATGACTAAAGAGCATCCTCAAACTATTATTTCTAATCTAAGATTTTACATTTGGTGTATTTTCCCCCCAAGTCTCCCCGTTATTATTTTTTTTCATGTATATGTGAACATACATGAACAGTAAGTGTCTAGTAAAAGTTTTGAACTTACAAAGCAAACATGCATAACATCATACAGGGGTCCCATATATCAACCCACCCCAACACCTTGCATTTTTGTGAGACATTTTTTATAAATTATAAAAGAATATTGTCAAAATTTTACTACTAACTATAGTACTTATCTTACATTGGGTGTATTTTTCCCCAACCTACCCTATTTTTTAAATATATTTTTGATAGAAGTTGTGAACTTACAAAACAAATCATGCACATGTGCAGAATTCTCATATAACACCCCTCCATCAACACACCACACCATGGTGGAACATTTGTTACAGATTGAGATAATATCAGATTATTACCAGGTCCATAGCATATATGTGGCATACTTTTTCCATACCTCCCCATTATCAACACAGTACACCTTTATCAAAGATGCATGAATATTACATTATTACTGTTAACCACAGTCCATAGGTCACTCCAGTTGTATTTTTCCCATGCTTCTCGACATTCCCACCACCCTGCAATACTGATGTACATCTGCTCTAGCTCACAAAGGACACTCTTGCATCTGTACTGCAGGCTTGTCAAAAATCACTTGACCCTAGATATGAGGGTCTGTTTCTGAACCGTCAATTCAGTTCCGTTGGTCTATGTGTCTGTCTTTATGCCGGTACCATGCTGTTTTTACCACAGTAGCTAGGTAATATGATTTGAAGTCTGAAAGTCAGAGTCCTCCAACTTCACTTTTCCTTTTTAAGATGTTTCTGGCTATTCAGAGCCACTTACCCTTCCAAATAAATTTGGTAATCGTGATTTCTATTTTTAAAATGTTGGTGGAATTTTTAACAGGATTGCATTGAATCTGTATATCAATTTGAGTAGAATTGACATTTTAGTGATACTTAGTCTTCTGTCTGTGAGCATGGAATGTTTTTTCCAATTATTTAGGTCTGTTTTTTGTAAAAAAAAAAAAAAAAAATTATTGAAGCATATCACTCATACACAAACATACATAAACAATAAGTGTGTAGTAATAATTGTGAACTAACAAAACAAACATACATAACATCATACAGGGCTCTCATACCTCACCCTACCACCAATACCTTGCATTGTTGTGAAACATTTTTAATGATTAAAGAGGATCTCAAAATATTACTACTAACCAAAATATCTTATATTTGGTGCATTTTCCCCCAAACCCATCCTATTATTATTATTATATCCTTTACACATGAACATACATAAACAATAAATGTATAGTAAAAGTTATGAACTTACAAAGCAAACCTGCATAACACCACACAGCGGTCCCATACATCACCCCACCACCAACACCTTGCATTATTGTAAGATATGTTACAAATTATGAAAGAATATTGCCAAAATTTTACTACTAACTATAGACCTTACCTTATATTTGGTGTATTTTCCCAACCCACCCTATTATTTGTTAAATATATTTTTGACAGAAGTTGTAAACTTACAATCATGCACATGTGAAGAATTCCCATGAAACACCCCTCTATCAACACACCACATAATGGTGGAACTTTTGTTACAGATTGAGATAATATCATCAGACTATTACCAGATCCATTGTGTGCATTTGGCACACTTTTTCCCATATACCCCCATTATCAACACAGTACATCTTTGGCATAGATGCATGAATATTACATTACTGTTAACCACAGTCCATAAGTCACTCCATTTGTATTTTTTCCATGCTTTTTCCACATTCCCACCACTCTGCAATAGTGAAATACATCTGCTCTAGCTCACAAAGGACACTCTGGAAACTTCCATCAACCACAATTCTCATCCACCTCTGGGTATGCTGTGTTATTCAGTCCTTAGATGATTATTTAGCTTTCTTTCAACTGGCATTTACATCCCTAGACTACCCTAATTCCCATTTATAAACCATCTGTTACTATAATGTTTTACTATCAACTCTACACATTTCCACATTTTTACAGTAAAATTAAAACTTCTATATACATTAAACATCACTAGTCCATCTCAGTCCTCTTATCTCTTTTAATCATCTACCACCTACTACCAGGTCTTAAAGATGTTTTCCTACTTTTTTTCTAGAAGCTTTATGGTTCTTGCTTTTTTTAGATTTTTTAACCATTTTGAGTTAATTTTTAAAATAAGGTATGAAATTAGGGTCCTCTTTCCTTCAGTTGGCTATGGATATCCAGTTCTCTCAGCACCATTTGTTGCATGGACTGTTCTGCCCCAGCTGGATGGGTTTGTCAGGCTTGTCAAAAAATCACTTGACCTTAGATATAAGGGTCTGTTTCTGAACCATCAATTTGGTTCCATTGGTCTGTTTGTCTGTCTTTATTCCATTACCATGCTGTTTTTACCTGCAATTAGGTAATATGATTTAAAGTTCAGAAGTGAGTCCTCCAAATTCACTTTTCCTTTTTAAGACGTTTCTGGCTATTTGGGACCCCTTACCCTTCTAAATAAATTTGATAGTCCTGTTTTCCATTTATTTTTTTTCTAATGCTGGTGGAATTTTTATTGGTGGCATTGAATCTGTATATCAATTTGGGTAGAATTGACATCCTAATGATAGTCTTCCAATCCATGAGTATGGAATGTTCTTCCAATTATTTAGGTCTTTTTTTTAATTTCAACAGTAAGTTTTAGTTTTCTAAATACAAGTGCTTTACATGGTTGGCTAAGTTTATTCCTAAATATTAGATTCTTTTAGTCACTATTGTAAGTGGAATTTTCTTTTCCTTCTCAGATTGCACATTTCTAGTGTCTTTTAAAGTCTATTTCATCTGATAGCTACCCCAGCTTTTTTGTTGTTGTTACTGCATGCATGGACTATCTTTTTCCAGCCTTTTACTTTCTATTGGTATCCAAGGTATGCAAGGTGAGTCTTCTGCAGACAGCATATAGGTGGCTCATATTTTCTTATCCATTCTGCCAGTCTTTGTCTTTTGATTGGGGAGTTTAATCCATTAACATTCAGTGTTATTACTGTAAAGGCAGTTCTTAATTCACCCATTTTGACCTTTGGGTTTTATCTGTCATATTTTATTTTCACCAATCTTTTGAGGCATTTAGTTTCTTTTACTGGTAAAGTCTTCATTTCTAGATTCTCTTCCAAGTCTCTCTCTCCTGTCTTTTCTTTCCAGAAATACTAAAGCACACCCTTTAGAAGCACACCCTTTAGTATTTCCTGCAAAGCTGGGTTCTTGGTTACAAACTCAGTTTCTTTTTACCTCTGAATATTCTAAACTCACCATTTTTGAAAGAAAATCTTGCCAGATAAAGGATTCTTGGCTGGAGGTTTTTCTTTTGCTGTATCTTAAATATATCATACCACTGTTATCTTTCCTCCATGGTTACTGATGAGAAATCACTTAATTTTATTGTGTATCCCTTATATGTTATGCATTGGTTTTCTCTTGCTGCACTCAGAATTCTGTCTTTGGCATTTGACATTATGATTATTATGTGTCTCAGAGTTAGTCTATTCGGATTATTTGTATGGGAGTATGTTGTGTTTCTTGGACATAGATATCTATGCCCTTCAATTGGGTTGGGAAATTTTCTACCATTATTTCTTCAAATATTCCTTCTGCCTCCTTTCCTTTCTCTTCTCCTTCTGGGACAACC
The DNA here is from genome assembly GCA_026826555.1 of Tolypeutes matacus. Classification (NCBI taxonomy): domain Eukaryota; kingdom Metazoa; phylum Chordata; class Mammalia; order Cingulata; family Chlamyphoridae; genus Tolypeutes; species Tolypeutes matacus. The sequence goes on from JAKSZT010054478.1 coordinate 11,307,015, forward strand.
ATGACACGCATGTTTGCACATCTCCTGCTGTCATTTAGTTCCCTGAGAACTTGTTCAATTTTTCCCATTCTTTTCTTCATCTGTTCTTTTGTATGTTCGCTTTCGAAGGCCATTTCTTCAAGCTCACCAATCATTTCTTCCTCCTCAAATCTGCTATTATGATTCCAGTGTATTTTTAATTTCATTTATTATGCCTTTATTCCCATAAGATCTATTTTTCCATATATGCTTTCAAATTCTTCTTTGTGCTCATTCAATAGCTTCTTAATATCCTTAATCTCTTTAGCCATCTCACTGAATGTATTAAGAATATTTGTTTGAACATCTATGATTGTTCCATCTCCTTGGTGTCATCTGGAGGCTTATCTTGTTCCTTTAACCGGGCCATATTTTCCTATTTCTTGGTGTGTATTATAATTTTTTGTTGGTGTCTTGACATATGGCTTATTAGATGTAGGTATGCTGGGTACAGTTTCTCTTTAGTTTAGGGCTTTCTTGTCCTTTCTCCCTTGATAGTTGTGTAGTAGGACCCAAGAATGTAGTTGGTGCTGTAGCTGTGGAGGCTCAAGCTGCCCTCATTGCCCCAGGGACCAATGAAACTTCTCCCAACTTTCTCCTTTGCCCAGGGGTAGGGACAGAGCCACAGCCATGTAATAATGCAAGTTGTGCAGGACTAGATTGTAGTTGCCCAGAGAGACTGATGAAGCTTCACGCCCCTTTCTCCCTTGCCTGGGGTGGGGATGGAGCTGCAGGTGGGGACAGCAATCTATGCTGTGCGGGTCCAAAGTGACCACAGTTGCCCAGGTAAAATTCCAACTATTCAGTCTGCGCCAGCCAAATGTACCTGCAGTTACTCAGAGGCTGGTGCAGTGCCTGCCAAATTCCTCCCTGCTAGAGGTGGGGCTGAAGTCTAGGCTAGGGCTGCAAGCCAATCTGGGTGAAAGAAGCCGGTCCCTACCAGCACTGTGACTTTCAATCAGCCTGGCTTCCCTTCATGCCGGGGGTGGAGTCAAAATGGCAGTTACAGGCCTCTTTCTAACTTGGACAGGTTCAAATTTTAGCTGTTCTTAGGGTTATACTTAAGCCAGCCGAATTTACTAATCAGTAGCTGAAGTTGGTGGCCAATAGTCTCTTCCTCCCCTGTATTTGGGAAATGGAGCTTCCAACTCCAGCCTCAGAACCGCTCCTGAGGTGGACTGTTCCACCAGAGTAGGAGGATCACTGGCCTCCGAGCCGTGGCCTGTATTTTCCCGGAGAGGCTAGTGCAGCTCCCCCAGCTTGCTCCCTGCCGAAGGTGGGGTTGGGGCTTAGGCTACAGCTGCAATCTGAACTGGAGGGAAAGAAGCCCATCCCTTTGGGCACTGTGATTTTTCAGTCAGCCCCGCTTTCCCTTGTGCCAGGGGTGGAGTTAAAATGGCAGCTACTGGACTCTTTCTGACTTGGACAGGTTCTAACTTTCGCTGTTCTTAGGATTATACTTTAGCCCGCGGAATTTACTAATCAGTAGCGGAGATTGGTGCCCAACTGTCTCTTCTTCCCAAATTTGCAGTTCTGGTCAATTCAAACTAGTTTTTAGAAAAATACTCTGGCAAAAATTTACATAATGAGTTAGAGTGGTACCAAGAATTAATGCATATTCTATTTTAGAAAAGTAAATCTAACTTTGTCTAGTAAAAAAAATGTGACTTAGATGGTCTCATTTTAGGGATGACTTCTGTTACCTAGATTTGATTGATTCAATATTCATCGAACTGGAATTTTCCATTGCTGCATGGGTTGAACGTGGCAATCATTACACTCATAGTGGTGACTTAAGACATTCTAAGAACTTGAGGTGACTTTTGAATCAATTAAGTGTAAAATGAATTCTAGCATAGTTTCAGTACTAATATTACAGTAATTCTCTCAAATTGTGAAGGATTTACTATAAAGGGATTAAAGTGTTACACAACCAGAGAAAGGGTAGGAGGATGAAAGTCAAGTCAATCCTCAGCCCTGAAGCAGGGGATTCACAGGAGCTTGCCTGAAAATTTCTGCAGATCTTAAGGACACTTGGGAATCTTCTGATTTTTCTCAGTCCAAGTTTCCAATGCAGGCAGTCCTCAAAAGTTCACTTGGAACTTGCTTCAAACGTGTCTGACCATGTATCTCCCTGTTCCTCCTCATTCCAGGCTTCCCAATGTGACTCCAATGCCTCTCTTTGATAGACTCTAACCTAGAACTATCTGCAGAAGTAATTTCTGGGAAAGGTAGAGATGCCAGTTCCTCCCCTGTGCTGAAAAGGAAACCTTTAGAAGGAGTAGTTTGTAATCCCCAGTGAAAATAGACCACAAACTAGCATAATCCTACCTCTCCAACCACTGTTTCTTTCATTTTGAGGGTCTTTATCCAATATATGCACATACATATTTTGAAAACCAATTGCAAGTCTGGGTTACTTGCCTGAATTTATTTTACTGATATTTATACCGTGTGAAGTTGTGCCACTTTCCACCTGCCATATTAGGGATTTGGAATTTAAATTTATAGGAAGGAAGGAAGGAAGGAAGGTTGTTTATGAGTACAGTCCTGTTATCCCTCAAAATCACCAGCAACTGGTTTATTTTCAATAGTTGCTCCCACCATCTGCCCCAAGTAGCCACTGATCTGCCTTCTGTGTTTAAGAATTTGCCTTTTCTAGACGTTGCTTATAAATAGAATCATACACTATGCAATCTTTTGTGTTTGGCTTTCATTTAGAATATATTTTTTTGAGATTCACCCATGCTGTAGCATGTATCATTATTCCATTCCTTTTTATTGCTGAATAATATTCCATTGTATATATATTGTATTTTGTTTACCCATCAGTTGATAGGCATTTATAGTGTTTCTACTTTTTGGCTATTATGAATTATGATATGAATATTTTTATAGGTCTTCATGTTGACATGTTTTCATTTCTCTTGGGTAGATTTGTTCATGATATACCTTCATGATATTTTTAAATAAAATTTTATTGAAGTATATCATTTAAACATGAACATACATAAACAATAAGTGTATAGTAAAAGTTGAGATCTTAAAAAACACGCATGCATATCATACAGGGCCCTCATACGTCACTCCACCACCATTTTATTTTGTTGTGAAACATTTGTTACAAACTATGAAAGAGTGTCATCAAAATATTACTACTAACTATAGCCCATATCATACATTTGGTGTATTTTTCCCCCAATCCCCCTGTGGCAGTGTGAGAATCCTCAAAAGAGATTATGTTTGTAAACTGGTTTGTTCCTCTGGGTGTGATACCTTTTGAATTCATTAGATACAGTTGGCATGCCTTGATTAAATTACCTGTTAAGATTAGGGCTTTGAGTTAACCAAGTCAGTAGGCCATGACTCAGAGTTGAGTCCCTTGTTGGGCTGAAATAAATAGACACTCACTCAAGAAAAGCGCGAACTCCATAGACACAGAAGAAGAGAGAACTTTTATCCTGCAGCCCCTGGTAAGAGAGATGAAACATTCACCTGATAGTTTACAGCTGAAATCAGAAGAAGCTGGGCCCACAGAACTTTAAGAGAAAGAAGGAAGGAGAGGCCAGGCAGAGATTGCCTGCCATCTTGCTTTAACACGTGGCAACTGACTTAAGTGAGAAAGCAATCCTGAATTAGACTCTTTAGGGCCTTGGGATTGCAGGCTTTTACCCAAAATACACTTTATAAAAGCCAAAAGATTTCTGGTACTTTGCATCAGCACCCCTTTGGTTGACTAATATACCACCCGATTATTAACCCCCTGTATTAGTATTATATATTCTAGTTTATGAGAGGACATTCTCATATTCTGTTAACCAATCTATCTTCCACCACAGGATTCCCTGTGTTATGCAGTCCCTTGCTTTGTACAATCGTTCAACCTGTATACTTAATGGCTCTTTTTTTTTTTTATCAGAGTTGTGCTGTCATCACCTCAGGCAATTTTAAAACCTTTTCATTATTCAAAAAGGAAAAATCCCATACCCTTTTATATCTCCCAATTGTTGACCCCATTACCTTTTGTCTTCCTCAAAATTTGTGGCCACTGATGTTTCTGCTCACTTTTAGTTTTTTGTTTGTCTTTTACAATTTTTTAAGCCTCATATCTCAGGGATCATCGTTGTGTCTTCATAGTTTAGTGTTCAACGAATAATTAAGTGGAGGTTGTGCTGAGATAACTCAAGCCATCATTAAGGCGACCACTCTCTGCTGATGTCGCTGTATGATCCAAGGAGCGCATGCAAATGTCAGGCTGTTTTTAAGTCTTCCCATCTTTTACTTCTCATGGAGCTTTCTTCTCTTCTCTGAGCATGTGCATAGGCTCTATGGGCCAGGGATGTGTGGGTGGCTTGGACCCATTCTGGTCTTGCTCTGTATACTCACAGATTACAGTCACTCCCAGATATGTGGGAAGTTTACTAAGCTCCCTATGGCTGTCTGACCTCCTAGAGCTCCTTGTTTCACCTCCATCTAAATCCATCCGAGCAGAGATGATGGTCCTCTGGTTCACTTGCCACCAAGACTGCCACGTTAACTTGTAATGCTCCACATCCTGCGAACCCTTTACCGGCAGCAGCAGTAAAGCTGCTGGTTTTCAAAGCCTGGGGTAAATTATCATGGACAGAGCTATAAAGGCATGTGATCAGTCCCAGGCAAGAATACCTCAGTCTCATGCTGTTCTTACTGAAGTCTAATAGTTCTCAAAGATAAATAATAGTCACATTGGTGTACAATCTTGGTTTATTTCCAGACGTTCAGAAATCTGCCATGTTTGTTTTTGTTAGATTGCATGATTTTATGTTTGCATTTTGAGAGGATTTGCTGGCTTCCCAATTTCATCATGCTGGGAAGTAAACCTTATTACCTGGAAATGTATCTAGAGTGTATAAAATAATTAAGTTTCAAAATATTGCCAAACCATTCCAAGCCTGCAAGGAGAAGGGGGGAGGGAGAGGGAGAGAAGAAGAGATATCAGTGTACATTGATGAAATTATCTAGAAAATGCATCACTTCACAACAGAGTGAACACAAATGAATGTAGTTTTGAATGTTGGAATTACAGCTTTGAATGTTGGCGTACGGACTTTGGAAAAGGAGCTCAAACTCTCAGCCTCTTCTATAAAGGGAAGTAATAGATTTTTTTGAAGATTATCACTGGGATATAATATGTACTTGAAAAATGATAGTTTTCTTTATTATATACCTTTTCCCTTCTTTGCTTCACAAATATAAGTTTAGCATGTTATGTAAGCATCTGGTGAATTTAACTTATGTTCAAAAATTGTATTAAAATGCACTTATTTTCTGGTTTTTAAAAAAATACATGGCTGAAGTTATTGGTAATTCAAAAAACACAATGGAGAAATGGTTTCTGAAGCAACCAACACCCCTCTGATTCGGTGCCCAAGTATGCAGTACTTCTTTTTTGTTTTTACAAGTCTTACATTGATTTATGTTTGCAAATATGCTTTTGGTAGTTTTCTTAGGCTGTAGTCCCAATATCTTTCTTTAGATAACTATTGTATATATTTTCCCAATATTTTCTAATTGTTAAAAGGGAGAAGGAATGAAGAGGACAATATGTATGTTAGTTTAAATTCCAAACCAACTTACTAATTCATTTTTTTTCCCCTCCTTTTTCTTTTGGTCAGTTATATGCATTGCCATCATAACAGCATTCTCATCATTTCTTGTATGAATTAACTAGCTCAGCCTCAACTAGTTCCCAGATTCGTTTTTCAATCTTAAGCACTGAAGGTGAAGCAAGAGAAAGTGAAGCAAAAGAATGTCAAAAGGTTATAATCTAACTGCAGATTTAAGATGCCCATTTTCCTAGATCTTGCTACGTTTTTGTCCCATGTGTATTCCTAAATATACTGTATGTTTGAGAATTGATCAGGTTTTTCCTGTGCCTATTAAATCATAATGGTGAAAGACACGGTTTATTTTCTCAAAGTATTAACTCTTGTACGAGAGTGCACAAAACATTAAACATGTAACTGGTTTTGTAGAAGTAGTGTTAAAGTTGGAGTCATTAAAATGGCATCTAAGTGGTCTGCTCTTCGCCAGCTGTGTGCTCTTTTTTAAATAAATCAACTTCTCTGAGTTTGTTTCCCCATATTTAAAAATGTGGCTTAACCCCTAAATTTTCTATTGGTATTAAGTCTGTCATTCTCTAACCATCTTATACCAATTTGAATTTTGCTGATACCATCTCTTAATACTTTTTAATTAAACGCTGATATTTGTTGTTTGCTTAATCATACTAAGGGTTGTCTGGTGTGTTTATTACACTGGGTTGTTTTGGGGATCGATCTAAGATTGCAGGTAATTAAACTCATCTCCATTGGAATTGGTCCCTAGCTGCTTTTTAGAGTCACACTAATAATCATTTCATAGAGGTTATTGTAAAATTCTTTGATCCATATGTCCTCTGAACCTGTTCTTAAAACCCGAGACATCTTGACATCTATTATTTTATTTAGAAAAAATATTCTTCTCACTGTACTAAATGGTTCTCCACTTACCTAAACACATTAAAGCTATTTTAAATGTTTGATTTACATCCAGTGAGCAGAATAGGCATGGAGAAAATAACTTGCCAGACCCTGTACTGGCTTCTTCTATTTGCTTAGCTTAATTATGATTCCAGCCAAAAGTTAAGCTATAAAATCAAATCCTTGACTCACGCACCCTCAGTAGTCTGTGGGAACAAAGAAAGAAAAGCAGCACGTTGGAGGCCTCAAAGAATGAGCTCCAGTTTGCACATTTTTAACCTCACATATTCTCAATCTTGTTAATGCTTTCATTTTGGCAGTTGTACATGCAAGAATGAAAGACATAAAATCCACAATTCGACCACAGCTGTTTCCTACTTCCTTCTCCAAGTTATTTAAACACCTTGTGATCTAAGTGGAAGGGATAGATGGATAACTTTCCAAATGAAATATCTCCTGCCTGCTGTGTCATCTCAAAAGTACTTTCTAAATGGCAGAATAATCTTTCGAAATTATCACTTGTGATCTGGGTGTTTAAAAGTTATGCTCATTCTCCTTTCATACATATGCATTCTTAAATTCCCAGTACGCTCACAAGCAGAATTGCCATGAGAAATATGGAATAGTTTTTCATATTAGAAAGCAAAAAAGGATTTACTAAAAACTCAAATCCTTCTGACAATCTTCCCTTCATGGTCATGTCTTCGGGATTTGGAAATTTAAATTTGGATGTCCAGTTTCCTTTTTCCTTTTTTAAAATGAACAATCATTCTGAGAAGATGAAAGCCTGCATTTATATGAAGGTCCAGAGGAAATTGAACTATATGTTGGTAATTAGAACACTCTTCTAACTGACCACCTCCTAATAATACCATGTTGAATATTATTTCAGTAATCTTTCAGTACAGCCAGAGCCTTCCTCTCTTACCACATAATGCACATATACACAGAGGAGAGAAGAAAGGGAGGGAAAAGAGCTAAAACTTTGTTATCGGGCAATTTATACAATATCAAAATAGAAACTATTTGGAAAAAAAACAGGATCAGTCATTAACCTTAGGGTATAATCTTGCATATTTCTTTCACTAATAAAGAGGCATGGAATTGGATCGATACCTGAAGATATACCGAAAAGAGCACTAGACTTATATTAGCTCTACCCCCACTGCAGGGTCTGATTTTATTAATTTGTGGAACAATAATGTACCACTGGTGATGTCTGCTTAGCTTAAGAGGAATTTTTCATCTGTTCACCTCACCCACATGAATGTATGTCCAGAAGACACACTTGAACACAGTTGTTTGAATGAGGGCAAGCGCTGGAGAAAAGTGGAGCCTGTCAGATCCTCTTTCCCTGAAACTTGAAACTGAGGCTAAGAAGTTCTCCTCAGCCTGGACTGCTCTTGCATAAAGGAGATGGAAAATCTCCCAGGCTGGTGGGGCCACCTTGCACCAACCACTGACCAGCAAGAAATGTCACTCTGAGGGGAAGAAAGGAAATGACCAGAGAGTTGACAAATAACTCCATGGACTCTTTAACCTCTCAATTTCTTGGTTCCATTTTCCCTACATTCTAGTCCTTAATTTCCTGTGACACTACTGTTTTCTTAATTTCCTTCTAATTCCTTTTAAAGAAGATTTGGATACACATACCCAAAGATTCCTAGCTTAAGTAATTGTAAAAAAATAACTGCCCTACACAATTAAATGTTTTTCTTTTTAATAAAAATAAAATGTAATGTGAACTGAAGTTTCAAAAATTTATACAAGTCTTAATACATTGCACATATTATTGAATATTGACTCTATTAACCCAACCCAAAGTAACAATTTAAAATGTTCTATTTATATAAGATAGCTTGAAAAAATTTGATTTGGTATATCACATTGTAAACTGCTTTATTTGTATTAATAATATTAATCTGGTTGATGCTGAATTGCTGTGAAGAGTTGTGAATCCTTTTCTTCCCAGCCTATTTTCCTTGAGGTTTCCTGCTCTCAAATTTGTAGAAAGACAAAAGATGTTCTTTCTCTCCAATTGTAATTACCAAAACATTTGTTAGGCTTTTATTTCTCCTGTGAAACATCTTTTACTTAGTAGGATTGATTTCCCAGGTGTTAAGTTTTCCAGAAGAGTTATTTTCCTTGTTTTAATTCCTGGCCTGTCTGGTATTGATCTCTCCTTACAAGTTACTTGTGTATACATGGAGTTAATTTTAGTTCAAGTCCCTAACCCACTGTCTACTGTCTGTAGATGATACTATGTAGTGGAAACTATCTTTTTGCTTCTTAAAAAGTGATGTTATTTTGAATTCAGTTCCATATTTAATGTTAACATCTAGTTCAAAGATGTTACATTTAAATAGATTTTAAAAAAAGTAAATCCATTTAATTGAGACAAATTTTTTCCAGAAGACTAGGGTAAAAGATATATGTGTAGGGTTCTATTGTCATTTTAACAGTAACTCATGTGATATCACAAAATCCAGATTGGTATAAACATGAGTCACTGAGCCACACGCTTCCTTTTTTATTTTATGCATGCATGGAAGTTCAGAAGACTGTTATGCCAGGAGATGTCTTTTTATACCCTTGGGTTACCATTTATTGGAAAAAAGAGTACTGGTATGAATGATTTTGCTCTAAGTCATAAGGGAAACAAGATTTCTTTTCTTGTTGTTGTTTAATATTGGCTACAAGTATGTAAGTTCAGCCATTAGGGAATTGAAAATATCTTTCCTGTTACATTTTTTCCACATCTGCAAGGCCTATGCTTAGAAGATTTAATTTTAAAAGATTTTCTCTTATCATGTGCAGGTTGTGACATAAGCCAAGTATTAAATTCTTGTTGAATATCTTCTCAAGTAGAAAAACTTTTCTTTGAATCCCTGTGAGTTTCTTTGCTCGTATTCTCCTCTTCCCTTTTTGGCTGATACTTTGCGAGAGTCTTCTGTCACTTTTTCTCCACTATTTGCAATCCCGATCATCCTTCAAGGGCCATTAAGCCCTTTCCGAAAGTCCCAGAAATTCAAGCCAACAGTTACTACCATCCCTGAATTGCCATGGTAGGGTCTATGCTCTTTCATTTATAGGTACTATGAGAGAGAGAAAAACTAAAGGTTAGCTCCTCTATGGTAGATGTTTTAAATCTATTGCAATTTACAGTCTAGCTTATTATGATTTATGTAATTTGGTAAAATGTTTCCTTAAAATACTAATACTGCAATAACAGCATCTAAATTCACGTGCTATTACCAAATTAAGTTTTTGAAAATTCCTATGCTCGTTTTATAGATTGGGTCCACTTTTGATTAGGTCTTGAAATTCTCCTAATCTTACTGAAAGAGATTGCATCTGTAGGATTTCTATTTCTTTCCTTCTCTCCCTTAATTCAATCCTTCCTTTCTTTTCTTCTTTATCTCTTTTTTATTCAAGGGATGATAATGGACAAAGATAAAAACCAAAATATGACAATAAGAAAAGGGAATCTTCATTTTTTGAAATTATTTAATTATGAGATGATCAGCACACTCTAAGGGAAAGTTCCCACAAAGTTGGGTTGGTGTGCTTCCTTCATCTGCTAGAAGTTTCAACCATTTGGGTCATGCTCTTGATTTTAGAAATATTCTTTGCTATTATATTCATTAACATGGGTCCTGATATTGAAATTCTAAAACATATCAAATTCCCATTAAAACATCTCCATTATCCCATGGGGAAAATGTTCTAAAAATATTCTTGCAAAACTATTTAATTCATACTTATAAACCTAACCTCTCCAAACCTACACCATTAGTTTTTTAAGGCGTCTGCAGAATCTACTTTAATTTAAAGGTCTGTTCAAGGAAGTTGTAAATGAGGAATGATTGCTTAAGAACTGTAGACCCCCCCCCCCCGCCCCATCTGAACTTGTTAAATATTTAGATGCTTGCCTAGACTTACACTGTGCTCCAGACTACCACTTGGAGGTCATTAGTGTCAATCTTATAAATGAAAACAGTGGTAACAAAAAAAATTTGCTATAATAATTCCATATTTCAGGAACAAAATCTCTCTTAGCCAAGGCAGTTTATGAATGCAGAGAAATGCAGGACTAAGTTTGCATTCTTTGGAAACTCTGGATTATAATACTTTCTATAAATGTGCTTTTAAGGGCAAAAGCAATGCTTTGTGTTATTCATGAAGGAATGAATATATAGATCTGTTAATGCATACCATTTATCCTTTAGTGTATGGATTTAAAATTTAAAAGTAGTGTAGATGAGATAAAGAACAGGGAAAATAGGCTATTGAACGGGCATATATTTATATGGCTGGAAGTGGAAGTTTGAAATGTGATTATTTTATGAATGGGATATTATCAGGAATGAATAGGGGAAAAAATTACAAAACCTAATTCTCCGAATGACAGGTTTTAGAAGACAATAAAGGCAAACTGAAAGAATTAAAAATGCTACTGTATGAAATGGCCTCCAAACACACTAATATGACAATTACGGCAACCATGTAGGTTGTAGGAAAAGTAAGTTCTCACTTGCAAAGAGCTGAGGGCAAATGTGTGGTCCTCCAAATAAAAAGGACAAAGCACTTTTCTCAGCCACTCCACTCCTTTGTTTGGTAAATCATAGGTCAGCTTCCCAACCTGGTATCTCAGAAGATCTTACTTATCAAGTACAAAAGTGAAAATTGTCTTGAAGTACTTTCCCTCAGGGCAAAATAATTTGGGTCCTTAGTCATGAGAAACTGAGATGGATTAAATCAATTTAAATTGGAAATTCATAGGAGCCACATGTGTGCATTTTTGGGAGTGTGGCAATCTAATTGTTTCTTGATTATGCTGGAAGGTTATCTCCAGTTGGCACTGAGGTGATGTCATGAGCACTGTTCCGAAGAATTTGTTTAAATATAAGCTTTCAATATGGGAATAGGACTTTCTCCATTGCAAAATTTTTGATGACTTCCTCCTCTGTTTCTTCAAATGCTTTGCACTACCATTCCTGGAACTGTGACTATTGTACAAGCTGGGCCAATTCAGGGGAAAGCTGCTCTTGCTATTCCTGCATAGAGGAAACACAGACTAGCCAACTCACAAACAAATCAAAAATTAATATAACCTGTGATAGTTTAAATGCATGCTATTGCTTTCAAAAGAAAAAAAAAAAAAACAAACAAAAAAAACTGCTACCTGGAATCTTTCCCTAATTAATTTGAAGAGAGGTAGTAAAATTTTCCATTGTGCGCTGATCTAAAAGAAACTTGCTATAAAAGGGATGCCATCTATTCCTGAAATGTGCTTATATCCAGTGCACATATCTTTTAGTAGCTGTGATTGGTAATAAAGAATGTTTTTATAATACCCCCCCCCCCAAAAAAAAAATACAACGAATGAATCTTGTGATTCTTCCTTTTTAGCCCACTGTATATACTACATCACATTTATGAGCCTAATGTTAATATGTTAGTGTGCAAGGAGTGTTTACGTATAATGTATAAGAATATTAAAGCAGATTTAAGCAGAGGAAAGAGCCTATAGGCCAACTGCTAGCTTACTGCTACCCTAAAAGGAGAAAAACAATAGCACCCGGCCCAGCAGTGGTTCTCAAAAGGACTGATTTTTGGCCCCTATGGAACATTTGGCAATGTCTGGAGATGTTTTTGATTAGTAGCCAGGAATGCTGCTAAACATCTACCTTGCTCAGGACACACCCCCACAAAGAATTATCGGTTCAAAAATGCAAATATCAGTAAGATCCAGAAAGGATTCTCTATAAACAAGCACTTTATTCCCCTGACACACACTATAACGAAGGTGTCGTCTTCTGTGGCTAGTGCTTTTCGCTAAAATACCTAAACTCTAGCAAAATTCTAAACTGGAAAAACAAGTAATCCAAACAATACCTTAAAATGAATTGAAGGATTGCTTCCCAAATCTAGTTTCCATTCCTTTCCCAAAGGAAAGACAAGTCATAAAATAGTATCTACATTGAGATAACTATATGGTAAGAAAAAGTATGGTGGCCTGACCTTTCCAAATTTCTCTGACAAAAGCAGGTCAAAGAAGGTTCTATAGATTAAATCAAATATTCTCATTTGGATAAAATTTTTTTCGATATAAAGACATTTTTGTACCATTGCAGATATGTCACTTGATAAGATTAAGTTCATAGATGTTTTCTGACAAAAGTAGTTTGCAAAATGTTTGCATCCATGATTTTGGATATCTTAAACAGATTCATTTTAACTGAAAATTGCAATATTAATCTATACAGTGTTATCACAAATTTATGATTAACCATGAATTTTCTGTCCAAAATAATTATTTTATAATCAGTTAAAACGTATGTTTTAATCCTCTATTTTGTGGCCATGGTATAAGACTTTACCCCAAATCAAGTGTTTATGAGTTAAAATAATAATCATCTTAATTGCCCTGATATTTTATTTGTAATTCTGATGTAAAAGAGAATCTTTTTACATTCTGTCTTTAATAGAGAAATGTATCTGTTGAATGATAATACATTGTATCTGTCCATTGAAAACACCCCAGAGAAGAAGGCTGTTCCTTGGAGTGTTCTTTCCGTTTTCATAATAAAATGGAAATTGTAGTCATTGCCAAGAACAAAGCTTTGTAACTTTGAGTTTGGCTCAGACCATATAATGCACGTTGCTGCCCAAATGTGGATGGAAAATCTGAAGACTTTTTTAGACACTTTTACAAGAGTGAAGTATTATCAATAATCACAGTAAAGAATCTATGTTCACTCTCGAGCGAATACAGAGGAAAACATGGAGAGACACTGACCTGGCATTTCAACTACCCATATTTGTCATAGGAATGACTATAGCTCCATAATTAGGCTAGTGTGTGGGGAGAGGAGAAATGGTTCACAGTAGGGGACACGAGTTTGGCACTCTTTGGGCCATTTCTCAACATTTCAGTAACTGGAATGCCTCATTTCTCTGTGTCGACAGTCCTGAGTAACATAGTAGTACCCAGGAGATCATTTAAAGTCTAATTTTTTTAATAGGTAGCTTTTCCAGGCAAGCCTAGCATTTTGCATTTTAAGTCCTGTCATCACCCATAGGAAAAAATATATGATGTATTTCCTTTCATGCATTTAAGTTCAAATTTTTGAGGTCATTCTTTTTTCCAAATAATCGCTGAGTGCAGTTCTCTTCTCCCCTCCCCCCTTTCTAAGCCTCAACAGCTTACCCTAAAAAGGCATATTTTTAAAAAATGCTATGATTTGCACTTTTTTCTAAAAGTAAAGTTAGTGCACTCTTTGAAGCTGATATCCTTTTACAGAAGAAAAAATCATTTGAGGGTTTTTAAATTGCTGAATAAGAGCATGGAAAAGTTTCTTAAAAGTGCTTTCTAAAGTCTCAAGAAGTAGTTTACAACAAATAGAAAACAGAACATTGTCAAGTGGACAGAAGAGAACGTGGGGTCATAATTTCTTGCTGCAGTTTCAGCCTCTGCCCAGGTTTATAAAAAGGGTCAAGAGTGAAAGAATTTGATGCCATTTACTCACAAGAGAGTTAAGGAAAAAACCTATAGTCCTTATGAGTCTTTATGCTAATTACAAAAGCTTAAGAGTGTTCCTTTTTAGCCCTATTTGTTTACAAACACCAAACCATTTGAAATAATCAGAAATATAAGTCTTGGAATCAGAGTACTTAAAGTTTAATCAAAGTAATGTCAATTTGGTCAAATCATGTCCTTGAGTTACTTCATTAGATCTTATCAAAGAAATGTGGATTATTCTTGTGAAAGGCATATATTAGCGATTAATAGTCAGACTTACATACATATATATATGTTGCATCCATTAGAATGACTTTTCAGAAAATGAAAATGGACCCCAATATCTAAGAGAATCCTTAATGCTAGAACCAAAAAAAAAAAAAAAAAAACCTGCCATAAAATACCTGTAAACATGGTCTATATCCCAAGAAATGGAAATTTAAATTTACTTTGGGGAAGCTTTGCATCTTTATTGTGGAAAACCACCTCAAAGGGACTTTCTTAGTATTGCAAATTCAAATCCAGTACCTGCTAGCTGACCTGCAGGCACAGGTAGGGGTGGGGATCGGTGTTCAGGACACCTGGAGGCAGGACTTTCTCGTACTTTAAGTCCGCTGTACTTACCAAAGTGAAGTCTTTTATCTTGGTTGAGTTTACATTTCCTTTCACGGTTATGCTTGTTGCCTTTCTTGGGAGAAGATTTGTGGGTGTGAGCAGTTTCTTATTCATGAACTTGGCAAATCATCTTAAGATTGGGAGCAAGAGATGCTGAGAGACAAGGAAACTTGATACAAGCCTGCTGCCCCCCTCATACCAGGTGCCAGACTCGACAGGGGTGGGCCTGGCCTTGCCACAGCTCCCCACTGTCACTGGCCCGCTCACGGAGCTTGTCAGGGCGCGTGGCTGAGCCCTTCTGAGCCAGGTTGAGGTGTGGCGGCCTGTGGGAGGAAGAGGGCGAGACCAGGTGTCTGAGCAAGAGATGGTTTCTAGGGAGGGATGTGGGCCTTGGGCACTGTGAGGCTGCCCATCCGCCCCTTCCTGAAGATGCTGCTGGCCCTGACCGTGTGTGCTGCTGGCTCCAAGCCTTGCTACATTTAACTGCAGTTATTAGTTAGTCCTTGTCTGTTATTTGCCTTCTGCATTTGATGAGACAGGAAACCGCCTTGAAAGGTGCTTCCTATGATGTGTGTAAATGCAGAAATGGTCCTGGTTCTGTCCTCTTTGGGGCGATGTGGGCATGAGAGAGATCTGGTACAACACGAGCAAAGGCAAAATCAAATCTTTTAAGGAGAAATGACTAATTTCACAGGGCAGCTAACCCCCATTCACCTTTCTTCTCCTTCCCAAAACTTTATAAAAAATGACAGTAAAAGAATGTAAAAAGAAGGGAAAACCCACAAAAACCAAAAAGGAATTGGAGTGGTCTCAACTGCAATTCAGAAATTTCAACAGTCTGAGAAAACTGCAGATTGAGGAGAGCTGCTGACTCAGCAGAAAGTAACAAAAGACAACCTAAGAGTCTGCTGCTGGGGATCTGATAAGGGAGTTTACCAGCTGACCCTAAAAAAAACCCATAAGAGCTCAGCCCCTAGAGACAATAGGCACTGCTCAGGAGTGGAGGAGGGTGCAGTGCTGCATAAAGTGGCTGAACTTGTACAGAGTGCTGAGACCCCCAGAAGTTATGACAATCTCTCCTCCTCCTGCACCTGACCAAAAGTGAGGGGATAGGGCCTCTTACCTGAAGAAATTAAACCTGAGCAGCCCTGAGGATGCAGGGGTGGGGCTTGGCTCCAAAGATAGGGAATCTACATAGTGAACCATGGTCTTTGTGGTGGATAAAGCCCCCCCCCCCACCTGCAATGATTAATCTCTTAGAATTCACACCCTTGGTGTATGGGTGGGACCTGTGGTTTGCTTCTAGAAGAAAGAATATAGCAGAAGGGATGGGATGTTATGCCTGCGACTGTTCCATCAAACTCAGTTTTAGCAGACTGGAGCTAGAGAGAATCCCTTACTGGTCTTGAAAAAGAAAGTTGCCATGAAGTAACTGACCATGTTGGAGAAACTTCCTGTGGCAAAGAACTCTGGGTGGCCACCCTAGGAGCTAAAGGCATCCTCTAGTAAGAAACTGAAGCCTCTGTCCTGCAACCACAAGGAAGTGAATTCTACCAACAGCTCATGGGAAATTGGAAGCAGATCTATCCCTGGTCGAGCCTCTAATGAGACCACAGACCTGGAGTCTGGTCAGACCCTGGAGCACAGGACCAGCTGTGCTGGTGCTTCTGACCTTTCTGACCTACAAAAACTGTGCAATAATAAGTGCATGATGTTTGAACCACTAAGGTTGGGGCAATTTGTTATGCAGCACAGAAAGCTCAACCACCAACTCATGGCTTCGCACTAGAATATAGGCAACCTACATAACCTCATCCCACTAAACAAGATTCTAGAGATAAATGCAGTGCTGTGATTTATACTGTAACTTGATGGTCTCTTCTTCAATAATTAGAGTTAGAATATAATAGAATGGCCCAATATGCTTTTCACATGTCTTTCTGATGCTCAATTTTCAATCATTTGCTTGCTGGGTGTTACGACTGACTTGTAATAAAGACAAAAATATTTTTCCTTTACTTCCTGATTTGGGAGTCAGTGCTAACTCAACACTTAAGTAATTCCAATTTGATATTACAAAAGTCTGAATCAAGGATCTTTTCAAAATCACATGATTTTCAAATGTCAAAAATTCAAAGACATGAGCAAACTATAATTCTTAATTTCTGATAGTTGATGGCTAAAGGAAATGTTAGAATAAAGGAAAAGGGTCTTGCAAAATATTCCTAAAAATATTTTTTAACCAATGTTACTGGCCCTCTTATATCTATGTCAAATGTCTTATGAGTATTACTGTGATCTCTTCATACTCTATTTGTTTTAAATTTACCTTCAGGAAAACATCAACTGCTGGAAGATTGGCTAATTACAGATAAAGACAAAAAAGAAAAAAACTTCTATTTAAAAACCCCATAAAAACTTTATACTTCTATTTTCTCTTGTTCTTCTTTTAGAGAAAACTCACGTTTTGTCCCCTAAAAATACCTTTTGAAGTATTGAATTAGATGTCAAAAAGATCCTTAATTATGATAATTTCACGAGCATTTGCAGCACCTATTCTAAAAATAGGATAGTGCAATGAGAAATATATGTAACTTTATCTTTTTCCCAGAGCATAAAAATCAAATAATTCATTACAAAATTCTTGATCTCCCACTTATTACTTCCTTATTCTGTAATTATTTGAAATATTTGCAATTCTTACATTAACATTTCAGTATTTAGGCTTTGCAACCCTCATCTGATCTACAGACAGTTTTATGTTGGTAAATGTTTAGCAACTGAAAAATCAAAACAGAAATCCCTAGTTTGTAGTGTTTGCTGATTTCCTTGGTGTAAATTACCCCTACCAGGGTGATTTTAGGCTACCAGTGTGCTGTCATTGAATGTGAAGTTGGGGGTGGGGGGGGAAGGCATATACAGTAGGATTTCACGAGCAGGTGCAAGTTGGCTCCAGGACCACTCTATTTACAGTGTATTTCATGTTACATGTTCTGATTCTCAGATGACTTGACTTAGAATTTATACAATGGATGATTTTTTTATTTTTTTTTATTTTTATTTTTATTTTTTGGTGCTAGTGGTTTGAGGTGTTCAAAGTATTATCATTTCATGCATTAGACTACCAGGATGCTTTGATGATTTAATATTCCATAAGTTGATGGTGTTACTGTTAGAATCATCAAAATTGAACTTTTTTGAAAATTAAAATTTGCTTTATTTCATCTTGCTGGTTCCTTTAACTCAAGAATATCAACATACACTTCTAATCTCTAGAAACTTGGGTGAGAAAAGTTTTCTCATGAAATTGGTAGCATTTCCATATGAATTTCATAATTATACAAACATTTAGATCTATACAAGATAAAAAAACAAAAGTCAGAGAAGGTAGTTTGAATGTGGCTCAGTTATGAAAAAATAGTCTATGACTCTACAAACATCAGTTTCAGTTGCCAAGTCAATGGCCAATTTTGCAGCAGTCAGTTCCAATTGCTCCACATCCTCACTTGGCTGAGACCAAGGTGATCCAATGATTCCCCTGACTTCTGTTGTGGTCATAAAACTCCCCACAATTTTTAGTGTCAAATGAAAACCTGATGTGGAGAAGGGCTGATAGCAGCATTTGTGTGCACCGACTGAGACTGATGCCTTGTGATGAAAATGGTTTGGGTAAGCCTGGATGGAAAACGAGCCATTTGTTAATGATAAAAAGTGCTTGTTTCCTATAACACATATATAGGTCAGGCTCCTCAAGAAACAGATTGAGATGGAGATTTGTGTGCAAAAGACTTCCTAGGTTGTGCCCTTGGGACCATAGCCTAGCTAGTGAAGCCAGAATAGGCCAAGGGGACAGGTGAACGGAGATGCAGGTGTGGTAAAGGCTGCAGGCAGTTCCACAGGGTCGGGCCCAGCCCAGCTGCAGAGAGAAGTCTCTGTCTGTGGGCTTTCCCCAGAGAGTGGGCATAGCCTTGGGTGGGCAGTTCTCTCCAGCCAAGAGCAATCTCAAGGAGGGATTCAGCTGTTCCAGCAGCTCTCCCAGCACCTGGAATGAGTGCCAGGAATGAGAGCCTGGGTCCTGAAGAGGGATTCTGGGGATTCTCAGCAATGCACGGTGAGAGAATGTTTTTCAACAATGATCCTCTTCTCCTAGCTCTGGTTTTTTAAATTATTAATTTTCTATTTTAGTCTTTTCGAAGCAGAAGAGATCATAATGGACTCTTACCCACTTATTTTCTGTTTGAAAAGGTACATTCTATCTATATTTGTTTCTGAAAAATGTCTGATGGAGTATCATTCCTTCTCTTAAGCTGTTTAAGCCAATGAATACAAACAGAGTAAATAGGGTTTTTAAATGGTTTACCATGTTGGAGAAAAACTACTTCTTTGTGTGTGTGTGTGTGTGTTTTAAAGAATAAACTTTATTGATATATAACCCATATATCATAATTCACCCACTTAAAGTATACTGTTAAATTGGTTTTCTTATATTCGTAGAGTTGTGCAACCATCACTACTTTCTAGTTCCAGAATCTTTAGAAATGAATCTTTTAGAGCATACTCTTCATTAGAGGCAATCATGAAAAGAAAAAGTAAGATAAAGCTTTTTGTTCACTAGCTAAATTCAAGACATTTGTGTACTAGATTACAGAGTGACTTCACTGGGGTCATAAATAGTGAATTATATTTCACAGGAGCTCACGATCTTATAACATCAAGCTATCTCACGGAAACACCTTGGAAACTAGCTACAAAGTTTTCATGGTAACAAGATATAAGACAAGCATTAGATAGGAAAGGACATCCTATATTGACTATGACTCATATTCTTAGTGTTTTCATGGTGAATGTCTTGCAAACACTTCCTAGGTTTTATCCAGACTGACCAAGATACAACTCAAGGATGTACCTCTTCAAAGTGCCAATTTTCTGAAGTTGCTTTTGTTTTTTCTTTTTTTTAACAAATCACTTTTATCGATACATATTAATAAAGCATAAATCCATCCAAAGTATACAAATACACTTGGTATAATCACAGTTGTGCATTCATCATCACTTCAATCATTATTAGAGCATTTTCATTATTCCAATAATAAGAAACAACAAATTCATCACCTTTCAATCTCTCAATGCTTTCCCTGCTGTACATAGCTGCTCTTCAGTATATTTTGTGAAAACAGTCTAATATATGCAATATTACCCATATTCATATTTCACATGAGGTTTCACTGTTATACAGTCCCATGTTTTTAGCTTTCCTTCTAGTAATATACATGTCCCTAGACTTTCCCTTTCAACCACTGTCATACAATAGCTTTGCTAGTTACAAACATGATGTGCTTTCACCATTTCTATTCATTTCCAAAGATTTACAAACATTTTTACCATTTCTGCACAGATTAACCCTTAGTTTTCTATTCTCTACTTATTCTATTTTCTGATGACCTATATTCTAACTAATTCCATGAGTTTATGCAATATATTTAGTTCATAATAGTGCAGTCATATAGTATTTGTCCTTTTGTGTCTAGCTTCTGAAGCTGCTTTTTTAAAGACAATTCTGGTGTAAGTTTGATCTTTCAGCAAAGTTAATGTAAATAGTTCTTAATTTTTGTTACACAACAGCATGCAAGTTTCAAACTGGGGAAAATAAAATAGTTTTATATGGTTAGAGATAATAGCCTCATTTTCTACTTCTCTATATCCTTGCACTCTGCATTCAAATTTAGCCTCATTACTTTGTAGGTGTTTGAAGTTTCTAAACCTACAACTACTGATTCATAAGATTGAAAGAGTTATTAGTGATATTTCAAAGGCAATTTACTACCATCACCATTCACAGCTTAGAAAAATAGAAATGACCCAGAAATTTTAGTTCTGACTGAAATAGCATTTGTTCTCAGGTAAATTAATTGGCCTGGCCATCCATATAATTCTTTCTGAATGGATAATTTGATTTTTAATTGGTGGGGAAATGAATTTCATATTTGTCTGAAATCTGAATGCATTGCTAGAAATATTGACACCATCCAGTGGAAAACTCCCACCAGAAATTAGTTCCGTAGTGAACCATTACATTTGACTCTTTCCAAGCATCCACACCTTTAGCTTGCTGATGGTAGGCAACTGGGCACTCAGGATATTACACTCGGATATTGTGTTGCACTAGGGAGGAAAATATGTTTCCATTGGGACCAGAGCCATTGGAAAGAAAACAGAATTAAATTTCCTAGACCATTCTCCTCAATTCTACAATTTTAAAAGCCATGATTCTTTCTCCTTTTATTCTGTTTTATTTTAAGAAATATTTTTTCACACACACATATATATATATAAACTTTTTATTTCCCCACAAGAATGTAAACTTCTGGAAAAAAAAAAAAAAAGACCTTGTTGCTTCTGTTCACCATTGAATTTATAGTACCCAGAATAGTGCCAATGATACAGTAGGTGCTTAATAAATACTTACCGTATAACTCATATATACAATAAAGGACTTGTATCATTATGCAAAGAACTTTCAAAACTCACAAAAGCAAACAAAAACGGGGAAAATATTTAAAAGATACTTCACCAGAGAAGGTATCCATATGGCCATTAAGTGCATGAAAATATGCTCAACATTATTAATTAGGAAAATAAAAGTTAAAGCCACAATGAGATGCAACTATATACCTAATGGAGTTGCTAAAATTCAAAGACTGACCATACCAAGTTTTGAAAAGAATGTGTCAGAACTGGACCTTTCATACACTGCTGGTAGGAATGTAAACTGGTATACTTTGGAAAACTATTGGGCAGTTACCTGACAATTTAAGCATCTACAATAAAATCCAGCCCTTCCACTTGCAAAAGCTTGTACAGGAAGTTTTATGGCAGCTTTATGCTGCTTTGTCATGATCCCAACAAAACAATTGTCCACTAAGGGTTATGTGGATAAAAAAAACTACGTTATAGCTATATAATGGAATACTACTTAGCAATGCAAAGATGAGGTGTTCATAAATGCAACAACATGGATGAATTTCAGAACAACTGGGTTGAGTGAAAGAGGTAAGATAAAAAGTACAAACTGCGTGATTTCATTTACAAAGGTTTCTAGGAAGGTCAAATTAAAATACAGGGACCGAATGGAGCTCGTGATGCCTGGGGACAGGGATGGGAGAGAAAGGGCACATAGAGCAATTACAAAGGAGAGGAGCATGAGAAACTTTGGGGGACAATGGAACATCCATTGCCTCGATTGTGGTGACTGTTTCACAATCATCTCCATAGGTCAAAATTGACCAAATTGCAGATTTTAAATATGCACGGTCAATTATACCACATAAAGTTATATAAAAATAGGTTACCACTAGAAAAGAATAAGCAGTTTGATAGGATAGTGGCACAAGGGAACTTCTAGGATTCAGGAAGATTCTGTTCCTTGACACACTCTTTGTAACTCATTAAGCCAAATATGACACTACATTTTATGCTCTATTTCTCTATTCATTAAATTTCAAATTAAAACATTTAAAAATTTAAATATATATAAATATTCCACAAATTTAAGTTTAAAAAATTAAATGTGTGTGTATATTTATGTACATATGCATGTGTGTATATATATATATTTGGAGACTATAATATAGCTAATTATTCCTCAGACTCATGGATTTCTTTGTTATTCTTTTATAATAGCCAGTTTGGGTATTACTTGAAGCATACATATTCCCTTATTTGATTTTATAAATTGTGTATACCTGTAAGATTGTCTTGGGAAATTGAAACTGGTTCCTATTCCATTCACAGACCAATTCCTATGCTAACTGCTTTTAAAAGAAAAAAGCAGAAAACTGTGGTTGAGTTATATCTACCTGAGCCTCCTTGGTGGTCTGTGCATCATGGAAATGCCATCTGTTCTTCTGTTCCAGTGGTGCTGATGGGTTGATAGCAGCATTGGGGTGGGTGGCTACCAGGAATAGTGCACCATTTTATTTTTATAGCTTTATTGTTTTCTGTAGTCATTAGGTATACTGCTTTTGTCATCCCCTGGGGTATAATAATATATTTATTGAATGCATTTATCTTGTCTCTGGGTGTTCATTTTCTTTTCCATGCCTGGTGAATTTCCTTTTTGCCTTCCACATAACATCCAGGTGTCCTACTATTCAATTGCTCAAAATACTTGATTCTGATATGCAGTATATGATGATGAATCTGGGGAAAAAAGTGTTTGTGTCTATGAATGGATCTAAGCAAATGTCTTCAGCAGCCAAGCAGAGCTATTGCAATTTGTATCCCATAGAAAGAGAGGACTGGAACAACATTTAGATGGAAAAATATCTTGTACCATTATAAAACTTTAATGTGAACAGGGAAAAATGACAGCCACTCCTGGAGTTAGGAAGGCAAAATAAAAGGGATGAAAGAAAGAAACCACTAGAAATGGTGACAAAGGCGACTGAGTTCTCAGTGAGGCCCCTGGTCTGTGGAACTAAAGAGTATTGTTTTTCCTCTGAATAGTCCCTGGATTTGCTGGAAATAGTTCCATTTTAAAGAGTTAAGCCAAAGTGTTTTTTTGTTTCAACTTTTTTTTAATTAGAGAAGTTGTAAGTTTACAGAAAAGTTATGTAAAAAATACAATGTTCCCATGTACTCACCTGTTGACATTTTGCATTCGTATGGTACCTTGGTTACAATTGATAAAAGAATATTAAAATAGTACTATTTACTATAGTCCATAGTATACATTAGGTTTATTTTTCCCGTGTACCACCCTATTATTAACACCTTATATTAATGTTATGTTTGTTAGAATTCATGAAAGAAAATTCTTATACTTGTACCATTAACTCAAGTCCATCATCAACAGTGTTTGCTATGTTATACAGTTCCATGTTTTTATCTTTTCACTCCAGTGGCATGTACAACACAAAACTTCCCCTTTCAGACACATTCACATACATAATTTAGCACTGTTATTTATACTCACAATAATGTCCTACCATCACCACCATCCATTTCCAACCTTTACAATCAACCTAAATAGAAATGCTATACAAATTAAGCATCAGCTCCCCACACTCTACCCCAATCAATTTCCTAATTACCTATATTCTAAAACTGAGTTTGCTTATTCTAGTTTGCTTATATATATTCTTTTGTTCCTGGCTTATTTCACTCAGCATAATATCCTCAAGATTTACCCATGCTTTTTTTAAAAAAAAATCACAGTTGTGGGTTTACAGAAAAATGAATCAAATGGTTCCCATATACAACTATTATTAACACCTTGCACTGGCGTGGTACACGTCTTAGAATTGATGGAAGCACATTTTGATAATTGTACTATTAACTATAGTCCATGGTTTAACTTAGCCTTCACTGTGTTGTGCAGTTTCATGGATTTAAAAGAAATATTCTAGTAATACATAGATAACCTAAAATTTCCTTTTAACCACATTCAAAATATAATCCAGAGCT
Organism: Tolypeutes matacus; assembly: GCA_026826555.1. Classification (NCBI taxonomy): domain Eukaryota; kingdom Metazoa; phylum Chordata; class Mammalia; order Cingulata; family Chlamyphoridae; genus Tolypeutes; species Tolypeutes matacus. The sequence goes on from JAKSZT010054478.1 coordinate 11,331,138, forward strand.
GTTGATTATGTTCACGATGTTGTGCTACCGTCACCATTCATGACCAAAACTTCTCCGTCATCCTAAATCTAAACAGAGACTCTACGCTTTAAGCCTTAACTTCCTATTCCCTCCTCCCACTGGTAACTTGTATTCTAGATTCCGAGTTTGCGAATTCTGATTATTTCTTATTGGTGAGATCATACAATATTTGTGCTTTTGTGAGAATCGGGATCAAAAAGGGAGATGGGGGTGTTTTTTTTTGTTGTTGTTGTTTGTTTGTTTGTTTTTTTGGTCCTGTGTATTTTATACACATGATAAGACTATAAGCGCCTCAGCCATAATAGAATATGACATATAATTTGGGCTAAGAGAGAAAGAACTTGTCAACTCATATATCAGGAAAGGATTCCAGGAGGAATAGGCAGGCTCCTTCAGACAGAGCCAGCATGGATATGTCAAATGGTAGCATTTCACATTTACAACATCCATAAATACATTTACTCTGAAATACAAGTTCAAATAAATTGCCTTCTGTAGTGATTTTAGTCTTCTCTGTTACTTTTCTTTTATGCATGTTTTTTTTTAATTTAATTCGTTGTATAATCATCCTTTGATTTCTCTTTTTCTTGCCCTGTTTAAAAGATAGTTAAATAGAATGTCTCTCGAGCTTTCTATTATCCATCACCAAATGGGTTTAACCCAATTTATGTTTATATGGTAACACAGTTTTCAGAGAAGCGTCCAAATTACAGAGTAACATCATTACCCTCTGTTTATAAGGGGAAGACATTTTAATAGAAAGATTCACAGACTTCTCCCTATATTTAGGCTGCTTCCAATTGTCTCCAACAAGAATATCCTAGGTATTGTGGGGTTATGATACTTAGTAATCAATTCTAAGGACCCACAAGCACTGCATCTTAGATATGAATTAATTGCTTTCAAATGGCAACATAAATGACTGAAGTGCAGAGCAACGTGAATTAGGCAAATAGGCAGAGCAGGTCGTTATGCAGCACTAAAGACAAATCAAGTCTATTTGAGCACAAAATCTGGTGCTGATTAACATTCATTTATGGAACAAGAAGTTGATAGTTCTTTGTAATAATTCTAGAGGTATTCGTAGTTGTGAGAGTTTAAATATTTTCATTTTCCAGAACCATGCAATATATAGGCTATAAAATGCATTAAGTTATATTACTTTATACACAGTACTTGTTAGGAAAAAATTTTCCTCATGTGTATCATGGGTCTAGATATAATTGATTCCTTCACCAAGTTTTTTTCCTTGAAAATTTAGGCAAACAATTTTTTTATTTTTAGGTTTGACTGACATGGGTTTTATTTTTTATTTTTATTTTTATTTTTTATTTTACCTACATGTCTCTTTATTTTTTTAATATATATAAATATATATGCATATGTGTATTTGCTTACAAAAAATGTTATATATATATATATACACATATATTTTAAGAGGTGCTTAGATTACCCAAAATATTACACAGAACCCACTGGGATTCCCATGTTGCCCACCTCCCACACCTCCCACCACATCCCACACAAACATCTCCCACAGTGTGGCCCACCACCCTCAATGAACTTACACATCCTGGAGCCTTGCCACCAACCATAGACCACAGTTCACACTGTAGACCACACTCTCTCCCACTCAGTTCTGAGTGGTGTGTGCTGATTTAAAATGGCCTACATCCGTTGCCACAATGGCACTCAGGACAACCTCCAACTCCCAAAGAAGACATGGGTTTTAAATTTATCAATTTATCATGACTTTACAAGCACAATCTAACAATGATGAATTTTAGGCTCATCATGCCTATGAAACTGTTAACGAGAGATTGTGTCTTGTTCCCAGGTTAGGCATTAGTTTTTAATGTTGGTGTTTTTTAGAATCATCTTTTTTTTTTCAAGTTATGTTTTATCTTCTGCCAGATAGCAGAAACTTTGGTATCTTATTCAGTTCTTTTTTCATAATTTCAGGGAAATTTGAAAATCAAATGGGTAACTTTTGATGTCTTACAAATGTTTGACACCATACAAGAAAAAGAAACATGCAGTTTCCAAAGTTTATAGAACTGAGATGAGATTTCAGAATCAAACATGCCTGTGGATTGCTTTACAATGGTGGGCCTTGCTCTTAGATTGCCCTTTTTCCATTCACCATTCCAGGATTTCTTTCCAAAAATATCCTGTGAGGTCCAAATGGTAGCCAGCATTCCGTCTCTGGTTGATGAGCCTGGACATTTCCTAACCCAACACTTTTCTTGAACACAAAATATAGAGAATATATTGCAAATGAGGTATTCTATATTTTGAGGGGAAAATTGGATACTTGCCAGCTATTCTTTTTCATCCCTTGGCTAAAGGAAAAATCATCTAAATCCAAGGCAGGAGAAAGGCACCCAAGAACCAGAACTTGAAACTAGGCTGTTGAGCCAGACTGTTTCAGAGCCTTTATTCCTGTGTGACATTTTGTTTTTCTACCATTTCAGTTTATTTATAAATAAAAATGATAGGCCTTCTAAAGTACAGCAGTTCTGCAGAACAAAAAATGGTCATACCTGCAAAATATAAATTTATTTTATTCAGTGGCAATCTATACACATTTGTGTATAGGAAGTAATTTGCTTAATGTTAGGTTCAAATGCACTCTGAGCCTTTGTGGATTTTCATTTGCACTTAACTCCTGTATGTCCCTATTTCCCTACTTCTGGACTGTGTTTTCCTAAGAATTTGTTCATTTATAGTTATTGTTGCTTCGAATTTAGAGAATCAATTTGGCAATAGAACTCATCGCTCTGCTCTGAAACCTAAAGAGTTAATACATCCACAAACTTCTTGGAGGTTCCCCAGAATCCTGCCCTTGTACTCTCATGGAAGCTCCATGGCCTCTGAGGAACTGCTGGGAAAAGTGACAACTTTCACTAAGACTGGTTTATTGTGTGCCTAACAGGAACACAGTGCCATGTGGAATTGAGGTAATATCGAATTATATCACATCTGTCCTTATCCTCAAGAATTGTATAGTCTTGTGTCTTTGCCCAGATACTTCGTGGAAGCAAGACTTATCATCATTTAATGTTTTGAATTGTTTATAATAGTGAGAAGGAGAAGAGGTGGTGGAAAAGGAGCACTAGTTGGATTCTAACTTCAGTAGAGTTTAGGGTAGACCTCTCCCTGAGGCCTGGGATAGTCAAGGAGCTATTCATTTACAACAAGCTACTAATAAGAAAGGATAGTATTTGCATATGTAAAATAATATCTCATTGATTCAATAGTTTGTCATTTTTTCCTCTATTCACTCTGTATTTATTCAGTGTCTACTATGTGCCAGATATTATATTATGGCCTGGGATAGACATAAAGATGAGCAAAGTCCTCTCCATATGTGAACAATAACAGCCAAAAAAAAATTTGAGAAGGCAAAGAAGGAATTATTATAAGATTGATACATGCTAGAGGCAAAGAAGTACAAAGGTTTCTGAGAGCACAGTGAAAGAAGTGGGCAAATAAGGAAGTCCTTGCCAAAGGAGTTAATGTGAGTTTTTGAAGTGAGAGCAACAATCTTTCTTAAACTGTTTGTTTTTAAATGTTAATTAAAGTATCAAAGCAAGACTATAGAATTCAAGTAGTGCCAAAAATGATGGGAAATCTCAGTTTTACTTTTGGTGCAGTAATACTTGCCTAATGAATGTAGAAGATGCCTCTTCAAGAGTAGAGTCATATATATTCAGGTATTTAAAGTTAGAAAAGTTTGTAGAACATACATTCTAATTTGCTCTTATTGAACATGAGAAAGACATAGTCCAGAAAAACTCAGTCTGTCCAAGATGACATAGTTAATGGCCAAGTTTGGACTAAAATTCAGTCTTCTGGCTCTTTGTTCATGCAAGTAAATTAGATAAAAGACTTGTTTCTATAGAAAGTGGCAATTTTAAACAATGCTTTATAAAAGGGTCAATGTAGGATGGAGTGGGTAAAAAGTCAAGCTTGATAGGCACTTGCTTCATTGCCATCATTTTAAAAACATGAAAGAACCTAGAGGTGACTGTTAAATATAGACTCCAAAGGAGAAGCCTAGATAAAAAATGAACTTAAGATAATTGAGACATTGTTGGGGAGAAACTAAAAAGGATGGTTTGTGGGAGAACTTATGAGTTTGGTTTGGAAAATATTAAATCCAAAGCATTAGCATTGTTTTCTATCTTGTTCATTAGAATGGGTAGATATTCAGTTTTGATGAGGAATATTAGCCTAGGAATTACAACAGGGGACATTATCTTTAATCAAACACTTATCAGTTGGTGGTGTGTAATTCTGTCCTATCCCTAGGATTTTATTTCGTGTGTAACAGCTGAAGAAATAATGGTTTTGCTTGTGAGAACTTTCCCTCTACTTTCATTTCTGATGTTTATCATTTAAATAAGTTCACAGGAAGAGTATAGCAGGCCTCTAGAGAAGTTCTGAGAAGGGAAAGGGCAGGAGTTGCTCCTGGGAGGGCTTTAAGAAACAGCTTCCATTCAGAGGATTTTGAGGCACAAAGTACTTTTCAAAGAGCATTTGTGAGTTGAATAAATCCTTCTGACAATGAGTATTATTTTGGCTTTTTTAATGAAAGGGGAAACTTGATGCAGTGAATGGATAGGTAACTTGCTTAAAGACCCACAGCTGCTGAGTTTAAGAGCTAGAACTGGAGTGTGGGGACCCTGGAGCAGGTGCTTGAGTTCTGAACCTGCTGCAGATCCTCAGACTTGGTCCCAGAGAAGAGAGGAAGAGGAGGCATGAAGCTAGAGAGAGTGTCCATCCTTGTAACAAACTTAGAGAAGAAGTGATGTTATTTAAAATATAGCTGTCCTTTAAGAAGACACCCCTTCCCCGTTGGCAATTAAGATTTGAATGGCTAACAAACAGCTAAGCATTGCTTGAAAGCCAGGAAATGCGGAGTCTAAACCACAAGTGAGAAGCTCAACTTTATATGATTTACACGTGGCCCGGATTTGGCTGCTTCTGAAATCACTTCTAACCTTCGAGAGAAAAGGAGCCTCCAATGAGTGATGACTGTTAAAGTATATTTTTGAGAATTACATACAATAAACACATATCAGAGACTTTAGTCAATTCATTAAATGAATGAGGAAACTAGTAAGATGTTAAAACTAGTTCAAATGAGAACTTGACTTGCAGAAATGTATATGATCTAGTAGACAAAATGCATTTGTATTCATTGCGATGACCAGGAGACATTTGCATTACTCTTAGTTTTTCACCACTTCACTTTTACACCTTCAAATGTCAGGTAGCCTGATCAATGACAAGTCAATCAGAGGTCTATACCCTTATAGAAACACACAGTCCCTGGTGAGTTATCTAGAAAATAACCAGCATGCCATTGAAAGGACACCCAGTTACCTCTTTTGCCTGCTATTTCCAAGATCTGGGTAATTTTCCTGACATGACAAAATTCTTAACAGTTAGTTTACATTCTTCCTATAGTTACTTCCTATAATTTAATCTAAGACAAAGACCATAGCTATACAACAGCAAACACAGTGGAAAGAATTTAGATGAAAAAGCATTTATTTAAAATGTTGATTTTTACATCGTGTTCTGCAACATAAAATTTTTGGTTTTTTAATGTTAGACTTACTCCTTTCCTTCAAGCAACCAGTAGCATTCAGTTCTGATTTACTTTTATCTCCCCTTCTAGCTCAACCCAGACTAGATGTTATCGAGATGTGAAGCTTCCCTACCAGGCAGGCCCAAATAAAAAGGTTGGGATGGCGGTGAAAGGCTTCCACTGAGCTTGGAGAGAAAAAGAAAAGCAGAGCTAGTAACCTTGAGTGACTCAGCCACCTAAATGCCCTGTCCATAATGGGAATCTTCATTTCTGTCATCACAATAAGACAAAATCTTAGTGACCAAGAGAATGTTAGAATCTCAGATATTTTAACATATGTAAACCCTTGATTACTGGAAGTGACTCCAATCATGAATTTGGAAAGCTCCACTTTATAGATAGTCAATGTCAGAACTGGTTTCAGATAAAATGTTTCTATTTTCTTGTGTATGTGTGTGTGTGTGTATATATATATAAATTTTAATTCCTTTTTCATTTCAAATAGATAAGGGTCCAGGATTGAAAAGTGACTGCATTTATACTTTTCCATGTGTGGCTGAAAGTTTAAACTTGAAATAGAGTTGAGATTGATTATACTCTTAAGTTCTGCCACAGTGTAATTGTTAACCAGGTTCTGGAAGCCAAACAGCCGAATCGGAGACTGGCATTAATACTATGTGTGTGTTTTTGTTGTTGTTGTTTTAACAACAACAAACAAAACACACAAAAAACAAAAAACTTGATTCTGTTCCATCTCATTCAGAGAAACCCCATGTATGAGCCTATCTAGAAAGCTTATAAACAACGTCGAATATGTAATTCAAAACTTATCCTTACTTTTAACTGCTTGCGTGGTTAAAAACAGGGTTAATTTCTCTCTGTATTAGAAAAGTGTCTTCCAATGATGTATTAAAACTTAAAAAAGACTGACTTATTTGAAATGGTCCTGTACAGCTTATTTTGTTTGGACTTAGCAGCTTCTCTTCAGGGGAGTAGAAAGTTCAATTTATTTTGCCATTCTGAAAAGAAAATTGTCATTATTAGCTGATTTAGGTTCCATGCAATCATAAAATAAAAACATACCATCTGAAGTCATAGAGAAATCACCAAGAAATGTCTTTAAAAAAAAAAAAAAAAAAGTGAAAGAAAAACTCGGAAACTGCTTTGTAGAGAATGAGGGGTGGGTGCAATGGTTGGGAAGGAGGTAGGAGAAAAAGGAGACCTCATTTTATACAAGCCCTTTTAGTTTTTTAACCATATACATACATTTTCTGTATACAGGAATAAAATTAGCTTCATAGCAAGTCATAAAAGTATTATACTGCTTCTATGAAATTAAGAGAATTTGGCAGATGTATATGAAATGCAATGGCAAAGTTGTCACAATATTTAAGTGAGAAGTGCAAGGCTCAAAAATGATATGTTTAAAACATACCAATTATGCAAAAGCAAAAGTGTATTTGTGTGTATATACATTAAAAATGTCTAGAAGGATATACCTCAAGCTGTTATTACTCTCTTTGTGAGCAGCAGGACTTGGCAGAGGTAGAGGAGAAGTCAAATGACTTATTTAATAATCTGCTATGTTGTGAAGGTGTATGGATATTTTCTTAACTATTTAACACTTATAAGGGGCTTGCTGTATGCCAGGCACTGTTCTAAGAACTTTGCATATGTTAACTCATGAAATAATGAATCATTTAATAACGAGTTGAAATACAAGTAATACAATTAAATTTACATGGGTAACTTTTAAAGAAACATGAAGTACCCATCATAATATGGACCAGTTATGGTGATTTTCCCCCTCCTTCACTATCCCCGCCCCGGAGTATTCTTTTCTACCATCTCTCTCCAACTCTTAAAAATTGTGCTTGTATTGAATATTGACGTTTGCTATTTAGGTTTTGTGTCCTGGTGATGAGCGGAGTAAATATTAAAATTCCTCAAATGATTGAAGTTAATTTATATTTCATGACTATTTCATTCTATTTGGATTTGATCTTAACTAATTTTTCTACACCAGTGGTTCTCAAAGCAAGAATCCTGGTTCTGACAGCAGCATCATCAACTCTGGAGCATATCAAAGAGGCAAATCACTCTCTAATTCTACACTAGATCTATTGATTCTGGGAGACTGGGGTGCAGGGCTCAGGAATCTGTTCTAACAATCCATCTGGATGAGTCTAACATAGGCTCAAAGTTTGAAAGCCACTGATCTAGGCTAAGAAACAATGTATTTTACCCCCCTTTATTCCCATAAGATACTTTATACAGAGAACTAATAGAAAATAATAGTTTCTAACCAATAAAATTTCCCAATAATGTAGCTGTGGTTTGTTTTTCTGTTCCTCTGCAGATAAGCCCCACTGCTAAGATTTTATGCAGAGTTTACAAGGGTGGATTTTCTGTATCTGATATAATTTTCTGAGAACAACCTCTTCCATTATCTATACATATATGGAGGGTGAAATTATGCTCCCCTGGATTGTGTTGTGGATTAGTGAATTATTTTTTGAGATGACTGATGACACGACTGATGGAATAGTATTGAGAATCCTCAGTGTTCTAAGCTAAGTGGGAAACACTACAAAAATCAATTTACCATTCAAAGACTAAATTACGTGTTGATTCTCCATTACTGGAAATATTTTGGAAGCATCCTGTAGTTCTCAGTATGCATTTACATTTCTCTACGTTTTTATGCCAAACATGGATCAAATCATATGCAATAGTAGCCCTTCCATTTCTATATGCAGTTAAACATTTTCTTTTTGTTTTGCTGCATGACAATGGAAGGAGTTGCAGCTGCTCCTCTTTCTAAACCTATGTTTAAAGCTTTATTTTTAGTAGCTATGTCTTTACTTCTAATAAAAGTGTATTTAGAAGCCAAATATTATTACATATGTAATAATATATAACAGCAACAATGCAAACTCTACAAAAGATCAACTGCTCTGAACTCTGGAGCCAGGTCTGGTAAGCTGGAAGCAACTCCAAGGGACCTCCTTAGAATTCCTCAGAAAATGTCTTCCCCAAGAGCTTGAATAAGACCCCCAAGGCTTCATTCTTCACTTTCAGCATATCATGTGCTATTTTCCCAAACCTTTAACAAGATATTTTAAAGAAAAAATAATTTTTCCTACTTTTACTTATGGAGGTAGATTAGTGTTTCCCAAACCACATTTCACTAAGCACCAGTTCCTCAAAATTTTAATGGGGGGGGGGGGTCCCTGGGAAGAAAAAGGGGGAAAATTAGATTTCAGGATCCCCAAACTTTGAAAACACTTCATACCAAGTCCCTCTTTGGGGGATCTTTATGCATATTGAGGCTTTGAAAAATCTTGAGCCAAAAGATTATCTTTGGTTAACACAGATTTCATATTTTAAGAGAAATATAGAATGGAATTTGAGTAAACCCTGAAAGAACGACAATTAGGCTGGCTCGCAGAAGATGTAAATTTCTAGTCCTGGCTTTGCCTTATATGTCCGTGTATCCTCCTCCTACCGGAAACCTTAGTTTTCTTCTCTGACAACTAGAGATAGTATGTACCCTGCTGGTTTCACAGGATTGTTAGAAGCATCTGCAACCATAGCTGCAGTGCTTTACCTTACAAAGATGCTTCCATCCACTTACAATGTCTCATATCCAGGATGGTGATAATATCTACATTACTTCTCTAAGAAGACTGATACAAAGTTAACTGATAAATGTGAAAGCATCTTAGAAAACAAAATATTGTATAACTAGGAGATTGAAGTTATTGTAAAATGAATCCTGATTTTTCTAAATTATCATTGCCCCATTTATAGAAATAGGAACTCTTTTAATATTCTTTGTTGCATCCTCCAAACATAGGAAAAGGAAGCTATTTCCATCGTGCCTCCATTCACATTGTCCATTTCTCATTTTTGTACTTTGTATCTTTGTATTTCACCCAGAGTGTGTTAACAGACTGCTGGTTTGAGACTAGGAATAATGACTGAATGCCAGGACAGGGGCATATTAATGAACACTTAATGCTAACAGGACAATGAAAACTCTGAAAGCCATTTTTAATACACCATTTTCAATGCTATACACATAGTTGACTAAGATATTGGAACTATTTTTTGTGCTCTGCTACACTGTCTAGCAAAAGGGGTCATGCTACCAGAGCCTATCATTGATTTATAAAGAAAAGGTAGCTCATCACATTCTCAACTGAAAGGTAAACCAAAAAAAATAATTTGCTACTTAAAGTATCTGACTCTTTATGCATGGACTATAATGAAAAGAAAGTGATATTATTCCGGATATGACATATTGACAAATTGAGACTCAAGCAGATTAAACACACACCAGCATATGCACACACATGTGTAACTGATTTAAGGAAACATTGTCTAATTTCAATTGTTCAGTAGAACTTTTCCAAATGAAATGTAAATTTCTACTTGTGCTGAAAATATGAAGATATTAATTAAAGCACACACACTACACACACATATTCAAAAAGTCTAAACAATCTAAGAAGGGATTTTATATTTAAAGGACCAGGTCAATTGTTTACACAAGTTAGATTTTCCAGTTAATTTTTTGTGTGGTTTATTTTGTAGTAACTTTTTAACTAAGAAAATGTACTGAATATGTACTGCAGTTCTCTACAGACCAAACAGACTTTCACAAGAAACAACAGTATCAAGTTTCTAATGTTCTTTTATATAATATATGCAAAGAATGACTTATTACGTGTCACTTATAAAAATACACATTTCCTCTAATGTTGGGCATTTTATAAAACCATCTCTATAAAATACTGCATGTCCATATGTAGACAATGTGTAAAATAGACTTTCAATATTTTACAGTGGTTTGCAGTATATATTTTGGTACTCTATGCCAACTTTCCATTCTCTTTACCAAAGAAGTTGTCTAAATTGTTAACACAGAATATTTTAAACATTGAATTCATCCAAACCTGTTTTGGTCTAATATACTTTTTGGAGGGGAAAAGGTCAGAATATTCCAATCAGTTGACGTACTGGATCTAATTTATGCACCAAGGATCTGAGCACTGTGTCATTTGGCCATTTTCCATTTGTTTATAGTGAGATTAATGATAGTTTTGTTACTGAATTTATACTCATTAGAATAAAGAGAAAATAGCTTAAAAAGACCAGTAGCTGTTGCAGCATTTTATTTACTAAAGACGAATGGTGGACACCTGGATATTGATATAGACTCTCAAGGAAAATAGAGTAAAATCATTAACCCTTTCTATCTTGGAAGAGTGAAAAGAAGCATGAGATAATTTTGGTACCCCAGAATTATTTTAAAGAATATAAATTACCGTTGGGGAAATGGTTAGTGCCATCTTTCCAGAGTTTGAATATTGGCCATTTAGAAATGAAGAGTAAAAGGCTAAAAATAGATTTTCACTACTCCTTGCCATTCCAAATGAGATGCTATGTTTCCAAAGAGTCTTCCATGGAAAGAAAAAGTTAATGAAAATAAGAATTTCCATGTGCTTAAGAAAGAAAAAAAACATGTTCTTGCCAGCAGAACTGGAAAAACTCCCCCTTCCTGCAAAAAAACAATGAACAACAAAACAGCAGCAAAAGCGATGAAAAGAAAAAAGAACAGAAAAGCAAGGAGAACAGCAAACACTGTGCAACCAGTTGAAAACTAGACTATCGTGCTTAGTTCTGTTTGAAAAACTACATAAACCCCCTGGCTCTTTTCAGATGCCTTTAACATTTTGTGGGTATTCATCTGTTTTTTGTTTTTTTGCATTTACTTTTGTATTTGTTGATTAAAAACAAGGAACATTCACGTATTTTGCAAACAGCCAATACTTTATACTTGGATAGTGTGTGTTATAAATGCTAAATCTCATAAGAGAGCTTGTGATGCCCAGTTTAAAAACTCAGGGTTTTGGTGTTCGTCTCTCCAGGAACATGGGTTCAAATCTTTCTACTTTGATTGTCTTTGCCTGTTGATCATCTATCACTGTGAATAGGGACAAGAGTTTAATTACATAGCAGGAGAAAGGCCTAATGTACCATTCTGGCTTAGCTTAGTTGCCTTGCACTAGCCCCTTTGTTTCCATTAGGTACCTGTGTGGCCTTGGGGAAGACAATTTCCCTGCGGATTCCTTTCTGTCCTCTATCTGCAACCTGCTGGCTGTAACTAGTTGATCTAGGGTTCCCTCGCTTTTCAAAACATCACCTTGGAGATAAGAATAAGCTCTGTAATAATGTCGGAGTCAAGCTCTTGCTTTCTTTACACCACATCCACTCAGTTCTAATTCCAAAATTCTGTGCCTTTCCGGAGATTTCAGGTGCAGAGGAGGTAGTGTGTTGACAGGCAATGTAGCCAAATAGTTAAGGGAACTGCATCCAGAATCATATCCAGGGATTGAATCTTTTCTCTGCTACTTATACCTGTGTGACCTTACTAAGTTACCTCACTTCTCTGAATCGCAATTTTTACCTTCTGTAAAATGGGGAGAAAAATGGCATTCACTTTATAAAGTTGACATTAGAAATGCGTTAGTGTGTAGGTCTGTGCCTGGTGAAGGGCAAGTGCCCTAAACTCTTGCTATTATAATCCTCCCTTTTAAAGTGAGAACAAGAAAAAGAGCTTTATGATAAATGTGTATAGTTAACACTGTCTTAAAGTGATAGACCAACTTATTAAACATATTTCATCAAAAGTTAAAAAATGCTAGTGATGAATTCATAATTTGCAGATGATAAAGTTGTCTACTTTGAAAACCCAAAAGGCTTAGATGTTAAGCTATTACAAACAATAAAAGTGGAAAAAGCAATAGCTCTTATGCAGGACGATGATAAAGGTTTAGAAAAATAATGGGGAGCATCCCTCCCTCTCACAATGCAAACAAGGTAAGGTATAAAAATACTTAACAGTAAATGTAACAGATGTTCATCTAACAAATGAATAAAAAGATTAAAGTAAGAAAGAAAACTTCAATTAATGGGAAGACATAGTCTACTTGTGGATTGGGAGATATATCAAGATGTCAGTTTTTTGCATTTTAATATACCCAGAGCAATACCAAATATAATCCCACCCACTTAAATAGTTGGAGCTTGTCTTGTGGTATTAACATGACAGTTATTCTTTTAATGTATATCTTTTTATGGAACACACGGAGGTCTTGTAACAGATAAAAACCTGATAAGATTGGCAAGATGAAGTCTCTCACTGCCATGAGGTCTGTAAGCCAAGGGATGAATTTCAAACAAGTCACCACTCCAAACTGGGATGGAAAAGCAGCAGAGATGGAAAACTGGGTATGAAGCCAAGGATTGAGGACTGAATTGATAAGATCACCGGTTTAGAAGATAGTGAGGAGAGTGGTCTTGTGAAAATACCTGGAAAATGTGTTACTATTTCACTGTGTGGTCTGCCATGCCCTGATCCTTTCAGGTCCTGCTGTATTTATATATTTAAATAGTGGAAAACTTCATTTCATGAATATTCATGAGATAGAAGGATGTTATGATGACAGCCAGTCCTTAAATTCCCAGAGACCCTGGTAGTGAATTTGAATGGAAACTTACCAGTAGTCTAATTCTTCTCTAATAACATACCCTGATTCATCACTAGAGGTCGTCTGTCCTGGAGGGTGGCTTACAGAGGTTGAAAGCATGGCGCAAACAAACAAACAAAAAACTAGAAACAAATGGAAAAGTGCTGTTGGAATCGATAAGTCGTGGATGTACCTCATAACTGTTACTGGACCCAGGAAATGAGTCCTCTATTTTTTTTGGTACAGATATTTGGTGTGCATTTGCAAAATGAAATTGAAATGAATTTCCCACTGTGTTCCTCAGAAGTGTTCAGGATGAAGGAGTAGAGCTTGATCCTCTGGCACTTTCCAGAAGTCACAGAGACACCATCAGAAGCGCCCCACACTTTCAAGATGGGAGCTCAGCTAGATTTCCCATACCTCGTGGTCACTGGACCACACTGTTGCTACATCCCAGGGTTTGGTGTGACACCCCCTCCCCCTTTTTTCCATTAGAAGTCAGATTAAGGACGTCAAGAAGCTTATACTGCAGGAGTTATAACTTATAGTCAAGACCGACATATGGTGAAGTGATTGCCATAAAGTAACTGAGGACAAGAGACATAAGGCAAAAATATTTGAAGTGAAAAGAGATGGAAAAATGAGAGAATTGGGGAGACAAGTTCAGTGGGGAATTTGCTAGAGAGAGAAGCAGAGGAATACAGGGAAAATCCTGTCAACATGCGTTCTTTCCAGTAGCTGGGTTTCACACATCCTTCTATTTAAAGGCACAGAAGAGTTAAATACTCAATGTGTAAAAAAAAAAAGAAAAAAGTTCACGATTGCTTTCCAGTCCAAAGTTATGTGCTACATCTCTTCTCAGCATTGAAAGCCTAATTTTCCTAAGGATTTAGGAAAATGATTGTCAATGGAATGGAGAAAAAAGGGAATTTGTTCTCTTAACTATATATTCTCAGAATGATTATTCTTTTCAAATATTGATCATCTATGTTTTGGGGCTACTGTTTACATACAACAAATAAACTTATTGAGCCCATTTTTCCTATTTCCACTTGTTTAAACTAGTATATCATTTCATTGTTTAAGTTGTGTGTCTTAGTCTGGTAATAAACTTCCTGAATCATAGTAATAACATGACTCATGACATAGAGTGTATGTTTTGGGGAATTTCAAAGTGGGAAAAACAAATGATTGTTGAAATGAAGAGACATGGTGATAGAAACTAGGACACAGCTTGTGTTTGTTTTAGAAGGCTGGTAGTAACAGATCACAAATTAAAATGTATAAAATGGCATGATACATTTCAAAATCTATGAGGGAAGCCTGACATGATTTTGGAAGTCATTCTGGAAGTTTAAATGCTCTTTAAAAATAAACTTAAAAGCATTTTATTTCCGGAACTATCTCTGTCAGTGTACACAGTGAAAATTAGACATACCTCAGGCCAAAAAATAATATAAGCTCTTTCATAATTCTTTCAGGATTTGAAGGCAAAAGATGAAAATGGAACTTTCTGGATAATACATAAAAAATAAAAGTTTGGTTGATGTTTGTTTAAAATATATTCACACTTTAATCTGTCTCTATGCTTCTTGCTTCCAGGGCAAGAATCCAGACTATAAGAGTATGGAAAAGACCATTCGGGAGATGTTTGGCCTCATTAATGAAAAGAAAATGCAGATAATCTCATTAAATATCAATTTTATATGAAATTGCCTTCCTTTTCCCCACCTTCTATATGAAGCCTGGATAGGGAAGGGTGGCTGCTGGAATGACTAGCCACAGCATTTCCCCCTTTCCTTCTCACAATTATTTCTCACACTCAGGGTTCGACAACATCTAAAATTCCCAGGAGCTTGCCTTGTGAAATTTTACCAGCCTTTGCCCTCCAATGATAATGGAATTATTTCACCTGTATTTCTTAAATGAATTAAGCAAGGACCACTTACAGCTTATCTCATTCAGCATTTCCACCATGCTCGTTTTCACTCCTTTCAGGTGAGAAATGAAGTCCAGTGCTTTGGTGAACAGGCAAAAATACAGACCGTTTGTGTTCAGAATAAGGTCTGATCTCTTGAAATAAAGTAGTTCAGACCTTTGCACTATGGAAAACTATTTCCGTAAAAGTTGAAGAAGAGTGATTTTATGATTTGATAATAAGACCAGAAGTAAAGCACTACAAAGTTTTTTGTTGTTGTAGCTTTGTATTGAGATGAAATTCACATAAACTAAAATTAAACATTTTAAAAGTGAAGAGTTCAGAGGCACTAAGTACATTCATAATTTTCTTTAATGATCACTTCTATCAAGTTCCAAATCATTTTTATCACCTCAAAAGGAGCATTTATCAGAAATATTAACACTCTACATTCTCCTATCCCCTCAGCTCCTGGCAACCAGTACTCAACTCTCTATATGATTCCCTAATCTGGATATTTCCTATAAGTGGAATATAAATATGATGCGTGACCTTTTGCATCTGGCTTCTTTCATTTAACGTTTTCAAGATTCATCTATGCAATCAGAATATTTAAATATTTCGTTTTTTTTTTTTATGGCTGAATAATATTCCATTGTATGCCTACATCACAATTTGTTCATCTTTTGATGGAAATTTGGGTTGTTTCCACTTTATGGCTGTTGCAGATATTGGTGCAATGATGTGTGTGCAAGAATTTTTTGAGACCGTTTTCAATTCTTTTGGAAATATACTTAGGAATGGAATTGCTGCTTATATGATAAATCTAAGTTTAAGTTCTTGAGGGACCTCCAAAGTTTACATTCCCATATGCATCATACAATAGGTCCAATTTCTCTACATCCTCACCAACAGTTATTTTCCAATTTCATTTTTGTCTGTTTTAGACATTACCATCCTAGTGTGTGTGAAATATCTCATTAAGATATTGACTTGCCTTCCCCTAATGATTAATGATGTTTCATATACTTGTTTCCATTCAAATATCTTCTTTGGAGAAATGCAATCCTTAGAAAAAATTTGTCTTTTGGTTGGTCAGAGTTATTTTATATATTTTGGATATTAAACCCTTATCGGATATATGGTTTTCAAATGTTTTCTCAGTTTGGTGTATTTTTTTTTTTTTTTTAACTCTCTTGCGAGTGTCCTTTAAATCACAAACATTTTTTCAGTCTTAAGTCCAATGTATCCATTTTTTTCTTTTGCCACCTGTACATTTAGTGGCATATTTAAAAAACCATTGCCAAATCTAAGGTCATGAATATTTGCCCTTATATTTTCTCCTTAGAGTTTTGTAGTTATAGCTCTTAAATTTAGGTCTTTCATCCATTTTGAGTAAATTTTGTAAATGGTATAAGATAAGGGTCCACCTTCATTCTTTTGCATACGGATATCCAGTTTTCCAAGTTCCATTTGTTGAATAAATTGTTATTTCCCCATTTAATTGTCTTGGAACCTTTGTCAAAATCAGTTGAACATTGACGTGTGCATTTATTTCTGGACTCTCAACTATATTCCTTTGATCTATGTATCTGTCCTTACACCAGTACCATTTCTAAAGCAGAGAAGTTTTCTCAAGAGGAATTTTACAAGATGGGTTTTTACCTTTTCAATTAGACTTCCAATGTTATCCTTTTTTAAATCAAGATTGTTTTGTCTATTCAGAGCCACTTGAAATTACATATGAATTTGAGGATTGACTTTCCCATTTCTACAAAAAGCCTTTTGGAACTTTGTGGTTTCTTTGTCTGGCTTTGGGATCAGGGTAGTGCTGGCTTCATTGAGTTCACAGTATTATCTTATAATCCTTATTTATAAAGCATAGGATTTAGAATGTTTTTATTTCTGTACAGTCAGTAGTAATGTCCCTACTTTGATATTGAATGTTAATTTTTTGTATCTTCTCACTTAAAAAAAAAAAAAATCTTCATCAGTCTAGCTAAAAATTTGTCAATTTTGTTGATCTTTTCAGAGAAACAGCATTTGGTTTGATTTTCTCTTATTTTTACTTTATTTAATTTATCTTCAATTTAATCTTTATTTCCTTCCTTCTGACAGCTTTGGGTGTAGTTTGCTCTCCTTTCTCTATTTCTTTAAGGTATGAATTTAGTCTGTGAATTTGAGGTCTGTCATCTTTTCTAATGTACATACCTGCAGCTATAAATTTCCCATTTTCTAAACTGCTTCTTATAAGTTTTGGTATACTGTGTTTTCATTTTCATTGGTCTCAAAGTATTTTTTAATTTCCCTTGTCACTTACTCTTCAACCCATCAGTTGTATAAGAAGTAAGTTACTTATTTTCTACATGTTTAATTTTCCACTTTTCCTTCTGTTAGTGATTTCTAGCATCATTTCATTATGGTTAGAGAAGATGCTTCATATGATTTCAATATTTCTTTAATGTCTTGAAACTTGTTTTTGATCTAACATACTGTCTATCCTATAGAATGTTACATGTGTACCTGAGAAGTATGTGTATTCTGCTCTAATTGGGTGGAATGTTCTATATATGTCTGTTTTTCTAGTTGGTATTTGGTATGCAAGTACTCTAATTCTTGTCTGTCTAGATAGTCCAACCATTATTGAAAGTGAAGTATTGAGTTTCCAACTATTATTGTAGGATTGCCTATTTCTCCTTTCAATTCTTTAAATGCCTGTTTCATATATTTTGGTGCTCTGTTGTTTTGTGCATATGTTTATAATCATTATATCTTCTTGATGAATTGACCTTTCTATCAATATACATTTTTTTTTTCCTATATTCTATTTTTTCTGATATTAGTATAGCCCACTTCACTTTTGGTCACTATTTGCATGGAATAACTTTTCCCATCCTTTCATTTTCAACCTATTTGTGTCTTTGGATCTTTAGTGAGTCCTTTGTGGATAGCATATAGTTGGATCATATCTTTTTTACCCAGGCTGTCAGATTTTTCTCTTCTAATTAGTGGATTTAGTCCACTTATATTTAGAGTAATTAGTTATCTTTTGTGTTTACTTGATTTTTTTGTAGTGCAGTTTTAATTTTTTCTTTTACTGAATATTCTTTAGTTTTCTGTATATTTGTTAGTGATTACCTTGAGGATTACTGTGAACATTTCAAACTTATAATATCCATGTTTGAATTAATACCTGTTTAACTTCAAGAGTATCCAAAAACTCTGCTCCAATACATCTGCCCCTCCATCTTTATGTTGCTGTTGTCCCAGATTACATTGCTTGCCCATTAAGTTAGGTATATAATTGTTTTATGCATTTGTATTTTAAATAATATAGGATAAAAGAAGAGTTACAGTCAAAAATGCAGTAATCGTAGCTTTTGTATTTACCTATGTATTTACCTTTACCAGTGTTCTTTATTTTTTCTTATGGCTTTGAGTTTTAATGCCTAATGTCTTTTCATTTCATCCTGAACGACTCCCTTTTGCATTTCTAGTAGATGAGTTCTACTAGTTATGAAGTCCTTCCGCTTTTGCTTTTCTGGGAAAGTCTTAATTTCTCTTTCATTTCTCAAGGATAGTTTTGCCAGATAAAGAATTCTTTTTTGACATTGTTTTCATTACTTCAAATATATCTTATTATTGCCTTCTGGCCTCCATAGTTAATCTTAATAAATCAGCTGTTGAACTTATTGAGAATCTCACATTTGTTACAAATTGTTTCTCTTTTGTTGTTTTCAAAATACTCTGTTTGGCTTTTGTCATTTGGCTATAATGTGTCTTGGTGTAGACCTCTTTTGAGTTTACCCTACTTGAAGTTTATAGGGCTTCTCAGATGTATAGATTCACATATTTTATAAATTTTGGATCTTTTAGACCATTATTTCTTCTAATAATTCTTCCACTCCTTTCTTTCTTTCTGAGACTCTCATTATGCATATGTTGGTATGTTTGATGTTGCCCCACAAGTCTCTTGGGCTCTGTACATTTCTCTTCATTTTTTGCTTTTTCAGCAGCTCAGAATAGATAATTTATTTTAACCTATCTTTGACTTCACTGATTCTTTCAAATCTACTGTTGAATCCCTCCAATATACTTCAGGTAATAAAAAAAATACTCTCTAGGTCTTTGCAGATTGGCTCTGTGCTGGCAAATTTATTCAATGCTAACCAAGCCACTTTAAAACTCTGCCTTAGTCTTCACTTCCTGCTTGCACTTTGCCTAAAGACCAGTCATAAATGAAAGCTATGGTCTTTTCAGACCTTTCTGAGCATATATTTTGCTGTGATCATGTGTGTGGCTCTCTAATTTTTTCCTATGTGTGGTAGCTTTTCCAAACCCCTAATCCCCCCAAAAGAAGTCTTACTTCCTGGCTTTTCCTCCTAGGCTTTTGGTGTCCATTGTTTGTCCTATTATTTTTTTATGCTTAGGTGGTAGCAGCTGTTCCTTCAGCTTTCATTGTTTTCAAAGACCATGTATGGGTTCCACTTTGATAGAATTCCAAGATAGGTGAAACAAAGGGAAACCCCTTGTGATAGTCTTTCAGGGAAATCCAAGTCAGTTCCAAACAAACTCAATTCTTTGGATATGACATCCATTCTGCTCCCTCTGGAATGAGCCACCCACACCAGAAATGTGGTCTGCCATCTTCTATACTGAGTCTGTGCTAGGGAAAGTATAGGGATAGGGTAATTAAAACACCACAAAGATCTTCTACTCTATTTTAGTGGCCCATCTCCTGGCTAAATGTTTGCTAGGTTGCAGAAAACATTTGACTACTGTGGCAGTTTGAGATTATTTCATGAACCCCAAAAAGAGAAAGAATGTTTGTAAACTAATCTATTCCTCTGTTTGTGATACCTTTGATTGCATTAAATTCAGCTGAGGGGCCTTTGATTAGATGACTTGATAAGAATGCTTTAGGGCTTGGATTGTACTACCTCAGGACAGCATGACTTGGGTTGAGTCCCCAAACACTTGTTGGGTCTGATGTAAATGGACTCACATGGACAGAGACATGTAAGAAGAGAGAGCTCTGTCATTTTCTTATCCTGCCATGTGACAGAAAAGAGAAGGCTCAAACAGCTTAAGCCCTAGGGAGAGATGAACTATTTTGCCATTTTTAGCTTACAGCTAAAATTTGGAAGAGAGCAGAATGGCCAAGACTGATATAGAAGGCCCAGAAAGAACTACAGGACCACTTAAGCACAAAGCTTCAAGAGGCTAGTCCCATGGACCTCAAGAGGAAGAGGAAGCCTGGAGGGGAAGAAGAGATCAGGCAGAGATGGCCCACCATCTTGCTTCAACACATGGCAGCTGATTTTGGTGAAAAAGCACCTCTTATGGTGCCTTGAATTGGACTTTTTATGGTCTTGGGACTGTAAGATTTTATCCCAAATAAATACCTTTTATAAAAGCCAGCAGATGTCTGGTACTTTGCATAGGCACTCCTTTGGCTGACTAATACAACTATACTCCAGATTTCTGTTAAGGTTGATAGTGCCAGTTTTTTTGCCAAGTGGTTCAGTGTTTGAGGTGGACAGCCTAAAGATAACCCTTCTCTGCCAGTTTTGCTTATATCATAACCTGTTTTTCTTTTTTAATAAGTTTATTTCTATCATACACACCCACCCAAAAAGTTTTCTCTTAGAATAAATCACTTTATATCTGTGTATAAATGGTACACCGAAGCAAGGCAATGCAGTTAAGGCTTTAAACAGGTATTTACTTGAGACTCTTAATATACGATTGTGTAATAGAGTAAGTTTGCTTTGCCTTAAAATGATGTAGCAACATAAATCTTACACTTATGATAGAACTTTGTGTCCTAAATTTCAGCCACTCAGCTGCCATCACCATGACCAAGGCTGACGGCAAAGGCGGGGGTCTCCATGACAAGGCATCTATACTGCTAGTCTAATGACATCTGTGCTGATATTTTCTCTAAATTGAGCCTTTTTATGTAATATCAATGCAGTGCATTTTCAAGGGATTAATCACTATAACCTCAATATAATGGAACCATAAGTTTAATGTGTTTTAATATTTTCTAATATCCATTTAAATGAACATCTGACTATTAAAATGAAAAGAGTACATCTATGAAGCACCCAGAATCACCTTGGGTTTCACATGTTAGGAAACACTAGGGCTGAATGTGATCCTGAAGGCCGGCTGCTTCCTGTGAGTCCCCATTCTGGTTTACCCTCTCACTCCATACCTTCCCATCTTTCCTTTACACCATGTTCCCCTAGAATTTATTCGTTTGAACACTTTTAAAAGCATGCCTTATAATCATCATCACTGTTTTTCTTTCCAAATGATTGAATAAATGGCTTAGCCAGTGGGAACAGATGCCCCACTGTTTTCAGACTGTCTAGGTAGAGATTTGTTTTTGTTTTTTTTTTTGTTCTAATACTAAAGGTAGGGAAAAAATCCTTAACTATATCATGTTAATATTTATTTTGAAGGTAAGTGCTGTTTGGGTGAATGATGCCTGTTTACATCAGATGAAAATCGTATTAGTACAGGCACTTTTCTTTCAAAGTCTAAATACACCCTTGTCCAAGGAGTACAAAAGCATCATCATAAAAGCTTAGAACTGGACAATCGCACAGCTTTGTTTTTGTCTGACTTCCATTCTCATCTGTTGACTTTTTAAATTGAATAAGAAACATTGTTTCCTGATAAAAGGGTAGGACATGAAAAGCTGGGAGCACAATAGGGGATAGCATTACCCACCTCGGAGTACACGGCTTCCAGGTGCTCCTGCCTTATTCTTGCCATAGGTGAAGAGTTCACCTAGCACCCCGATTCCTGAAGCATCAGATAGAAGGGGAGAAAGGAAAATCCTAAAGAGGAGAGAATAAGTGAATCAGGGAAAGGAAAACACTGAAAAATAAATGAAAATGGAAGAATGAAACGAATGAGGAAAATTTACAAAGAAAATAGAGCAATGTAAGGCTCCCTTTTAAAACAGTGACACTAATGCGAGCCAAGCAGTTTAATTTCAATCCTATCTCCTAACACTCTAAGGCTAAGTGTTATTAATGATAATTCATTGCTTCAGGAAATATTGGTGTTCCAGGAAATATAGGGCTTCAGCATTTCATCAAACTTAAAAATACTGTTGTGAATAATATTTGGAAAAATTAAATGAAAGTTTAAATTAGAAAGCCAGGCCTTTTGCCAGCAGGTGAAACAGGCAATTTGTGTTTTCAGAGGCGTGTTATCAAGCCCTGAAGAGACACTACTAGGATGGGAGACCTCTTGGTCTTTCTTCCTTTCTCTCAGTGCTCCGCAACTTCAACTCCAGAGTCTTTAGCTATATTTCCCAAGTCTGAGCTTTCTTGCTGCCACCGTTATTTAGGTGAGAAACACTCCTTCATCACGGCATTCTCTGTCCACTAGTGCCTCTCTAACAACTTTACACCCGTCACTCTGTGCTTCCAACATACCACCTACTTATGGGTAAAACGTGTCTCTTCTGGAAGAGCTGCTTCTGCCAGCTTTGCCTTTAATTTTAGTACTTTTTGATACAATATTCCAGTCATTCAGAGATAGACTTTCATGGTGGGAATCTTAGACTCGTTAGGTAAGGGAAATACTTGTATTCAGGTAGTTTAAGATAAGAGACTCCTTATTTTGCCTTTCATGTCAGCCATTTAGGCAGCTGCCTACAGGAAAGAGTCATATGGTTAAAAGCAGTTTCCAAGTAGTATGCTTGGGAGAGATTGATAGGGGAAGATTTATATGGTCTATATGTTTCCACAATTAAAAGAAAAAGGAAAACTAAAGAGGGAATGACAATTTAATGCAATACATGATGTTGGAAGAGAGAAGGCTCACAAGGACATTATTGGGACATAAGAAAAATTGGAATATAGTCTGTAAGCTGTATATCAACAAATTTCTTGAACTTGATAACTGCACTTAAGGTGATTACGTAAATGAAATATCTTTGTTCATGGGAAATGTACATGGAAGTATGTGTTCAAGGAGTATAATGTGTTCAACCTACTTTCAAATGTTCAGAGGATGGGCAGATGGACAAGCATAAAGAGGGAGGGAGACAAAATATTAAAATCAGTGGATCTGGGTATCAGGTGGGCGTGGGGGTATGTTGGAGTTCTCTGTATGGGGTCTTTATTATTTTTACAACTGTCCTATAAGTTTGAAATGATTTCAAAATAAAAAGTGTTAAGAACATTTTCTATGGTCAGTATTCCTGGATTGAAGCTCTGCTTCACAATTTGCTGGTTGAGAGATTACAGTGAAGCTCCTTATCTCGTCTGTCTCCTCTGTTTCCCGAGAGACAGGCACTCTGGAATGCAGTGAGCTCTTATGATTTTGCTTCTGCTGTTACTACACTACTGATAAAAAGGAATGGTGCTGAGTGGAGTGACTTGCCTGCTTCCATGGAGGCTATAGGGAAGACCAAGCTAGGAGTATCAGGCAGGGCTCTAGCAGGGAACAGAGGGCACACTCCATTTACTCAAAGGACTTGTTGAAGAGAGTATAATGGAGATAATATTTGCGTATTTAAGGGTAGCGTTAACAAAATCATAAGGGGATGGTGAGGTACTCAGCAACTCCCAGCAGTAGAAACCCAGCCATAAATGCCCTAAGCTGGAGGGAGAGGGAAGAAAGTGGTATGACTGGAACCCGGAGAATTGTAGATATTGGAGAGCCACGACCTTGCAAATTGTGTGGTTAGACAAGCCAGCAAGAAAGGGGTAGGGGGATATGCATATCCTCCCTCTACTCTTCTGCTGCAAACTCTCACTGGGAGGACCCACCTGGAAGCTTGAGGGTAAGAATATAAACCATGCAGTCCCTATGATTCAGCTCCTCAGGTAGAAAGCAGGGTAAGGAAGGGCAGAGAATAAGACTGATGTACAAGCACACCAGAACTTTATTTTTTTATAAACTCCAGATCTTGCCAGTATTAAGAAAACAGAATTTAATACTTGTTATTCAAAGAAACCTTAAAGATGCTGTGTAGGACCCTGGAGCTCAGTGGATTAGGGATTGGATCTTTGACTTTCAACTTACTGTATGACTGATAGCCAGATTCCCTGGGAATACACCTCTTAAGTGTTTAAGTTTTGCTTTTGATCAGTTAAAAGCCCTGTTTTCTGTCAAACAGGACATAATTAATTTAGATACAGTTCCTAACAATCAGCATTTCTTTCAATGCATTAAATCAATTATCCATTTGTAGGTGTATAGCCATAAGGTTAGAACTAGATCATTTATGGAAATTAAATTTACCTTTCAGACGTGTTGTTTGAACTGAGGCTAGTGTGTAAATAAGCTCTTGATTTTGCTTATGTTGTTTCAAAATAAATGTGACACATTTGGAAATTGTGCTATTAACTGCACAATTGTGAAACCTTTACAAGCATTTTTTTTTTTTAAAGATTTTATTTATTTATTCATTTATTCTCCCCACACACACACCGCCTGCGCCTGCTGGGCCAGCCAACCACGCCGGGCGGGCGGGCCCGCCCCCACCAGGAGGCCCCGGGAACCGAACCCGGGGCCTCTCATATGGCAAACGGGAGCCCCACTGATTGAGCCACAGCCGCCTCCCTTTACAAGCATTTTTGATCCTATCTTGGGCTTTCATGGTAAGGTCTAATGTTAGCATTAATATTGGGAAAAAATGCTGACTACTATTTGCATATTTGCATTTTGAATGGACTTTCTCTGAATTATCATAAAATATAGCAAACTCGAAAATTTTATAGTTCATATACTGTACTGGACAAACTCATCAGATGACTTCAAGGAATTTGGAACACTGTTTTCTCCTCAAACTGAACATGAGATACCATGTCCAAATGGTAAGCAACTTATAGGTAGAATTCTGTTTGGCTAGCACTTGTATAGGGTATTCATAAAACAAATATTTGTCACTTCAGTAGACTTTAGGGTCCATTCAAAGAGTGAAAATGAAATTCAAAACTATTAATATAAATATGTACCCCATATTAGAACTAATGTACTATACTACAGACTGCTAGAAAAAAGATAGGGCATGGTAAGATTAAACTCACATGTAAAATATTCTGAATAGTATGGCTAATGTCAATCTCCTAAACCTTATTCATTTTATACACTCTGACCAAACCACATCCCATTTAAAAAAGTTTTCTGAGTTCAAAGAGAAGATCAGGAAGCACTTGACATAATAACTCCACAACAATAAAATATTTATGATTCTCTCTTTCATTCAGGAAACTATTTGATATCATCATGGTATGAATAAAGTTGGAAGCAAGGAAAGAGAATTGACGTCAATGCTTATTATATTAGTGAAATAAATATTAAGAGAATGGTTAGAGAATCCCATGACAATGAAATAAGAACACATTCACCTGGAACTAACACACCAGAGACATTTGGCAGTTTTGATATTGAATTTTTAAAAAACACAGTTAATATCAGGAAGTCAGTCTTAGCTTTCTATTTTTATTGGAAAGATAAATCTTAAAATATTTATTTAAAAAAAAATTATTCTCTAACCAACCCCCACAGTGCTGCTTTCCCAGGAAGTACCACTGATATTATTCTAATATTCATGTTTCAGTTCAGCTGTCCACAAAACAGATTATGGTAAACTATTATGGAGGCCACCACAACTATAAAAATTATTTAAAAGGATTGTCGAGAGATGCTAAGGGTCACAGCAAACTTGCCCCTCTTAAATTTTGAGCTGGCAAAGGGAAAGAAGAAATTTGAAATAAATTAATTAAAATATGAAAAAAGAATAGAAAAGGACTTCAGCAATAGCTAACTCCAGGTAGATAACACTATCGTAAATATCAAGATTATCTCATTTTTTCCAAGCAGTGAACCAAGGCTGATTGCTGAAACTTCATTTATCTCAGTACTGCAGCTCTCAGGGGTACACAGTGTTTTCACTCTCTGGTTTCTTGCTTTCAGGAACTAGCTAGGAAAGTAACTATTCCACAAAAGCTAAAGATAGGGAAGCCATATTTCTTATTGACCTTTCCTATCTAGATACAAAATGTACTTTTGTTGATAACAAATATCACTTGAGAAATCTTGATGGGTTCCAAATTCTTCAGTATTTCCTTTGACTGTAATCAAAGAAAGAATATTCTCTGAGCCCCAAGGCCTCTCCATTCCTTGGCTGCTAGGTGCAGAAAGCATCTTACAGGAAGTCAGAAAAATGAAAAATGCCTTTTTTTTTTTTTTTTTTTTTTTTTCTTTTTAAGAGAAGTTGTGGCTGCGTAAAATTCAGGATTCCCATATACCCCTCCACCACGATACCAACACCTTGCACTGAGGTGGAACATTTGTTACAATCGATGATAGCACCTTTTTATAATTGTACTAATTTTTTCCACAGTAGTTACCTTTGTTACAACTGATGAAAAATTATTAAATGGTACTATTAACAAAATAAAAACATAAGGTATTAACTATCATTCATAGTTTACATTATATTTTTCCCATATACTACCCTATTATTAAGACGTCTGAGTCCCACCATGAGAAATGCATTCCTTTGGCTTATTTAGGAAATAGGTCTGCTTGTCAGCTTTTTTGTCCAAATGAATCTGCCTTTTGGGAAAAGTTTCCCACAGAATCAGGTAAGTTTTGAAAAGTATGAGAGTAGAGAAAGGCCTAATCCAGAATCAGATAAGAGAGAGGCATGGAGGAGCAAGGAGGCAACCTGCGCATCCCAGTATCAAGGGCAGAAGAGGGAGAGAGATTTCAAGTGAAAGATTCAATGAAAATTTCAAGTTGGAAGGGATTTTAAAGGGGTATGCTGTGAGGAAAGACTTTAAACCACAAATTATTCTAGCATGATTCCTATCCATTTGGGAAATTGAAAGCAAACATAAAATATGGTTCAGGGAAGATTTCTGCTGGAGTGGTGTAGGTTTTAAATCTCCCTGAGTCCCTTTCTGGAAATAAGCAGAGCAAGTAGCATGGGAAAAGCAAAAACTAGTTGCAAAAACTGTATCTGAGCACAGAAGAGGAAGGTTAGTCACCTGATTATCAGGGAAGCGCAGCCTCAGGCAGAGGGAATAGCCACTGCCATGGCCAGGCTTGGAGGGAAATGTGTGTGTTTGAGGAAAACCGTGGGGACACTGTGGCAAAGAGAGGAGGAGAGGCCGGAGATGGAGTCACACATGTAATAGGGAGGCCAGCTCTTCCCGGACGAGGCTGCCTACTCTGCATGAAGCAGCACAGGAGCAGTGAACTGCACTTGGCAACGGCTGCCCTCGCTGCCGTGATACCTATTTGTACGAACATAGAGAAGGGATGGAGGGATACACACCAAATTCTTTCCACTGGGAGCCTCTGACAAAAGGAATCACAGGGATTAGGGAAGGGGGAATTACTGATTTAAATTTTTTTCTTTAACTTTGATTTCTTTTACTTACTACAATTAGAAGGTATTGCTTTTTAAAAAATGTGGTAGCATATGTGTAACATAAAACTTGCCATTTTAACCATTTTTAAGTGTACAAAAGAATGAAGTTCTGAAACATGCTATGAGAATGCATTACTTTTTTAATATGAGCAAACATATATAGAGTAGGAACAAAGTGTGTATATATAATGCGTATTTCTATATATGTATATTTACACAGACACACACATATAAGCTCAGGAAAAAGTTATCCCTTCCACATCACAATTTTTCCCATAGCAGTTTAGATATATTGCAGGTGGGCATAAGGAATTAAATGGGAATCTTGGGGGAGTTTTGCAGAAGTGTCAGATGACACGAGAAGGGCAGCAGGTGGCACAGAAAACGTTTAGAAACTCAGCAATGCATAAAAAATATATAGTATTGTATAATGTTAGCATATTTTATCTTTTAATACCATAAATATACCCAAATTTTACAATAAGGTGCTCTAAACTCCCCATAAGAGAACAAGAAAAAAAATTCAATCTTCTTCTCTGGGAGGAAAAGAGAAAAAATTTTGCAGGATTTTCCAGATCACTTCGGTGCCACACCCCAACCACCGTGATGTGGAAGAGAGAACTGTGTGTGTGTATCTATACATATTTTTAATTTTTAACCTTCACTTCCTAGGTACCAATCTCTCCAGTGCTGCACAACCCCCTCCAGCCACCATTTTAAGTAGTCAGACATAAACTATTTTGTGCTTCCACCTTCCAAATCAGTTGTCTTATTCTGACAGATTCTGTCGTTAAATGGGTTTGCCTCATACTGAACTACATAAAGTCTGTCTTCCTTTGACTTCTCTCCACCAGTCTTAGTTTTTAATCATTAGGAAATGTGGAGAATAAACTTAATTCTTTCATGTGACATTTCTTGAGTTTGCTGTAGAGAGGTACTGGAAGTTAGAGAATCCTAAGGAAAATGGTACAATTTCACAAGTTAACTGCGTGTTGGGCAGGAAACAGTGACAGAGGAAGAAATAAGCAATGGAGGCAGTGGAGTGGGGACACGTACTTATCTTGGATATGAAAAGAGACTTTTCCTCTCACGTTGAGCAATCCTATAGAATCCGAGGCGAGTGGTACGTGAGGTTGAGAAACGGGAGGGCCTGTCTGCTGCTAACCATAGCGCCAGTGAAGAACAATTGAGAAATTGAGTCTGCAGAGGACTTCACACCCTCTTACTGGTTTCAAAGTGGTTTGCTTGTGTTACAAAAATTATTTTTAGCGCTGTTATCTCATGTTTTCCATGCTTTTATTATTCTTGTCCCTTCTAATTTTACACCTGACTGCATGAGTGGGTGTATGTGCTTGAGTGGGTAGGCAAGAGGAGGAGGAAGTGGTAGTTGTGAAACACAAAGGACTGAAAATCTCTGAGACTCAAGTATCAGACGCCAAGGATCTCTTCCTAGTAAATCATTCTGCCCTTAAGTGGAATTACAGGACTCCTCCCACAAATGGAAAGGCACATAATAAATGACAAATCGCTATGAAAATGTTAGTTCTATAAAAATTTAGGGCTGTATCATTTATAAATAAATGAAGGATTTCTGGGTCATGTTTTTTGAAAAATAACATAGAAGGCATGGGAGAATTAAGAAAACGTTAGAATGCCTTTTCCTTTGTTTCCCGTAAAGGAGAAGCAATGCTCACTTAAAATTACCTCATCAACTTCGGGCAGACTCTTTATGATAAATTATTAAGAAATCATTTATTTTTTAACTTATGCGAAGGAAAGCACCGGAAGTATATAGGATAGAAACTACTTTCCTCTCCTCTCGAAGTCTCACATGGAGAAAAACAAACACAAAAACTTACTTTACCATATGTACAGGTGCAAAAGAGAAGTAAAATCACAAATGCTGGTGGAAGGCCAAGTGACAGGAAAACGATCAAGATTACTAAGCACTGTGGGTGAGGGGAGACACTGTCAAAAATTAAAATAAATGCATATCCCAAGAACGATAAGCCGTCATCATTGACCAGACAGTGACCTTTTTTCAGCAAAAAGTCTATTAACTTGTTTAAACAAATATTCTAACGACAACTACCACCTTCCATGACAATGTTAGTTATTTCACATATATTAAGTGAACTAATTCACTGCACATACCGTTGCTGTTTGTTAAAGATCACAGTGGTTAGTAGAGAAGGAGCTGACACCATACAAGGTGTGCTTGCCTCTACTGCACAAGCTTTACAGCTCGTAGTCTCCACATTAGCCGTGAACATCCCTGCAGGTTCATGAAACAATCTATTGGGGTGTGAGAAGAAAATAGCAAAAGGTCTATTTCAAAAAATTTTTTTTTTCTTGTTCCAGCCCAGCTCCTGAAGGGTATGAGGTGGATCAGCCATGAGACCAAAAACCACACTGGACACAGAATCAGAAGCTTTATTGGGACTTAGGGACAGGAAAGGCACTCTGGTGGCAGTGGTTTGGAGAGTAAAGATAGCACTCCACAAAGAGATGAGAAAATGAGGGGTGATGTATAAGGGGTTTTCAGGACAAGGACATTCCGTAGGGCGTGAGAAGGGGGTTCCCGCTAGGGTCCTGTGATGGCGCGTGTGGGTTTGGGTATGTTCTCACAGGAATGAGGTTTTCCCACTCTGAGGAGATTTGTTTAGAATCCCATCTATGCACTCTCTCCCCTCTGGGGAGGGTTTGCAACCTTCACCTCATGTCTAGGTCACGCGGGTGGCAACGTGTTAAGGACTTAGGGGGGCGGCCCGGGCCCTGGACCCCCACAACCCGACCCTACGCAGCAGCCTACGTTGACCGTAGCACAAGCATTGCATCCACGTCGCACAGCAGCAGTATAAGAGGCAGCAGAATGGTAGGAGGCCTCCCCCAAGAGCTAGCAGACATATAAAAACCTGTTGCAAGGGCCAAGAAAGGAAACTAAACCAATTAGATAAAGGTTCAAGAACTAACTTATCAATGTGCTGTACGTACTCTTGTATAAGGTATAGAGCTTGTGAAACGTTACGGGAATGGTAAGGAATATATACACAACACTGACCATTAGTGAGGGCACAGGTCCCACTCTGTGCAGAAGTAAGAATATCTAAAGCCATCCTAGTTTGTAAAACTACCTTTTGTAGTTGGGTAGTTTCTTCCTTTAGTAAGGAAACAGCTGCTTTGGAGTCATTAAGGACCTGAGCAGTGTGACTGGCTAAAGCCTTTATGTGTTTTTCAGTGACAATTGCAGGATCACCTGGCACAGAAACGGCCAATGGGTAGAACCACCAGGGGGTGTGCTTTACTCGAGATCTAACTTTGATCATTTCCCAGTTATTAGAAGTATGGGGTAATGAGTCATATAGGGTGGCGGGGACATATGGCTGTCCCCACGTGCATCGTCCAGTCCAGTTATAGGGCAAATAGGGCCACCCATTTTGCCCGCAAGTCCACAGCCACCCTTTAGGGGAAGGGTAAGCCCCAGTTAACAAGTGGTAGGCCCGCCATTGGATAAGGCTATCATCTTCTAGTATGACAGTAAAATTACACAACTTGGGAGATAACCACCCCACATTTTGGATTCCCTCCTGTCGTTCCATGCAGACAGGGGCGATACGGTCTAGGGTGACAGACTCAGCTGTTAACCATCCTAAACCATCATATACAGCATATCCTGATAAAGGTCTGGGCTTATTTGCCTGTTCCCTCATAAGGGAAAAAATATAATTATGAGTCTCATTGAAAGACGGTAGCTGGATTTCAGTCTTAAACGAGAAGGTCTTGTTCCAAACTTGTTGATGGGCCATATTCTGCCATGCCAGCAAGGTGTTCCACACTGTCCAGTTTGCAGGAGTTATGGTCCAGGGAAGGCCAGTAGCACCCGAGGATGGTAAGTCTGTGCAAACCCAACATTGGGTTCGATTGTGGGCATGGGTTACTGCTGAAGCCCACTGAAGAAAGGTATTGGCTAGGGCACTGTGGGCGAAAAGAAAAATGTTTATGAGGAATGATAAAGGGCAGATCATGCTGGTCTAACAACAATATACAAGCAACATTCCCATTAGTAGATAACAAAGTACCAGGTAGGGGTGTCCTATGAGGAGGTTTCCAATACCATGTATTTCCCCTTCTAAATTCTCTAAGCTTTCGACGGTGACATCAAAAACTAGTTTAGGCATAAGGAGAGTCCACATAGACATACATAGGGCCCCAGAGGAATAGGAGACCATGGATTATTAATAAAGATTTTCACTGGCATTTTTTTGTATAAACTGTGATTTTATCACAATGTTTTGGGTGAGTCCTATCCTCCATCGGCTTAAGAATCCCAACCAGGAAGGCTGCATAGGCCAGTGCCATGGCCAAAGGACCTCATTTTCCCCAGTTTGTATGGTTTGAGGCATAGGCAACAACAGATTATTATTACTTCCCCTTTTGGGCTGTAGGGCCCTTTAACTTGTATTCTCAATGCCTGCATTGGTCCTGCTGTTAGCATTTCAGCTGGAGCAGGGGCTGCAGCCCACGGTGCTGAACTTGAACGGCTCAAGGTCTGATACGTCTTAGTCCGTTGTTGTAAAGATCCCTCATTGCCTTTTATTTGTTCCTTTAAAAGGCCATTCATCCTTTCTATAAGGCCTCCTCCAGTGGGGTTATAGGGTCAGTGGAAAGTCCAAGCGATATCTTGGTCCATCACTCGAGACTGCGTGAGGTGACAGTAAATGGAGTTCCTCGGTCACTGTCAGTTTGGGCACTTGCCTGTTCTAGGCAGGGAATAGTTGCCCACTGTTTGGCCTTTCCTACTGGGAAGGCCAGCAAGAGTCCTGCGGTGGCATCTGCAGCAATGAAAGCATACCTTGCCCCTTCCAAGAGCGGGAGCGGGACCGACGTAATCCATTTGCCATTGTGTTACTGGGGTCTGTGCTCGGCCGTATGTCTCATCTGGTGAGGTAATTGTCGCGGTTGTTGGAGCGAGCATGATGGACACTCGGGTGATGTCCACGAGCTGCTGGCCAGTGACAGGTTGCTGGAATGGCTGGACTAAGTGCCACAGGGTCTGGTACCACGATGTCTGCTTTTTCTGTGGAGCCACTCTACTGCTGCTTGGGTCTCAGTGGTATGGCTCCAGACCTTTGTGACAGCATCTGCCTCAACGTTCCCATGGGGGGTGTTAGAGGAGTGGGCAGGGACGTGATGGACAGTTACCTGTCACCGCTGGCAGGCGTCCCAGGTGTCCTTCCATAGATTTCTCCCCCACAGAGGGCAGCCCACAACAGTCCGTTATTTCTGTTTCCAAGTTGCCATCCAGGTGGTAAGGCCTTTGTATGCTTCCCAGCTATCAGTACAGGTTGTAAATGCATCTCTGGGCTCATGTGTGATAACCATCCAGACAGCTCTTAACTCAGCCCACTGACTGTTTCGCATGGTCCTTGTTTCCCACCGAATAGCATCAGTACTGGGCCGCACAGCCACAACCGTCCATGCAGGAGGCCGTCCACTAGCCGAACTGTCTGTGTGCCATGCGTTCTCCAGAACTGTTCCCAGGCCTCCTTTAGGGGGCACCTCAATGGCCAAAGAATCTCCCACGTAAGAACCTGGGCGTAGGATCTCATGCATTTCAGTAAAGGGCTGATGTTGAAGACACTTTGCTGCAGCAGGTAAGCTTTCCACTTTGTTAAGGTACTTAATTGCACACTGCCAGAGCACGGCTTGTTCCCAGTTATCTGTGATCTACCCCTGGATAGGGATGGCAGTCTTCAGAATGACTGGGCACTTTTGGGTTAAACCTGTTACTTACAACGAGGCATTGTATGTCGCAGGTAGCTGTTTCTCTAAGGGGCTATATCCTAATTCAGCCCCTTTCCATATTGGGACCAAAACCCAAGGGGTACTCGCGTAGAACGTTGCCTCTGCCACAAACCCCAGCCAAAGCCAATATGTTTGATGGCCACATCCAATTCACAGGGTAAGTCAGGGTCCACCCCACTCAGTGCTTGAGCCTGTGTTATTGCCTTCTTTGTTTCTTCAAAATCAGCCTGCTGAGGGTCCTTCTATTCCCATGTATGACCTTTTCTGATTAGTATATACAATGGTTTCAATATTTAAGCTAAATGAGGGATGAAACGTCTCCAGTACCCCCAAAACCCCAGAAAGGCCATTATTTGTTTTGGAGTTTGTGGTGTAGGAAAACATTGTACTTTATTGATTGCAGCAGAGGGTATAGCTTTTGTCTTACCTGACCAAGCAACACCCCAGAATTTGACAGAACAACCAGAACCTTGCAGCTTGTCCCGATTGATTGATCATCCCAGGTTTTCAAGATGAGATGCTTTTGTCTCTGATGTTTCTTTTAATTCTGAAAGAGAATTACTGGTTAACATAATATCAGTATAATTGGAATAGGGTTACAGGCACAGGTTTCTTCCACATGGCCAGGTCCTTTGCCAGGGGGCCATGACAGATAGGCTCCGCATGTAGCCTTGCGGAAGCACCATAAAAGTCCATAAAATGCAGGCTGGCTTGACTCATCTAAGCAGATAATAAAGAAAGCATTAGTAAGATCTAAAACAAAGTGATAGTGACATACCTGGGTACTAATTTCTTGCAATAAATCAGACTGTTTGGGACCACTGCATACAGTAGGTATGTTACTTTATTTAATTCACGGTCATCTTCTGTCGTATGCCATGTTCCATCAGGCTTTTGTTCTGGCCATGCAGGACTGTTGAAGCGGCTATGGGTACTTCTTATTATCCCTACCCTTTCTAATTCCTTAATTCTAGATGTAATTTCCTGGTGTCCCCCAGGAGTTTGTACTGTTTGGTCGCCACAATTCTTTGGGGTGAGGGCACCTTCACTGGGGATGATTTAGCTCGTCCCTTTAGCACCTCCTTTATTACTCTGCATCAGAGGTGGAATTCTCCTAATTTGGCATTCTGGAGAATGTCAATTCTTAATATAAATTCAGGTATAGAAGAAATATGCACTGTATATCTTTGGGGAGCTAATCCAATTTGTAAAACTAAATTTCATTGCTTAGCATAGATTGTTTTCCCTGCATAGTTGTCTATAGCCAGCCCTGGCCCATGGAATCATGTTACATAGCTATGAATTAAAGTACATCCAGCTCCCCTGTCTACTAAGGCTAATGCTCTGTTGATTAGAGGGGGACCAATAAATAGTTCATTCTAAATGTGGCCAACTATCCCTGGGATCCCCAGTTAACTGCTCTTACCAGGGGATCTTGACCCCTCCCCTATGGTAGGGGGAAGGGTGCTTTCAGGCTTCCGCTGGGGGATCAGAAGTTTCCTGGAGTTGGGGCAGCAGCTTTTTTCCTATTTCCCCTTCTTCCCCAGCATTCTAAGGGGACATTTTCATAAATCTCTTGTCCTTAGGCAGCTTGCCCCAAAGTCTCACTAAAACCACCTTGGGCTACCTATCTATTGTTTCTAGCTCAGTGCTCGTGGCAATAAGGTCTACCCAAATTGCTTGTAGGACACAGGATTAGGACCATCATGTCCCCAGGGCGTCTTCCCTGGTGCCCAGCCCCCTTTCTCCACAGCCTTTCCAATTCCCCTAAACCTATTATAGCCTGTGTCGCTTGCGACACATGTGCCCCACCAAGGGGCTCAGGATTGATACCCGAGGTCTGTAATAATGGTTGGGAGCAATATATAGCACAGTAGCTTTCATTCCTGCAGTAAAAGCTTCACTGTCAGGCCATGCAAGATTGGTGGAATAAATGGCATGTTTCATCCCCAGTCCCCACAAAACGCCCTGTAACTTCCATGGATTGTCAGTGAGGGCTGGCAGGGGTACAGCCCCTTCAGTGGGCCATGCAGCCTTGCATCCATTAACCAGCCATACCAATAGTGATGCTGCTTCTGTTTTGCTAGAGGCAGGATATAAATGCTAATGTAGAGATGGGCGTGATAATGAATGCCAATTTACTCACTTCCACCCCAGATAGTACAACTCCTTCTGCTCCAGTGTCCCATAATCTTAGAAGCCAGTTAGACAGGGACTCTAAATCAGGAGTTCTTAACATTTTTCGTTCCATGGACCCCTTTGCCAGTCAGGTAAAAACCACAGACCCCTTCTCAGAATGTAGCAGCAGGTCTAACAACTAACATACTTTCTAAGTGTAAGCAATTTTTCAAGATATACAACAACTGTAATGTGATATGAAATGAATACTATAATTTATTGCAAACATTCATAAGTGAAGAAAATGCTACGTTTCAATTAGAAGTCAGAAAATAAAGATAATAAGTTGATTTTTTAAAAATTCAAGCTCGCAGAACCCCTGAAATCTTTCCACGAACCCCCAAGGTTTTTCCTGGTTAAGAACCCCTGTTCTAGATCTCTGCCTGTACCTTTGCTCTAAATTGCCCAGCTCAGCAGTGGTATAGTCCCTTATGGTTACACGTAACTTCTGCTCTGGAGTTGGAAGTGTTGGACCCCAAGGATTTGGTCTTGTAATGCCTTCCACTTCTGTTGGATCATAGGCGCACCCTAGGAGGCCTCTTGTCTTCTTCCACCTCCCATTCTTCTACTTTCTCGTCATCTGAGGAGTCCACAGGATCCCATGCCTTAGGGTCCCACCCGGGGGTGGTTAATATGCTCAGGACCTGGGTTCTAGGCAGCCTACAGCCCCTAGCTCGAGCATATCTATAAGTCAGGGTTACTAACCGATCCTCAACTCGGTGCAGGCAATCGATTAAACAGTCTGTCTTCTCTTTGCTAAGCGCATATCCCTTTCTAGTTTTAACTTTCCTTCTAAGTGCACAGAGGCCTTTGCCATTCGTTCTGCCTCTAGCCATCCACAAGGCTCCCAACAGGGGACATGCTATAGCCACCGCGATCTGGCGGTCTCCTTTTTCCTTCTCTAAATGCGGCTTCTCTGCTGCCTGCTGCAGCACAGCCAGTATACTGCCGGGGTTTTTAGGGCATCCCCATATCCTCTCAGCAGGCCCCACTCCCCACGTGGATGTTATAACCCAACCCCGGGACTCCCCCTGTGGATTCTCCTTTTCCTGAGCTCATGCCCACTGCTGCCGGTGGTCCTTCAGTCTCCTGGCCCGTGGTTCACCAATTGTTCCAACCCAACTCCTGAAGGGCACGAGCTGGTGCAGCCACAAGACCAAAATATGCGCCAGGCACAGAATTAGACACGAGCTTTATTGGGACTTACGGACAGGAGAGGCACTCTGATGGTGGCGGTTCAGAGAATGAAGGTAGCGCTCCAAAAAGAGAAGAGAGAATGAGGGGTGATATATATGGGGTTTCAGAACTAGGACCTTCCATAAAGCATGAGAACAGAGTTCCTGCTAGGGTCCTGTGTTGGTGCACATGGGGTTTAGTGATGTTATCACAGGAATGAAGTTTTACTGCTCTGAGGAGATTTGGTTTGAGATACCATATGTACATTCTCTCCCCTCCGGGGAGGGTTGGTAGCCTTCAATTTAGGTCTAGGTCACGCAAGCAGGACATCCTCAGGACTTAAGGGGCCCGAGCCCTGGACCCCCCCACACTCCTTAACAATTATGCTGGTTCATGATATATGTGCGATTTTATATACACTGTATAAATATAAGACTGTGCATACACTATGGATGTGTGCTTAAACGAGGTCACAATAGGGATGTGTAATCCAAAAAAGTTGGAGAAGAATGCTTAAACTATTAAGCCATATGGCCCCCAAAATCCAGCTCCTCCAAAAGTCATATGCAAAACTCTTTTAATGATTAACTTCTATTTTTCATTTTAAGTATGTATTTTTTTTATCAATTTTGTCAAGCCAAATACAAATCTCTTCGTAAAATTCAGTTTCCATTTCATATTTTAGATGCGTTTTTAGCAACTCTGCTAGTGTAGTTACTCCTTGTATGATAAATTTGGAAACAGCAAGGGAAAGGGGGACTGCTACAGGCAAAATGATATTATCAAGAAGTTTGATTGCTATAAAGCAGAATACTTTTTAAAAACTGTTTTAAAAAGCAAATATTAAATCTCTAAAATATCCCAGTTTGGGGACATTTAACATGTATTTTACTTTATTGTAACATAATACATTGGACACTATACTTAATGAGCAGCCTTCTTGATGAAATCTCTCTTCTGCTCAGTATTTTCTGCTTAAGAAAACAGAAGTCTGCATAATCCATATAGAAAAGATCATATCACAGTAGCAAAGTGTATATATTAAACGACACAAGAGGAATAATGGCAGTTAGCAGTAGTAGTAATATACTGTGTTAGTTTCCTTTTGCTGCTGTAATAAATTACCATGAATTGGGGGGCTTAAAAACAATGCAAATTTATTCCTATGTTTCTGGACGTCATAGGTCCAAAATGGGTCCAGTGGGCTAAAATCAAGGTGTCTGCAAAGCTGCATACTTTCTGGAGACTAGGGGCGAATTCTTTTTCTTGCCTTTCCTAACTTCTAAAAATCACATGTATTCTATTCTTTGGTTCGTGACCCCTTACTCCTTCATCAAAGCTTATCACTCCCACTTCTGGCTGCCATTGTCATATTTCCTACTTACTATCAGCTCTGATCCTCCTATGTCCCTCTTGGAAGGACTCCTGTGCTTACAGTGAGAGCTCATCCAGATAACCCAGGCTAATCTCCCATCTCAAGAGCCTTACTTTAATCACATCTGAAAAGTTCTTTTTACCATATAAGCTACCATATCCACCTGTACCGGTGATTACGATGTGGATATTTTCAGGGAGCCATTATCCAGTCTACCACAGTTGGCCCTCTGGCCCTCAGAAGTTCATGTCTATCCACATGCAAAGCACATTCACTCTAGCCCAAGATATCCCAAAGTCTCAACTCAAGTCCAAGATCTTTAAATCTAAATCTCATCAACTCAAGATCCCAAATGTCTACATATGGGCAAGAATCTGGGGAAAAAATCCATCCTGGGGCAACATTCCTTTCTATATGTGCACCTCTGAAAGCAGATAACAATTTATCTGCTCCCAAAATACAGTAGTAGGAAAGATATAATAATTGTTACAGACATTTCCAATCAAAAGGGGAGAAAAATGGAAGGAAAAATTTATTCAGTGACTCCAAGCAATTTTGAAATGCAGTGGGCTAAATTCCAACTAGGTTTCAAGGCTTAGGAATAGTCCTCTGTGCCCTCAAAGTCAGATTTCTTTGTTCTCGGATGGTAGCA
Organism: Tolypeutes matacus; assembly: GCA_026826555.1. Classification (NCBI taxonomy): domain Eukaryota; kingdom Metazoa; phylum Chordata; class Mammalia; order Cingulata; family Chlamyphoridae; genus Tolypeutes; species Tolypeutes matacus. The sequence goes on from JAKSZT010054478.1 coordinate 11,369,815, forward strand.
CATATTGGCAACTGGATAGTTTTATCAGCCTGCTTCCTGCATGTAGAAACTGGAGGCTCCAACAACTCTCTCTCATCTTCATCCTCTCTCTGCCCCTTTTGGTCCAAACTAGTAGTTTATGCTGCAATTACATTCTCAAAATACTTGTAGGGTGACTCTGTATGTCTTGGGCATTTAATCCATTAGACAAGGGGCTCCTCATAGTTCTTTCCTGGATAATCTTATTTCTATCCTTGGCTTCTGCCAGCATGGTAGAGGGGATCTGTGAGTCACACTGCCTACTGTCTTCAGACAGCCCACCATGTGACTGAATGTTCTGGTATTTTGATCCTCCTGAGGCACTAGCAAAAGGTTGTCTAGTCACACCTTCGGCTTTCTCCCAGACCACGCTTTCTAGACACTGAACCTCTTAATTTTAGCACCATTTGCAAACTGGGTAGGCTGAGATTTTCCCAAATCATCAAGTCCTCATTTCATTTTACCTCACAGTTCTTCCCTTAATTTATATTTTTCCCTTACATTTCACCATACCCAGCAAGAAAAGAACAGGCTGCACCTCCAACACTTTGCTTGGAAATCTCCTAGATAAGTATCCAAATTCATCATTTACAAGTTGGGCTTTCCACATAACCACAGGACAAAATTCAGCTAAGCTTTCTGCCACTTCATAACTAAGATTCCATTTCCTCCAGTTTCTAACAGCTTGTTCCTCATTTTCTTCTGAGCCCTCATCAGCATTGCCTTTCATGTCCCTATTTTTGCCAGTTGCCTGTTTTTGACAACTTAAGTATTCTCTAAGACAGGAGTTCTTAACCTTTTTTGGTCCACGGACCCCTTTGTCAGTCAGGTGAAAATCACCGGCTCCTTACTAAGCCCACACTATACTGTGCATTATTTAATAAACCTATCACACCCGCACCAACGTGTCCCAACAAGAATAATGTTTTTGTGAATTTCAATTCAAGCTCATGGACCCCTGGTTGAGAACCCCTGCTCTAGGGCAACATAGGCTTTCTCTGCAATGTTCCTCAATCTCTTTTCCACCTCTACCCTTCACACAATTCCAAAGCCAGTAACACATTTTTAGGTATTTGTTACATCAGGTCCTCACTCCAGGTACCAAAATCTGTATACTATATATTGAATGCCTACCATTTTGTCAGCATTGACCTGGGCATTTCCCAAATACCTCAATTAATTTTCTTAACATCTGACAAAGGGAAATCTTATAGTCATTTTATAAATGTGTGCAAGACAGTTTTGTACAATTGAAAAATGATAAGCTTTGGACCCAGGTAAATGTAGATGTAAATTCTGTTTCTGTCACTTTTTAGCTGTCTGTTCATGGCAAAATCATTTAGTCTTTTAAAACTTTCTGAGCATCAATGGCCTTAGGGGATATGTAATAGGAGTTATTATCCTTGATATTTTCATATCCTGTTGCTATATGTGGAATTAACACATATGGAAAACAACATTACCAGAAGAGAGGAGGTATGTGTAATAAGCATGGCTGGTAAAGGAGAAGGAAATAAATACATTTGGAGAGACTTAAGCAAATAGAGCTGATGGTTTCTCAAAGATCTGTGGTTTCTGAAATATTTGCTCACTTCCATACCTATCCATAGCTTTTCTTGAGGATACTTACTAGATAAGTTATCAGATCTCATGAAACGATTAGAGAACGGATTCATTAATGTTTTCATTTGATGAAAATTCAGATGTGTAAAAACTATTTCTATGGACCTTGATAAGTGCCAATATCATGTCCAATAAGAAACGATTATGATCTTTAGTTCATTCTATTTCATCCCTATAAAGTAGCTAATTTAAGAAAAAATACACTTTATGGTTTGCACGGTTTGGGGATTTAAACGGTTCAATTAAAAATGTGATATATTAACTAAAAAGGTGGCAAAAAGGAGGGAACCCTCGGGACTATATTTATTGCTTGCCTCCTTAATAAAGAAGGAATTGTTTTTAAAAGAGTGAACTTTAACATATAGCAACTGGGAGTCATTCAAGAACAATTCCCTTGGAACCCTGTATGTAAATAGAAGTTTTATCACTTGTTTTTTGAGAAGGACACTTAACTAGGAAGAATAAATCTGGTCAGCAGTTTAGAAACTCGTAACATAATTATTTCTTAAACAGATTTTTAAGCTATAAGGTTGAGGCAGTTGACTTATATCTTTATATGTAAATATGTACTGTTAGAGATCCCAAATCAACATCATTTTGTAGATCTAAGATTTGAATTACTAATTAAAATGTTTGCTTTCTCTCTTTGAAGGGAAGAAGTATGCAGGTCACTGAGATGAACTTTGGTAGCAAATAGACCTAAATTCAAATTCTAACTCTACCACTTACTACCTTGCACTAATTAGTTAACCTCATAGACTCATTTACCCATCTGTAAAATTGGTTTAATAATACATTTAAATACGGAAATTAAATGAGATAACAGTTCTTGGTACACAATAAGTTCTCAATAACTTTTGTTTCCTCTTATTTTCATAGATTCATTGAGACGTGTCAGGCAAATTTTCTCAGACTTTGTCTTGACATATCAAACCAATAAGTGTGAATTACTGAGACAGCTCAAAGTACTCAGTCATGCTTGGGTCTGGCCTCCATTTATTCTGTATTTCCTTCAGCGCACTTAGCAAGATGAGCAGTTCCCTGGTTTATACATTTATTTTGAGGCTTTATATCTTTCTCTCCAATCCAAACCTAAGCTGCAGAATAGGAGTGTTCAATTTTGGCCTCTTCATCCCTGGAACACAAGGACAGGTCCATAGTAGGTCCTCATATAATATTTATGGATGTTAATATTTATTACAAGCCTGAATGGCTCCATTTAGATGTGGAATCATTATTTCAGCTAGTAGTTAACCTGCCCTAAGGGACATTAGACTTTGTACCTAATAGCAGATGCAAATCTTGATGCATCTGCTATGAGTACAAAGTCTCTTCTATTTGACTATCTCTTTGAATTCAGGATTTTAGCTTACTATAATTTCTCTCTACCTATGGTAACAGTTATCATGTAAACCTCACACTCAAAGGTACAACAGAGATTCAATTAAAAACTTGTCTAATTATTATTATTCTAATTATTTTTCACCCACTGTATTGGGTTCAATTGTATCCCTCCAAAAGATATATTCAAGTCCTCAGCTGGCCTGTGAATGTGACCTTATTTGGAAATAGGGTCTTTGAAGATGTTATTAGTTAATATGAGGCAAAACTGGATTAGCATGGGCCTTAATCCAATATAACTTGTCATTATAAGAAGGAGAGAATTTGACATAGAGGGATGAGCACCACGTGACAACTAAGGCAGAGAATGCCAAGGATTTCTGGCAAGCCACCCCCAGAATCCAGGAGTGAGACACAGACCAGACTCTTCCCTGCAGACTTCAGAGGAAAAGCATGGCCCTGCTGCCACCTTGATTTGGACTTCTGGCCTCCAGAACTGAGAGAACAATAAATTTCTGTTGTTTGAAGCCACTCAGTTTGTGGTACTTTTTACAAGAGCCCTAGGAAACTGACACCTACCATGTGGACCAGCGGAACTGTAGCTTATTTACATTTCTCTCCATGGATTATGTGCAAAATGGGGGCGGATATTTCAGGTATATTACAATTTCCATTTTCCATCTCCTCCAGGGGCCTCTGACTTCCTGTTAGCAGTGAGAACCCTTCCCAGCTGACTACCCTAGCACTTCCTAAGGAGTCCATTGTTGCCATTGTTGGTGAAACATCACTTTTCAATGTGAGTGCAAGATGAGGTACCTGTATATGCTGGCCATCTCCACATTAGGCTGGAAGCTAAGCCTATGCAGGAACCATAATAAATGGGTTGCTAGGAAGCTCAACAATCTTTGGGTTGTGAAAATGTACGTGAATCTTTATACCACTCCGAGTGTAGGGAAGGATGTATGATCATCAGATTGCATGATGCTTTCTCAAAAGATTCCTTCTTAGATCTTCTATTAAGTTATTGTTTTATTATAGTAATATAAAGCATGAGAACAAGTGGATAATTACAGGAAGAGTCTTATAAAGATATTTTAAATGAGATGCCTAAAGTAATTTCAGTGTTGTCATTTTGGAAGAAGAGGATCTCATGCTTAGAAGACACCTCAAGGTCTTTTTCTACTCAAAGATTTCTTGGAATATCATTTCTTTCCACTACAAAACCATTTTCCCAGTTTACAATATGCAGTTTGAGAAAACGTCTATGGCCTTTGTGAGTTGATATGTGTCCTATTCAGGTATAGAATGTTCCATATTCAACTCAAGAAAACATGCATTACTACTAGTTTATTTTCACTTAGTTTTAATCTGCCTCTTGTGGGGTGAGTTGCTGCCAACATGTTTAACTCAATAAGTGTTCCTGCTCTACTTTTCTGGCTCCATAATCTACTTGTAGGTTCTAGTCACATCTCAAATAAATATTGGCAAAGCAAATCAAATCCTTGAAATGCCTCAGCAGATTGATGCCTTCTAAGTTAGAAGAAAACATAAAAACAGAATCCACAATATCCATCATGTTTATCAGTCTTTATCACATGGTTCTTTGGACCATAGTGGAGTCAGTGAGTCAGGCAGCTCTTTCCATGCCTCACACTCTGAAATCTTGGGCAAAGTAAAAGTGATGTTTAATATTCCGAAGGTACATTTGTATTTGGTGGTAGTTTCCTGTGTAATAGAAGAGAATTGTGGAAAAATGAGCTTAAATCTTGGCTCTGACAGAAGAAATTATGATAAATTCAAAAGCAGCTGGAGGACAAACACAGCTGTTGACCTGGCGAATGGCAGAGGTCAGAAAGGTGTTCTGTGAATTATATTCAAGAAAAATGTTAATAAGCCACTTCCAACTTAGTTTCCTCTTTGTAGGACTTGGCTGCCATTGGCATTTGCTAACATCAAACCAGGGACCCTCTTATATGCCTCTCTTTACCAGATTCTTCATTTCCTGATTGGTCGAGTTCAGATAAATCATTTAGTTTTCTCAACAAGTCAATGATATCAGAAAGACACACAGCAGAACTGAAGGGAAGCTAGGGCACTAGTGTTTTAATTTGCTAAAAGCTGCTGAAACAGTGTACCAGAAATGGGCTGGCTTTTAAAACGGTGATTTATTAACTTATAAGATTGAAGTTCTGAGGCTGTGAAGATGTGCAAATCAAGGCATCAGGCAATGCTCTCTCCCCGAAGATTCCTCCATCTTTCTGGCCCTGTGGCTTTCTCTCTCCCGGGTTCCATTGATTTCAGCTTCTGGCTTTCAGGAATTTCTTTCTCAGCTTCCAGGGATCGATCTCTGTCAATATTCTTCCTGTTTATAAAGGACTGCAGTAAGCAGATTAAAACCCACACAGGCTCACACCCTAGTGAAGGAATCTAATCAAATGGCCCTTAACTGAATCTAATAAAAAGGTCGCACTTGCAATAGGTTCACACCCATAGGAATGGATTAGCTCTAAGGACATGATCTTTCCTGGGTTATGTACAGTGTGAAACCATCATAACTAGTGTTGGGGATATGCCAGAGCATTTATTGCCTCACATTATAGTGGCTGGCGTAGAAATGTTTAATTGATATCCTTAAGATTCTGGTTAACTCCTTCCTGGCTGGCAGCACTCCCTTCCAAAGTCCAACTTCTTACAGAGAAAAAAGGATATTTATTTAGAGACCAAGGACACAAACTGCCACTCCTGTTTCCTTCCCTTTCTTGTACACCTCTTACTTCTGCAGTATCTACTTTCTATATCTCTTTCTCAACCCCAGATTCAAATTCTTTAAAACTCCATTGAAAATGTCAGGTATATAATGGGTGGTTTAATTACCTCAGAGGATAATGCAGAAGTTGCTTTGTGTAGACAATGCAAAATAATGAAAATCTGATTTGGACTGCCATTTTAAGAAACTCTACTATGTAACTCAGTATTTTGAGAATTTAGACAACCTCTTTTAGCGAGGTCATTAAATTCTAGTATTTCAATCATTTTGTGTTTAGAAGCAATTATTTTCATTATGTAAAATTAAAGCCTCAAAATACTTTATGCAAAACAAAATCTAAATGTATCTTTTCAACATATGTATTCTTTACTTCTACTAACAGAAGCACTATATTGCTGGTTTGGGTGGCAATTCATTAGAAGGAAGGAAAATATCCTGATCTAAGGCATTAAAGAATACGCTGAGGGTTTGCTACCTCTTTCCTCTGTGTGTGTAGCCGTAGTGTTCTAAGTTCCCCTTCAGTGAAGAGCTTTGTTAAATAATTGTCTTTGAAGGAAGGAGTCAGATAATGTCTTTATTTTTGAAATTGCACAAGAACATGCATATTTTCTCCTTTACCTATGATGAATATAGAAGCAAGCTGCTATGACTATCTCTTGAACAACAAATAAGTACACAAGAATTAACGTATTGCAATATTTCTTAATAAAATTCTCCTGACCCATGGGGTCGAGTTTCATGCAACTAGAATGCATCATGGCAAAGGACAGCCTTTCATTGGACTTACAACACAGAAGCATAATTTCTTATTTTAGAATCTTTGAAGTTGAAATTTCACTTTTACCTTTTTTGTGGCAAATAACTTAGAAGTCTTTCTTGAGAAAATATATATTCTATTGAGGAAAGAATTTGGCCACCTTTTGTGGATTGAATAAATTTAAAAAACAAACATGACAGCAAAGTGTGTAAGCATTTGAATTCTGTTCTCTTTCTGATTTTAGTGACCAAAATTACTAAGCTAAATGTATCCCTGCATTTCATTTCCTTGGTAAAAGAAGAGATAAACTGCACTTCAGATGTAAAGGAAGGAAAATGAGTTCTATTTGAGTTTTTTAAATGTCTATTCTTTGGAGCTTCCTGATTTTGTCTGGATGAGCAAGAAGAGGACTGAGAAGACTGAACTATTCTTGTTCTTGAATGTGGGAGTCAAAAAATACAAAACTGGTAAAGTTCTTCCTTAAACAAGATGTTTGACCTGACCAATTACCAGGCAAAGAACATGGAAGAACATGTTCTGCGAGAATGTTTCGACACTTTTCTTCATCTCAGATCACTACTTGGAAGACATTTAAGTTCCCAAAATAGGAAACAGGAACGCTTTACTTGAAGAAAGTGTGTGAGATTACTGTACTCGAGGCCATTTGCATAAGCATAGGATTCCATTCGTTAAAATTGTTAGGAATCTTCTCAAGCATTTGGATGTTTGATAAATGATTTTTCCTCCATCTCAATGACCAGGATGAGCAAAAATGGTTGTGGAAGATATGTGCAGAAGCTCTGCCAACAGGTACATGTGGGGGCAACAAAGCCTTCTGTCTTCACACGTTCCTTTAACCTCTATCTCCAATTCTCCTGCACAAGTGCCCTGTGCTGTAAGTCGATTATTTTCTCCCATTGGGCTCACTTTTCCTTTTCTACCTCTCCTCATGTTCTTGCCTTATTTGGATTGTCCTCCCCTTTTCTTCTCTTTGTAACCAAAGTACACCATTTCTAAGCCCCAAATAAAGTTGAAAGTCTTCCAGAAACCTGCCTTGTTAGGACATGTTGTGTTATGTCATCCCTGGGGTATTTAGGATAGATATATCATGCATTCTGTGCATGAGGCATGTGCACATACTTCCGGCAGTTTTTTTGTATAATCCTGAGTGGACATCTCACCCATTCCCATACCTAATGCAAAACATAACAAGGGCAGAAAAATGATAGCCAGAAAATCACTTCCTTGTAGCTAGGTGTGGTATTATAAATAATTCTGGTTAGTGGAATGTAAACAAAAATGCTATGTAAAATATTGAGGTAAGCCTTTAAAGGAAGGGAACAAGCTCTTCATCATTTCTAATATAAATCCGATGGCTGGAGCACAAGCAGCCATTCTGCACCTTGAAGGAGCTGAAGTCTTAACTTTCATAGACCCATGCTACCTGTGGTGGGCAGCAGCATTTCAGGGAGTGGGTGTTAAAAATTAATTAAGAACATAAACAGATATATATTCTATTTTGCTTAAAATTTTGCAAAACTGTTGGTGTGGGTTTCTATCATTCATCTAAATATTATTCTGATATCTTCTTTTACATCTAGGATGGTCTCATTCTCAGTTTGTCACAGACTGTTCCGGATAACAATGATGGCTCATTGTAATTCTAATTCCCATAAATCTGAAAATATCTGGTTTAGATAATGTATTATATGGTAACTCTACATAAACCTTTACATTCCAAATATTTCTAGCTGCACAAATATTTATGGAAATGACATCTTTCCTGGGAACTTAAAAGGAAAGTGACAAAAAATGGAGTCATTCTGGTTCAAACAGGGCTGGAATGGTTAGAGCTTTGCCTAATAACCACAGGCCACAGGCTAGGGCTGAGCTAGAGCAGAGGGGAGAGACATTTTGTTTACTCATTTGCTTGTTTTTTGTTCTTAAAATTAAAAGTAACGGTCAATATAAGGGAGAAATAAGATCCACTGGTCAGCATTGGAGGCTCTTTGCTAATTGTGTCTATTGAGTCTAGCCAACTTGGTAAATTGGCCACATAATCCTTACACTCCCATAAGATAAGTAATTGGATTATCTCAATTTTATAGAAGAGAAAATTGAGGCTCAAAAAGCTTAGTGACTTTCCCATGATTAAATAGCATCCAAATAAATGGCAAAGACACACTCAAACCCAAATCCATTCTACTGGTTCTCACAAATTAAGTAGCATTCAATCCAACCCTGAAATCAATAGATGATGAAATTGAGGCCTGGAGATTACTAAAATAGACGAGAAGCAGGAAGTTTTGTCCCATTAAAGCCAAACGATGAAATGCTGACATTTTGGGGAAGTTAATTTGTAAAACTGCTCAAATAGGTGGGAAGGAAGACAACTTTTTATTTGGTCTTATGTAAAAGATGCGAAACCCTTCCAGCCTTGCTTAGGGCAATTGAAATAACTATCATAAATGAACTACTCCTCTGACACTTGATCTTCAAATGGCAGTGACCACTGCCTACTAACTTTGGTAGGGAAAGACTATACCTACAATGTCCTTGCACTGATTGGCTTCACTCTACCTCCTACCCCAGCCAGAGGTGGAAGCCCTGTGGGTGACAGGGCCTGATTTGGGCATGGGTACCCTTAACTGTACCGGAGTGGTGTGGTGCCTCAGTCCAATCCTATTAATGGCATCTGTGGTAAATTGAATTATGCACCCCAATTACAGATTTGTTCTTAATCCACATCCCCAGGGCTGTGAACTCACTATAGGTAGGATCTCTTGAAGATGTTATTTTAAATTAAAGTGTGGCCCAATAGAATGAGATCGACCTTAATCTGGATTACTGGAGGCCTTAGAAAGAAACCATAAGTCGGAGTGAAAGAAAGCCACGGGGAGGAGCCAGAAAAATCCAGAAGAGAGAGGAGAGGACATTGGCATGCAGGGATCCAAGTCAAGGAACCCCACGGATTGGTGGCAGCCAGCACCAAAATGTAACAGACTTTGGAGAGAGAGCATTGCCTTCCTGATGCCTTGATTTTAGACTTCTCTTAGCCTCAAAAACATGAGCCAATAAATTTCCATTGCTTAAGTCAACCCATTTTATGGTATTTATCAGAGTGGTCTAAGGTGTTTCTAAATCATTCTGAACCTGGCTGTTAGGAGACAAATTACTAATTGAAAACATTATGATTAGAAAACAAAAATGTAAATCCTGCAGCAGAGCTTCCCATCCAGTGCACATGGTGCCAAGGTTGACTGTGTTGGTTTGCAGGTGTGCTAATATACTGCTGCTCTCAGCTCTTGGATGAGCTCGGATGTCTCAGGGTCCTGCATGACCTTTTCATTTTCTCCACTGTGCACTACGATGTTATGGGAAGCCCTGGCCTAGAGCACCAAGAACTGCAAGGAGCTATTGAGTAAGGGACTGAAGGAATCCCCTGAGTTGAAGCACCTGTGGTTGTGGAATCTTTGGTTGTAGTTTCTCAAGTAAAAAATGGAGGCTTCTCTGAACACACAAAGGCATAGCCTAGTGGAATACATGGGGTGACCATAACATTTGAGAATGAAAGTGGGTGCAATTAACAAAGCTGGGAAATGTGTAAATCAGGACCACCCTAGAAAATCAGAATGCATGTTCACAGTAGTTGTGCATCATCTCTCTCCACAGTATTCTCCTCCCAGAGTTGTCTGGGTGGACAGAAGCCCTGGCAAATATTTTTATGCAGTGAAAATACTTTTCCCATGTCCACTAACGTCTTGTGCCTGAATCCACTCCCTAACAAACTAAGCACTTCATGAGGTTTCTGTGATTCTCAATGTTATTCAGCAATACAATTAGCTTTTCCATCCAGGATTTTCAGAATGCTTCACTGAAATATAGAGTGGCTTAGTGAAAAAAAGAGCACAGAATCAGGAGCTGATGTGTATAAAACTTATCATGAGCCACAGGTGGTAGAACTTAAGCTTTGTACGTGGAGAGGTGCTGTATATTTATTGGAAGAATAAGCAGGTAGCATTTGCCACCTGGTTCTTCCTATATAAGGCTAACGGTGGGTTGACATCCTTTGGATCAGTGTTTTTCAAATTGTGATCTGTATGCCACCATCTACCAGGAATTGAAAATGAGAGTAGCTTGAAGAAATCATTATTTCAAGCTTTAAATAACAATCTAGGGGTAAACATTCAGGTCTGATTAAGTGGCTGAGGGACTCAGTCAAGAACTGGGCACTTCCCTTTTTCTAATAAATCATCTGTGGCAGTTTGAGATTATTTATGAATCCCAAAAAGAGAGATTGATTGTAAACCAATCTATTCCTCTAGGTGTGACACCCTTTGAATGCGTTAGATTCAGCTGACATGCCTTGATTAAATTATCTGCTAAGATTAGGGCTTTGATTCTACCATGTCAGTAGGTCCTGACTCAGATTGAGTCCCTGCCCCCTTTGGCCTATATAAACGGACACTCACAGAAGAAGACATGGGAAGAGAGAGAGTTCCATAGATGCCAGAGGATTGAACATTGTCATGTGACAGAAAGGAGAAGGGTCAAACGGCTAAAGTCTGGGGATAGATGAGCCATTTGCTTGATAGGTTTCAGCTAAAGAGAATAGAGCAGCTAAGAAGGCCTGGAAAGAAGCCCTATACCAGAGACTGATATAGGAATCCCTGAGAGACCAGGCAGAGATCACCCACCATCTTGCTTTAACATGTGACAACTTACTTTGGGGAGAAAGCAACCTTGAGTTGGACTCTTTAGGGCCTTGTAACTGTAAGCGTTTACCCCCAAATAATACCCTTCATAAAAGCCAACAGACTTCTGGTACTTTGCATAAGTACTCCTTTGGCTTAGTAATACACCATCCTTTGCATGTTGGCTCTTGTCCACATTCCCTCATGGTCATCAGATGACTATTGGGCCTCTATTATTGCATCTTCTTTCCAAGGAGGAGAAAAGAGGAAATAAGAGGGGGTTAAATGTCGTGTTAAATAAATCTGACCTCTTTATGAGGAAAACAGAAACATCATCAGAAGCAGTCCAGGACCCATTCACACGGCTAACATCAATTACTCCTTGGTAAAGGGAAATAAGATTGCCATGTCCAGTCATGACCAAGGTGGCTGCCAGCTGCCCTTCTAAGGTGTTTGCTCCTCTTTCATAATGTAGAATGGTTGATGAGAAGGAGAAGGCGCTTCCTAGACAGGGATTACATTTCGAAACCTCTCTTGAATCTAGGAGGAGCAATACACTTCTCTATTCTTCACCCCCACTCCAACAACCTCTCTCTGACTCTCCTGTTTCTGTCTCGGATAGAAGGTGTCTACCACACTAAATCAGAACAGCACTGGGATGCCCGTTGAAAATGCTGAGCCCTGAATTCTGTCTCAGGTTTACTGAATTGGACTCAGGTGTCCACATTTTGAAGAAGTACCCAAGTGATTTTTATGTATTCCAAACTTGGGTATAACTGCTCTGCAGTGTGCTGAGAAGTAGAAGAAAGTATGAGAGTAGGAAGCCATCATGTTTTGAAAGGGGTTGTAAAGACAGTGTGTCTTGATCACAACAGGAGATTTAGAGGATGATGTCTAGCATCACCTGGCTATTGTTATGATCATGTGACAACTGAAAATCAGAAATGCAATCTAGAGATGGGGAGAACCCTTGAAATAAGACAGGAAGCAGCCTTTCAGGCCACTAGGGCTGCTCTTTGCCTAAGCACAAGTAGTATGAACGTGTCACCCAAAGGGGTGCAAGTATGACAGCCACCTACTACACCCTGCATGCCACGTTCAAGCTTTTTAAAGCTTGAAGAAAAAGAAAGCTTTAAAAGCTAGTGTCTAGTGAAGGCCGTGGCATAGGTTAGATAAGGCATGGCTCTCCTATGTACTGGCTCAAGGCTCTGGAGGAGGCAATGCGGGACTGAGCGCAGAAAGTTTGAGTGCTGGGGCACCAGAGCTACATATTTCTGAGCCAGACACAAGGTAGGCTGTTAAGCCTGAATGAAGTCACTAAGTCCAAAAGTTTAATACTGGAATGGTGAGCCCATGTAAAATCAGAAAAAAGAAAAATGAAAAAAAAGTGAAGTCATGGGAACAGAGGTGAGGATATTTACAAAGGAACAACCAGGACAGGGAGACCTGGAGGAATTTGGTCCAATAGTGAATGAGGCAAGTGGCTTTTCAAATGTTTGTAGCTGCAATTTGAGAAATCCCATGAAGGCAAGGAGATAAACACCACGGAACTTCAGAATATTTCGCTATTGCCTTGAGTGCCAGGTGACCTGAAACAAGGCAACGAGAGATTACGCAATTTGATGAAAGTAGAAGGCAGGGCAAGCGGGGGAAATAATGCTGCTGATGGAGCTCCAGAGAGGCAGGGGATCGGGTGAAGGGCTTATGTTCAGCATGGAAGGATACTAGGAGGACATCAAAAGGCAGCCCCACATAGCCACACTGTTCCACTGTGTAAGTTTGCTTAGTGAGATGGAGTCAGTGGCTGAAGCATTCCTTGGAGCACTTGGAAATGTAATATCCTACGCCCTCTGGTGGTTATAATTCTTTTTTTTTTTTTTTTCAATTTAAATAAAAAGGGATAAGAAGAGGGCGGAATGCCAATGCAGAAAGAAACTGGGTTCACAAGTATCACTTGGCTGAGCTACATCCAAGATCCCCTAAACTGTAGTTAAAAGTGTTAGTCCTCGAACAAGAACGAAAAACATTTCATCAGTTGAAATCAATTGAAATTTGGTTGAAAGTCGACTTTCTTTCAGGTTGTCTCCATTTTCCGGGAATGTTTCCCCTATGCTTCTGTTATTTGAATACTTCAGATATTCCTAAGAGTCTTACTTCACTTGGGATGGCTCTGAAGTCCTGCTCAATAATTTGGTAGAAAAGTCTTCTGTGACTCAAAGGGGAGTTTCTAGAAAAAAAAAAAAACACCAAAACTTCAATGAAACAATGACTCTTAAAGGGTGATAATTCACTAATAAATTGAATGATGCCTGGCCAGGATTTAACCAACTTATCTCTTTCCCTTTGGTGTGTCTGGGAAACAGCAAAAGAGACTGGTCATTATCAGAAAAAAACTGTCATGGAATTATGCCACGTGCAAATAGTTGTGACTGACACCTGCAAATAAAGAAAATAAAGACAGGAGTCCTGGAACAAAAGGGCACCTCAATGAAGATTAGATGTTCTTTCAGCATCAGATTTTAAGAACTTAGATTCATTAGAATTCTGATCAAAATATTTATAGATACACAAATTTTGATCAAATGATATATATAATTTTGATTAAAAGATGTTATATATACATATATCCAAGAAAAATAATATATATCTAAGGTACACTACTGGGAAGGCGTTCTTCTCTTACTAAAAATATTAAAATCCTTATGCACAACCTTGATACACAAGGAAGACTATTAAGGAAAAAAAAAATCACCCACAATTTTATAAGAATATATTTTATGGCTGAGGCCTTTTCCACTGTATGGGAATATATATGAATATACACACACACACACACTCTCTCACATTAAGCTCTTACACACAGTTGCTTGGAATTATCTGTTCTTAATAAACATTTATGAATGAATTGAATAAGGAATCTGAGAAGGTTTTATAATTTATGCCTAGTATTTTGTGAACGGGGGTATCCTAACAAATTCCATGATGTTCCTCATTTATTTTTGGTGGTGGTGGTTGAACTGTACTCCATTAAAATTCAGAACAAAATGAAAAGGTATTTCAAAACCTGCTTCAATAACAAAAATTCATATGCTGTATGTTCAGGGAATTATATTAAATTGTATGGCCATTCTACAGTGACCTCTTCTTGGTGGTCATTAAGAGAAATTAAGAATCATGTTAAGATTCAGTTTGAGTCATCCACTTGTACATTTAGTTCAATCATTTTTGTCCCTGCTTCCCAGGATGTCAGATTCGGGACTCCAAAAAATAAAGGAGATAAATTTTTTTATCTATATCCAAGTTTTAGTGTGATTATAATTTTGTTTCCTAGATACAAATAAATTAGGAAATCTATGATATATTTTTAATGAGATATTGGATATAATTCATGAATATGCAAGTTTCTGGCAAGGCCTTTATATTAGGCATTAATTAGAAATTAGACCTCTGCATTAGAAAGGGCAGTAGATACATTGTCAATAGAGCGAGGTAAACAAAGCAATATTACTGACTTGCCATGCTATTCTGAGCAAATCATTTCAGGCATGAGTTTCTTCCCCTCTAAAATAAGGGAAATATTCTACTTAATATTCTATTGTCCTATTTTAACTGAAAACCCTCTTTGAAGATTTTTTTATTATGTAATAATTTAGCTATCATAATGCCAAGAAAAATGGATTGACAGATGAATCACTTGATGTTTAACCTGGTCTTACATGCATCTTTTAGCTATGATAAACCATTTGGAAAATCAAATAGACCTATCTTTAGGAAGTTAATATACATTTTGAGGGCAACATGTTGCTATGGTTGTTTTTGCTAAGGTATGAAATCTGTGCAATAACATGCACAGATTTTAAGAGTACTTTTCATTGATAATTCTATTCATGTGTGTTCCCACTACCCAAATCCATACAATGTTCTCATCTTCCCAGAAAACTTCGCTTGCTCCTTTTTGTCCCTCACTCAGCACGGTGTTTTGAGATTCATCCATGTTGTTGTGTGGATCAAAAGCTCATCCTTTATTCTTTTGGCTAAGTAGTCTCCCATTTGTGTGACTATACCAAGATTTGTTTATCCTTTCCTCTGTTGATAGACATTTAGATTATTTCCAGTACTTGGCTACTGTGAATAAAACTGCTCTGAGTATTTCTGTAGTCTTTTTTGGAGACATAGGTCTTCATTTCTCTAGGGTAAATACCTGACAGTGGAATGTTAAAGCAGAAAGAAACCAAAGAAGAAACAATCCTTCTAAAATTCCCCGAGCTTTAGTCTATTTCCAAGTGTAATCTACTGCATTATTTAGACGTTTTTTTTTTTTTTTGGCAGGAGGCTTACCTGACTTATGGGAATTTGGAATTGCCCTTGGCATTGCATGTGGTAGCACAATTGTATAGAAACTTCTGTGGAAATTTTTGTTTCCGTGAATGGTAGGGGCTGACCAAATTAAGATTTATGCACTCTTTGTGAACTCTCACATAGCTGAAGTTGGTGTCACGAGGTGACAAGCCAGGGCTTAAATAGGCTAAGTTAAGACAAGATTTTTTTTTCAGAATGTGCATTGACCACATGAATACAAAATCCTTAGGCACTAATTAGACCACACATTTTAAGAAACTCTAAGGGACCCTAATGCCCACAGAAGTTTGAGAACCACTGCCTCAGTCTACCATGTAGACTGAAATTAGAATCCCCTAGGGAGCCATATAAATCTCAGTGTTCAAGACACACCTCAGACCAGTTAAATCAGATTCTCTGGGTGTGAGCACCAGGCATCAATATAGTTTACATTTCCTGAGATGGTTACAACGAGCACCAAGGCTGAGAACTAGGTCTTTTCAGTGCCATGTCGTAGCTCAGCTGAAAGCCCCATAACCTGCATCTTTTGTTGTATATCCACATTGTTCTAAGATCACTGAGAAAAACTGAGGAAGGAATCTTTTTTATATCCTTTGTATAAAGATACCTTGATTAAGCAGAAATCTCTCAGGTGCATGCCATAATTGTTTGTCATGGTCTTATTTATGAAAAATCACACAGCTTTAGGAAGTTAATAAATCTTGCATTTACCTAATAAGATAATTATACAGCCATCTAGGTAGTTCTCTCCCTTCCTAATTTTATCCATGCTTTGAAATGAATATCTTTGTTGAACCAAAGAAATAGAACCTGACATCTATGCCTCCTGGTACAGACGTGACTCCACTTTAAGTAGGGGCAACAAGATTTCAGCTTTTCTGAAAACATTATGGTATACCTTTAGATGATGACCTTTCTTAATGCACTGTTGGGTGGCTTAATCTATAAAATGTTATTTTACATGCAACCTTTCAGTAATGCATAAAATACAGAAAGTGAATTTCACTATTATGGGGGGGTGGCGGGGTTTAGGCTATTCCATTAGAATTATGAAGTACCTGATAACGTGCATTTCTGCTATTCGTGGCTTGATTTCTATTTTAGTTTTAATCTTACATATTTTAAGAGCAACTAAATAATTTTCCTATTTCTTATCTATGAATGCCCATACTGTAATCTCCTTCCCCAATTAATGGATTTTACTCATCAATGTAATACAATAGTGTGAGGGAACACATCTAGGCAAGTACAGAAGTCAATTTAAATTACCTAATTTCAGGTGCTAACCAAATTACTTTGCATTCTCTTTAACGAAGAAAAGCCTTTGGAAATTCACAGAAGTCCCACTGGGTCTTCATTACCTAATGCAGTACAATACCTGAACCTGCTTGGAGATAAAGGGACACCAAATGCAATTTGAAGTTTGCAGTGATTTCATTTTACTCTAGGCCAGAAAAATGGTCACGCTGTAGAAAACTTTCTTTGGTCTTCTTCAAATGTGGTTTGTACTGCCCATTGACAAAGTTAAGCCAGTTATAAGTACATGGTGACTTTCCTAATTAAAAGCATGTTAAAACCTTCAATAAACAAATCATTCTTCTTGTCCCACAAAACCCATCACGCATAGAGGCTTTGAACTATAAATTAAAGAACAGTTCGGTTGGCACAGAGTGTAAGTCACCTTTGAGAGAGCCTGGCCATCCCTTCCATCTGTGACAACGTGCCAATCATGTCTTTCTGGAATTTCACAGACCAGAGCCTTCGCTATGTGCCCTTAAAGCAGCCCCTGTCCATCCATGCTGTTGGCCTCCTGCCATTCGTTTTAGCACTCTTAAACAAACTATAATTGGCATTTGCTTGGCTGCGAGGCCGTTTCTTGCTACCTTTCCCAGTTGCCTTAGCAATTGGATGTCTTGACAGTTGGCAAATGAAGACTGCAGCTCTGATATGTCACATAAAATCTGCTGGATGGCTATTTTCCTCTAGGAAAGAGTGAAAGTGAAATTCCATCCTGATCCACCCTCTTTGCAAAACAGTACACATTTCCTGGCTTCCACTATTCCCCTAATCATTTAAAGCAGTACAGTTGTTACTGAATGGGCCACTGAACTTTATACTCGCCTGGACCATCTGTTCTAATACTTCACTTTTAAGATTACTTACGTGACTGCAGTTCATTGGAAAGAGAGAGTGGGTTCTATCAGCGAAAGGGTTAGGGCACTGTGTCAGAGAAAAACATAAACTGGAGATTCTGAAGGGACTACATTTTGCTTAGCAATACTAAACAGCAGGAAAGATGAGTCCTTTCCCTGAACACATAGATAACACAGAGACAAACTGATCTTTAAAATTTGTGACTTGTGTTAGGTTGTTTACTCAAATGACTGTGCTGATAGAGGAAAGCCAAACAGTTTAATCCTCTATTTTCTTGAGACATATTTTCAGTTGTATAGTAGCAGTCTAAGTCTGAAAAGTCCAATAGGGGGAACAATTTGTACATAAGTAGCATGGTTTTGGCCTAAAGTTTTGAGAGAATCGAGGTGAAGAAGTTTTATTAAGTGAAATGACTCAAGTAGGTTTTGGTTAATATTATTTTCTACTTTCCTTCTGGGATGGGAATATATTGCAAATATGAATTTAATGTTGTATCATCAGATTTTAACACAAGAATAGTGACTGCTAATTTTGTTTAAGGTGAGTATAGGACAAAATAAGATGGCAGGAAATACAACCCCTGATCATTGAACTTTTAGGGTCTATAAAAAACATAGACAATATAGGCTACAGTTCTCAGAGAAGGTTACTTTTTATGTGAGCTCCTATTATGGAAATTCATTATTTAGTTCAGTCAAATGTCCACCATAAGAATGAAAAGGCAAGTGGGTAAAAATTACAGAGCAAAAATTGGCTTCAATATAGGAAGAATGTCTCTAACTCACAAAAATGGAACTTTCTTCACCCTTAAATAGCAAGTAAACCAAACCTGAAAAAAATCAGAAAAGGAGCTGGGTTATGAGGTATCTACTTCAGATGAGGGATTTGACTACATGAATTTATGACTCTAAAGTGTTCCTTAAAATTATATAAATGTACATATTGATTAGATGAGGGTGCAAAATAAGTTAATGAATGGCAGAATTTCTTTTTGCATGTCAAATCTTAAAATTTATTTCAAAGTGTATGTATTAATTTTTTAAAAATTGGTCACACAGAGTTCACAATTTAATGAATAACCAGGAGAAGAAGAAAATAGATTGGAAAAGGCGAACAATATATTATAGAATCATCTTATAGTGCTTGCTAGTGCTTTTATTTTGTGATTTAAATTGTTCTTAAAATGTAGAAATGATTAAGTGGAATTTAAAAGAGTGTCTGGCACCACTATGAGGGCTGGTATTTAGCAGCAGATCAGCAGCTGGGCTGCATAGGGCTAAGTGTGATGGAAAGAAGCCTTCCCAGAAGAATTCAACAAAAGGGCCATTTCTAGGGGGAAAATGGGAATTAATATAACTCTCTAAGAAATGTAATATGTGAGAGGCATATATTCCCTCCTACTCTCCCCTGACTTTTTGGTTAACCTTGATTTTGCTGAAAGTGACAGTGAACCAGTCTTAAATTGACCTTTCTGTACTGGCATTGTCATGCCCATCCACTGCACAACTATACCATTCCAACTTATCATAGATTATGCCCATATGGGCATTGGCTCACTACTAGAGTTGATAGGTGTATGTCTGAGACTTAACTCTTTGGGCTGTCCATGTGCCAACTGGGCCCTGAATCTCAACAGAGTTGCAACACCTACTCTCCAGTTCATTGGACTCACCCAGGACAACTAACAAGATGATGATGGACAACAACTATCCCAAAGAACAGAGAGTCTGAAACTGCAAGCAAGATAGTCCCATCCATCTGCCCACTGTAATCTAAGCTCCCTCTCAATTAGAGGCAGAAGTAGGCATCACCATCCCGGAATCCTCAGGATTGGGAAATGAATGATGGACTAGAGTAAACTTATTGTTATTCTACTATAGATTTATTGTGATTCTAGTAATGGAAGAACTTTTATCATTGCTGTGGAGGCAGTGGCCACCAGAGGTTCTGAGGGGAGGGGGAGGAAAAATACGGGGGCATTTTTGGGACTTGGAAATTGTCCTGAATAACATTGCAATGACAGATACAGGCCAATTATATACCTTGTCATAACTTACAAAATTGTGCTTAGTGGCAATGCTCCAAAATGTCAATTGTAACAAAAGTACCACACTAAAAAAAATTTTTTTTTTTTAAAAAACCCGGAATAAACTACATTTATCAGCCTTACTTGGACACATTGATCAAACTTTTGTTAATTAGAAGAAGTCCCTAGAATGGGGCCTTCAGGTAGGCTTCTTAAAGGGAACTGACTCAGCTGACAAGTTCTTTTTTCTTTTTCACTTTTTTTGCTTGTCCTTCCTTTTTGGGGACATGGAAGCCGTTTTGAAAGCAGAAGAAATGATGGAGCAGAAGCTAGAAGGAGACTGGGTTCCTGATGACATTGTTGGTTGCCATACCAGGCCTGTGCTGCCTACTTCTCAGAGAATAATAGACTCCTAATTTATTTAAGCCATTGTTTTTCAGTTTTCTGTTTCTAGCTGCTGAAAGCAATTCCTCATAAAGACAAGATACGGATAGCTCAAGACCTGTTGCTGTGATCTCCACGACATGTGTTTTCGTTTTCATATTTGGGGGATCAGCATTTATATTTGCTCTAACTAAGGATAATTCTCTCTGTGACATCTCTTAACAATCCAACTTACCATAGGGAATTCATTCAATAATAAACTTAGAAGAAGGCAAGAACAAAATTAATTTGAGGGCACAAAGAGAACTCAAAGTGGAGAATAAACATTTTTGACTGCTTTTACTCTGTCTAATCTTAATAGGACTGAAATTTCTTCCCTATAGCTTGAAAAAGCTGCTCAGGTTTCCAAATGCAGTCATCTTGCTTGCTCTTACTGGAAATTCCTGCTCAGGAAAATGTTGCGCAGAATTCTAAGAACTTGTAGAAGGACAATGAAGGATTTCATTGTAGTTAATTCTCTTCGTTGTCTTGGTGGATTTTTTCACTGTCCCTTCCTGTTCCACCTAATACATGCTCAAAAACACAGTTCAGCACAGTATGTAGCTTACTGGGCTTATGCTAAGTATGATGGAAGAAGCCATAAGAAAACACACCAACAAAATGCTTATTCAGGCCGCAGACGCCATGAATTTCTGCTGCAAAGCTTATGAATTTAGGAATGATAAATGGAAATTTTTTGAATTTTATGTCCAAATCAATTGCACAAATAGAGATGATGAGAAAATCAAATTCATAGCAACTCATGAAGATGAACAATCCTTCCCCTTTTCTGCCATGCTTCCCCTCGCCAAAGAAAACAACGCAAAATCCCAAAGTAGAGGTTTTGACAATGAGTATTATGTATAAAAGATTGATTCAACAGCTAAGCAAAACCAGTGGGAAGCACATAATTAACATTTATTAGGCTTTTAAGAAGGTCTTTGCATGTTTTATATTAACGATATGTTATACCCATTTAATAATAGACAATAATAGTGTCACTTGATCCTATGTGGATCATCCAATAGCCAAAGAATAATATTCAACAGTAAGTGACAAATTAAAAAAAAAAAAAAACAAACTGAGCAACCTACTCCTCAGGGGAAAATGGTTGGAATGGTGAGAAGCCCGAAACTGTGACCTGTGAGATCATGTGAAGGAAATGAGTGCATTCAGAACATTCAGAATCACTGTGTCCAGATCATAACCCAGTGATACTTAATGTAACAAGAGCAGCTGATCTTTGAGTAACCACAGAGACCATCAACTTCAAATGTTTTGAGAGGTGTAAATCTTCCTAGTCATTTCAGTCCTTCACACTGACCCAAGTAACCACAGTTATTTTTGAAAAATGGCAATCATGGTTCTCTATAAGTAGTTCCAGACAAAATACAGAGCATAGACTTTTCAAAATTACTATAGAAGGTTCCCTTAGAATTTTGACTTCCAAGTTGGGTCTTTGAATGATTGAACAAAGAAACTCATATTCATTTTCTTGGTTCAATGGAAAAGCTGTCTCCTTGTGGTTAAAGTCTTTACAAGGGCAGAGAATAGGACCATTTGTCTTGGCTCCACCTGTTGACATTGATCAATAATCTGTTTTAGCACTCAGCAACATAAAAGATTTACACTTTCTTTCCATTGGAAAACATTTTTTGAAACCTACACAGTCATTTTAGGAACTCTCATAAAGGCTATTCTTGTGCCATTTACAGAAACATAAGGCCAAGCTCTGAATGTTTCAGGCATGAAATAATAATAGAAAAAAATTCAAATCTAGTCATTAACAGCTTTAAGTGTTCAGTCATTTGGATTAACATTTCCTTACCACAGGCTTCCTTTAGAGTCTCAAAATAAATCTATGAAGAATAAAAATAGTAATAATATCCCAAAGGCAAACATATATATAGATAGAATCTCAAGGTTTTGGCAGGAGGATACTTTGAAGTAGTTTAGTCAAGAATATTTGAGAGTCCATGCTCTTAGTTATGGTTATACACAAAAAATACCTATACTATATAGAGTATAATACTAAAATGGTAGTACTTTAATTATGTATAATTATGTTATATATATGCTATATATTATAGTATAATTATATAATTTAGTATTATAGAATAATAATATACTATAGTATAATACAAAATAATATAAAACAAAATAATATAGGATAATAGGATAATAGTACAGTACAGTATAATAGTATTATAATTATATGTATGGATTAGATATATAATAAATTCAACAATGGAACAAATATTATCCTAAATATCATGGGAATATAATATGATACTTGGCCCCCAGGAGTTCACAAAACAGCCAAATTAAAAGGTAAAATAGGGAATAAAGTTAAGTAGTATTACTTTGGCAAAACAAAACAAAGTTATAGACACTTATGAAACTAGGATTCTTGTCTTTTCTTTCTTTTTTTGAATAATTTCATTTCAAATTTATAAAAATAACAGAAAAAGGCAGCTCAACAAGTTATGGAAGCGTTACTCCTAAAAATTTCTGTCCAGGTACTTATTATCTCATTTAATTCCAACTAATAACTCGATTGTTCCTCTAGTGTTGAGAAAGATATACAAACACAGATTAGCTAAATGGCATAGTAAAGTTATCCTTATTAAGAAAATGAAGAGAAAAAAATGCTTAACCATATTCATATCTCACAAAACCAAACCCCGTATATTTTCTTTTACCTTTACCTTTAACGTTAATATAGTACCAAATTTGCTTTTACTACAAAAACATTACACTGTTGTTGCTGACTATAATCTACAAATTATGTTAGGTATATTTTTCCACGCATCACCACACCCCCAATACCTTTTAGTAGAATAACATTCCTGTATTTATATCATTAATCAGAATCCTCATCTACTGCCAAAATCATTGTTATACATTCCCTATATTATCTTCGAACTGTCCTCCAACTAACATTAATTTCCCTAGATTACTCAATTCAGGCACAATTACATCCATAAATCAACAGTGTTGGTTACATTCATTATACTGTATTATTACTTGTCTGTCTTCTAAGATGTTTCTAAAGGCTAATACAAAAAACAAATTCCAAAAATTGAATGATTAGAGCATCACTGGATAAGCAGGGTCCCAATTTAAGACCCTGTTATGCTGGATATCTAAGAGCATGTAACTTCAATTCTCCATGTCCCTTTTTTCCCATTTAAAAAGTAACAATGTGCGAATACATAATCTGATAAGATTTTGAGCTCTCTTCAGATAACTGCCCTATAATCATCTGGAGATGTCTTCTGTATTAGAGAAAGAAATCATTGATTCATGCTAATAAATATCTTTAAATATAACTAACTTTTTGTGTTGGGGTAGTTCTCTCATATTGTGTGTGGTGATGGTAAATGTGCCCTACCAAAAGATGGCAGCTATTGACCCCTTTTATTTTGATCCCCTTTTCCATTAGGGAATAACCCCAGATTGATGAATCATGAACAATAAGTGTTTAAAAACTATAAGTACCTTACTGCAGAAAAGAAATCTAATGCATTAGAGTAGAAAACATGTCTAAAGGGCTTGGAATGGTTTGGAAAAGAACAGAGAAAAACACCTATGATTTTTCTCTCTCATCACTCCTCAACTCATTTACTTAATCTGATAAGAAGCCATACCAATCGGTTGAGCAAATAACAAACCTGGTGAAACTGGTTAAGTGTCATACAGATATTTCTAGAGATCTTCCTCAATCCTACAGTAAAACACTTGGTCCACCTAAAGGGTGTAAGACAGTAAATGGTACAAAAGAGAGAGATCGATACATATTATTAGTTACACTTAATGGAAGAAATATTTCCCAGTGAAAAGCAATGAAAACTCTGTAGTAAACACCATAAATCAAAGATACCATAAGACTGTTCAGAAGCTGTTTTTACTTGCTATTGAAAAGTCTGAATTCTGCAGATGGATCGTTGTCTTCCTGCGTGTCCTTTTAGCTATCTCTACTCCGTGGTCAAATAGACATACTCATAATTAAAACGGGAGTGGCTGAAAAGATAATGTAGACTCAGTCCATGGAAAGATAAGACACAGCAGAGTTGTCTTTTCAATTGAACCTCTTCCTTCCACTTTTCTGTGCACACAATTAAATGAATACTCATTTGATTAAATATTAAATTTCTGGAAAATTATCTTTCAAGTAATGAAATTTTTAGTAGCTGATATTTTAGTTAAAGACAAGGAAGGCATCTAGCTAATGGAAAAAATAGATACACTTGATTAAACCCCATCAAATTAATAACACTTTATTTTGTGGCATTATCAAGATATTATTAACATGTAAAAGGAGCTATTCATTTTGTGCAGCAAGTAGACATTTTCCCATTTAAGATGAATGTGAATATTCTGATTTACTCATCCTCTCTTTGACATTATTTAACAGTTTTTAAATTAGTTTTTGAAGTAGTACCATCCTTAGCTCATGACTCAGATAAATACCAACTGTGCCCCTTCGTGGTAAAGAATTGACACAGTTAACACCTGGCTGCATTTCTAAGAAATGGAAAAGGTAAAGTCTAAGGTCATGTAAATTACTAAAAGGAAAGCAAAAAAATATAACATGGAACTGTATAGCATAGTAAAACCTCATCTGAAATATGAATATGGGTAAAATTGCATATATAAGATAGTTTTTCTTTGAAGCTGAACAAATATATGTTAATACTACTAAATGTTAATATCAGACAAAAAAAGAACCATATTGCTAAGTGAAAAAAATCAGACACAAAGTACTACATATTGTATGACTCCATTTATATAAAATGTAAATATACATAAATCTATAAAGATGAAATTTAGTAGTTATGTAGGGCTGGGGAAGAAATGCTAAGGGGTGT
This sequence comes from Tolypeutes matacus, assembly GCA_026826555.1. NCBI lineage: Eukaryota > Metazoa > Chordata > Mammalia > Cingulata > Chlamyphoridae > Tolypeutes > Tolypeutes matacus. Next base: position 11,394,848 of record JAKSZT010054478.1, read on the forward strand.
GAGGGTTTCTTTTTGGAGTGATGAAATTGTTCTAAAATTTTTTGTGGTGATGAATGCATAACATTGTGATTGTACTAAAAGCCATTGATTATAAACTTTGGATAGATAGTATGGTATGTGAATATACTGGAATTAAACTGCTTAATAAATTTAAAAAGTTAAAAAGTAGAAATGGAAAACAGCATTTTGATGTTCTTTTCTATTTAGTTTCCCATGATAGAATATTTAAGTCCAATTAAATGAATGATCTGGAAAAACAACATATTCTGAAATTTTAGTGGTAGAACTTTATCTTGATAACAAATGTGTCTAGCAGGTCTAGGCTAAATCCAGCCAGTTTCAGCCATTTCAGATATTAACCTTTTGCTATTTTTTATAATATAAAAGCATCTACTTAATTCTTAACACTCAGTTACCAAGGCTGATACAATATCTCAGTATTTTAGCTATACTAGGCTTTTCTAATACAACTAGATGGATGCTCATGATTTACTATTCTTTAAAATTAAATGTATCCTCTACCCCAAATAGTGAGGCTCCTGAGGGCTCTGGAGACACCCAGGTCCTATGGTAAGAGCAGATAGCTCCAGAGTTTGGTGCCTTGCCAGTGGGCTCTACTTTGGAGTTTGTGCTCCTGAGAGTAACAGAGTTGAACTCAATTATGTCTTCCCTACACATGACTCATCTGTCCCTTCTATTTAAAACTATACTTGGTGCTGGAGTTCGTAGGTGTACGTCCAAGTGACTTGAGTCTTTGGGCTGTCCATGTGCCAGCTGGGCCTGGAACCTCAGCGGAGTTGCAGCACCTACTCTACAGCTCGTTGGACTCACCCAGGACAACTAACAAGGAGATGATTATGGACAATGACCATCACAAGGAACAGAGAGAGTCTGCAACTGCAAGCAAGATAGTCCCATCAATCTTCCCCATGGGATATAAGCCCCTCTCAATTAGAGGTGGAGTGGACATCACCATCCCAGAATCCTCAGGATTGGGGAAAGAACTATGGACTAGAGTGGACTTACTGGTATTCTACTATGACATATTGTGATTCTATCAATGGAAGAAATTACAACATTGATGTGGTGCCAGTGGCCACTGGAGGCTCTGGGGCAGGGAGAGAGAAAAAAGTTATAATACGGGGGATTTTTCGGAACTCGGGAATCATCCTGAATGACACTGCAACAACAGATATAGGCCATTTTATATCATCACATAATATGCAGAACTGTGTGGGACAGAGTGTAAACTACAATGTGAACTATGGTCCATGCTCAGTGGCAATGCCCCAGAATGCATTTATCAATTGCAATGAATGTGCCACACTAATGAAGGATGTTTATGTGGGAGGGTGTGGGAGGTGTGGGGAGTGGGGCATATGGGAATCCCTATATTTTTTATGTAACATTTATTGTAATCTAAGTATCTTTTAAAAAACAAACAAAATATTTTAAAAAGACTCTCGGGAGCAGATGTGGCTCAAGTGGTTGAGCTCCCACCTCCCACATGGGAGGTCCCAGGTTTGGTTCCCTGTGCCTCCTGAAAAAAACAAAAACAACAAGCAAAACAAATGAAAAAACCAACTCAGGGAAGTGGATGTGGCTCAGTGGTTGAGATTCAGCTTCCCACATTTGAGGTCCTGGGTTCAATCCCCAGCCCTGGTACCTCAAAAAATAAAATAAAATTAAAATAAGATAAAAGGAACAACCCATTCATAGTTAATACAAACAATCTCAAAAGCATTGTGAGAAGTGAAATAATCCAGGCACAAAAGATTACATACTCTATACTTCCATTTATGTTAAAGTATATAAAGGGAAATTGAGAGTGACAGCAGAACAGGGATTGTTGGGGGTGGGGGAGGGGCAGAGAGGAACTTTTTTGAGAAATCAAATAGAAACTTTGTGGTGATAGTTACATGACTATATACATTTGTCAAAACTCATCGAACTGTACGCTTAAAAGTGCTAAATTTTATTGTATGTAATTTATACCTCAATAAAGCAGGAAAAAAAATTAAATGTATCCTAAAACTGAATACTCTTTGCCTCGACTTCACTTTCTTATACATCAGTGACTTTTTTTTTTCTTGACAAAAATAAGATTTTTCCAAGGTAGCTAGAGGTATATTTGAAACTATGATTGAATGGAAAACCCTGTTCCTGTGATCACATTGGCCGTAGGGCTCTGTTATATTTGTTTAATACTTCAGAATGGTTAGAGATGCAATTCTAAAGATTTTGCTTGCTAAATCTTGGAAACATGCCTATATTTCTCATGGATTGATCTTGTATGCAATATTTTGGTTCTTTTGTAATATTAGCTTGTAATACTAACAAAAGAAAAATGATACATGAACATTTATTATCAATAAATGGATGGAAATTTCTAACATTTTGAAAGAAGTTAATAGTAACCATTATCACCAAAGTGGAGACTACCTCAATTACATTACAATGAATTTATCAAAATGTTGACTATACCTGTGAGAATGAGTTTACAAAATAATATTTTGAATCATACAGTCAAGTAGAATTATACAATATAAAAAACAGATGGGAATTTAAATAATGGATATTTTAACAGACAGGTAAATGAACTATTTGTTTGCTTTCCAAACATTCTGGTTGTCAACGAGTACAGAGTTATTTAAACTAAAAACAATTCATTTTTTATTTTCTTATATTTCAAAGTAAACCAATTCAAAATAAACATAATTATACATGAAAATACTACCCAAAGAAGGTAGCTCAGGCAGTCTTTTGAATTGCATATTTCTCCCAGTTGCATAGTAAGTAAGCTACTTGAAAGATGTAAAGGTGGTTAAATAGTTTATGCAGAAAAGCTAAGGCCATGAAGCCATTCATTCATTCAGCCAAAGATAAGCAAGTGTTCTCTAAGTGTCAGACCCTGTTCTCAAGCAGTGGAAGATGCAAATGGGAATGAAACACTATCCCTGTGGAACATGCCATGGTAGAGGGACTTGCACTTGGGAACAATCAGAAGGAAAGACAACTCTAGCCTAAGTGGGAGGGGCGGCCAGTTCAGGATACCCATAATTGACAGGGTGAATATTGAGGGACATCATAGAGTAGACAGGGGCTGCCCAGCCTTCTGGTAATGCGAGTGCACAGGTACCCCCCGTCCAGAGATCAACACGAGGAATTGGGCTGTGATAAGTAAAACACTTTCAGGGAAAGGTATAAAATTCTGTGTTGCTAGAGCCTAAGATATCAGGAAAGATTGGCAATGAGACTGGAGAAGCTAGCCGGGCCTTATTTGCGAAGAAGCTAGCAAAGCCAATTTCTTGAAAGGAAATTTAAAATGAAAAGTTGTTGGTGTATAGAGAAGAACAGACAGAGGCACAGCTTCTAAATGCTAAACTGGAAATAGTATAGATGTGAGTTAAACAGTGAAAAGTCATCTCAGAAATGTTTAGGTAACCAGTAAGAACTACTTCAGGAGCTTAGGGGACAAATACTGTACTTATGTTGCTTATCAATTACTCAGTTGAACTCCCCCCCCCCCTCCTTTTAGCAGAAAGTATAGAGTTTCCTTCTCAAAGCTACCCCGGTTGTTGTAAGGATTAAATGATAGTGTCAATATGTGTGGCTGCATATATGTTTCTGGTGTTTCTGTCACTTTAAATTGCCCAAGAACACCAAGGCTATCTCTGTCTAAAGGGAATCGTTTCTATTTCAAAAAACAGAATTAAGGCAGAAAGAAAGATACTTGTTATTCGTAGTAATTTTTTTTTTAAGGACACTTTAGATTCCATAAATGTTATATCAAAACTATAGTGGATTCCCATATATCCCACTGCCGCCTCCTCCCCCACTTTCCCCCATTAACAACATCTTTCATTAGTGTGGTACATTTGTTACAATTGATAAACACATATTGAAGCATTGCTACTAACCATGGTCTATAAGTTTACATTATAGTTCACACTTTGCACTGCATAATTTTATCGTTTTTGACAAAATATATAATGGCCTGTATCCATCATTGCAATGTCATGCAGAAAAATTCCAATGTCCCAAAAATACCCCATTATACCTATTCCTTCCCTCTCCATCCCCTCAGAAACTCTGGTGGCCATTGCCTTTATATCAATGATACAAGTTCTTTCATTGCTATATTAATAAGTCTACTTTGGTCCATAGTTGCATTCCCCCCTTATGTTTGTTCATTCCTCAGTCTTGAAGATTTGGGGATGGTGATGCCCATTATGTTTCTGATTGAGAGAGGGCTAAGATCCCATGGGGCAAATGGATGGAACTGTCTTGCTTGCAGTTGTCGATACTCTCTGTTTTTTGGGATGGGCATTGTCCATCATCATCCTTTTGTTGTCCTGGGTGAGTCCAGTGAACTGGAGAGTAGATGTTGCAACTCTGCTGAGATTCAGGGCTCAACTGGTATATGAACAGACTGAAGATTTAAGTCTCTGGGACATATATTTACTGAGCATAGTGCTAATTATAGGTTCAAAAAAAGGTCAGAAAAGCCATGTGTAGGGAAATTATAAATGAGTCTAACTCTGTTACATTGAGGAACATAAATTCCAAAGTAAGGCCCAATTACATGGTGCCAAATTCCTGAGATTGTCTGTCCTGCCTATAGTACCTAGATGTCTCTAGAGCCCTTGGGAGCCCCATCTGTTTGAGGCACTGTTTGCTGTGGCAGTCAATGAGATTCTGCTGAGATATGCATAAGTGTAACCTCTGGAATGACCTCCTGACTGACTTTGAAATCTCTTAGCCATAAAAACTAATTTGCATTTTCCCTTTTTGGTCAAGGCCTTTTTCCAAATGCATTGTAAGAAGGCACTTGGTAATAATCCCTTGGTGCCAGGGAGGCTCATCCCAGGAATCCTGTCCCACACCAGGGGTAGATAGTGAGTTTATATGCTGAGTTTGGCTTAGAGAGAGGCCACATTTGAGCAACAAGGAGGCTTTCAGGAGATAACTCTTAGGCAATATATATTATGAGGCTAAGTTTCAATTTCACAAGGAAAGTTCATAAGTACAACCATCAATATCAAGGGCCTGGTGTAATGGTCTGTCCTCCTTCGCTAGGCACTGCCCTTGTACTCGGGATTCTTGCTGCTCTATTAGAGAATGTAGCAGGACTTCCCAGGAAGGGATTTCAGTATTCTTTTGGTTATTGTGTGGTTCTCCACCCACCGAGACAACACCCTATGACCACTTGAACATATTCATATGCCACAGAGACATGCCCCAGGTGCATTCCTCCCCACACATCCCCCCATCAGTGACACCCCACACCAGTGATCCTCCCCTGCCACAGTTGTGACCCTTCTCTGTTCCAAAAACAAAGCCAAAAATAATAAAAATAATAAATAAAATACAAAAAAAGTGAAATATAAAATAAAATTTTCTTTTCATTTTGTCTTCATCATTGTAAGATTTGTTGTCTTTTACGTATAGTGACAGTTTCTTCCGTATTATTTTTTTCCGTTTATCTTCCTACTTTTATGTCTTCTTTTTTTCCCTTTATCTTCAAAGAAGCTTTAGGTTGCAGAAAAGTCTCACAGAAAATATAGGGGATTCCCCTATAGCCACCCCAACCCCCTGTCTCCTACTATCTCCTATTAATAACATTATACATATATATAGCACATTTGTTACAATTGATGTACAAATATTGAAACATTGCTACTAACCATGGTCAGTGGTTTACATTTTGCACCATATGGTTTTACAGGTTTTGACAAAATTTAAAATGGCCTGTATCCATCATTGCAAGATCATGCAGAACAATTCCAATGCCCTAAAAATGCTCTATGTTCCCTCTGTACTATTCTTCCTTCCCCCTCCCCTTGGAACTTATGGTAAGTAGTTATGTTTTATACAGTTGCCATGAACACTGAATTAGCAAAGAGTGAACCATTGCTCCTGGGTGAAATATAGGATTAGGTTCTGGTGAGCCTCTAGTAACATTTTCATTCTCTAATCAATAAATAACCTTGTTTTATGTGTGTTTCTGTTTAAAGACACCTTATTTCATATATATTGTTTCATTAACAATGAACTCATGGTCAACCACACTATAACTCATGCCTGAACACAGCTTTGACATATTTCTCCCTAGTCGCATCATAGCCATTGTGTTCTTAGGGACACCGGACAGCACATTAGCACTATGCTTAGGGACAATTTTAAACAGCAAAATCACCAACAAAAAGCATTAAAATGCAAAAAAAGTGGCGCTCAATATAATATGAAAAGAACACATATTTATAGTCCTTTATGGTATGAGAGCTGAAATAAGGCAGAGCAGTGACTTGTTCAACCTCAGCTGGGAACGTGCATTGGGTGAATCAAAGTTTTTACACTCTACACATGTCCATGAATGATCAAAAAAGTGACAAAAGATTTTGGAATTACAAATTAAATTTTAGCAAGTAAATAAAAAAAAAAAAAGTAAAAAAAAAAATTTTTTTTAGCAAGTAGGCAAATTCACAAATATGAACTCCTTGATTAAGGAGGATTGACTATTTCTGCAAGGTTGGTTGTTTGCTTGGGTCATAGCATCAGTTGTTACCACACAGGATCACCCTTACAAGACCTACAGTGATGGTCACTGGGATCTTTACAATCATCATTTTGTCTCCAGGCTACTGCATATTAAAGGACATGCTAAATTTCAAATTGTCTATTTTATTCTTGTCCCAATACATTTGGTTCTTAACTCTGAAATGACACAGAGTGTAAGAATTAAGAAACATATTTTTGTTACTGGATGGCTCTGGTTTCTGGGATTCTAGGTTCTTGGTTTAGTCTCATAAAAGAATTTAAGGACATACCATAGGGTAGGCAAGAGAGTAAAGGGCTTATTAAGAAATAAGAAAACGAGAAAAGTACACAGTCCATGGTGAGGCATGGACAGTGGGCATACTGCAGGGTGAGTTGCACATGTGGGACCCTCGGTCAGGGCTTTTAAGAGTCTCTTTGCTGTTCTGATTGGTTGCCCTACCTGTCATTCCTCAGGGGGCCAATGATGAGGCCCCTTGGGGATGTCTGAGGCTTTCCCTTGACCCTGAAGGAGATTTCATTCCAATCTCGTTCCAAATGGGGTTCTCATGGCTGGGTTCTCGCAGGGTCCTTCCAGCAGCCTTCTTGGTGGAGGTTTTACCCTCAGGGTTTCCAGGGGGGTTCCATGGCCACGTGTTTCACAGCAATGTTTTTCTGCCAGGTCTTATACTTGCCTTCCCTTTTCCTAAACTAGCCTGCCTCAACTCCCCCCTCAGAGAGTTTAGACCCTTATTCTTAAAGGGGCACTGAAGAATGATGGTCTTTCTTCTGCAACTACTTCCTGCTGGTTAGGGGGATTAGGTCCTACCTGACAAGGTGTAAAACCCTCTCGCTATTCTATTGTGATTGGAGAAAGATGAGTCTGACACCATGGGTGGAGCTGGGTGAAATCCCCACATGACTAATAAAGCATTGATTCTGTAAGAAATAAGCTTAATTAGAATTTTGAAGATACATGGTCCCATTAAAAGGATAAAAAAGATGGTGGTAGGTGGGCCCCAAAAGAAGGCCAGCCATGACATACTAGACCACAAGAGTGAGAAATGCTAGGTGCCCTCAGAGGCTGCAACCTCCCAAAATTAATGGGAAACACCATTCTTCCTTGTTTTTATTTATTTATTTTTTTATGCTGTTGATTAGGGAGAGATTGTGGGTATAAACTGCCAATCCCAGTTCACATAGCAGTGGTTATGCTTAGGACAGCTAGGAGAGGTTTGAAGAGAGGTACTGCCCTAGACATAAACTCATGAAAACAGTATAGGCAACAACAAGACAAGCATATGGCAAGCAAAATAAAGACAGTAGTTAAGAAAGCCATTCCTTTATCTTATAGGCATGTTCTTGAACTGCTTAGAAAATGAATTAAGTTTACCAGGACTTTTAACATGTTCGCTATCCCTTTGCATATGATCTAGAATAGAAAAGATATCATCATAATCATCAGACATATAGGTAGAGAACTTAATACTAATCAATGCATAGATTTCTCTTTGAGCTACAGTTAATAGATCTAAGCTCCAGTTTGCAATACCATACATGCTATCTCTCCATGGGAGCAGGCCATAATGCCAACTGCATTTTAATTCTACTTACATAACTCTGGTAATCATTGCTCCACTTGGTATGCCCTTCACACAGCCAGCATGCTGCAGCACCGTTGATCCTAAAGAGAGACGAGGAAGGTAAGCCTCCAGTGTTTCACTGGTCTGGTGCATAGTGCTCTTTGGCAATATGAAACAGAGCCAGTCTGGAGACAATGTCCATTTTACATCTGGTCATGTTGAGCCATTGTTGCCTGCTGCAGGAGTCTGAAACTGCAATGTACTCTCCATCCTCTTCAGGAGTATGTTCAGAGATGTAGTAGACACTTTTATTGTTTTAGAGGTCACAGTGACTGACGAAACTAATAACTCAAATGGAGAGGCACCATGCAGGGTACTTGGGTCTGGTTTGAATGCACAGGAGAGTTTGACAATACTAAATTCTATCTCTTTTAATCTTTATACACTTTTAAACACTTCCAATGCAAAGTATAACATATCAGATGAACTTTTACCATGATTACATTAATTAACAGGTATTTTATTTTAGCAGTACAGGAAAAACTACTTAATTTTTTATGAAATCAAGATTATTTTTCTTTACCACCACTTTCATATGCAGATTGAGGTGGCTTCTGACAGGTTTCACTGTTATGATGTTACTTTTTAAAATTAATATCAATTTAGGTTTTTATTTAGTAATGGCTTCCTGGAATTAACCATTTAAATGCTTCAGTTTAGAAGATGCTTTTTACAAATTTCTTATAATTAACTAGAAGTTACTTTATCTTTAAGTCTATTAAATTACAATTAGCAACCAATGAAATTTACCTTTATCTTAATTTCATTAAACGTGAACTTAGAATTTTCATCATCTTAAAGATTTAATACATATAATGCTAATTTATTTAATTGGTATCCTATAAACCTAGGGAAATAACACCCAAGCTAAATAAATTTGAAACCATTATAGTTTATGCAAGGAATGTTCTTTTTTCCTTTCTGTACAGGAGGCTAAAACCTCTTTTCTTTAATAAAATTCTAAAACTGTGAATAATCTTAAAAACATACTGACTGCTAGGTTCTGGAATATATAGTAATTGTTTAATTTGTTCTAATTATAGTTTAGAAAAGATCTTTTCATAGCTTTCAATAACTTTCCCTTTACTTACTGAAATTTGGTAATAGGGTTAGTAACCACCCTTATTTTAAGGCTGTTAAAAGGCATAGATTAGGGAATTACAGGACAAACTATGATTCTTAATTCCCCAGCCTAAAAGATAGAATTTAAGCGGCCACATCTAGCCCCACCCTCATAGCTCTTGCAAAGAGAAGACTCTGGGGCCTGGAAGGTTAAAGCGCTTAGGAAATTTTTTTCCCCTTTCCCAATAGGTTCTATATTCAGATTTCTATATGACCTTAGCCTAATTTGGGCTTCAGGAATATTCATTCACATATATAATCACATATTCAATTTTTAACAATTTGAAATAGAGCTCTTTTAAGTATTTTCATTTGTTAATTTGATATTACAAATTATGAAGAGATATGCTGAGCAAATAGACATAAATAGAGAGACAGTTACTTATAATTTTCATTCTCTTACAAAATAAGTTTAACTGTAAAATAACATTTAAAAGATCTCTTTGAAGGCTATTTCTAATTACTCTAAATTGCACTGTGACCATGCAGTTTTTGCAAAAGAATTTCATTCATTTTAATTATTGGATTATCAAATTTTTCCCAATGCTTTAAAATACAATTTGTAACATTTTCCTTTACTTCAGAGCTTTGCTTATTTCCCATTTTGACTTTGACAGATCTTGGATGAGCAAGACTAATTCCAGTATATACTCACTGGGGTCATTGAAGTCTCAGGGAAACCTGGTTTTTCTCATAACTTGCTGCTTTTAGGAACATCAACACTTAAGGTGGGAGGGCCCCCACTTCCCAGTCCTTGGAGATAACAGGACTCCGGTGGCCACTGGACTGGAAGAGTGGATGTCCAACCCCAAGGGTCGAGAATTCCACCAGTTAACAATCTAGTCCACACCTGGAGTCACATGAAAAAACAGGATCATTAGGACTAGTGGAAGGACAGGATACAGGGGTGTCTCAAATTTGCCTTCCCCTAAGCCATGGGGGCAGAAGTTGTCATGAAATAACCATAAGCAAAGACAAGCGGTGAGACTAGACATGAAGTAACCATAAGTAAAGGCAAACTCAGTTTATAATTACCATTACTATAGCAAGCATACACAAGGGTGTGGGTAGACCTGAAGTAACCATAAACAAAAATAAATTAGTCTAAGATTACCATCACAGTAATAGGTTCTGGGCCAAATCCACCCAGTTATAGCAATTTCAGATATCATCCTTCTGCTTTATAATATAAAGGCTTCCATATTATCTCAACTCTTAGTTACAATTTCTAGGAAGTTTTCACTTTAGAATAAATAGGTATTTTTGTTTATTAGCTAAGCAACTAAAACAATTTTATTAGTAACAATGCTGCTAAGTTTTCATGCCTTTCCAGCAGTTGAACCAATTTCACTTGTGATTTCTTTTATACATCAAATTCAATTGCAAGATACTATTGACATTTAAAGACTCAATTTTTAGGTTACCTTTCACCATTATCCAATTTGTAAGAGGCAAACCCCAAATCTGATTTATGAGTTCCTAGGCACAAGCAGACTAACAAAGTTAAAGCATGCACAGATTAGAACAGAAGAGAGAATTTTACATTTACTTAGTTTAGGGCCAGACTTGACTTTAGAATCACCTAGATGCAAAGCTCCCAGTGTCAGTCCATGGCAGGAACCTCGTTCAGTACCCTCCAGCTTCATTCCACCAAGAAAATCCCTGGGCAGCTGCTAAGTATGGAGCTAAGGGGTCCAGAGAAGCCCTGCCCCCAACAAGACATGAATTGGGGCTGCTCTGAGGGCTGCATCCCATTAGTTTACCTCCCTGTGAGGCTTTTTTACTGGAAGGACTGGAGTGTTACAAAGGAATAAGCAGAGAGCTAGGAATGACCAGGAACCTTTTAATTTTAATTGATGGCATATGAGGAGTTTCCTTATTCTACAAGGAAGAGGTTTAGTAAATGGTCTAGATCATGATTCCCCATTCACTCCCCTTATTAGAGACAACCAAGGTTAGGAAAGGTCTGGTGTATAGGCTAGGACTGAGTAAATGGCTCCCATGTTAATTAAGAAATTAACAATCTTACCTGCCACATCAAGGGTCACCCGGGGCTACTCTGGTTGATGGTTCATGCATGGCTTCAGGCCCTAGGAGTCTGGATGGTGAGGCAGCTTGGGGCAAGGTTCTTACTGACATGGAGCATAGATTTGGGTAGCCTTGATGTGACAGTGACTTTAATGGTGACAGTTAAAAGGTGAACCTGCCCTGGACCCTGTGCCTACCCCTCCTTATCAGCTCCATCTTGGCAGCATGGTCTCAATTGTTGAAACCTGGGAGGGCTGTTTCTAAAAGGGAGTTAATGGAAGTTTGGGGGCCCAGGGAAAGTTTCTGCAGCTTTCTATGGATATCCAGGCAGACTGGAGCTCCTAGGAGGACCTGTCCTTCTCTAGAGTTAGGATCTACCAAGAGGGTATTTTTATTGCCTCTACCAGCTTTCTTTGAAATAAGGCTGGTTGTTTAGGTTCTACCTCTGAGTAATTTCCCTGAGCTTTTAATTGACCAGTTTGGTAGTACAAATCTTTATGTCCTCTCCTTCTGTCTTACACAGGTTTAACTGGAATTCAGGGTCCCAAACAGAGCCCACTTTTGGCCATACTGCAGCCATGTGGTGTGACAGAAAAAAAGTTAGCCTCTTTCTTTTTAGACTATCAATAGGCAGGTTGTCCTAATTAGAAGCCACCCATTATCCTAGAGGTGGATAAGTGTGTTCATCAGTCTGGGTGGTGTCCCGCTGCTAGACTTGGTCAAATGGATTGCTTGCTGAGCCAGCATCCTAGAGGTCAGGAGACCTGCTTGCTGTCCCCACATTCTGGAGATCGGGAGCTTTATGTCTCTGGGCATCTCTAGAGCCTTAGACATCTTGGGAGACATCTGGCTCTGGTTCCCAGACCTTAGCTTCCAAACCAGGCTTTCCAGCTAGGAAAGGGACTGGATAGGGACCTTTCTATTGCCTACTTTGCAGAAGTCTTAGGAGAAAGCCATGAACAAGCTCATTTCATGGTCACTCCCAGAGTCAAGTACCACAGTTATACCCAACATTAGAATGGAATTAAGAAGCAGAGACTGATCTGTGGCTTACAGACAAACAGCCTCAGAGACCCCGGAATGTATTAAGAGGGACTTCAGGGGCCTCCTGGAGGCTGACTAAGGAACAAATTTCCTGGCACAACCCAGGGTGAAAGTTTTAGGGCTTGGGGCCTCACTAATCACAGACAGGCTTTAATTAAACCTCACCAGTTCTCAGCAGGAGTGAGGGAGCGCCACTTGTCTCTCTGTCTCCTGGCTGGCTCGCCAAATAGTGTTACTGGCTGGCTCTGGTTTCTGGGCTTCTAAGTTCTTGGCTTATGTCGCATAAAAGAATTTAAGGACATGCCATAGGGTAGGCAAGGAAGCAAAGAGTTTATTAAGAAAAAAGAAAATGGGAAAAGTACACAGTCCATGCTGAGGCATGGACCACAGGTGTAGTCCAGGGTGACTTGTGCACTTGGGACCCTAGGTCAGGGCTTTTAAAAGATTGTTTGCTGTTCTGATTGGTTGCCCCACCTGTCATTTCTCAGGGGGCTAATTATGAGTCCCCTTGAGTGTATCTCTTGACCCCAAATGAGATTTCATCCAAATCTTATTCCAAATGGGGTTCTCATGGTTAGGTTCTCCGGGGGTCCTTCTGGCAACCTTCTTGGTGGTGCTTTTTCCCTCAGGGGGGTTCCAGGGAGGGTTCCATGGCCACATGTTTTGTGGCCATATTTTTCTGCCAGGTCTTAGACTTGTCTTCCCTTTTCCTAATCTTGTCAGCCTCATTTTCATTTTGGTCCCAATTTGAGGATCATCATACCTACCAATAACAGCTATAACAATAAATATTTCATCTTTAGTAGTGTGAATAAGACACAAATCCAGATATAAACATTTTAAAAGAGGAATGGGATATTTCTGGTTTCATGCATGGCATGAACAACCTGTCTGCTGAAAACAAACCATAACAGTTTGAAAATAAACAAAACTGTTTAAAGGTATCAAAACAAACAAACAAACTTGGGCAGCCCTTGTGGGAGAGAAGGAAATCTCAACAAAATGAATCTCTCTCTCTCTCTCTCTCTCTCTCTCTCTCTCTCTCTCTCTCTCTCTCTCTCTCACACACACACACACACACACACACACACACACACACACACAGATTTTCTCTAAAAGCATTGCCAATTCACAGCATAGGTGGATGGAATTTTGAAAGGATATAGAATTCTCACTGAGGAGACATAAGTGAGAGTTTAGAATCCACCAAATGACTGGGACTTGAGGTGAAAAGCCCTAAGGAAAGAGAGCCAAAAATATGCATGAAAGTCTGAGCACAACCCCTCCTAAAGTTATTTTACAATTCTTAAGATGTGTATCTGCAAAGAAAGAATGCAAGAAAAACCAGAGGAAAGCAGAAGCTTAGAGGCCAAAGGCCTGAGAAAAGGTCTCAGCTGCCACTTGAAGCTGGGGAGACAGTTTACATTTCAAGACCAGCTAATGAGGAGTGACTACTGTAAACATCCCACCTCTCTGAAGGGCCGCATCCTAAGTGTAAAGTCATAACAACATCAAAGAGTCTAAAACCAATTCTCAACAAGAATAGATGACCAGCTTGTATTTCCTGTCTGTCAAAAAACAAACAAACAAAAAACCTTAAATCTCTTAGGAGAACAATAACACCATCCAGTGCTTCTATAATAATTAATGTAAAATGTCTGGTGTGAAACCAATATTGCAAGAATGATGAAAAGTAACAGAAGAAACATATAATAGAAGTAGACCCTCAGGTAATTTAGGTATTTGAGTATTTTAGTTCAGTTCTGCTGGAAGTAGGTGCCTTGAAAGGATTATTAAATATGTGAAATAATTTATTGGGGGGAGAGTCCTATGAATAAAAAGGAAGAGGGCAGAGAGATAGAGAAAGACTGCTTATTTCAAAAGTGGTCTGATGCCTGTGAAAAAGAAGTAGATGAAAGGAAGAGTAGGAAGAGTCTTAGACAGCAATGCAGTTTGTGAGATGTTTCTGCCAGACTGATGGTGCATCTGAGTTAAATTCATCCATCAGAAAAGCCATCATCTTGCAGGGATAAGCATGCCTTGACTTGAGAACTTTGCTCAGAATCTTTAGTCACCATAGAATTTTAATGTAAAATCCAGATGAGGTTGGGATTTTATATATCTAACAGATGGCCTAAAATTAAAAACTTCCAGTACCAACCATTAAAAAGAAGGTGCAATTGCAGTGCTAGTGGGTGTGTAAATTGGTATAGCATTTTTGAAAAAAGTTTGGCAGCATCCCCTAAAGCTAAATATGTGTTAATCCTATGAATGACACAGAAATTCCCCTCTAGGTATATGCCCCAGAAAATGTGTGCATATATTCCATTGAAAGACATGTACACGAATGTCCAAAGTACTTTATTCATAATATACAACCCAAATGTCCATAAACTAGATATTGGGTACCTAAACTGTAGTGTATACATACAGGGGAAATACTACACAGGAAACAAAAGAAAAGGGGAAAAAAAAAAACTCCAGATGCATGCAAGAATGAAGATAAATCTCATGGATCTAATCAGACACTGCTGTATAACAGGCAACCTTAAAGACTCTGTGGCATTTTAATGGGGATAAATGTTTTCTCATTGGTGCATCTGTGGTGCAGGTGAAGGTGGTCTGCTTCAAGTTGTTGGAGTTCAGGCTGACTCAGGAAGTTCTGCTTTATTTGTGTCTCATTATTCTAGTCAAGCTAGGTCTCTGGGACGTTTCTTCTCACAGGGATGGGAGAATTGTAAAGAGACTGGTCCACTGCACAAACCTCTGTTCACAGCATGCCCTTTATCACTCCCTGATCAAGGTAAATGATATGACCAAGTCCAAAACCATGCGGCCATGCCAAAGATAGCAGTAGATGTCATATGAGCAAGGGCATGGTGAAGGGGTGGGGAAGGCTGCCCTTCCTGGGGGAGGAATGACCTGAATAGAGAGAGAATAAACATGAGAGGACAATAATTCATCCTAATGCAATATCATACCTTACTTTTAATAATCAGCAAAATAAATGCCAGGGTAATAAGAGCTATAAAAAAAAAGAATGGGATCAAACAGTATATGGAATGATAAATTGACATCTGTATGTCTATATCTGAATTCATTTTCTATTAATATGAACAATATTACTACAAATGTAGCACCTTTAAACAAAATACATATTACCTCACAATTTCTATGCATCAAGAGTCCAGGCACAGTTTAGTAGTTTAGCAGAGTCATCTGCTCAGGATCTCCAATGTCCTAATCAAGGTGTCCCTGGGGCTGCATTCTTTACTGATGTATCCAGAAGAAGTCATTACCCTGGGGTTTCAGGTTGTTGGCACATACTGCTTGAAGTGGTAGGACCAAACTCCTCGTTTTCTTGGTGGCAGTCAGCTGAGGTTCAACTCAAGCTCAACTCCTTGAGGTTCTTGCCATTCCTTGGTACTTGACTCACAGGCCCCCTCACAACAGGGCAGCTGACTTCCTCAAGACCAGCAGGAGAATCTCTCTGTCCTCAGGAGGGACCCAGTCCCTCTTTCAAGGATCTCACTTGTTTAAGTCAGCTCCACTCAGGAGAATATCCACTAGATTAAGGTCAACTGATTAGGAACCTTAATTGCATCTACATCATTCCTTTGTCCTCTCTATATAACATCATATTCACAATTCCTGCCCACACTCGGGAGATTATACAGGGCGAGCACATTAGGGGGTGGGATTCTTGGGGGCCATCTTAGAATTCTGCCTACCACAATATCTAAACTTTTATCTATATCTTTATATCAGTATATATCTCTATACATCAATATCTAGATACTGTTTGTCATCATCATCTATTTATATCTATTTATTTAATCTGTTTTTTTTTAAATACCAGTTGATTTCCTTCTAAAAAAATGAGGTAATTGGCACTGTTACATTTCCTTCCACTTTGCTCCTTTCTTTCCCATTTTAATTGTTGTAGTTATTTTTAATCCATCAGGGTTTTACATTTTTAATTATGTTCTGTAGCCATAATGCTGCATTTTAATCTTAGTCCTATATTTAAAAGGAATTAGTACTTACGACTAGAATTTCCACCATTTATTCTCTGCTTCCAATTTCTTTATCTTGATCTCTTGGATGGTTGGATATAAACATCAAGAAGTTACTATGAGTGTATATTTATATACATATATGTAAATGTATGCACATATATGTACATGTATACACACATAAATTTGGAAGAGCTAATATTTCATTTTGCCTATGTATTGGATGAACCTTTTGGCTGGTTAAAATAGTCTTCATCATACTCTCTTCTCTGAAATACTGTATTCTATGGACAGTGTGCTAATGTTCTTTGGCATTAAATGCTGTAAAGAATTCCAAAACTAGCAAAATACTTATCCCATGTGGATGACTTGCTGTATTTGTCCTGATATCTAAACTATTCTTTCTTTATCACTGAAATTCAAAAATAACTAGAATATTTTATGCCAATTATTTTATATGTTGTTCTTTTTCTAAAACATGGAATGCACTGTGTCCTTCCTATGGGAATTTAGTTTCTCCATGATATCAGAGATAATTTCCTGCGTTATATCCAGAATAGGTTCTTCTGTACCATTTTCTTTGATACTTTAGATCCAGGATGCCAAGTATTTTTGGATTATACTTTTTTCCCCTCTATCATCCCTGTAATTCTTTTGAGTCTCTGATTTTTCTTTACTGTCTTTATCTTAGATTTTAATTTCAGGACATCAGTCAGATTTTTCCCCCCTCTGTCAGCTAGGATAATCTCATTTGATTAATTTAAAGTCAACTGATTGGTGACCTTAAAAACATCTGTAACATGCTTTTACCTCGATTTAGTTTGTACATATTTCTAATATATTTATTTTTCAGCATAAGAATTAAAAATTATTCTGTTCAATTTTTCTGCTTTATAAAGTCACTTTAAATCTTCCAGTTTCTTATAATGTACTTTACTGAATCCCTATTATATTTTTCTATAGCTTAAGGTATTCATAGGGAAACTGTTTCTCTGCTATGAGTTACATTTTCTTCCAGACTGGATAATTTTTAAGTTTATTTTTTGTATGCTGTCTTCCTCCCTCCCTACTCCCTCCTCTCTCTCTCCATCTCTCTTTCCTCCTCTCTCTCATTTTCTCTTCCTCTCTTTCTTTCTTGTGTGTATGACAGCATGCTTGCATACCTATCATGACTTTTTATCTGTTGTTCATATTTAACAAGGGTTGCTCCTCTGTCTCAATATTGTCCTTGCTGAATCCCTTTTTACCCTCCAGGCTTTAGTTGGTCTTTCCCACTCTGCACTATACTTTGCAGTTCTCTCAGAGCCTGACGGTGGGGGCAGAGGAAGACCCTCTGAAACTGCTTTTAGCTTTTGTTTATGGACCCTTGTTCCAGGCTTGTTTCTGATGTCTAAATGTCTGATGCCAGGGCCCATTCCAAGTAGTTAAGAGTAGATCCCATTGTCTCCAGCTGTGGCTCATTCTCCCACTGCAGGATACTTTCCTCAGGAACATTGGAAGTCCTAGAAGCCATTCCCATGCCATCTGCAGCCTGGTGGTAGAAGAGAAGGTGGGTCTACTCTGAAGGTTTTTCTTGGTTTTCTTCAGAGCTGCCTACTTTCCCTTTTCCCTCCCTCACCAATTCTCCTTCCTTTAAAGCAGGGGTTCTTAACCTTTTTTGTTCCACGGACACCTTTGCTAGTCAGGTGAAAACCACGGACCCCTTACTAAGCCCATACCATACTATGTATTATTTAATAAATACATCACACCTGCACCAACACGTCCCCACAAGACTGTTTTTTTTGAATTTCATTCAAGCCCACAGACCCCTTGTTAAGACCCCCTGCTTTAAAGTGAAACTCTAAATAAAATATATCAGGATTTTCTCTCCTCTGTACTATTTCTGGAATTTAGGAAGCTATCATAAGAAGCATCAGACTCTTCTGTTTCTTTGCCCCCTCATTTCCCAAGATTATGTTTTTTTGTACAATTTTCCCCGTTTGCTGCTGGTGTGTGGTTTCCTGCCTCCTCATCTTTTAGTATCTTTGACTGGCTTCAGGAGTCATGGTAACCCGCTACAATCCACCATCTTTAAAGCATAATTTTAACTGTACAATCTAAATTTTCAAACTGCACCAAAGAACAAATGCTGGGGTAGGGGTGAGAGGCAGCTACTCTTTCACATCACTTACTTGCTAAGCAAACAAGAAATCAAGCATCATTCTAAACCATTTTGCCTGTTGATTTGTACTGACTATATTTTTTGACTCTTGAATTTTCTTACCATCCAATGCAAACACCTGAACACATACTAGACTGTGAACTTCCCCCATACCATCAGCTCTAAGAAAACAAGAAAAAATGTGTTTTTCTGTTCACTTAGCACAGAGCCTCGCACAGAAGAGGCACCCAATAATTGTATGCTAAAGGAACAAATGAATAAATACATCTCTTGTGAATGCTTGTCATCAAAATATACATGATAGTGGTCTTTAAAAGACAGATTAAAGATTAGTTTGGTTTTCATTATTAGATTTATATAGGTAATTTTATAAATCCTGTTGTGTTTTCTTGTAATAAATGAAATGTGAAGTTTCTGCTAAGTGTGTCTTTCTGGAAACTGAATAATCAGCTGTGATGCTAATTTATATTATCACTTCGACACACCTGACAATAATTACCTCAGTGATAAATTTGAACAATGGGAATTGTTTTGTTATCTGGAATTTATGCAACTAATAAATAACTAAACAAATTTAAATAGAGGATGTATTCTGTAACCTCCAGATACTTTAATCACTAAGTGCCCATACAATATGCCAAAGCAGTGGGCCTCTAGTAGAGAAGACTTTAACTAATCCATGGTTTATAAACCTATCTCTTAGCACCCAATAAACTCCTGAAAGATACAAGTGGTAGAGGGGCTGAATTTCTTAGCTTAGGAGTGATGATTTTTATACTTGTTTAACAAATTTCTTTGTTTATATGTTTACTTAACCAAAATGTGTTAAACACCTATTAATGAAACAGAATGGGCTGAATACAGAACTAATTTAAAAGATTAGTAATGAATAGCCCCTTTCCCTAGAAGCTTGCAGGTTAGCAGGAGGAATAAGAAGAGTTTCAAATAACTCAAGGTAGATTAAAATAAATACCATAAGCGAGTTCAAAGTTTGATGGGGATTCCAGAGACCAAAATATCACATTAGGGAGGCTCTGTGGTCTAGTGGAAAGATGCACAGACTTTCGGATCAGAGAAGACTGCTTTTCCTACTTGCTTTATAAACCTATGTAGCCTTGTTAAGTGTCATTTGTCTCATGTCTACCTTGAACCTGATCACATATGTTTACAACCAACATAACCTATTTATTTTACTGTTTTTATTCTGGGAATGTTGAAGAGAAAGAGGATATTTCTGGTGTAATGTCCATTCCTATTTCTCTCAAAGTGATCTTTTGAAATACATTTCTCAGAATGCCATCACTTTTCCATGGTTACACACCTCCTTCAAATAAAACCCAAACAAGTTAGGACGGTGAAGACGTCTCTTTATCATTTGCTTCCTGATGGCCTCTTGAACCTCCTCTCCAATACTCCCTATCATGCCCTTTGGATACAAGATCTGGCTTTTTAAATATATCATGAGCCTTCAAACTTTGCATAGGCTGTTCCCTCTGTTGAAAAATCTTCCCCATCTGCCAGGCGAACACCTTATCCTCTAGAGACTAGTTTAGAAGACTTTTTACACTGAGTTTCCCTTTTCCCCAAGAGAGAATCCACTACTTACTACTCTCTGCATCCTATACATACATGTTATCGTTTTAGCATCTATATTGTCATTATTTATTTATACTCATTAACTCTAGTACCAGTTTGTTGTGAGATTCAGAGTAGCCATTTACTAAATATTTTTTGGTAAGTTCTCTCTCCTCTGAGATGACAAGATTTTTCAAGTAAGAGGTCATTTCTGATTTAATTTTGAAAAAATGATTCAATCAACAAATCAGTCAACACATCAATCCATGTAGTCCAGAGATAACACATTGGCGGTGCTTCTGCTCCATTTGCATGTAAAATGTACCTCTAAAAACATTCAAACATTCATAGGCTTTAAGAGGGCTTGGGTTGGGTGGACAAATATGTCATAGAGTCTTCAGTGACCATCACTTTTAGTTACTAGACTGGGGCCCATAGGATGCTTTCTAACCAGTAAACACAGAGAGCCATTGGGACCTCTATTTAAAGAGACACCTGACCATTTGCAGAAACTTCCCTCAAATCTAAAAATGCTTTCCATCCAATACCACCATCTCACCAGCAACAAACAAATGTGTGCTCACACATCCATTTCTATATGAAGAAAAACACAATTTGAGATGCAGTTAGAGTTAATATACAGACCAAAAATTCAGGGATTTAATTAACAAATGCTTTGATGTGCATCTCTGCTGCTGCTACTTCTTCCTTCTATTGCATCTTTAATAAAAGAAATTTAAATTGGAAGAAAGAGGGCTAGGATATTGGTGCATATTGGTTTACCTGTGGCTACATTTGAGGCCCCAGTACAGGTTAATGCCTGGGTGTCATAACATGATTAATTATACATAGTTTTTCAAATAACCTTTAAAGGAAGAAAACCAAACCCTCTACTTCTGTTTATAAAGTTTTATTGAAGTATATCACTCATACATGAACATACATAATAAGTATATAGTAAAAGTTGTGAACTTAGAAAACAAACATGCATATCATCATACAGGGCTCCCATACATCACCCAAACACAATACTTTGCATTATTGTGAAACATTTGTTACAAACTATGAAGGAGCACTGTCAAAATATTACTACTAACTATAGCCCATATCTTACATTTGGTGTATATTTCCCCCAACCCATCTGTATTAGTCAGGATTTTCTAGGGAAACAGAATCAACAGCAGATATCTTTAAATAGTATAAGATTTTATAAAATTCTTTCACATGACTGTGGGGATGCAGAAGTCCAAATTCTGCAGGCAGGTGCAAACCAGGGATTACAAGGAAGGTCCTTGACAAGTTCCCAGGAGATGTTGGCTGTCCAAAGTCAAGCTGGAAAATTCTCTCTGAATACTGAAATCACTTCCCCTTTTAAGGCATTCAACTGATTGGATATAAAGTCACTTGTTACTGACAGCAATCTCCTTGGTTGATTGTAGATATAATCAGCCATCTATGCAATAAACTCACTGGTGACTAAAGTCCTTAAATGTCCTTGTATTACAATTTTCCCATTGCTTGCTTGACCAAACAACTGGACACAATTACCTGGCCGAGTTGACACATTAGCCTAACCATCACACTATCCGATTATTAACACCCTGTATTAGTATTATATATTTGTTATCATTTGTGAGAGAATGTTCCCATATTTGTTCCTTTGATTCAGATTAAACAGTGATGAGAGAAGATGATGACCATGGGTTACAACTGCAATTTGGATGACCAAATTTCAAGTAGAGAGAAGAATCAATAAAGCTTACCACATTTATATGTCTTCCATCTTTCTTTTGTCATTCACTCTTTTCCTCCCTTCCCCCTTGCTCACCCTCCCCTCCATTCCTTTCACTCTCTCTCTTTCAACTGCTTATGGTGAGAAATAGAATTCACATGATGGTATTCCAAGCAGGCCTTCATTTGAAGAATAATTCTAATGCCAACACCAGGGAGTCTTTGATTGGTAGATGGATAGGAATTAACCCCCAGAGCCAAGTCTCATTCTAAATATTCACTAACTCCAGGAATCATAAAAGTGTATGTCTTGAGATAATAATGCTGAACATTTAGGAGGAATTTATTAAATGCTTCCAGAACAATACATATTTATTCCTTTCTAGAAAAAAATTATCATATAATAGGATTTAGAAGACTAACATCTAGGGCTTTCATTTAATGTAGGAAATGACATAACTTTAGTGATGGTGATATTTCCCATTTCATTTAAAACAATTTTTTTGTATTTATGTAATATTCATTTTGTCAACACCGGATTGAGATTTCAAAAATGCTAAAGATTACAGGTTCTTAAATAAGGTCATAAATCTTGCTCCCAAATATAAACTCTCAGTTAATAAAATACAATATATTCTTAAGATGTGTTGCTTTTATTCCCTGATTTTCTGGTGTGTTTTTTTTCTTCCTATTTTTACGATTATATAAAAATGATAAAAATTTGAGCTATATTTCTCAGTTTTTGAAATGGGTCTATTATTCTTGATAGTACACACTGAAAAATCCACTTAATTGTTCAAATAATTTCTAAGTGAAGAAGAAATACTATCACAGCATTTTTAGACTTTCAAAAATCATTTTCATTAATAATTATTTAAGAAAACCAACTCTTAGGAAACTCATACTAATGAAATAGAGTTAAAATAGAGGCCATGTGAAAGAATAAGAAATATGAACTCAGATAAAAAGGTCTGTCTTCTCATTTCAAAATGCAAAAGGTGGAAATGCATAGAGTCAAGATAACAAATTGTACTTTGTAGCAGTAAAGAAGAAAATATACTCTATTATGGTTCCAAGAAAATAAATTAATTAATCAATATTCAACACCCAAAAGGACTTGTGATATTTAAAAACTCTGTGTATACTCATGATTTTTACCAGCACCCAGTCAAAAAAAAGTGACCTAGAGTATTTGAAAACCATCTCTCCCTCTTCTTCCTCCTCCTCCTATTTTCCCTCTCCTTTGCCTCTCTGTTGTAGTGATCACCAGTAATTGAGCCTTTACTTTGTGCCACACGCTTGACTAGATATCTCATAGCTGGTATTTCTGATTCTCATATTAACTCTGCAGGCTAGATAACTGTGCTGGATCTGCTCTTGCCTTTTTAGATCTACTCTCCAACTCCCTACCCTGCTAGACTCTCCTTGATGCTCCAGCTAGTCAACTCACATGGGTTGAAATTGAGAAAATTGAGATTAATTGCCCAAGGGCACAGAGCTACCAATCCCAAGTCAGGACTGAAACTAGGTCTTCTTTACATTTGAAAGCAGTTATTTCTATCATGAAACTCTACCTCCTGGAGAAGTATTCCTATTTTATTTTACTTAGCAGAAGGAAAACATAAAAATCAATATTAATTTCCCTAAACTTTACCTTATTACCAGCTTTTTTCATCATTTTGTTATAGGAAAAAATTGTTCTCTCATTGTTTTAATTTCATTTTTCTTATTAGAATTTGTTATTGAAATTCTTATGGATGCAAAACATTTTAAAAGTATCAAAAAAGGAGTGAGTTATCAATAGTTTCATAGTAGAAATATGTATTAAGTTTTGCATTTTTTGAAGCATGTGAGATTGTTAGTTACATATTTTCTCTTTTGTTTATTGAATTGGCCAAAGAAAAAATTTGTTGTTGCTTTATATGAAAATTTGAAATTTTAATAATTTATACTTTATGAAATTTTCTTCCTCAATGTAACCAATAAGTTTTTTAACTTGCCTAGCACATCTGTAATTATTTTTCTGATATTTCTGATAGACTAAAATGGAATGTTTTTGACTATTCATATAAAGGTCAAAAATAAATATTGTGTATACAAATTATGTATAAATACTAAGGACAAGAAGATAAAAATTGATTTATAAAGAATCATGTCCACAAGTATTTCAACTAGCTAGCATTCATATTCTAATAATTTCACAAATACATCTTATTTTACTATTAATTTTAATTACAAAAAAAATGAATATATTCTTTTTGGGAAAAAAAGTTTTATACAGTTCCTGTGAAAAGACTTAAACATGTGCAGAAAAATTGGAGTTCCTCTCAGTTTTCAGTTACTGTAGAAGACTAGCAGACAGTGCTGCCAAGTGAGGATCCTCAGTGGATATTTTTATTTCCTGGCTGCTAAACAAATACCATACAATGGGTTGGCTTAAACAACAGTAATTTACTGGCTTACTGTTTTGAGGCTAGGAGAAGTCCAACTGAGGCGTTATCAAAGTGGTGCTTTCTCCCCCAAAACTGTGGAGTTCTGGGACCAGCTACTAGCTATCGTTGGTCCTTGTTTTTTTTGGTCATGTGGCAATACACATGGCAGTATTTTCTCCTTTCTTTTCTGGGTTCATTGACTTCCAGCTTTTGGCTGTTCCCTGTGACTTCTCTTTCGTGTCCAATTTCCTGTGCTTATAAGGACTTCAACCATATTAGGTGAAGGCTCACCCTCATTCAGTTTGGGTACACCTTAACTAATAACATCTTCAAACGTCCTATTTACGAATGAGATCACACCCATTGGACCAGGTGTTGGGACCTGAACATGCCTTTTCTGGGGGAATGAGTTGATCCCCAATAGTGGGTGATCTTTTTTCCTGGGAGCTTTCAAATTTTCCTCCAAATCACCCAGAGAATGCTATCCTCTATCTCTCAGCCACGGTTATCTGATCACTGATTGTAAATATGTGCAGAAATCACAGCTGCTACCTTTTTGCCTCTAAAAGCTTCCCCAGGGAGAATGCTTTAAGAAAAAGCAAGCAAGAAAAACAACACAAAAAAGCCACAACAGAATTGTTACCTAATTTAGAAGTGACAGCCCATCACATTTGTTGTATTCTATTAATTTAGAAGACAAATTGGCCCACCGTCCAGCAGAGGTGGTTGTACAAGACCTTGAAAACCAGGAGGCAGAGATCATTCGGGGCCACCTGGGAGGCTACTTAACACATTAGGGTTAGCACAAAAAGGGTGCAGCTAATTAATCTAAGTAAGCTTCCAAGAGCACCGACATTTTGAGAGTGGGGATTAAATCAGACAATAAATCTAAAGGGAATAACATGACTAATCTTAATTATTCTATGCTCAAACTTTATGTTATTTGGACATAAAAATTCAGGTTTAAAAACAAAGCATAAAATTGAGCCAAATTATGCATATTCTCCCTGATTTAGTAATTCTATAGATCGAGAATGATGGCTGGGCTTACTTTAGAATGGGGTCTGCAGAATAAAACCTAGGGTAGAACCCTTAAACTGTTGAGGTATCACACTGATCCCCAGTTTAATGGGATGTTGTGTCAGTGGATGGACGCCCATGTTTATGATATTAAGAAGGTAAATTTGGTGCTACACCCCTATCACAAAAGCCTAGTACATTTTTTTTACCTGCCTTAACATGAAAATTGCTTCTCAATTTTCAAATCATAGAATGCTAAGAGGCTACAAGATACAACACATCTCTTCCAAATTGTAACTATGTACCTCTAAGAAAATGGGTTTCACTTTCATTCCTGGTCATGTCCCATAAGTAAGACTGTAAATTTTAGTTAATTATTCCAAGTTTACTGTGATTGATTTGTTACTTTTTTTTTTTTTTAAAGAAAGGCCAAGAAACATTTATTAAACCAAAGCTAAGACCTCTAGTATTAAAAGCAAATTATTTGTAAATATATTTTTCTGATTGTGAAAAAAAGTAATAGGCAGAATCATCATAGATTAATTATATTGTCTTCTGGTTACTTTGAGGGACAATAATGTCATATTTGATGAACAGTCCCCAAGTAGTTTTTTTTTTAAAAAAGAAGAGGGAATAGATATTGTGACTTCACAAACCTCAAACATTCATGCTCCATTTAGCTAAAACATAACATCATAACATAATCATACTCAAAACTCTTCTGGGTAGGAATGCTTCTGTCTAACCTTTTTGACAATAGAAAACAAAGTTTTACTAATTTACAGGAGTTTCTCTTGGCCTTCTATTGACTGGTCTCATTTTATTTTATTGACATATTAAGAGGGTGTATTAATTGTCTGCAGGGACCTTGATCGTCTCTCCCTCCCATGAGACATCACACTGGTCCATTATATTGATGATATCATGTTGATAGGACGTATTGAGCAAGAAGTAGCAAAGGTTCTAGATTTATTGGTAAGGCATTTACGTGAGAGAGGATGGGAGATAAATCCAACAAAAATACAGGGTCCTTCCACCTCAGTGAAATTTCTAGGTGTCCAGTGGTGTGGGGCATGTGGAGATATACCTTCTAAAGTAAAGGATAAGCTGTTGCACCTGGCCCCTCCTACGACTAAAAAAGAGGCACAATGCTTAGTTGGCCTCTTTGGATTTTGGAGACAACACATTCCTCATTTGGGTGTGCTACTCCGGCTCATTTACCCAATAACCAGAAAAGCTGCTATATTTGATTGGGGACTGGAACAAGAGGAAGCCCTGCAACAGGTCCAGGCTGCTGTGCAAGCTGCACTACCACTTGGACCATATGATCCAGCAGATCCAATGGTGCTGGAAGTTTCAGTGGCAAATAGAGATGTTGTCTGGAGCCTTTGGCAGGCCCCTATAGGGGAATCACAACGCAGACCCTTAGGATTTTGGAGGAAAGCCTTGCCATCCTCTGCAGATAACTACTCCCCTTTTGAGAAGCAGCTTTTGGCTTGCTACTGGGCCTTAGTAGAGACTGAACGCTTAACCATGGGCCATCAAAATACCATGAGACCTGAGTTGCCTATCATGAGCTGGGTATTGTCTGACACACCAAACCATAAAGTTGGGTGTGCACAGCAGCACTCCATAATAAAGTGGAAGTGGTCTATACGAGATAGGGCTTGAGGAGGTCCTGAAGGCACAAGTAAGTTACATGAGGAAGTAGCCCAAATGCCCATGGTCACCACCCCTGCCGTGTTACCTTCTCTTTCCCAGCCCACAGCCTTGGCCTCTTGGGGAGTCCCTTACAATCAGTTGACTGAGGATGAGAAAACTCGGGCCTGGTTTACAGATGGTTCTGCACGATATGGAGGTACCACCTGAAAGTGGACAGCTGCGGCATGCAGCCCTTTTCTGGGACATCCTTGAAGGATAGCAGTGAGGGCAAATCCTCCCAGTGGGCAGAGCTTCGAGCAGTGCATCTAGTTGTTCATTTTGCTTGGAGGAAGAAATGGCCAGAGGTGCGTTTGTACACTGATTCATGGGCTGTTGCCAATGGTTTGGCTGGATGGTCAGGGACTTGGAAGGAACATGATTGGAAAATTGGTGACAAGGAGGTCTGGGGAAGAGCTTTGTGGATAGATCTTTCTGAGTGGGCAAAAAACATGAACATATTTGTATCCCATGTGAATGCTCACCAGAGGGTGACTTCAGCAGAGGGAGAGTTTAATAATCAAGTGGATAAGATGACCCGCTCTGTGGCTAATGCTCAATCTCTTTCCCCAGCCACTCCTGTCATTGCCCAATGGGCTCATGAACAAAGTGGCCATGGAGGTAGGGATGGAGGTTATGCACGGGCTCAGCAACATGGACTTCCCCTCACCAAGGCTGACTTGGCTACAGCCACTGCTGAATGCCCCATCTGCCAGCAGCAGAGACCAACACTCAGCCCCAGATATGGCACCATTCCCTAAGGTGACCAGCCTGCTACCTGGTGGCAGGTTGACTACATTGGGCCACTTCCACCATGGAAGGGGCAGCGATTTGTTTTAACTGGAATAGACACATACTCTGGCTATGGGTTTGCATTTCTGGCACACAATGCTTCTTCAAAAACTACCATCCATGGACTTACCAAATGTCTTATCTACTGCCATGGCATTCCACACAGCATTGCTTCTGATCAAGGAACCCATTTCACAGCAAATGATGTGCGGGAATGGGCACATGCCCATGGAATTCACTGGTCTTACCATGTTCCCCATCACCCTGAAGCAGGTGGATTAATAGAACGGTGGACTGGCCTTTTGAAGACTCAATTACGGCACCAACTAGGTGGCAATACCTTGCAGGGCTGGGGCAATGTTCTCCAGGAGGCTGTGTATGCTCTGAATTAGTGTCCTCTCTGTGGTGCTGTTTCTCCCATAGCCAGGATTCATGGGTCCAGGAATCAAGGGGTGGAAATGGGAGTGGCACCACTCGCTATTACCCCTAGTGACCCACTAGGAAAATTTTTGCTTCCTGTCCCTGCAACCTTAAGTTCTGCTGGTCTACAGTTTTTAGTCCCAAAAGGAGGAGTGCTGCCACCTGGGAACATAACAATGAATCCATTGAACTGGAAGTTAAGACTGCCACCTGGCCACTTTGGGCTCCTCTTAACTGTGAATCAACAGGCAAAGAAGGGAATTACTGTAGTGGCTGGGGTGATTGATCCTGACTATCAAGGGGAAATAGGACTACATCTACATAATGGGGGTAAAGAAGATTTTGCCTAGAATGCAGGAGATCTTCTAGGGCGTCTCCTAGTCCTGCCATGCCCTGTGATTAAAGTCAATGGAAAACTGCAACAAACCAATTCAAGTAGGACTAACAATGGCTCAGAATCTTCAGGAATGAAAGTTTGGGTCACCCCACCAGGCAAAGAACCACGGCCAGCTGAAGTGCTTGCTGAAGGTAACGGGAACATGGAATGGGTAGTGGAAGAAGGTAGTGATGAATATGAACTTTGACCACGTGACCAGTTACAGAAACGAGGACTGTAATGGTCATGAACCCTTCTTCCATGTTTCGTTATGAGTATGATTGTATATGTACACAAAACTGATTTCTTTGTTTTCTTCCCCAACCTTTTCCCCTATCGTGAAAAGTTGTATTAATTCCACATCATAATATTTAAAGATGTCGAGTTTAAGAGTGAATATTACCCAAGGACTTGCGCCCTGTTCTGTGGGGAGTTAATGCGTTTCTGGTTGTATGCAGGG
This sequence comes from Tolypeutes matacus, assembly GCA_026826555.1. Taxonomy (NCBI): domain Eukaryota; kingdom Metazoa; phylum Chordata; class Mammalia; order Cingulata; family Chlamyphoridae; genus Tolypeutes; species Tolypeutes matacus. The sequence goes on from JAKSZT010054478.1 coordinate 11,423,906, forward strand.
GAGTTGAACATTGTTAGGTGGAAATATATATGTATGCTTGTCTGTTATTGTTTTTACTTAGAGACTAAGTATGGTTTAGGGTAATGTGTATGATTGCCGAGTTGACTGTGATGGTTAGGCTAATGTGTCAACTCGGCCAGGTAATTGTGTCCAGGTGTTTGTTCCAGCAAGCACTGGGCTAATTGCAATACAAGAGCATTTATGGACTTCAGTCACCAGTGAGTTTACTGTGTGGATGGCTGATTACATCTGCATCAATCAGGGAGATTACATCATCAATGGGTGGCGCGTTTATCCAATCAGTTGAATGACTTAAAAATGGAAGTGATTTCAACATTCAGAGAGAATTTCCCAGCTCGTCGTGGGACAGGCAACTTCTCCCAGAAACTCATCAAGGACCTTTCATCGGACTTTCATTGGAGCCCTGGGTTTGCAGCCTGCCTGCGGAACCTGGACTTGTGCATCCCCACAGTCGCGTGAAGGACTCTTTTAAAATATCATATTATTGACAGATATCTCCTGTTTATTCTGTTTCCCGAGAGAAACCTGACTAATACAGAGGGGGTGTTTCTGCATTAAGTGAATTAGAAAAGATCAAGTCATTCACTTTTTACTTTCCCAAAGCTTTCCTAGATAAAAGGAGGAAGGGAAGATAAGAAAAATGATGTGCCTAGAGACTAGCTAGTTATCTTTTTATGAAATGTAAAAGTAAATCCTTCATGACCCAGCTTATTCTTTCAATGGTTTTCCCTTCGATTTAGAATGGAATCCAAAGTCCTTGCTGTGCACAAAGCCTGGTCTCTGTCTTCGCTTTACATTCTTCCTCGCTGCCACTACTCAAGCCTCTCAGGCCTACTGTTTCTTCCAAGGTACCAAGCTCATTCCTATCCCTTGGGACCTTTATGCCCACTGCACTCCTGTCCTAGAAAACTATGACTCACACCGTCTTCTCATTCAGGTCTTAAAGAGGCTTTCAACAAGACCCTATCTGTGATTTCACTCTCTATAACACCAAGCCCTGGTTTCTTTACTTTCCTTTTCCTCCTTCCCTTTCTTGCACACATGGAAAGTAAACAAATCATCCCAAACATTGATATGGTGTTGTCTTGGTTGTATTGAATTCTCTTATTTTCTGTTGGACTTATATCTGTCTGAAAATGAATAGAAGTCAGTCTGTTTGTTTATTTTTGCCTGCTTATCACCTTCCCCCTCACCTCCCGGATGGAATTTAAGCTTTGAGAAAACACAAAGGCTAGTCTGGTTATCATGAAATCCCTAGGATTTAGATCCTAATATCATGGCGCATATTTATTGAGCTCCTATTATGTGCCAAGCATGTTTTCCATGAGTTAGTTTATGTAATCCTTTCAGCAACTCTTGGGCTGTAAATTTGACAACTCCTTTTTTTTTTTTTTTTTTTTTCTCTGAGCCTCTTATTTCATCTTTAATATAATGAAACAATTGTCTACCAAAGGGAATTGTTATAGCAATTAAGTGAGATAATATACATAAAAATCTAAGAACAGGAAACACAGTCAAATCTGGGATTTGATTTTATTCTCCTTAGTAGCTAATAGGTACTAGTAGCTATTACTGCTTCATGGATGCTGGTGGAAAACTCAAGACTCCTGGGTCAGAGACAAAGGACTTAAATACCCATGGACAATAAATAACATGAACATCAGTATGTTTGCATCAGTTCCATTTGCCTTGTCTCCAAGTCCCACAGTGGAAGAAGGGTGGGGGATACAGGGAGCAGCTCAGATGGATGTTACACATGTGGTTTTCCTTTGCAGCTGGGGAATTTTGAGTTTTAAAGCAAGAAATAAGCAACTCTGCTCGTTGTTCAAGGGGTGGAGGGTGCATAGACTTTACATGAACCCTCAAGGTGACTTGTTGCAAATACAACGTAGAGAGTTACCATGCCCAGCAAGATGCATAGGAATGAGAAAGACCCAAGGAGGAGTGTCTCCCAACAAGAAATTAGCTTGCTTCCCAGAGGAAGGAGACAAGCACTTTTGTTGAAAAATGCCATTATGTATCAGCTCCAAAAATCAATGTAATTTCATAGGCTGCATCCTTTGTGTTTAAAGAAAAGTATAGGCTTCAGTATGTGAATCTGATTTTATAGAGTATTTTGGTGAAACTGACACAGATAGATATAGATAGATCGATTTACATATGTAAAACTCTCCCCCCTCTTTTTTTCTGTCTTCTGAGGATGTGCTTTTATTTATTTGGTAGTTTAAGCATAAAATAGTTTGATTTGAAATATGACTAGATTTTTAAGGAAAACATAATACAAATGCAGAACACTGCTCATGTCCTGATTTAATCTTTTTTCAGGTCTTATAATTGGGTTAAATATTTGTTTATCAATAAAAGGAAGCAACTTTCCATAAACTGCTATATTGGAAGTGGAGATCCATTTCTTGTAGTAATCTCTGTAAGTGTTTATTCATGATATATGTTATCCTCTGTTTTTAGCAAACATTTGGGTGAACAGTCCAAAAGTATAAACTAATACATGAAACACAGTACTTCATATTACTTCTCATTTTCATACTATTAGAACTTGTGAAAATAGTTTAGATACTGACTTTGCATTTGTTCTTATATTACTTTCTTTCAGTATATAACTTTTGTATATCATTATAGTGCATGATATTTGGAAATAGTTCTAATTTCAAATCCCAAACTTTGCCACTTACTAATTGTCATCTTGGGCAGTTACTTAATGATGCCTCAGGTTTTTATGTTTTTTTGTTTTTTGTTGTTTGTTTGTTTAAGGTACTGAGGGCTAGGGATTAAACCCGTGACCTCATATGTGGGAAACTGGCACTCAACCACTGAGCCACATTAGCTTCCTCAAGTTGGCTCCTCATTTGTTTTGCTTGTTGTTTGTCTTTGTTTTCTCAGGAGGTACCCGGAACCAAACCCTGGACCTCCGTGTGGGATGCAGGCACTCAACTGCTTGAGCCACATCTGCTCCCAGTGCCTCTGTTTTTTCCTCTTCTTTGTTATTCCTTCATCTGAACCTCCATAAGCTTCTACTACAGCAGAATTCACACAGCAGATCTTCAGCAAAAACTGCTGAATATTTTTTAAAGATCAAGAAACAGTCCACCTTAGAAGATGTATTTGCCTTTTGGAGCTCACTAGGTCTTCATGTAGTCCACAAATATTATTTGACAACCTAAAAGGGTGAATGCTATTACAAAAGATGAGCAATGTACTCTTTACTCACAGATCAGTAGAAAACTGGTAACATGCATTTGTTAGCTAAATAAGGACTTTGGAAGAACAGTCGGAAGTTTGTAACTAATTAGGCCCACTTAAAAGCCATTAGTTAGCTTTTAATTTGGTGAAAAGAGAAGGGAGAGTGAGACTTCATTGTTATCTAATTAAGATGGGATTTTGAAAGGGGCAGCTCCAAAAAAGCTTGATCTCCTATAATTTTAAAACTAATTATTTTCTAAGTCAGGTGCTAAAAAGTGTAGTAAAATGAACTTTAATTTTTGTCTTGACTAAGAAAAAAATATTTTCATTATAAAAGTTCATCCAAATCACTAACTGGCATTTTGGAATGAGTAAATTTTCACTTATTTAAACCCACAGTGAAAATAGAAGGACAGCAAAATAGGACAGCTAATTGATTTTGCAGGAAAAAAAAAAAATACTTGTCTTACTGATATCATGTACCATCATTTATTTTTTTGTGCGTTAATTTAAGAATAATCTTGTGCTAATAAAAATATCTGTATTAGAGAATTCTTCATTCAAAATAATGTATTCCCATGATTAATTGTCTTTGATGAATATGTATCAAAAATCTGTTGAGTTCTCTTGCTTTCTCTTTGTTTCTCTGTCTGTCTCTCACACATGCACACACATCCAATAAAATGACTCAGCCCTTTTTCAGATTTTGCCTACTTAACTCCTTCCATTTATTATATGACTATTAATTTCTTGTATTGAAAATTAAATAGGCTTTTATTTGACATCTTCAGTCTGCATTTATTCAAAAGAGTACAAAACAGCAAAGTTAGCATGCTGTTTCTCACTGTCAGGGAACATTTTTATGATAAGTCATGTGATTCTTTTTATATGTATCTATTCTTGAGTTCATTAGTCAGGTGAATCTGAGTCATTTCTGTTAATATCAAAATGAAGGATGAACCCATGAATTCTGTTTCATTAGACACTGAGTCTATGATCTTGGTGATACTCATTCTCTTTCCAGTTAATTTTTTGGTAAATGTTTGGTATTGAAATATAGCATACACAAATACAATGCACAGACCTTAAATTACAGCTTGATGAATTTTACAAAATTAACAAACTCTGTAAACACCAAAACCAAACATAGAACAGATACAAATATAGAATATTGTCAGTAACCCATAGATCTCTGTCATACCCCTTCCCTCACCAAATAAAAGTAATCATTATAGATTTGTTCACCCTATTTTTAACTTTAAGATAAATGAAGTCATATAGAATGTGTGCTTTTGTGTCTGGCCTCTTTTGCTCAACATTGTATCTGTGAGATTCAGCCATGATTTGTATATAGCATTAGTTCATACATTCTTATGTCTGCACGATTGTTTGGATATGTCACAATCGATTTTTGTAGATTGTCATTTGAGATATTTCCAGTTTGGGGCTATTTTGAATAATGCCGCTACAAATATTTTAGACATCTTTTAATATATATATTGTGACACATATGTAAAAGAGAAATTGCTGGGTCTCAGTATTCTGAGATATGTTCAAATTAGATATTGTTAGATTATTTTCTGAAGTTGCTATATCAGTTTACAATCCCACCAGCAGTTTATGAAAATTCCCGTTGCTCCACACCCTTGGCAATATTCAGCAGTGTATTAGGGTTCTCTAGGGAAACAAAATCGACAGGAGATATCTGTAAATAGTAAGAGATTTTATAAAATTCTCTCACATAACCGTACGAATGTACCAGTCCAAATTCCACAGGCAGGCTGCAAACCAGGGGCTCCGATGAAGGTCCTTGATGAGTTCCCAGGAGATGTTGGCTGTCCAAAGTCAAGATGGAAATTCTCTCTGAACGCTGAAATCACTTCCCCTTTTAGGGCATTCAATTGGTTGCATAAAATGTCCCTCATTTTTTATGGCAATCTCCTTGGTTGATTGTAGATATGATTGGCCATCTATTTAATGAACTGATGACTCAAGTCCATAAATGTCTGTGTATTACAATTAGCCCAGTGCTTGCCTGACCATACAACTGGGCACAATTACCTGGCTGAGTTGACGCATTAACCTAACCATCATAGTCCACCCCTTGTCAACTAGGCAGCCATCACCTTAAACCATATTTATTCTCTAAATAAAAAGAATAACAGACATACATATATATGTATTTACACCTGACAATATTCAACTGTCCTGTGTTCAACCAGAAACACATTAATTCCCTATAGAATAGAGTGCAAATCCTTGGGTAATACTCACTCAAACTTGACATCCTTAAATATTGTGACGTGATACTAATAGAACTTATATCATATGATAAGGGAAAACATTAGGGAAGAAAACAAAGATATTCATTTAATGTACATATACAATCATACTCATAACAAAACAAGGAAAAAATATTCATGACCATTACAGTCCTCATTTCATGTAGTCGAAGTTCATATTTATCACTACCTTCTTCCACTACCCATTCCATGTTCCCAAACCCTCAGCAAGTACCTCGGCTGCTCGTGGTTCTTTGCCTGGTGGGGTGACCCAAACTTTCATTCCTGAAGATTCTGGACCATTGTTAGTCCTGCTTGGATTGGGTTGTTGCAGTTTTCCATTGACTTTAATCACAGGGCATGGCAGTAATAAAAGACTCCCTAGAGGATCTCTTGTATTCCAAGCAAACTCTTCTTTACCCCCATTAGTTAGGTGCAGTCCTATTTCCCCTTGATAGTTGGGATCAATCACCCCAGCCAGTACAATTATTCCTTTCCTTGTCTGTTGATTCAGAGGCATGAGGAGCCCAAAGTGGTCAGATGACAGTCTTAACTATCAGTTCAATGGAATCATTGTTGTGTTCCCAGGTGGAAGCACTACTCCTTTTGGAACTAAGACCTGCAGACCAGCAGAGCAGGGACAGGGAGCAAAAATTTTCCTAGTGGATTGCTAGGGGTAATAGTGAGTGGTGCCACTCTCATTTCTACCCCTTGATTCCTGGACCCATGAATCCTGGCTATGGGAGAAACAGCACCAAAGAGTGAAAACTGATTTAGAGCATACTCAGCCACCTGGAGAACATTGCCCCAGCCCTGCAAAGTATTGCCACCTAGTTGGTGCTGTAATTGAGTCTTCAAAAGACCATTCTTCCATTCTATCAATCTAGCTAGTTCAGGACAATGGAGAACATGGCAAGATCAGTGAATTCCATGGGCATGTGCCCATTCCCACACATCATTTGCTGTGAAGTGGGTTCCTTGATCAGAAGCAATGCTGTGTGGAATACCATGGCAATGGATAAGACATTCAGTAAGTCCACAAATGGTAGTTTTGGAAGAAGCATTGCATGCAGGGAACACAAACCCATATCCAGAATATGTGTCTCTTCCAGTTAAAACAAATTGCTGCTACTTCCATAATGGAAGTGGTCCAGTGTAATCAACCTGCCACCAAGTAGCAGGCTGATCACCTTAGGGAATGGTGCCATATTGGGGGCTGAGTGTGGGTCTCTGTTGCTTGCAGATTGGGCACTCGGCATTGGCTATAGCCAAGTCAGCCTTGGTGAGGGGATGTCCATGTTGCTGAGCCCATGCATAACTTCCATCTCTACCTCCATGGCCACTATGTTCATGGGCCCATTGGGCAATAACAGGAGTGGTTGGGGAAAGAGGCTGAGCATTAGCCACAAAAGACAGTCAGCTTATCCACTTGATTATTAAAATCTTCCTCTGCTAAAGTCACTCTCTGGTGAGCATTCACATGGGACAAAATTATTTTCATGTTTTTTTGCCCACTCAGAAAGGTCTATCTGCATATTTCTTCCCCAGACCTCTTTGTCACTAATTTTCCAAACATGTTCCTTCCAAGGCCCTGACCATCCAGCCAAACTATTTGCAAGAGCCCATGAATCAGTGTACAAATGCACCTCCGACCATTTCTTCTTCCAAGCAAAATGAACAACCATGTGCACTGCTCTAAGTTCTGCCCACCGAGAGGATTTGCCCTCACCACTGTCCTTCAGAGATGTCCTAGAATGGGGCTGCAGTGCTACAGCTGTCCACTTTTGGTTGGTATCTGCATATCATGCAGAACCATCTATAAACCAGGTCTTGGATTTCTCTTCCTCAGTCAACTGTTTGTAAGGCGCTCCTCAAGAGGCCAAAGCTGTGGGCTGGAAAAGAGAAGGTAACATGTCGGGAGTGCTTTTGGGCTACTTCCTCATGTAACTTGTTTGTAACTTCAGGACCCGCTCAAGCCCTACACATATATACCACTTCCACTTTAATATGGAATGCTACTGTGCACACCCAACTTTATGGTTTGTTGGGTCAGGCAATACCCAGATCATGATAGGCAACTGAGGTCTCACGGTAACTTGGTGGTCCATGGTTAAACATTCAGTTTCTACTAAGATCCAGTAGCAGGACAAAAGCTGTTTTTCAAAAGGAGAGTAGTTATCTTCAGAGGATGGCAAGGCTTTGATCCAAAATCCTAAGGATCTGCATTGTGTTTCTCCTATAGGGGCCTGCCAAAGGCTCCAGAGAGTGTATCTGCCACTGCCACTTCCACACCATTGGATCTGCTGGATCATATGGCCCAAGTGGTAGGGCAGCTTGCACAGCAGACTGGACCTGTTGCAGAGCCTCCTCTTGTTCTGGTCCCCAATCAAAACTAGCAGCTTTTCTGGTCACTTGGTAAATGGGCCGGAGTAGCACACCCAAATGAGGAATGTGTTGTCTCCAAAATCTGAAGAGACCAAATAAGCATTGTGCCTCTTTTTTTTTGGTCATAGGAGGGGCCAGGTGCAACAGCTTATCCTTCACTTTAGAAGGTATATCTTGACATGCCCCACACCACTGGACACCTAAAAATTTCACCAAGGTGGAAGGCCCCTGTATTTTTGTTGGATCTATCTCCCATCCTCTCTCACACAAATGCCTTACAAATAAGTCTAGAGTCATTGCTACTTCTTGCTCAGTAGGTCCTATAAACATGATATCATCAATATAATGAACTAGTGTGATGTCTTGTGGGAGGGAAAGATGATCAATTTCCCCGTGTACAATGGTATGACATAGGGTTGAGAGTTGATATACAGCTGAGACTAAACATTGAAGGTATATTATTGGCCTTGCAAGCTGAAAGCAAACTGTTTCTGGTGGTCCTTATCATAGCAATTGAGAAAAAAGCATTTTCCAGATCAATAGCTGCATAGCAGTTACCAGGGGATGTGTTGATTTGCTCAAGCAATGATACTACATCTGGGACAACAGTTGTAATTGAAGTCACCACCTGGTTAAGTTTACGATAATCTACTGTCATCCTCCAAGATCCATCTGTTTTCTACACAGGCCTCATAGGAGAGTTGAATGGAGATATGGTGGGAATCACCATCCCTGCATCCTTCAAATCCTTGATGGTGGCACTAATCTCTGCAATCCCTCCAGGAATCTAGTATTGCTTTTGATTTACTATTTTGCTAGGTAGGGGCAGTTATAGTGTCTTCCATTTGGCCTTTCCAACCATAATAGCCCTCACACCACAAGTCAGGGACCCAATGTGGGGATTCTGCCAGCCAGTTACTGAGTATGTCTATTCCAATTATGCACTCTGGAACTGGGGGAATAGCCACAGAATGGGTCCGGGGACCCATTGGACCCACTGTGAGATGGACCTGAGCTAAAATTCCATCAGTCACCTGACCTCCATAAGCCCCTACTCTGCCTGGTGGATGACAATGAGTTTTTGGGTCTCCTGGAATTAATGTCACTTCTGAGCCAGTGTCTAATAATCCCTGACATGCCCGATCATTTCCTTTTCCCCAATGCACAGTTACTCTGGTAAAAGGCCATAGGTCTCCTTGGGGAAAGGTGAGAGGAAAATTAACAGCATAAACTTTTGGCAATGTACAGGATCCTTCCCCAAGGGAACCTGGCCTTCTCCTCATTCAAGGGGTCCTGGGTCTGTAAACAGTCTCAAGTCTTGGAATTGATTAAGGGGCCGTGATTCTCTGTGTCTGTAATTCAACTTAAGGTTTTGTTCACTCAACCTAGAACTCTTCTGCTTATACAGATCAAGTAGGAATTTAGTAGACTTCCCATGGATTTCACTTCTAGGTACCCCATGATCTATTAACCAATGCCATAGCTCTATGTGATTCAGACTCTCTTGATTGCTACTTTGAGCCTGTTTCATTGTGGTAGCCACGCCCACCTTGTCTTTGGTGATTAATTGCTGATATTTGACTTTTTACCAGCCTTTGATCTGATCATCCCCATAATGTTTAAGGATCCCAGTTCCATTACAGCAGTTCCTACAGTAATATCTGGACTACAGAGAAAAGCAACCACAGAGCTCTTTAGGGAAGATGGAGTTAGTTTTACAAATTTCTTCCTCACAGTCCAGGTTAAAGGTGTGTCCTCTGGACATTCCTGGGGTGAGTGGGCAGGTCTTAAATGATAAATCCATTCTAGCATACTTTCAATCTTACAGGAGAGTTACTAAAATAACGCAAACCCCATATAGAGAACTCCAACATGCCCCTATCCCTGTAGATACTCAGATCCACCAATTTTAACAATTTACTAGATTTAACATATTGTTCTAGTTATCCATCAGTATATCAATTCATCTGCCTATCTAGCCATCTCTCTGTTACCCACCTGTCTATCAATCCATTTTCTGAACACTTGAATGTAGGATGTATACAGCATGCTCCTTGAACATTTAATACTGCCATTTCCTATGAACAAAGATATTTACTTATGTAACCAATTTAAATGCATTTTGAGTTATCAAGCTCTCAAAATTTAACACTGATATGCAGCTTACAGTCTATATTCCAATTTTTTCATATGTCCCAATTATGTCCTCTTGAGCCTTCCATCCTCCCTTGATAGATTCTGTCCAGGATCATTTATTTCATTTAATTGTTATTGTCTTTTTAGTTGCTCTTTCTTTTCTTTTAATTGTGGGAAAACGTATACAGCATAAACTTTCCCATCTCAACCACTCCCAACCACACCATTCAGTGAGATTACTCATATTTATAATGTTGGGGTCTCCTCACCATCATTCATTACTAAAACTTTCCTGTCTTCCCAAACAGAAACTCTATATCCATTATGCATTATCTCCCCATTCCCCCTCACCCCCACACCTGGAAACCTGTACTCTAATTTCTGTCTCTGAGGTTTCATTTTCTCTATTTTCTTTGTAGTTACGATGGCATGTAAATTTATCATCCTCAATATAAAAAGTTCTCATTTGGTTATATACCAGCATAGCTTCAATGGTATACTCAAACTATATTTTTTCACCCCTCCAACACCTCACCTGTATGTACTTTTTGTCAATAATTGTACGTTTATACATTATGATTCCATAACCCTTTTAGTCCAGATTGACAGTGGTTTCATTAATACAGACCTTTCAAAAAGCTTGGTGGTTTAGCATGCAGGAAGCAGACATCCAAGCCATCAGACAGTAAGATTTTCCACAAGTCTTTCCTAGATATCTGAATTTTCAATCCTGACTTACAAGTTCCAAGTTTAGTTAATTCTTCACATGGGCCACTAGGGGCTTGTATTCTGAAAGCTTAGAATTTCTGAAATCAGTCTCTGGTTTCTTTGTGCCCAACAATTCAGTTATCACCTTATCCCTTTCCTCTTGCATTTTGCTATAAGCTGCAAGAAGAAGCCAGGCCACATTCTCCACATTTACTTTGAAAATTTCCTCAGCTAAATGCCCAAGTTCATTATTTTCAAATTCTGCCTCCCATTTAACATCAGGAGTCAATCTTCTCAAATTCTCTACAACATCAAAACAAGGACCACCTTTCCGCCAGTTTCCAATAATAGTTTCAGCATTTCTTTCTGAAGTCTCACCAGAAATAATTTTTAGGTTCATATTCCTACCAAAAGTGTCTTCAAAGCAATCTAGGCCCTTACCATCAAGCATCTCACAATTCCACCAAAAAATACCCCTTACCCATTTATAAAACCTTTCCAGCATTTTTGGTAATAGCAAGCAGCATGACCCCACTCTCCTGGTACCAATTTCTGTATTAGTCTGAAAAAGGGCTGCTGATACAAATTACCAGAAATCCGTTGGTATTTACAAAAGGTATTATTTTTTACAGTTACAAGGCTGTAAAAAGTCAAGCTCATGGCACTATAAGAGGTGCCTTCTCACCAAACTTGGCTGCCATGTGTTGAAGTAAGATGGCCACAAATCTCTGGCTGGTTTTTGTTTTCCCCTCTAGACTCAGTCTTTCCTCTTGAGCTCTGTGGGCCTAGCTTCTTGAGATTTCCTGCTTAAGTGACCTGTAGTCCTCTCTCTCCTGGCATAGGGCTTTGTCCTTTCCATGCCTCCTAAATCAGTCTCTGTCATTCTGCTCTCTTCCCAATCTCAGCTGTAATCTATAAGGCAAAATGACTCATCTATCTTCAGGGCCTCTGCTGTTTGAGCCTTCTCTTTTCTGTTACATGGCAGGATCAAAACTGACAAAGCTATCACTTTCTGTATGGCTGTCTGTCAGTGTGAGTCAACCAAGGGTCGAGGATTCAACCTGAGTCATGCCTTACTGACATGGTTGAATAAAAAAGCCCTAAAAGCAATCTTCACAGGTAATCTAATCAAAGGCCCCTCAACTGAATTTAATACAATCAAAGGGTATTGCATGCAGACATAGTCTTTCTCTTTTTGAGATTCATAAATAATCTCAAATTGCCACTTCAACCATTTTATCCTTTGGCATTCAAATGTCATGTCTTATTTTTGTGTGTCTGTTTACCCTTTTGGATAGCATTTCTGACAATCTTCACTTCTATACTCTTGCTGAAGTCTTTCCCTCCTGCCTTTTCTTTCTGGTTGCAGAACTTCCTTTAGTGTTTCCTGCAGAGTCAGATTCTTGTTTATGAAATCTCTTAGTTTCTATTTATCTGTGAATGTTTTAAACTCACCATCATTTTTTTTTTTGTTTGTTTATTTTCCAAAGAATTTTATTGAAATGTTCCAAGTGTACATGGGCAACACAAATGCATGAAGAGGGAGAAAAAATCACATGTAGAATACTCTTTAAAAAGTGAAAGTTAGAGGAAAACCAGCAAGATGGTGGCATAGTAAGAAGCTCCTAGAGTCAGCTCATGCTACAGGGAAGTTAGTAATCACCCAGATTTATCTAAAGCACCTCTTTTGGGGCTCCAGGAGACCAGAAAAGCATCCTGCAACATTCTTGAAAGAATGGAAGGAGGAGACTGCCTATCTGCAGAGAAGATTTGTAAGTAGAGGACTCCCCACCATGGAGGCCAGTGCCCCTGCTCCACTGGTGGCACAAGCTGCCTCAGGAGCTATTCTGCAGCTGGAAGTGGAAGCTCCACTTCCCCAAAACAGAGGAGGAAGAGACGGTTGGGTACCAACTTCAGCTACTGATTAGTAAATTCAGCAGGCTAACGTATAATCCTAAGAACATCTAAAATTTGAACCTATCCAAGTCAGAAAGAAGCCTGTAGCTGCCATTTTAACTCCACCCCTGGCATGAGGGGAAGCAGGGTGAACTGAAAATCACAGTGCTCCTAGGGACTGGCTTCTTTCCATCTAGTTTGGATTACAGCTCTAGCCCAAGCCCCAGCCCCACCTCCAGCAGGGAAGAAGCTGGGGGCATCTGTGCCAGCCTGTCTTGGAAAATACAGACCACACCACAGAAGCCAGTGATCATCTTACTCTGCTAGTGCAAGCCACCTCAGGACTATTCTGTAGCTGGAATTGGAAGCTCCGTTTCCCAAACACAGGGGAGGAAGTGATAGTTGGCCACCAACCACAGCTACTGATTAGTAAATTCAGGTGGCTAAAGTATAACCCTAAGAACAACTAAAATTTAAACCTGGCCAAGTCAGAAAGAGGTTGGTAGCCACCATTTTGACTCCACCCCTGGCATGAGGGGAAGCTGGGCTAACTGAAAATCACAGTGGAAGTAGAGACCAGCTTCTTTCACCCAGATCGGCCTGCAGCCCTAGCCTAGGGTTCAACCTCAACTCTAGCAGGGAGGAAACTGGTGGGCCCTGCACCAGCCTCACTGGGTAACTGCAGGTACATTCATCTGGCACAGACTGAGTAGTTGGAAATCTACCGGGGCAACTGCTGTCATTTTGGACCTGCACGGCATAGATTGCTGCCAATACCTGCAAACCCATCCACACCCCAGGCAGGGGAGAAAAGAGCATGAAGCTTCTTGAGTTTTTCTGGGCAACTACAGTCTAGGCCTGTACAACTTGGATTATTACACACAGCTGTGGCTCTGTCCCTTCCCTTGGCAAAGGAGAAAGTTGGGAGAAGCTTAATTGGACCTGGGACAATGAGGGCAGCTTGAGGCTCCATAGCTCACAGCATCAATTACATTCTTGGCCCCTACTACACAACCAGCAAGGGAGAAAGGGCAAGAAAGCCCTAAACTAAAGAGAGAAACTGTACCTAGAATAAATACATCTAGTTAGCCAGATGCTAAGACACCAACAAAAAAATTACAATCCACACCAAGAAATAGGAAAATATGGCTTAGTTAAAGGAAAAAGATAAGCCTCCAGATGACATAAAGGAGTTAAGACAACTAATCATAGATGTTCAAACAAATCTCCTTAATAAAATCAATGAGATGGCTAAAGAGTTTAAGGATATTAAGAAGACATTGGATGAGCACAAACAAGCATTTGAAAGCATACATGGAAAAATAGCAGATCTTATGGGAATGAAAGTTGCAATAAATGAAATAAAAAATACACTGGAATCACATAATAGCAGATTTGAAGAGGCAGAAGAAAGGATTGGTAAGCTTGAAGAAATGGCCTCCAAAATCGAACATACAAAAGAGCAGATGAAGAAAAGAATGGAAAAAATTGAACAAGGTCTCAGGGAACTAAATGACAGCAAGAGACATACAAACATACATGTCATGGGTGTTCCAGAGGGAGAAGAGAAAGGGAAAGGGGCAGAAGGAATATTTGAAGAAATAATTGTAGAAAATTTCCCAACCTTATTGGCGGACACAGATATCCAAGCCCAAGAAGTACGATACACACCCATCTGAATAAATCCGAATAGACCAACTTTGAGACACATACTAATCAAAATGTTAAATGCCAAAGACAAAAAATTCTGAGAGCAGCAAGAGAAAACCAATGTATAACACATAAGGGATACCCAATAAGATTAGTGCTGATTTTTCATCAGAAACCATGGAGACAAGATGACAGTGATATGATATATTTAAGATACTGCCAGAGAAAAACTTCCAGCCAAGAATCTTATATCCAGCAAGATTGTCTTTCAAAAATGAGGGTGAGTTCAGAATACTCAGAGATAAACAGAAACTGAGAGAGTTTGTAACCAAGAGAACAGCTTTGCAGGAAATACGAAAGGGTGTGCTTTAGTATTTCTGAAAAGAAAAGACAGGAGAGAGAGGCCTGGAAGAAAGTCTAGAGATGAAAATTTTACCAGTAAAACCAACTAAAAGTCTCAAAAGCATGGTGAAAATAAAATATGATAGATAAAACCCAAAGGTCGAAAGGGTGAAATAAGAACTGCCTTTACAGTAATAACATTGAATGTTAGTGGATTAAACTCCCCAATCAAAAGACACAGACTGGTAGAATGGACAAGAATATATGAGCCACCCATATGCTGTCTGCAAGAGACTCACCTTAGACCAAAGGATACCAGTAGATTGAACATGAAAGGGTGGAAAAAGTCATTCTACACATGTAGTAACAAGCAAACAAAAAAAAGTAGGAATAGCTATACTTATATCAGAAGAAACAGGCTTTAAAAGACACTAGTAATGCACAATCTGTGGAGGAATTCAGGGAAAAAAATTCTGTTTACAATAGCAACTAAAAGAATCAAATATTTAGGAATAAACTTAACAAACCATGTAAAGCACTTGAATTCATGTAAAGCACTACAACTCATTGTTAAAAGAATTAAAAAAAGACCTAAATAATGGAAGAATATTCCATGCTCACATCAACCCACTACCAACACCTTGCATTTTTGTGAGACATTTGTTACAAAAGATGAAAGAATATCATCAAAATCTTTCTACTAACTATAGTCCTTACCTTACATTTGGTGTATTTCCCCCCAAATCACCCTATTATTTTTTAAATATATTTTTATGACAGAAGTTGTAAACTTACAAAATAATCATGCACATGTGCAGGATTCCCATACAGCACCCCTCTATCAACACACCACACCATGGTGGAACATTTGTTACAGATTATGAGATAATATCATCAGACTATTACCAGGTCCATAGCATATATTTGGCACACTTTTTCCATACTCTGCCATTATCAACACAGTACATATTTGGCTTAGATGCATGAATATTACATTATTACTGTTAACCACAGTCTTAGGTCACTCCAGTTGTATTTTTCCCATGCTTCTCCACATTCCCACCACCCTTCACCGTCATTTTTGAAGGACAGTTTTGCTGGATATAGAATTCTTGGGTGGCAGTTTTTCTCTTTCAGTACTTTAATTATGCCATACCACCGCTTTCTCACCTTCATGATTCTGAAAAGAAATCTGCACTAAATTTTACTGGGCATCCCTTATGTGTGATGTTTCACTTCTCCCTTGTTTCATTCAGAATTTTATCTTTATCTTTGGCATTTGGCATTCTTAATATTATTTGTCTTGGAGTAGCTCTATTTGTATTTATTCTGACTGGAGTGCACTGTGCTTTCTGAACTTGTATATCCATGTCTTTCATGAGAGTTGGGAAATTTTTGGCTATTATTTCCTCAAATACTCTTTCTGCCCCTTTTCCATTCTCTTCTCCTTCCACAACTCCTATGACATGGATGTTGGTGTGCTTCATGCTATTATTCAACTGCTTCATACCCTGCTTAATTTTTCTATTGTTTTCTCACTGTTTTTCTGTCTTTTCAATTTCAGCTGTTCTGTCCTTTTCATCATTGATTCTTTCTCTGATTTTAAATTTGCTGTTGTATGCCTCTATTGTATTTTTAATCTCATTTATTGTGTCTTTCATTCCCTTAAACTGTTATATTTCTGTTCGAGTTTTCAAATTTTTCTTTGTGCTCACCCAGTGTCTTTTACTTCTTTAGTTATGTTGTCATTGAACTCCATGATTTGTATGAACATCATTGATTAGTTGTTTCAAGTCCTGTATCTTGTTCTGTAGCTTTGATTTGTTCATTTGCCTTAGTCATATCTTCCTTTTTCTTAGTATGGCTTGTAATTTTTTGCTGATGTCTAGACATCTGATTATGATGGTGAGTTTACCCTGATGATCAGTGTCTCTCTCTTGCCTAGGAATTTACTGTTAAGTAGCTGTGTGCTACCACATTTCTATAATTCTTGGTTCAACTTGTTCTAGATCTTTAGTATTGCCCTTGTTTAACTGCTCATACCAGGGAAACAACCCTAGTAATGAAGTGCATGCCAGTTTCCAAGAATTTTGTTGAGGGGGTCAATAAATATGCCAGATTGCCTTTTCTTTATGTTTTCCCTTCTTGCGTGCACTTTCCTGGTCTGCCAACAGATGGCACTCTTTGGCAGATCTCTCAGCTCAGACCCCAGACCCTAAGGGGAATGCATTCACTGTAACACCACTCAGGTACCAGGTGCAGAAGCAATGTTCCTGGGGGAGGGCCAAGCCTAGCAAACAAACTTTCTCAGAAGCTGCTCTCCTCCCTTGGCCAGCCACACTTCCCCTCCCTCTGTGTTGCCAGCAACCAGTCCAGGGCAGGAGTTTGAGAAGGCAGATTATCCTTAGCTCCCTGCTGACTCTCAGGACAAACAATGTCATGGCTCCACCCAGCCTATACGTGTGTGAACCCTGGGACGCAGCAGAACAAGTTTGCTGGCCAGAATCTAATTTGCCATAGGCTCTGTCCCTCCCTCTCTTTTCTTGGGGAAGAATATCCCCCAATCCCCTCAGTCCCCAGCCGCCAGCCAGGGGCAGGAGGACCCAATGATGTTTACCCCTATGGTGGGGGTGGATTGGGTGCCAGGATCTGCAGCTGCAGCTTTACTCATGTGTTTTTACCAGCCAGCCCAGTTTCTTTTCCTTCACCCCTCTCTCTTCTGGGTAGTGTCTAGCCTCCCCCTGGTGTCCTACACCCTAGAACAGGTTTCTGGACAGTTTCTGCCTGTCCTCTAGCTATTTTTTCTGGGAGAGAAGTGAGCTCTCTGTCTCTCCAATACTCCATCTTCCTGGAAGTCTGCAAATTACTCTCTTGATAGAGTAACATCCTTGAACAGTAGAAGCTAACAACAACAACAACAAAAGATGAAAAGGAAAAGAAGGAAACGCTTTCCCCAGTCTTTGCAAATTGACCTGTGAGAATACTGTCCTTCAGAGCTTATCCAGATACAATGAGTTTAGAGAATAGATCCAGGCTCCTTGCAACACCATGCCTGTTAGGAGAGTCTTTGTTTTCCTGGGGGCTTTGGCAGTACAACAGTGCCTGCTGTGGAGGGGGCTTTGGCTCACCTGGTATCTGTTGCTCCTCTGCAGGGTCTGGAGACTAAAGGTATCTGCCTGACCTGTGGAGAGGGCTGGAGACTCCAGATCAGCCATGCAGGCAGCACGTAATTGAGGGCCAATAAAATCTCTCTGTAGCAAGACTTGGGTCATCTTCTCTGGTTTGCGTATTCCATGTGCATGGCCATACTTGATTTTCAGAAAATAATGTGCCCATGACTCCACAGGAGAGGACAAAGTAATCTCCAAAATGGAACCTTTCCTGGATTCTGATCTATGTGCTTCTTCCCTTGGCTGATTTTAATCTCTATTTTGTCCTGTAAAAAATCATAACTGTGAGTATTACAGCTTTCAGTGAGCTGTGTGAGTCCTTCTAGAAATTTCTCAAAATTGATAGTAGTTTTGGGAAAATCCCAAACTTGCAATTGGTGTCAGAAGTGAGGACAGTCTTGCATGGACTTTAGCGATCCCTCTAAACTGCACAGTTGGCTAAATTCTCACAACCACAAAGCCTAATATATTTACCATCTGTCCCTTGGGGGGGGGGGGAGTTTGCTTTCTCCTGATTTAGAGCATTGCCTGGCATAAAAATACATATTAATTATTGTTGTAAAATAGCTTCTTTTTCCAAAACAATAATGAAGCCAGACTTTGCTATCCCTATTTATCTATCATGTTTATCTAAAACAGGATTGCTGTTTAGAAAATTCTCTATACAAATGCATTTTTAAATTAATTCCACATTAAAAGAGCATTTTGATTAACATTGAATTTATTGGTACACTTTTATTTCTCTGTGGACAAAAACAAATTTACAGTATATCTTTTTGTGACTGAATAGTAGTAATTTTGCCTAGCCAGAATAAATCTGTTTTGCATTGAATTAATGATTTATAGTGTCAGTTGAAGGCTATGGAGTTGAGATTGATCTATTTGATGCTGCATAGATTTTTTTCCCAAACAATCCTCTAAAATCAAGAACATTTACCCATAGTAAAAAGGCACTAAAAAAGAAACTGTCCATTTCTTTTGTGCTGCTATACTTAAACATAGAACTTTTGTTTTTCTAGAGTAGTGAATGTAAAGGATTGCAGAGGGAATGGACTGTGTCTCTCTACCTATCTATCTATCTATTGGAAAGACATAGGCAATTGCTGTCTAGGGCAAGTAGAAGAGAAGAACATTTCTTTCTACTTGACCTTACTATAGAAGATGATAACCAGACAAAGCTTGTCTAACCGGTGAACTTCAGAAATCTTCCTTATGCTTTTCGTGGAAACAGCCTTTTAAGATTGTTCCCAAGATATGTTGGATCATAAGCAATATGGAATCATCAGAAGGATTATTGTAATAATACCAACAATAAGTGCCACAATGAGTCATTAGGTCTCTGTATTTACATGCAAGGGAGCATTGCTTAGTTTTTTTTGTAACTAATTTAGGGTTGTAATTATTATACATTATACATGAGTTACCATTATGTCCAGTTAGGACATTTTGCATATACTCAATAAATTGTTTATTGAATAACAAATGATTTATATTGTATTATAAGTAAAACATAGTTGGATGAAAAAGTATTTAAGGAACTATGTAAGTCCACAGTGATTCACACATGATCAGAATATCACTATAATCAGGAGCATAAAAGTTTCAACAATTGTAACGAAGTTGTTGCTCCATGATACAGTAAGACATGCTAAGGAGAGAACAGTAACAATGAAAAATAAAGTAAAACTATAAGAAATAATACTGAAAAAGAATAATCAGTACTTGGTGATTAACTCAATGTGGAGTAGAGCATAAAATAAAGAAGTCAATGATTACCTCACCCTCACTGTTGGTGGGAAATCATATTTAAGAATAATCCAAATAAAGGATTATTGAGGACTTGAGAATGATGGAGATCTCCAGAAAAATATAGGTACAATGAAGAATTGAGAGGACAAAGCTGAAGTTTAGAATTGGGAAGGAGGGAGAAAAAAGTGGTAAAATAGCAGACATGGTCGGTTTAAAATGAGTAAAATAGTATATTGTTGGGGCCCAAGAAAATAATTTCAAGAAAGAGGAGATCCATTTACTGATGTGATCAAAGTGACCTGTGGAAACGATGCTACATTTGATAGTTGAGACATCATTGACAATTTTGTAGATAGCCATTTTAGTAAAGTGACTGACTGAAAATCTCATTATCCAGATAGAGTTTGAATACATGGTTAGAAAATGATGCTGATTAGAGCAAAATACACTTTTTATAATTGGGCTGTTTAATACAATGAATGGTAACTCAAGGTCACGGCATGAGAAGAAGAATTTTCTTTTTCAAGATCGAAGAAGCCAATCCTGTTTGCCTCCAGATGATGGAAATAGCATAGAGTATGCATTAGCAAGTACAAGAAATATAGAGAAAGAAAATAGAAAAGATTTAAAAGAAAGTCTAGGGTTTTAGCAAAACTCTGTTTCCTTGTCTCTCTTCTCACCTAATCTTCAAAGTTAAAGCCATTTAATCCTTATCCCATGGTAGCACCCATATCAGACTATGAAACTAATATTCTTTTCAGAGAAGGCACAAATGGGAACACAAGATCACCCTTAGAAGTATCATGCTTAGTCATAGCTAAGCATGAACAATTGACAACAGAAACAAGTTTAGCTTGAAAAAATCTTCTGGAAGTTTATTTATCCTAAGGAGGTATAACAGCATAATTGGAATTAACAATGTGATTTCCCAAAGGCAAGATTCCAGATTAAATTTTGATAAAGTTGTAGCATTCCTTCTCAGTTGTGGTCCCCTCAAATTAGTTTGCCCAATAATATTCCATAATGTGGAATAAAGGTATTATCAGGAATTAGTCTGCTGAAGTGTCTTACTTATCCATTTTGGTAGGTTTTACCACTGAGGATTTTATCTGGTGATCTTATCTTTGGTTAATTATTGGTGCTTTTTGAAAAACAGCAGATAAATTGAAAAATAAACTCATCAAAAAATCAAATGATCAATCAAAAATGATGGTATTCTCTTGTTCACATATGGTGATTCTAGCAATGCAAGAAATTATAGCAATGAGGTGGAGCCAGTGGCCACTTGACACTTTTGGGGTAGGGAGGGGACAAGCAGTTGAAATACAGTGGCTTCTTTGGGAGTTGGAGGTTGTCCTGAGTACTGTTCTGGCAATGGATGTAGGCCATTTTAAATCAGCACACACCACTCAGAACTGAGTGGGAGAGAGTGTGGTCTACAGTGTGAACTGTGGTCTATGGTTGGTGGCAAGGCTCCAGGATGTGTAAGTTCATTGAGGGTGGTGGGCCACACTGTGGGAGATGTTTGTGTGGGATGTGATGGGAGGTGTGGAAGGTGGGCAACATGGGAATCCCAGTGGGTTCCGTGTAATATTTTGGGTAATCTAAGCACCTCTTAAAATATATGTATATATATATATATATATAAACAACATTTTTGTAAGCAAATACACATATATGCATATATATTTATATATCATTTTGCAAATGTTTGTATGTATTGTGAGAATTTTGATTTTCACCCATAATAATAAAAAAAAAAAATGCATGGTTCTGACATCATTTTTGTCAAAGAGGTTTCTGTCAAGATCTGTGTCTCCAAATGCAGAAAACACAAAATTACATAATTCCTAAGTATCTAAACTAAGGCTATCAACTTTATTAAAGCTCATTGCCATCACAAAACTGAGATTGCAAAATAAGATGGAAGTAAACCCATGATGTGATGGAGGTGCAAAATATAAATGAGGAACCAAGCAAAGGAAAAAAAAACCCAACGGACTTGCAATATTTCTGCTGGCTGCAAAGCTATGTCTCTTCAGTTTTGGTAACTGGTATATATATGCTGATCGATCAAAGCATGTTATTTGGAGGAATGCCTCCATTTGTAATATGTGTGTTCTTTTTATGAAAAATCACCACATTGCATTCTTTCAACAATTTGACTGAAAGCTATACTGATCTCTTTAGACTCTGAATGAGAAGACACTTTCTACACCAGGGATACCAGCTCTAATTGGGGTATCAGCAGTTGAAGGTGATAAGGAAATGTTACAGAACACCAAGGAATTCCCCAGGCTATTCGCATCAACCTTTCTTTTAGTTCTTATCCTCCATTAGTCCCTATGACATTTTCCGACCAATTGGAAGGTCCAGTTTTTCCTTAAATTCACTTTTTCTTACTTCTAAGTTATCTCAACACTAAGATGCTTAAAAAAAAAAACAAATGGTGGAAGCACCATATCTATATGTTCTCCCTGCTTCCAACTAGGGAACAACTTGCTTGCTTGCTAGGCAGGAAGGTGATACAATGGGCAGTGTGATGGGGGGCAAGATATGGGGCAGTAGTTTTTATCGTTGTTTGTTTCTAATTACATGCAAAATTATAGTATAAACAAGAGACTTGGAAGCAAAAACAAATCGGAGCTACAGAACTAGAGGCACTGTCTGTCTGTCACCTAATTAGGATGCAGCTGCAAGAACCCTTTCCTGGCTTGTATCCTTAAGAACAGGCCTGACTGGCATTTTGAAGACGGTGCAGCCAAGCAGAACAGAAGCAAATTATTTAAATCAGAGGAGGTCTCAGAGCCATTCCACCTTCCCGATTTACTGTCTTTATTTTAACAAGGGTGAGTTTAAAAGTGTACTCAAGTGGCAGTTTTGGTTTCTATAATATCCTTTTAAGTTCGTGAATCTGATCTTTTTTTAATCTTGAAAATGAATGTAAGTTTGTTATTCCTCTTTTCAAAAACTTTTAAAAGGCAAACCTAATTCTGCATTGCAGGGATGAATAACTCAGAGATGGCATTGGAATCCTTGCTAGGGGGACAGAGTTGGGGGACATCAGTATTTGGTAAGATTATTTGCCTCAAGCATAAGCCTTTGGCTAGAGCAAAGATCTCGGCAGTCTTGACGGACCTCACCCAGGAGCTCCACTTACTCAGTTCTTGGTGCTTGCATTTATTATATGCAAGCCAGATGCAACCATTTCAGAGTATAGACCTTTCTGAAACTTATTTCCAGTGGGGAAATCTCCTAACAGGAGTACTCAAAAGACTTCTACTCATAGTCAGATTAGACTTTGTCCACCTCAACCCCCAGTCAGCACCATAAACAACCTCAGGAATGCTATCCGTGTTGATTCCTCTTGTTTAGTGTGCACTGACTGGCTTTCTGCCAAAACATCTAGAGAACTTCTAGTGAAGTTACTCTCCCCAATATATTAAGTACCTCTCTACCGAAGCCTTCATAACAGGCAATAGCTCATGAGTTCAGCATCAATGTCTTTTTGCTGCTGATTCTGCTCTAGTTTTAGGATCTGGGTTTGGGTCTTGCTGTGTGTGACTAATCCATTGCCCTGTGCTCCACTCCTGCTTACTGATTAACTTTACACTTGTTTCTGCCCTTTCGCCTTAAGCAAATTTTTGTTAAAGTTACCAGCAAAGGGAGGAAGGAAAGGAAATCAATTTTCAGAGTAGGTAATAATGACAAAAATTTTTAATCACAACTGTCTTCAGAACAAAAATCCACGAGATATCGTTATTTTTATAATTCTATAAATACTCCCTGTCTGCTTCAATATTTCAAGGGAATTGTCTAAAAATTACAATTCAATTAAATCATTCTTGTTTTCACGGTGTTGACTTCTCATGGCTGGCCAATTTTAATTCTACTTACTTCCTATCCTTTACTTGCTCCCATAAAAGGAAACCTTCCATGGGATTCTGTGGGGAGACCCCTCTAGGTTTTGCTTGTGAAAGTGTGAACTTCAGGATGACACTGAGACCATCTAGATTCAAATGGGTCTTTCGTAGTTGATAGAACATATTTTTTTCTCCCATCATTGCCCACAACATAGGGATATGGAAGTGGAGAATATAGCAGACACTTATTTCTCATGAATATATCACTTTTGAGCTTAAACTAGTTTCTGAAAAAAATCATGTTTGAGGACTATGTCAAAATATGACTCTCATATTTATTTGAGGCTAAAATCATATAATGATAGATTTATAAAGATCAAAGAATGTAAGAGGTGAAATAGATCAAATTTTCCACCTACTCCCCAAAAATCACTTTTAGGGCATTATTGTAAGATGGCCATCTAGCATTTATTTATATCTTTCACTTATTAATTTATTCAAAGTATATTTACTGATCACTACTAAATGCCAGGCAGTGTTCTAAGCTGTTGGAATCATCAGTGAACAAAGCAGCTAAAGATTTCTGCTGTTTTGAAGCTTGCATTCTAGTTGGTGGTGACAATCGAAAATACATATAATAAAAGTTGATTAGATTGGATGTAAGAAAACAATGTACTATGGAAATCAAAGTAAAGGTAAAATATAGCAGGGCAGACAAGAGTGCTAGAGTCAGGGGGAAGGAACATAATACAGTTAAACAGTGTGGTCAGGGAGGCCTAAATGAGCACAGAAATGCAAATTCTAGAAGGAGGTGAGGGAATGAGCCACACCAATAGTTGGGCAAACAGCGTTCCAAAGCTAATGGAATATCTGGGCTTGTTTTGAATGGATAACCCTGGCTGCTGTGCTGAGAATACACTGTTTGAGTGTCAGTGCAGATACAGGGAGACTTGTAAGGAGGTTTTGGCAATAAGCATGTGTGAGACAATGGTGGCTGGGCCGGGGGTGGGTGTGAGGCGTGGGGAGCAGTAGGTTAGAAGAGATCACAGTCTGGAAAGATTTTGAAGGTAGAGCTCTCAAGATGCTCCAACAAATTGTATGAGGGCTGAGGAAAATAGAGGAGAGATGGATAACTGCAAAGTTTGTGAACTAAACAATGGTTCTTGCTGTGTGTGGACATACTTTGGACATGGGCATTTTTGAAGTTCTAGGAAGCAGACTTTTTCATGAGAAAGTATATCTTTAGCATTTGGTGGTTCTCATTGCTCAAAGTGTTTCTGCTTTCTTGAGCTCTTCATCCACTTTTCCTAGTTCTGGCATCTGAGAAAATGAAAACTCTGTAAGACAGTCTTTCATTTACGCCTCCTCCAAGCTAAACATTTCCATGTCCTACAAAGAATCCTCGGATGACAAATTATCGAAACCCCTGAAGATAATGGTCCCTTCAGTCATGTGTCAAAGTTCTGCTTGAAGAATATGAGGCTCACAATGGCTCGAGGTTCTCCAGAAATGATATGACCAAAATAGAGTTCAAGGAATCTTAGCAACATGGAGAAGACTTGGTTTATACTAGTATGCTCTGGGTTGAAAATTTGAGAGTTTAAAATCAGAAATTATTTAGCATGGCTTTTTCCAATCCTCACATCATCAATGGAATTTATTTGTTTATTAATGTTATATTTTAAAGTAAATAATTTATTTTGTATCAAAGTAATTCTTTCCTGCAGTTTAAAATTCAAATATTGCTAAAAAGCTTATAGCATACCCTAGATACTTCTGCTCTGCTCCACTTAAATTAGTCATTGGATGCAATCATTTTGTTTTGTTTTCTTTTTCTCTTTTTTTTTTTTGTTAGTTTTTTATCTTTGTTTTTAAAATTTTTCATTCTCTTATTTCAGGTTCTAATTATCTTTTTGTCCTCTTCTTCAAAATATAGTTAACCAAAATAAGTTTATATGGCATCTTTTGATACATGAGGTTTTTAGCCATCTTATATGCCCTTCCTCTCACCAACCCCCAATAGTTACATCCTTAAAAAATACATATTCAGTGCTTTCATTATTTTAACTCCATAAAATTACCCACTGCTGGGCCTGGTATACGATAGTTTCATATCATTTATTGTACATTTTCTTTTCTTTGGAATTAATATTTTAGTGCCTTAATTTTTTCGTTGATTTTTCTGGCAAAGTCTTCACATCTCTTTTACCAACTCTGAAAACCACTTTTCCATCTTGTCAGATAATCCAGCTGATCAATTACTTTTTCCTGAGCCTCCTTCCTGGAGCCCTCTGCCCAACTTCCTTGGACTGGCATTTTGCCCACCCCATCCCCACCCTGCTGTTCTTTTCTTGTCTTCATCCTGGGATTCCCCTTGTCTCACTCCTGAGTAGGAGCCTCTCTTTCCTGGATCCCATTTCTTCATTTTCCTTGGTTTACTTCTTTGTTTCAGTGAAGCATGTCTTCAAGAGGATTCCTAAAAAACAGAGCTTGAGCAGTACAATTTTTCAGTGTTTGCATGCTTGATAACTATTTTACCAAGCCAATGGTAAATTTGGTTAGGGATGGAATTCTTTAATGGACATCTTTTCCCCCTCACAATTTTGAAGACATTTGTGCTTTGTATTCTGAGAACTCTGAGATTGCTGTGAGGATATCCAAAGCTATTACTGTCTTTGATCTTGTATATGTGATCAATAATTTCCACTTTAAGCTTTATGTTCTTACATTTATATCAGCATACTGACATTTCATAACATTCCTCAAATTTTTTTCTATCATATTTTTCTATCATATTGCTATCTCAATGCCTTTTTCCCTGTTCTTCTCAGATAATTTGCTTGACATTAAATTCTAAAATATTACCAAATTTTACTTTTTGAATTTTTATAAGTACAGTGAAGCACACATAGCATAAGTCTACAACTTGAGCACACAAATCTCAGATCAAGAAACAGTTCTGAAATACTAGAATATGTTTTGGTGAATATTGTTACCCTAGATATTGCAACATAATATAGATAACATAATACTATTTTTAATAAATTCAGGATCAATAAAACTAAACCATATATATACACACACACATATATATATAATTTTTAGACATGGATATGAAGAGCATATAGGTTAAATACATTGGGAAAGAGGCATGGGAATTGGATCAGGCAAGCAGAAGCCTAGTGGTATTGATGGTATTTGTAAAGTTTGGGTTATTAACTTCACTGGAGGATTTTCAGATGTTCACTGTATTGTTTTACTTAATCACACACATATATGTTGCCTCTTGAGTATCAAATAATATGTAATTTAAAATAAAATTGCATCTGCTGTCTCAAGTCATTCTGTTCCTCATGTAGAACTTGAATGCCATGTATTACAGTAATTGATAACAGCTTATTCTCAAGTGAATCAGAAAGCCTGGATAACATTTAAAAAATGGAAAATTCTTGAGAGATTGGTCTCTTAGTCTTGAATATACATGTCCTAATCTCTCCTGTCATGTGAAGACTTCCTTATAGTTCCTCTTTTTGTGAGTAGTAATAGACTTGTTTCCACTAGTTATATGCCTGAGCCTTCCTTACTGAACCATAGATCATAGGATGGTGCAGCCTCATATTATCTGGAAGAAGTTCTGTGAAAAGGTTCCTATAGCAACTTGAAGCAACTTTATAATTTCTCTCTATACCATCACCTTTTCCCTTACTTTAACCCTAATTTATTTTCTTCATACACTTGGAATTCTCAATAGTGTTCCTGGAATTAAAGCCCTCTCTCTCCTCAGTTGATAGGTGAGGAAACGCAACCATCTTGCTACCAAAAGGCAAGCCAAAGTCCAGAGGGAGGCCAGCGAAATGGACTTGCAGCCCTTGTCAACTACAGGTCAAACCAATGTTTGTGTCCACTGTATCTTTAGATTTTTCGGGTGTGTCTTAGTCAGCCAAAGGGGTGCTGATGCAAAGTACCAGAAATCTGTTGGCTTTTATAAAGGGTATTTATTTGCAGTAGAAGCTTACAGTCACAAGGCTATAAAGGTAAATTACTTTCTTCACCAAAGTCTGTTGCCACGTGTTGGAGCAAGATGGCTGCCGGTCTCTGTGAGGTTTCAGCCTTCCTCTTCCTTTTAAGGCTCCATGGCCCCAGCTTCTTTGATCTTAGCTGTAGGCTTGTCTCCCTTCTCAGGGCTCATCTCTTTCTGGGCTCAGCTGCTCTGCTCGCTACACAAGACCAGCTGTAAACTATCAGGTGAGTGGCTCGGCTCTCTCCCTGGGACTCCAGTGTCAAAACTCAACTCTCTGTGTTTTCCTTCTCAGTGTGTTTACTTCCCTGTCTTTGATTGAGCATCCATCCAGACCAGTTTACAAAGACAATCCAATATCTATTTTTGGGATTCATATACAATACCAAACTTCCACAAGGTGTGAGTCAAATTTCCCCTTATTTTTAAAGCT
Source organism: Tolypeutes matacus (assembly GCA_026826555.1). Lineage (NCBI taxonomy): Eukaryota > Metazoa > Chordata > Mammalia > Cingulata > Chlamyphoridae > Tolypeutes > Tolypeutes matacus. Next base: position 11,451,757 of record JAKSZT010054478.1, read on the forward strand.
TGTTTGAGTTAAGAAGAATAAATTTGTGTAACATAAAAATTCTAATTAATGCAACATCTAAGAACAATTGTCTCTGATGAGCAAAGGTATAGAAAATTTCCCTCAAGGGTCAACAATATGGGGGTATCGAGTATGGGATTTTTCTTTTTGGAGTAATGAAAATATTCAAAAACTGACTGTGGTAATAGAGCCATTAATTGTACACTTTGGACTGTATGGTGTGTGAATAAAATTGTTGAAAAAAAAAAAGTAATGTTATTTTCTTTAGTAAGGAGACCAGCTTGAACTTGCAGAAATTAATAATCTCCAAAGATAGAGCTGAATTTAAGCAAATGCCCCTCAGGACATTGAAAGGTTTCTCAACTATTTAGGTCTTTTAATAAAGTTGCAATCTGTTTGAAATCCTCTGGTATTTTTCATGAGTAATTACTGAGACTTCATAATTATTTCTTAATGCTTATCATATATTTTCCATTCCACTTTGTCTCACTCACATTATTCACTTTGTTCCCATCTGTGTGTTTACTTTTTCATAATATGATTTAATTTGTCAAAAGCTTTCTTTCTTAACGTTCAAAATGAAGATGGGAATCTATAATTTATCGTTTAAATGGAATAAAAAAAGGAATCCTTTTGGGTTGTAATACAGAAATGACTAGTCATAACTGAAAATAATTTTGAAATATCTTAATGAAACCGTATTTCTTCTGAAAAACAGTGTTTAGATATGCCTGGGGAGGTTCCGCCTTACATACAAAATGTTTGCTTTGGAGAGGGAGTGAGGGCAGGAGGGAAATGGTGTGGCTTTAAAAGAGCAACACATGGGTCCTTGAGGTGATGGAATGTGCTGTATCTTGACTATATTAATGTCAATATTTTAGTTGTGTCACTGTACTTTAGTTTTGTAAGATGGTACCAAATTGGGGAAATATTGAAAGGATATACAGGATCTCTAAGTTTTATTTCTTATATGTACATGAATCTACAACATCTCACAATGAAACTTAATTTTAAAAAATGTTTGTCTAGGATTGGAATATGTTTTTATATCTCAGTAATTTGCATACAAATTCCATTTCCACCCCAATCCAAAGCCCTGCCATTTTTCTGTCTGTACACACAGATGGTAACACTGTCAACTTCTGATTTTCAAGCTTAATTCCTGTCCCTAAAAGCAGCGTAAGCATTTTTGTGCTTGAGCAAATAGAGTCCTAGTTTAAAGTTTCTCTCTCTTTTCTCATTTGCACATTTCCTCTCTTCCTTTTATCTCATTCTCTCACACACATCTTGCAAAGAATAAAACTGTTTCAACATTTGAATTTAAGTACTGCATTTGCCAATAAGACTTTGAAAACAAAATGCTCTCAAACTGCTGGACATTCTATAATCATAAATTTGTTCATTCCCATCATCCCCAAGGGGATAGAGCACATATTATTATTCCATTAAGGAAATGAAGACTCTCTGAGCCAAGTAATCCTCTCTTTAGCTAACTCCTCCCATTCCCATGTTCTAAAACTTACTCTGCATAAAGGGTTCTCAAACATCGTTAGCCAGAACCTTGGGATATGCAGAGGGTTTCTGATGATTTTGTCTCCTCATTCTCCTCCAATTTGTGACAGCTCCTCAGGCTTTCCTTGCTTTTCATGACCTACATGCCTTTGACGAGTACCATTCAGCTATTTTATAAAAATTTTCTCAGTATGTGTTTGCCTGATCCTTTCTCATATTTGGACTGAGGCTATCCATTTTTGACAAGGCTACCACTGAAGGTACTTTGTTCCCCTCTCTGTGCATCATATTGAAAATGCATGATGCCAAGGTGTCATTACTGGGGATTACTTAGTTAAAGTGGTGAGTACCAATTTTTTCTGCAGTAAATTTACTGTTTTTCTCTTTGTTGTCAATATTCTTGGGGATTTATGCAAATATCCTGTTTCTCCTTAGACTTTCACCCACTGATTTTAGCTTCCATCATTAGATCTTGTTTGCAACTGTTATTACAATGGTATTTGCCTAATGGTGATTTTGTGTCCTCCTCATTGCTTCTACATTTTAAAAATAGATTATTCCATAAAAAAGAGTTGTCCTTATCCCCAATTTGTTTTTTCATTTAAGTTTAGACTCATGGGTATGTATTTTAATCTATAGGTTATAAACTACTCTAATCATTATTTCTTTGTTTCCAAATTGTTCTACCTTTAACCATTGAGGTCTCCTTTCTGTTGGTTCCCTGTTTCAACATGCTCCCATTCTTTTTCAAGCCCTTCCTTATCTTTCCGGCATCACAAAATGTTTCAAATTCATCTTGTATTTTCCCTGCCCCAGACCTGGTATAAAGCACTTCCTCAAAGAGATCTGGTTCTCTTTGCTGGAGAATGGTATTTAGAAACCAATATCTGGGCACTAGTTGTGCTCATTACTCCTGGGATGTCCTTACTCGTAGGTCTTCTCATAGACAGAGCTAGGAGATATATGCACATATGGTGGGTGACCCATGTATATCACCTTCTCTCTTACATGAAGGATAGTATCCTATAGATAATCTTTTGACTAAAAAGCAGTGGCAATTTTCTCTTTTATATTCCCCTGGGTGTTCTAAGTTATGAGAATATATTATTTTACTTGGTATTGAATCAAGTTATTTTAATCTCTAAAAAAAATATTCGACTAAGTACATGTTTAGTTTTTTTTTTTTTTTTTTAAAGAATTTGACCCTTATAAAATATTTGCTCCCCTCTTGACTAGAGGAATGAGATCTCTTATTTGGATATCTTATGCAAGTTTACATTCCTTCCTTGCTACTTACCATATAGGATGAGCCAAATCTATCCAGCCATCATTTAAAAAATATTTTAGAATACAAAATGAAGATGTTAACATTCCCTAATTTTTCAGGTTGTCATAATTAAAGTCAGACATTACATAACCAAGTATTTGGGAAAAATAAAAAATCATCAAGGCAATTATAGAGCTTTCCAACTTCTGGAGGGAACATTTTTAAAAATGTATTGAAGAACCTGTTCCTTAATCCAGTATTCATCTATTCAGCATTTATAATAATGAAAAACTGGAAAAACACTAAATGTCTAACAATAGTGATTACTTAAACATGTTACAGTGCATCTACAAGGTGATCTACTATGCAACCAGTAAAGAAAATCATGGTCTCAAAGAGGATTTACATAGAGACAATTGCAAAAATATATTTTAACTTAAATATAAAGTGCACAAAGTATTATTGTTTCAATTTTCTGATATTTGAGTACATATAAATAAGCACATGTAAACACTAGAGTGCACATACAATTTTATGTGTATATATATATATAGCCATATGTATATATGACTATGTATATATAACCTGTATATTCCTATATATCTATAGCTATATCAGTTATATGTATACATACTCAAAATATTAACAAATGGGTGGTAGTGTTATTTGTGACATTTATATAATATTTATATTTTTTTCAGTATAGACGAAATTTTTTAGAAATAAAATACTTTATGAAAAGAAATGATTGTATTTAATACACAAATTCATCCTATAGTCATTTTGACTTACAACAGATTAATAGGTAACAATATCTGTGTCCCATTTAAAATTACTCTTTCTTATGATATATAGTTTATGGAAGTTCCCTTCTATTTTTATTTGCTGAAAATTTGTGCACGAACAGATTTTGAATTTTATCAAATGCTTTCTCTGCATCTATTCTCATGTTTATATATTTTTTACTTTACTCTTTATTGTGGTAAATTACATTGATTGATGTCTAAGTCTCTTAGATGGTTCTAATCTAATGCAGCCTCACTGGGGAAGAGAACACCCAGTGAAAGTGACTTTCATGATCTGACCTGTTACTATTTAGAGTTTAATTTCAATCTTTCATTTCCCTGAAGATCACAAATTGGCATTCTAACTTTTTAGAATAAACTTAAAATATATATGTATGAATGTGGTATTAGAAGATTTTTTAATTAAAAGCCTAGAGAAATCTTTTAAAAAGCACGTTCTGAGAACCTCTAACTCCAGGTGACGCTCAGTCAAAAGTGGCTTTCATGATCTAAGAAATGTGGGGAAATTCAATGACTATATCTGCTTTTTAGAGAATCACAATGTATGTCAGCATATTAAAGATTCTTATAAGTAAAGCAGAATGCCTGTATTTATCTTTTATAATCAAATTTATTGGACCATGGAACTTCTTTCCCAAAGAACATTTATAAAGAGCTTAGGAAACCATAGAACAGAGTTGAGAAAACCTTGCTATTTATAAATGAGGATTTTGTAAATCCTTATCAAGATAGAGCTTTTTAATTTGTGATGATCTAGATATTTACCAAAGTTATGCTTTCCTTTACCCTTTATGTGAAAATACAATTTCTTATCCTATGAAGAGCATAAAAATATCACTATAAAATGAAAATATATCATCAACTATTCATATCTAAGTTAAACCCCAAAGCAGACACATTTGTTCCCTTTCGTTATCTTTGAATTTTGGGTAACAACTGACTTATTTTTTACTTTCTTAGCATAAGTTAAAACAGAAGCCCAAAAGAACCCCTCACTTCAGGGAAAAATGAGACAAATCATTAAAGTAAAGTAGAACTTTAAATTTGTGTGTGGTGATTGCATTTTTATAAATGTACAAAAAAAGCCTGATATTAAACTCAGTACCCAAACTTTATTCACTTGAAGTACATTAATTCTGAATTTTGAATAATGCTATACTAAAGAAATCTGGTGGAATTACCTTCTGTAATATCCCTGAAAAGGGATATATGAAGCAAATTAAAATCGTGGAAGTGACAGAAGTTCAGTGGCGGCCCTAATTTTTAAACTCCTGTTTTGTGGATACTACATAGCCTAATTTAAAATCGCTCTTTTCTACTTGCGGAAGCATTTAGAAACCCTGCATAGCACTGTGCCTGAATAATTCTTTCCCCATGCCTGTCAGCATCATGTCCTAGAAAATGCTTTGCAGATAGGTTCTTTTTAAACAGCTTCTATATTAACTACAGTGATATAATGCTTCTTTCATTTCTTTAAAATAGTTGCTCATTCAGAGTTCTGCGTCTTAGAATTCTTATCACTTCACTTCTGAGGTCAGAGAAAATATACAAGGTATTTCTGGGGCCTCTAGCAATGAGAAGTTCGTATGAGTAAGCAAATCTTTTATTCATAAAAATTTTCCCCCCTTAAAAAAGAATGGGAGAAAAGGATGGAGACTAATCCAGCAGGTAAGATACACTATGCACCAGGCTAGGAACTTCTTAAACCTTTAAGGTCTTATAAAAAACCTGGAAGTATCTCCATTTTATAGGTGAGGAAAAGCCTAGAAAGCTCACTCAGCCTGTAAGTGGTTGGCTTGGACAGGAACTCAGACTTAAACACTATACCTTTTCTACCTTATCACAGGCTTTAGTGTGTGCAAGTTTCTTGGTCTTCTTAAGTGTACTTTAACATCTCCAGAATTAACAATTCTTCTTTGAGACTTGAGATATTATCTGCCTTCTTTATAGAAGAGAAAATGACGTCCGTTATTGAGAAAACCTAATCTTTGGTCACCAACCTCTAGTGAAAGGAAAAAGTGGGATTAGATGAAATGCTTCTGATTCCAAGTCCTGTTATTCTTCGACAACATCTTGCTTTCTTAGGTATCTCCAGTCTGTTGTTTCCATTGTCCTTTGAGATCTTTAGGGGTAGAGATCTCTCTGTTTTCTGTGTGTGTATGTTTGTTTGTTTGTTTGTTTGTTTTTAACTTCATTTTCCACACTATTCTATAGAATGCCCTTTGCTACAAATGATCTCCATTGGAACTTTACTTGGCATTGAAATATGAATGTCCCATCAGCACCTGGATATCATTTTACTCACATGAGATGAGCCTTGTACTCTCTTTTGAAGAAACTCATTGGTACTATAAGGAAAAGAAGCTGAGGAGTTTATCTGGAGTTCTATGTTCTTATTAATTTATCATTATTCAAATTAAATCCAATATAAAGCAAGAAGTTTGACATAAAAATTGGGCAAAACCAGTGAAAAGTGATGAATAACAAGGTGTTTTGAGGCATATGAAATTAGCTAATTAATGCAGTTGAAAACCTGACAGTGTCCACAGTAGAAATGTAGACCAAAAAACAAAGCAAACAGAGAAAAAACAAATCCTATTTTTTGCTTCCTTAACTTCCATTGTCAGCATATTTGTGTATGTTCCCATTGTGGTCCCATTTTATATTTTATTCTTCCTGAGCCTGAAAAATATTATTATTATAAATTTTGATGTTTACTTATCTTTTGCTAGATAGCCTAATAAATATTTCTAGATTCACTTAAAAACAACAAGCCAACAACTCTGAACAATACCTTATTGTGCTTTGTCTTATTTTGTTTCAAAGGGAATATACAGCCCTTTGTTTTGTAATGAATAGAGGAATGATAATGTGCTCCTCAATGGGCACTGTTTCAAAATCTGTTTTTTCTCTGTGACTGGGTTTTTATTTGTGCCACAGTCAGCTGTTTGATTAGCACTAGGTGCCAGGGCAATGGCCGGACTTGCATAAGTTTGGAGTTTTGAATTGCTTCGTGATCTTAGGAGCAGACTGGCTATTATATTATCACTCAACATAGATGAAAAATACAGAAGCTGACCTAAAATTCATCTTTGAAAATATTCAGAGAAATAAAGTGTCTCCATTCATTTAAGTGTTCGGTGTTTTTAAAACCAGGCTATATTGAAACATGTTGTATTAATCTCCATAATATGTATTTGTAAACTTGGTACATTTTCCTTATTTAATCCTCACATCAACCCTATGAGGCAAGTGCTATTATGAGGATGATTTTTCACAAGGGAAAAACGAACATGGGGAGGTTAAAATGACTTACCCAAGATTACACGGCTAAAAAGAGGCTGAGGCTGAGACAGAAAACCAGTCAGGCTGGTATTAGACCCCAAATACCCATACACTTGGCAACTGAGATATGCTTGTTATTTCATTAACATCGCCACCCTGGATAGCCTGCCCACGTCAAGTTCTCTGGAAGACTACTTTTCTCTTCCAAAAGTGTTGATGTTTTTAGGCAAGAAACTTTTCCTCCTTAAGAGGACTAAGCTAAAGGAGGCTGTGATCACCTAGAAACTTCTTTCTCCTGAAAACCTTGGTGAAGTGCCCCTGTGAGAACAGGAGGAAACAAGACCATAAGGCTAGAATCACCTTGCTCATAGACAGTTTCCTTCCTTGGAGTGAGGACCAGCAAAATCTTATAATTTAAACATCACTAAATGCTCTTGTGAGCAAAAGCGAAACATATTTTCAATATGTTTATTTTCCCAGTGAGAAGCTCAAATAATTCAAAACACAATTAGTTTCAGAATTCCCTAATACAAAGGATATTCTGTCAGATATCAAAGTGGGGCATTTTCTCAGAGAAGAGACAAAGATAATAAAAATAAGGAAAGGAATATTGAGAGATGTCTATTTTTTAAATGGATTAATGATGCCTTGTCAAAATTGTTTAGTTTTTCAATGCATCACAGGCACAAACAAAAGGATGGATGTTATTATTTGTGTGTATTTATTAGACTTATCATATACTGGCCATGGGCATTCAAGAACTCTTGAGAAATTTAAAAATAGGGTGTCATTGAAACCCTCTTGCATTCTCTATACTGTTCCTTAAAAAAACAAAAAACCTCCAAATATGTAAACTAGAGAGACCTAGAATGTTAGAACCCAAGCATAAGCATGTGCTCAACGAGCTGCATATTCCTCTCTTCCACAAACCTCCTTCTTTGACACTGCATGGGCGCTTTAATCCTGGGTATTTCTTTTGCCCGTCCTTCACTATCAGTTCTAAGTATTCTAAGCAGGAATACTTACCAACAATACAAATTATTCTGGAAGAGCAGTTCTTGGCTCTTCAACCTAACTACTTAAATCATTCTGCTGCAGCAAGAGTAAAGGAAAATTCTTTTTCAATTCTCGGTGGTTTCTAGTTGATTGACTTCTAATGAGGTTTCTGGCACCAGCAGCTCCATAAGCCTGAAAATGTTTTTCCCTTTCTTTGATTTTGCATTGAGTTTCAGCATATTTGCACAGCTCATTAGATGCATGATGGTGAAGATATTCCATAAATAAATGCTCTTTAAAATTATGTCAGTGCCAGATTATTACACATTAATTCTCCATGGCTATCCACAACTATAAATAAAAATTCTTAACATATCTAATAATGTTATCTTCCCCACCCGTCCCATGGGGATTACCTGGGGACAAATGCTAGTGGATTTTCACCATCGCGTCCTCATGGTGGAGCAGGGGCGTGGGTAGACCCTCAGAACGAGCCCACCTTCTGAATGTCTGTTGATGAACATATCCAAGCCAGAGTTCTCCCCCAGCTCCACTTCTTTCTCTTGTTCTTGCTCTCTCCTTTTCTTCTTCTCTCCCTTTCTCATTCTTTTTGATTTAACATTACCTCAGAAGGGCAAATGACTCTGAGACCTTCTACGCATCCTAGTCCAAGTTGTTAACAAATAGTAATTGTTTAATTAATTAATTAAAGAAAACAACTGTTTTCGCTAAACTTTGGAAAGAGTATGTATTCATACCAGGAACATGCAAAGAAAAAAATCTATTAGGTGGTTATAGAGTTTGGCTATAGAACCAGACAGACTTGGCAACAAACACTGGCTTCTTTCCTGTGCTGATGATGTGAATTGATTAGCCTGCTTTCTCCCTCTAAGACTCCACCTCCTTATCTGTAAATTGGGTTGAATATTAGTTGTGTGAATATTTGGGAGGATCCATTAATAGCACCTCTCTTCCCCACCCAACTTCTGAGAAAATACTACAAAGAAGGGGCAGATGAAGGCCAAACTGTCGCCTGGATTAGTGATACATGTTAAATTAGAGGATGAATCTGCTAAGTGAATCTCAGGATGGAAGTTTGTGCCAGATCACCAAGATTAGACCTAGTGCATGGGGGAGCATCACTTCCCAGGGAGCAAATAAACAGGAAGAAAGAAAAGAGAAAAGGAAGTGCCAAAGTCAGCATGCCCAGTTTATTCTCCTCAGATTTACTAATCTGATAAATTATTTCATTTCTCTGGTAGAAATGGGTTAGAAAGAGGGAAGAAGTGTTCCTATTATGGAATCTTCTGGAGTCGGAAAGAACTATTCTCCCATAGCATTTCTCCAGGTTTCTGAGACCAGAACCTGTCGTGCTTAAACATTAAGCTGATTTTCAATCAGGGATGTGGCTACCTCATTAGGGAAAGAGACCAGCAATCTTTCAGGCCAGACTTGTGTCCAGTTTCACGGACTCCCCTGATAACCGCCTCACCACCACTGGAACTTCTCTCAGACCCATGGGTGTCCAGTCACATTCTCCAGTATCAGAGCATTGCAAAAAGATTGAATGATGCCCATACGATTCAATAATAAGACTACTCCATATAGAAATTGCAGAAGAAATCAATTCAAATATTATATCCCCCTTTAAGGTAAGTTTATGCCTTATATACAATATATATTAGTGCCCCTCAAAACTAAATCCCAATCCAATTCTCTTCCCCTTGGGTATCAAAGATTTAAAAAACAAAACAAAACATATATTCTAAAATGTCTCCAACTCAGCTTTTTATTCTACTTGGATTTAGCTAAAGAGGCATTGATGCCAACACAGAGTTTGTTCAGCAGCTCAGTATAGGCTGTTTTTCTCAGGGATGTATATTATTTCTGCAGGGCTTTGAAAGTTATATTAGTTCAACACCACAATAGTTCAAATGACTTTTGAAAGAGTCCAATAGCAATAATAAAAAAAAAAAACTACTTAATTATCACACACGCTGACTTGCACCAACAAATTAGAGCAAGGACATTCCTCACCTCCTAGAGGTTTATCCCAGGCAATATCAGATTCTCAGAATCTAGCACTTGGTGTCGACAAGAGCCGTAGAAGATATCCACTGTCATCTGAGCAAATGGAGTACACCATGGTTTTATCTTTCCTGGAACGGAGCTCAGTTCATACCTGTTGCCCAGAATCTTCAATCTGTCAACCTAAACTCAGTTGGGAGTAAGCTCATTGCAGAAGGTTACTTTGGGGACTATGCACTGACTATACCTGGGAGGAAAAACTTACCGCTGTTTTTCTTTCAGACATTACCGTTTTCCTGCCAAGTTAAGAATTTTACAATGATGCAGCCCCAGCTGCCAGCTCTTCTTGTGTTTGTTTTTTTCCCTCTTCGTATGCCTTTATTCAAAGCCTACTAATTTCCATTTACTCCTTGAGCCTCAGGTTTCTGCCACCCCAACAGTAAACTGAGTATAAACTGAGTATGGCCCCATTCAATGTTAGAGCATCAGCTGAGTAAAGGCCTATGTTTTTCATTCTGTACCCAAAAAACGCTTTCCAAAGCTCTCTGTTTTTGAGCTGCTTAGGTACAAGAAACCTACTTTCTAGGGTACATTTTCTTCCCAGTTCAGGTCAATTTAAGATGATATTTGCTTGAGATCACCTGTGTGACCACCTGCTGGGGCCACCTGGGAGAATGCCATGACTTTCCTGAAGGCATCCAGGTGACCTGTGTGCCCTGCCTGAGGCCGAGTGGCCTGGATATGCCAGAAGCCCTCTTGCCTCATGGCTGTGGCCAGGGCCTTGGCTGAAGACTCTGCCCTTTTGTCTAAGGCAGGTAGGACCTGAAAACCATCCTCTCGAAGCTATCCTTGCATGCAGCCCTAACTCTTTGGAACCAGCTACTCCTCTGTGTTAAAGCCATCCTAATCTACACCAAACACCTGGCACAGCCACCTTAAGGCCTCTGTCCAGCCCACAGCAATTACGGTCCAACTGTATGAGGATAAAAACTCGCCAGGGCACACATACGCCTTTACAAACCACCAGGATAAGAATGTTCCTTCCATGCACCAAACCCACAGCCCCATATTGTTTTTAACATCAAAAACACAATTTAAAAAATGCCACATCAAAGCCTCATCACAGGATATTTGGCTTTTCTAATGCCTCTCGTCTTATTTCTCAATATCTCTACTTGAATCTCTGAAGGAGCCTGGGAATCAGCACTCTCATTCTCCTCATATGTCCGGGTTTGAAAAGATTGAGAAATAGGGTATTTCAGGAAGTGGCAAATCAACATGTGTAGCTATTCAATGGAAATGTCAAGCTCCTTCCACCACAACCAATTCTCCTTGCCTCCTTTGAGAAGATAAAAGAAGGATTGAGAAGATAGGGAAAGGGGAATTTTATGTGAATGTGCTTTAGGAGAGTCAGAAGTGGGTCTCATCCCATTCCATTCCATCCCAAGCGGAAGAAGTGTGCCCACCCACCTCTCCTCAACCCTGGTGAAGGGAGCTTCCAAAGAGGCTTTGGGCTCGTAATGTGACTCCTGCCCATGAGGGGCTGCCTGGTTCTCAGGACTGCCCTAACAGTGCACCCCCAACTGGAAGGCTCTAACAACGGAAACTCATGACATAGAAGTAGGAAACAAAGGTGTCCTTAGGGCCATGCTTCTTCTGAAGTCTGCAGAGAAGACTCTGACCCATGCCTCTCTCCTGGCTTCCGGAAGTGGCCTGCCAACCATCCATGGCATTCCCTGCCTCAGTAGCCATATGGAGTTCTCCCCTTTGCCTGTCTGTGTCCAAATTTCCTCTTTTTATAAGGACATTAGTCATACTGGATTAAGGTCCCACCCTACTCCAGTGTGATTTCATTTTAATTTAATTCCATCTGTAATGACCCTGTTTCCAAATAAGGTCATATTCGAAGGTACCAGGGGTTAGGACTTTGATATAGCCTTTTGGGAGGACAAGATTCAATCCATAACAGGGGCATAGTGGGTTGGGGGTCTTCCTAGAGGATGAACAATCTGCTGAGGAACCTCTACGGGAGGAGAGAGAGAGGAGAGCACTGCTCCATGAACAGTGCCCCGTTCTCCCAGAGTTTTTTTTACAGAGCCACTGATGTCTGAGTGCATCCCACGGATGCCATGTGGCCCACGGGAGGGCTGATAGGAGATGTCTCATCCAGTAGAACACACCCAGGTGGGAGTGCGGTGGGAAGAAGACGGAGGTGATTGCCTCAGGGCTCAGCAAGAAGCCCAAGCAGCCAGCACTCTGAGTGGAAAGAAGCTGGAAGCGTTCCACTCGTGCCTTTCCCACCGCAGAGACAGTTACATCAAGAGCAGGCAGAAAGCATTCTTCACATATAGCAAATCTTATTTAATATTTGCCGTGACAATTGGCTCAATAATGCCTGAGAAAGCTTTAGCAGAGAGTGTTCTTACTATCTGTGAACCCTGCCATCATTATTGACGTTATATAGCAAATTCTAGATGAGTGTCTTAGTACATTCTTTTCTACTATTTATTATACACACCCTGCCCGATTCCTCGACAGTCATTTTGCATATACTTATTTCTGATATAATGTGATATATGCATTCCTAAAAATCACTTCACAAAGTAGAGTCATGCAATAAAAAACACAGGGCTTTTGGACGAATTGAGTGAGGGGCACAGTGCTTATGAACTTCATCAGTGATTCATTAACAAACATAGGAAGCTAATAGAAGTGGTCAAGTTTCACACACAACAAATAGTTAAGAAATACTTCAATAGCACAATAAATATGGCACCTGAAGTTTGCTTGTAGAAGTGGACATCAGATCTCAAAGCAATACCCAGGGGAACCTAAGGAGCCTGCAGTGGGAAGGAGCCTCTTCTGGAAATGGAAACGACCCCAAAGCTGAGAGCACACTCACAAGACAAGGTAGGATTCCAGAGGAAGAAGCTGGGGGCAAAATTCACAAACGTCAACTACCCACAGGCTTGCAGACTGGGAAAGGCTAAAGAGAGGCAGGGCATCAGTGTCCATTTTCAAGCACTGTGGGGAAAATATGAACGTAACCCAGGGCGCAAGGAGGGGAGTCAAGGAGAAACAACTCCCAGTATTGGGGTGCAAACAGAAGTCTTGGGGAAAAGATCTCAGGAAACAGAAGGGACTTTTGAGATAACACATGCCTCACACTCTCACAGAGAAGAAAGGGCTTGTGACCTCAGGGGGAAAAAAGCAATAAAAGATATAGAAGTAAATTTATTTATTTCTTCAAACAAGGAAGCTGGAAGAGCTAAGAAAAGAAAGCAAGGAAAAATATTTTAGAACTAATACATGTAATAGAAATAGCAAAGCGACAGCATAATTTACGCAGTAGGCAATTTAACGGGTAATGTGGAGAGCAAGCTTCAGGAGAATAAAAGAAGTGGGCATCGCAGGGGTTGCTGCTTGTGAGTTATTGTGCAGTGGGAAGAGGGTTGTCTGAAATCAGACAGGAAGTTATAACTCCAGATGTGGGGGAGTAGCGGCTTATGGTCCTTGGGAGGAGTGTGTTTGTGTGTTTTGTGTGTTCCTCAGCAGTGCCGCTCAGCAGGCGAGTGCAGTTTGCTGTGTTTACCTCGTGCATCTCCTGGATGAAAGTGCATGTAAGCAAATGCAATATTTTATGTTCAAGTCGGTCCTTAGTAGATCAATCCTGTTGGAACAAATTCACGTTTTCAAAACATTATGGTGCGTATTTACAAACCAGAAGCCACACATCTCTTGGCCTGCTTTGAAATGGTGTAACTCGTGAGAATCTAATCTCTCAAGTGCAATGACTACAACCTTTGGATTTAGGCCACGGATGTCAGCCAAAAGAAATATAGAATAGGGAAGAAAGTTCTGGAGGCCTTTGTTAGGAGAGCCATAATATTCTCACAGAGTTACTCAACTCTCTGGCTAAATTATCTGTGAGGGCACAGACAATTCCTAAAGAAGTGTTGTGAGTTTTGAAAGCAGGAAGAGGAAAAGAAAGAGGAGGAAAACAAATGGCTCTGGCCAATTCTTAGAAATGACAAAGGAGATATGGCTCAGCCCATGCTATCATGGGATAGATTTGAATAGTTAGTAATTCTTTTGTTGTTGTTGTTTGCTTTTTGTTTTTTTTTTTTTTTTTTTTTTTTTTGCTAAAAACTAATACATAGGATCAGAGAAAAAAAATCAGTATGTTACTAAATCTATCAAATCCTCATTCTTCTCTCTTCAAGATCAATTAACAAGATATTTCTACTTCTTTGTTTGTAGGGTGAGAAATAAAGAAATCCATCCCAACCAGAAACAATAAGGCTTGTATTTTAATGATTCAAACATTGAAGGAAAAAACACGTGTTATTTATAAAAGCAAATTTCCAGTCACTGGAGGCAGATGACAGAATAAAATCTTCTCACCTATGTAATCAGAAACTCTATAAAAAGCTGAAATATAATAATGATGTCAATAAATTCATTAATTCCCACTGTATAAAATCAAATTTTTATATGTTTTTGCCATTATTTCAAATTTTCTTGTTTTTTTTTCATTGGCATTTGTGGGTAGTGTCCATGTCTTCAGATTGGGGACTTTCAGAGAGTCAGTATTGACTTATTAGTTATGTTTATCTATTACCAAAGCATCCATTGGATTCCACTCTGCAGCCAGCCATTTCAATGAAAAATATTGGGGACAAGAAGTTATTTGGCACAATGTAGCAAAGAAACTGGTAGTTTGACAATTTTTTTAAGTTTGGTATCATGTAGATATTCATTTTTAGAACCAACTCTAAATAACTTTTCTCTAGTGTGTTGCAAGTACCATGCTATACTAGGCATTCCAGAAATACTCCGTGAGAATCAGCAAGTGCTTATTAGAGAGAGTCAGTCGATGTTCCTCATATGCTCCTGAGTTGATTATTCTATTACATCATGTTTTCAGTGTCTCTTATATCCTTTCTTGATCTATGGGCTCTAACAAGAAATATTCTGCTCTCAATCACTTATGTTTTCTCAAGATCTAACATTACTGAGTACAAAATCTCCATCTCCCTGGTTCTCTGTCTCTCTTTGTCTCTCTCTGTCTCTGTCTTTCTCTCTCTCTGTGTGTCAATTAAATGGAATGGGTATGTGCATATATTACAAAAATGTTAGGGCTGAACTGTCCCAGTTTGACTTTTCGTATATTGAAATAATCAGATAGTAGCTGGAACCTCTACTCAGTTAAGCTACTAGATGTTCAGAAAGGGAAACACTCTGGAGTTTATTTCTTCCTCATTTTTAACGGACATTGGGTCGTTATGACTGTGTGGGTGAGTTTGTGAACTTGAGTCCAGTGTCACTGTTTTTATTGTTTAGATGACCACAGTCCCCGAATCTGAATTGATCTGCTTTAAAATAAAAACAAAGCAAACCTGTATGGAAGTAATCTTCAAAATTTTCTGTCCCCTCTCTCCCCCTCCCTCCAATGTTAAGACTTAATCTTCTTGCTTTCAAGTCAAATCCAAGCTGGACCAGCATCACTAGTTTCCTAGGAAACCCTGACAAGCTGCCTTTACATAACTGCCTTTGCCCACTCTTGGAATGCAGCCTCCTCTGGGAGAGGCTGAGCAGCCGTTCTGCTGCCTCACAGCAGTGTGGGAGGGAAATAAAGAAGAGCAGTACACAAACCAAACTGCCTTGGGGAGAGTACTGGACGAAGACAGGAGATAATAATTTAGAATAGTTAATTTAGTGTAGTTAGTCTGCAGACCTGCTCTGAAGGGGAAGACAGTGAATTTTTAATGAAATCAAGAGAACAGGTAACTGGTCATTCCCCTTCTTGGAAGGCAATGATACGCATTTATATGCTACCGTTAATTTTAAAGAGCCCTTCTGTTATAAACATACTACCAAAGAAGTTACTCTTTCAAGTTGATGATTTTTATTTTGAAAAACAAACAAACAACAAGAAATAACACAAACAAGAAATAACAAAAGTCCACGGAATTATGTTTTTTGTATATTTCATACAATTTTCTGGAAAGTTAATAACATTTCGCCAACCACCACGTTTCTAGAATGGCCAAAACCCAGATGGCAATGCAGGAAGCATCATTCTCACTGGCTCGACTTCCCCCTTTAATGTAGTATCAAGGTCCATACTGATAGCAGCTGTACTTGAACCATGGTTCATAAAACATGGGCTAGAAAATGAAATGAGAATGTCAAATTTTCAAAACGGTAAGAGGAAAAGATTTGAACAGACACAATTGAGACCACCGTGGAATGCTGTGTAGTTTGTGTTCCGTGAAAAGGTGCCCAGCTGAGGGAGGGACTGGGAGCTTAAAATCCACTTCTATCACCTCTAGACGGAGGTGCCACCTAGACGAAGGGGCACCTTTTGTACCCTTTTGTTCATCACAAAGGCTCCAACTGATGGCCAAGTCTAAAGCAGTGTGGCTTTCTTAGGGAGAGCCTTTTTTGTCTTGCAGAAGCCCTGCATAGAGTGTTAGAGCTGGGGGTTCCCAAGACAGCTTGTTGTATAAATACTTCATTTTATAGACAAGGGAATGAATGCCTGGGCCAACTACGTAACTTGCAGGGCTCAGTACAAAATGCAAATGGGGAATCCCTGGTTCAAAAAGCAGGAAAAAGTGCCATTAGCTGTACTAAAATACAAAGCTTTTTCCTTCCCTCTGGGATCTCTCTTAACTGGCCACGGCAATTTTTATTTGCTTGGTGTTATTTATTTAATGTCATTATTCTAGGTAAAGAAAAATTAAATTTGGAATGATTAGCATGGATTTCACCATTCACCTTTAAATTGTGCAATGCATGTTTTAATGCAAATATAAAAGCAGATAACTGATACGCAGAGTCACAGAAGTTATACCGTTTGTACTTTCTGGATCAGACACACGTATGTATTTCCTTCTACCAGCACCGTGGGGGACCACTGCTGACAACTAACTCTACTGTTTTTATTTCGCTTCTCGACACCCACACGTATTCTATCAACACTATCTTTGACATGCTGATGAGGAAAGAAGGACTGAAAGGAAAAGGAACTAGAGGTATCTTTAGCTTTCCATCATTTTCAGCAGAGGATATAGGATGGGACAGAAAGGGAAAGACCGCTTTCAAGTTTTGACAGGAGGAAAAAGTCAATGGTTAGATCACCATGTTATCCTTCATAAACAGACAGTATTAGGAAGACAGGCTTGTGCTGCATATTGCAAGGGTATGGAGGCAGAGTGGCCTAGCCAGAAGAAGTGGTAATTTTGAACCTAAAAGGTTTAAAGAACTGAGTTTAAATTTTAGCTCAGAATTTTCCTAGGTCGTTTCTTAGCTCCAGTTTCCCTTTTGAAAACTAGAGATAATATCCACTTATAGACCCGATCCCTTGCTCATAGCAGCCATTCATCAGATTGTAGCTACTGAAGTTATAGAGAGGGGTGAAAAAGGAGACAGGAGGCGGGCAGGGGTTAAGGGGTGTGGCTAATGTTTAGACTCTAGATTTTAGATAATTTAGGAATAGGAATTAAAATTTAGCCAGATTTTTCTTCAATGTAACTTATTTAGCAAAGGGGCCACTTACTAGTGATTTATTGTGTCCCAGTGTGCACTGATTATCGAGGAAAGAACAAGAAATAGAATACTAGAGACGGCTTATGTGGACAGCAAACGCAATATTCTCCTGCCATCTAGTGGTAGCATGAAGAACGACAGCTATATTATATTAAGTGTATTGACTCCAAATTCTTACGTCAGGGCTCTAAGCACATTTTCTCACATAAAACTAATCAACTAACAAACAAAACTACAACAACAGAAGGGATTTTATAAGGTTTATTAAAAATTTTTGATCCTTGATTTTTATTTTATTTTTTGCAAATTAAATGATGCCATTTTCTCCCCTAAAAAGGTATCCATTAAATGATTTTGTAATCACCAGTTATTGAGTCCTTTCTATATTTATGCACTGTGCTAGACCCTGGAGGCTCGTGGCTTAACAAAAACACGTGCCTGTCCTCAAAGCGTTCAAGTTCTAATGGGGCGAGTGTATTATTAGAATGTAAGAGGCACGTTTAAAAAAATTATCAGAAAAGCCACAAAACTCAGAGTGGTGCCCTCAGAGAAGACTTAGAAAAAGAGAAAACAGTAAAACTGGGTAGAAATTAGCCAGGCAGAGTAAAACTGGGGGGAATAGCATAGCCGAAGAAGTAGAATCAAGGCAGAATGAATGGTGTGGGCAGAGATGAGGAAAGATACACTTAGTCTAATTCCTAATGTATTAACCACCCACTTGCCAGGTATTCTGCTAGATTACAACAATAGATAAGGTAAGCGCAGTCCCTGCCAACATGAAATCTAGTAGGTCAGGAAAGTCAGAAAAAAATCACCACGATGAAGTGAAACTTAATTTGAAGGATGAAGAGTAGGAGTTAAACAAGCAAAGGGGGAAGTGGATATAGATGGAAGCAAGAACCTTCTAGGCATCAGGAAGTGGAAGATTGCACCACCATCCTTAGCCCCAAGAAACAGAAAGGCGTTCTATGTCAATGGACCACGATCGGCAATAATCCCAAAATGAGGCTAGGTATAACAGGCAAAATAACGTCCCCACACACGATGTCCAGGGCCTAACCCCAGAATCTGTGAATGTGTGGCAGAATGCATGGCAAAAGAGAAACAAGGATACAAGTGGAACCAATATTGCTATGCTGTTGAACTGACTTTTTTTTTGAGGTACCATGGTTGGGGATTGAACCCCGGACCTTGTATCTGGGAAGCCGGCGTTCAACCACTGAGCCACATCAGCTCCCCTAAGTTGGTTTTCTCGTTTGTTAACTTTTTTTTTTAAGGATGCACTGGGGACTGAACCCAGACCTCGGCACCTCCCCTGTGGGAAGCAGGCGCTCAACCGCTTGAGCCACATCCGCTCCCCTGAACTGACCATAAATGATCTTAAATAGGGAGGTATGTCTGGATTATATAGGTGGGTCCAACCTAATCACATGAGCTCTCAAAAGTGGAAGAGTAAGAAGAAGTTTGAGACGGGAAGAAAGAGATGTCTGATGTGTGGGACGGAGGAAGAGGACTTTAAGTCAAGGAATGTGGGTGTCTTCTAGAAGCTGGAAAAAGCAAGGAGAAGGATTCACCCTTAGAGCCAACAGAAGGGAATGCCGCCCGGCTGATACTTTGATTTCAGCCCACTGAGGCCCATGTTGGACATCTGACCTCCAGAGCTGTAAGCCAATACATTTTGTTGGTCTAAGCCACTCAATCTGTGATAATTTTATATGATAGCAATAGAAAATTAATACATTAGATGTGTTGTCAGTGAGTTTAGTCTGTAAACCATGTTAAGGATTTTATTATGTATGGTCAATGGCGAGCCATTGTCAAGAATGGAGAATGTCATAGGTTAGCACATACAAAGCTCATACCACCTACTTCATTGAGAATTAATAGGTGGGAACCATAGTTGATGTATGAGCACCTATAAGAGAAGACTATTGTAATTGTCCACAAATACCTGATGATAATTTGGACAAGGTAGATGGTAGCTGTGGGGAAAGAGAGATTCATTTGAAATGTTTATTTGGAAAAAATTGACAAAGCTGTTTGGGTAGAAAGGAAAGGTGAAGTTGGGAGTTCACAACAACACAAAGATTTCTGGTTTCTGGTTGGGTATATTATAATTTATTGAGAAATGGCTTAAATACTGGTAGAAGAGCAGATTTGGGGGAAATTTGAGTTAAATGTGGCAATGGTTTGCAGCTCAGGAAAATGGAACATTATTGGAACATATTTGTAAGTTACGTGTACATAATAAATACCAGGAAATTGATTGGATTGCTTGGGAATGATATTAAATGGTATTAAGTTGAGGGAAAAATGAAGACCTAGGAGGGAACCCTGAGTTATATCAGATTTATGGGACAAGCAGATGGAGAGAAACTGGTAAAAGAGACGGAGGAGGGACTTGAAGAGTAGGAGGAGAAATGCAAGTATTTAGTGTTGCATAAGCCAATATAATTCTCTGGAAGGAAGAAGAGGTCAGTTATGTTACAAGCTGCAGCAATACAAAGACTAAAAAGTTTTCATTATATTTAGGGAACTATATATTATTTGATATCATTATTTATGATATCATTATTAATGGTATGGAAAAGAATTGTATTGGAGTTCATTAAGGAATCAGTGGGATGTGATGGAATGACTACGCTTGGTAGGGACAAATTGAAAGAAAATTATCAGTAATAGTACATTGCTTTCTCCCATTTTCATGTAACTTGAACTTGCTACAAAGCAAACTGTGACATTGTATGACAAAAAATAAAATGAGACCTCAAAGAAAAGTATGCTAATCACATCCTAATCAAAGTGTAAAACCAGAGATTAAAAAAATGTGAAAGTAGCCAAAGAAAACTCACCTATTATATATAGGGGGGAAATGATTCGAGTGGCTAGAGGTTACTTAGCAGAAGACACGGGGTCCACTTAGTGGGAAATATCTTCAAAGTGATGAAAGAAAATAACTGTCAACTCATAATTCTACATCCAATGAAAATACCCTTCAGGAAAGAAGGTGAATTAACAACATTCTCAGAGGTAGGAATTGTAGTGCATTTGCTGGAAGCTGAACTGCTCTGAAAGAAATGAAAAAGGAAGCTCTTTAGTCTGGAGGGAAATGATAACAGTGGGGAACTTGAAAATCCAGGAATGAAGGAAGAGCAACAGAAATGGAAAATATCTAAGTAAAGATAATAGATCATTTTTCTCCCCTATGTTCTTTAAAGTGTGTATGAATATTGAAGGCAAAAATTATGACTTTCTCCAGTGGAAGCAATGTCAACGTACAAAATACCATATATATGACAGCTAAAACATAAAGGGAGGAGAATAAAAGGACCTATATAGTTGTAATGTTTCTATATTTTACTTGATGGAATAATATAATAAGTAGACTTTGAAAACTTTGATATATACTTTATCCCTAGAGCTACCTCCAACATAAAACAATACCCAGAGAGAGTGCACGCCTAAAATAGATTATTTAAAAGAGAATACTAAAAAAATCTGTAGTAAAAGGGGAAATTGAGGAACAAAAACAGAAGAGAGAAAGAGGAAAATTTAAACATAGAAGACCTAATGTAACCATATCAATATTACCATAATACAAATGATCTAAAGACAAAACCCAAAGAAAGGGGTTTTCAGAGTGATATAGAAGACAAGACCCATTTATATGCTGACTACAAGAAACCCACTTTAAATGTAATGAAACAGATAAGCTAAAAGTAAAGGGATGGAAAAGAATATACTATAAAAATACTAATCAAAGAAAGATGTGGTGACTTAATATCAAACAATGTAGAATTCAGAATATGAATATAGAATTCATAACATGGAAAATTACCAGGGAAAAAAATAGGAACATTACATAATAATGAAAAGGGTCAATTCGCCAAAAAGACATAAAAATCCTAAACGTGTGCAAGTAACAAAAGAACTCCAAAATACATAAAGCAACATGATAGAACTGAAGGGAAAACACAGACAAGACTATTATTTTCCTTGGAGACTATAACACTAAGTGATACAATAGGTACACAGAAAATCAGCAAGGATATAGAAGACCTGACAACTCTGTCCAATGACTTATCCTCATAGAATTAATAGAGACAGTAAAGCAGTTAAAGATTGAATGATATTCAAAATCCATTAATGAAGAGAGGGGAATTTCTTCAACTTGCTGAAAGATATAATAGACAAGACGAATAGCAAAACTAGCTCTGACATTATACTTGGTGAAAGACTGAATGCTTTTGACTCTAAAGTGGCAATAATGTCCTCTACCTCTAGTCTTATTCAACATTTTGACATAATGGATGGTACATACATCCATATGGACAAAAACCTAGAGTATATTCATACCTTATACAAAAGTAATTCAAAATGGATCATGGACCTAACTGTAAACGTAAAACTATAAAACTTGCATAACAAAACATTGGAAAAAATATTTGACCTGGATTTGGGCAAAGAGGTCTTAGACGTGAAAACAAAATCACATACATATGATAAAAATATATATTAGCTAAATATTAAATAATGTAAATAAAATAAATTGGACTTCATCAAAACTATAATCTTTTGCTTTGTGAAGGAAACAGATAAATGAAAAAAAAAAAAAAAAGCCATAGAATAGGAGGAAATATTTGCAAATCATATCTCTAACAAAGAACTTGTGTCCAAAGATATATATATATAGATCTCTTAAAATTTAACAATGAAAAAAAAAAACATTGAGGGGGGAGGGAGAAAGAGGAAGGGAGGGAGATCTGTCAAAGGACATAAGAGCCAACCTGAAATAAGTCCTAATAGCCAATCCAGAAACAGTTTTAGGAAAATAAATAAATAATTAAAACTTTGGGGTACAATCCATAGGATAAAATAAATATCGATGGATTCATACTAATATAAATAAATGATTAAATAAATAAGTAGAGGGAGAAGGCATAAATCTTCCTTCGAGAGGAACTCCAAAAATATTTATGGAAGGAATGAGGGAAATAAAAATCTATAGTTGAAATACCGTATTAATGATTGTTGCAGGCAAGATCCATTGATAAATGCTAACTTTAGCAGATGAAATTTTAAGGCGAAACAGAATAGTTGAATAGCCTCAATATATCTCCCCCAGAATATAAATTAATTGCCTTGGTGGTTTTAACATATGTCCACAAATTATTTTGACATGCCTCCCTCCAGGAGGTGGCGATGAAGTCCCTTCCATCAGCGTGAGCTGGATTCAGTGGTCCAATTCTAACGAACAGAATATGGAGAGGACTAAAAGCGGATAAAACACAAACACCACATTATTTAAGTGGTGAAAGTTCATATCGTCAGGAATAACTCATGTTGATATCATGCCCCTCTTGATATGATGCAGTGAAAAGAGCGCTTTCCCTTTGAGGTATTCTTCCGAATCCATCATTCCCCATCTTATCATGAGAAAACACCAGACAAACCAAACTGAGGCGCATTCTATAAAATACACCTCACTAGTACTCTCCCAAACTGTCAAGGTCATGACAGACAAGGAAAGACCAAATGACTCACAGATTGGAGGAGACTAAAGAGACGTGGCGACTAAATGAATATGGTTTCCTGAATGGATTCTGGAAGAGAAAAAGAACATTCACGGAGAAACTAGGGAAATCCAAATAAAGTCTGTAGTTTAGTTAATAGCATTGTACCAATGTTGATTTCCTAGTTTTGATAAATGTGCCACGCCTACAGAGGAAGTAAACATTAGGGTAAAATGGGTGAAAGGTATACAGAAACTATTTGTACTTCAAAACTCTTCTGTAAATCTAAAACTACTTCCAAATAAAAATTAAAAATATATAATGCTATACAGTTATATACTAAAGAATGGGGGGAAATCATGATAACAAGTGCCGGTGAGGATGTGAAGCAATTGGAGTTCCCATACATTGTTGGTAGGGATACAAAATGCTATGGCTACTTTGAAAAACATTTTGGCAATTCCTCATAAAACCATGCATTAACCCAGTGATCACACTTCTAGATATTTAATCAAATGAAATAAAAAACCTATGCACGCACATGCACAATTTGTACACAATGGAATGAATATTTTTAAAAAATTTCACCGTGTATTGGGTATATGTATAGCAGCTTTCTTCGTAATCGCCAGACTTTGGGGAAAACAGTCTCTCAACTGCGTAACAGGCAAGCTGTCATATCAATGCTCCTCAGCTTTAGTAGGAACAATCTGTTGATACTCTCAACCACACGGATGACTCTCAAATGCTGTATGCTGGGTGAAAGTAGCCAGGCTCAAAGGCTGTAAAAGGTATGGTTTCATTTATATGCCATTCTCAGATAAGGCAAAACTATTAGGACAAAACTGATCAATGGTTGTCTGTTGTTAGTGGTACGGTGAGGGTTTTCCTACAAAGGCATCATGAGAAAACGTTTTTTGGGGTAATGGAACTATATTGTATCTTAACTGTGGTGGGAGTTACAGGAGTCCAAGCATTTGCCCAAACTCAAAGAACTGTACACCAAAAATGGTGACTTTTACTGCGTGAAAATTAAAAAAAATTTAAGAAAAAAATGAGAGATTGGTTCATTCTTTGCATTGTCTATCACATAATGACATCAGCAAGCATTGGAAAAGGCATAGCCCAAATCTTTATGAACAGAACATACTACTTTTCTTTTGAAACCTGATGACATTCAAGAAAATAGGATAAGTGTGACAAAGAAAAGAAATCCTTTATTTTCAAGTCACTGATTTTGAAAGAGGAAAAGACTCAGAAGGGATCTAAATAATAAAAAGGAGAGTTATATATTTTTTTGTTTGTGTGTGTGTGTGTTTTTCATTAAAAAGAAAGAAGTTGGGGCAGGACTTCATCGAATAATTTTTTTGAACCTCTAGTTATTGGGTATTGGACTAATTAGTGGGGATGTAATATTTACCAGTCTTTTTGCTCTCGGGGCACTCAGATTCCAGTGGGGGAAATATAAGCAAAGTAAACAATCTATTTCAAGTTGTCCCATATGGACATATAGATAATGTTGACTATCTTTCTATATGCCATTGGTTATTCAGGATTCCTCTCTCATATCCTTGGCCTATTTTCAATTGTTCTTTACCATTATGTCGATTTATAAAACCTTGTTATATATTCATATAGATTATTTTCATATTATATGATTTGTAATTATTTTCCCTAAGTCAATGTTTCCAGTCTAGCATTGTTTATGGTATATCTTTTCTCTTGTTACTTTTTTCTTTTATGTACCCTAATCTGACATCGAACATAAGAGAACTTCATAGGAAAAATATAGCACATGCAAGGCTTTACTTATTGTCTTTTGATTTTGATTCTTTCTTAGGAGGGCCTTTCTCACTTCATTATGTTCTTATATATTCACCAGTACTTTTTAAAAAACCTTACTGAGGTACACTTCACATAAATAAAGTGCATATATTTAAAGTATACAATTTAATGTTTTAAAATAGGTATTCAACTGTGTAGCATGTACTAAAATCAAGATAACGACCATATCCATCTCCCCCTAATAGTTTCCCCGTGCCTTTTTGTCATCGCTCTCACCACACCCCACAGTCATCCCCAGGCATTAAGAAGAGTTTGCATTTTATATAATTTTGGATAAACAGAATCATAGAGCCTGTATGCTGCTTTTACGTCTTTCACTCAGCACAGCTAGGTTGAGATTCAGCTATGTTATTGTATGTATAAATAGCTCATTCCTTTTAATCACTGACTAGTATCCCATCTTAAGGATATAGGCCACATATTTCATCCATTCCTATGTTAATGAATAATTGTGTTCTTTCTGCTTTTTGGCTCTTACAAATTAAACTCGTATGAACATTTGTGTACCAGTCTCTGTACGAACATGATTTCATTTCTCTTCAGTAGGTACCTAGAAGTGAAATAGTTGTGGTTGGACAATAGAAGAAACTTTTTAAAGAAACTGCCAAATTATTTTTTAAATTGCTTGTACCATTTACATTCTCACCAGTGGTATATAAGGGTTCCAGTTCCTCCACATCCTTCCCATCACTGATTATTTTCAGTTTTTTTTTTTTTTTTTTTAATTTGGCCAGATCAATCCACACATAATGTTCCTCTTTGTGCCTTTAATTTGAATTTCTCTAATGAATTATGGTGTTGAGCATCTTTTTTTTTTTTTTCCTATGCTTATTCGACATCTGAATATCTTCTTTGATTCAGTGTTTGTTCTAATCTTTAGCCTATTTTAAATTGGGTTATTTGTAGAACTTGTTTAAAGATACATGACATAAAGTGTCATAACACTTTACAATGGTCCCATCTTGAGCATAAACTTGAATTTTTATTCATTTTCAAAAATTTGGCCAGAGTATTTCTGGAACACTAGTAATAATTATTATCCATGGATCCAATTAGTTGTACAATTCCTGACATCCCCACGATTTTTAAAATAAGTCTGTTTTATTAACATATTAAAACAATATCTTTTTTAACCAATGTGTACATATCCTGATCCTTTGTGTATTCACAGTGGTGTGCATTAATCTCTTCAATCCTTATTAAACCTTTTAACTAGCTCTGTAATAATTATAATAAATAAAGAAAACCCATAAAAATAAAAAAAAAAAAAAAAAAATAAAAAAAATAAAAAAAAAAAAGATACATGACAACTCTTGTCCATGATCCTGCTTCTCGAAATCAGCCAATCAGTGAGACCACACGTTTTTGGAAGTCAGTAAGCCACATCCTCACTTCAGTGACTGTATTTCTTATAGTCAGCCAGTCAACAGTAGACTGACCCAAATAACCACACTTTCTTACCAGACACCAACCCCTCCCTACCTTGGAAAGTCTTCCAATCCCTGAACTTCACCTTTTCCAAATCTCTATATAAAATTAGCTTCCTCCTTTGCACTCAGGAAAATCGTGCCTGGCAATTACAGTTCTTCCTTAGTTAAATAAGTAATAAATTCAGCTTTTTTTCCCACATGGTACGTAGTGTATTCTTTCTTTAGCCATTTAATTTATCTAAATTGTATTTTTGTATACATTGTGTGTCTTAGAAGAGTTGTACTCTTTCTTCAAAGAAAGGAAAAACTTCCAACCACGTTTATTGATGTGGTCACCTTTCCCCCCACTTAAATCTCTATCTCTTTTATCATAAACTAAATTCCCACATGTTCTTGATTCTACCAAAAGCACTTACTAATAGTCTTTGCATTTTCAAGATTTTTTTTTCTAGGAAAAGCAAGTGATAGTTTGCTATCAAACTGTTCTGTTTTCCTACAATTGAAGTCTCCTTTACACGGTCTCACATAATTTATAAATCACATTATTTGCTACAATTACAGGCAATTTATTTAGACATGTAGGTAGAATCAGCTCTTCCCCTTGTTCATGAGTCAGCTTTTGGAAACACTCTAGGGCATGCTCATGGAAAGTAGTGACAGAAAAAATATTTGGAGGAGAGGAAAAGTAATGAAGTGGATAGATATTTTCCTTCATGGGCAAAGATAACTTACCTTTAATTCAGAGGCTGTAATGCTTCACTAGGGCAGGGATGCTGTTTTGTTCACCGTGTATACCTAGCAACTAGCACACTGTCTTGCACGTGATAGACACTCAGTATTTGTGGGATGAATGAATGAATGAATACATAAATGAATGGATTACATAAGTGTTTTTCGCTCCTCTCCATGTATATTTATACTAAACACATAATAGGAGAGAATTAAGAGACATTATCCTTAACTTCAAGTGATTACAAACTGGTTGGGAAGACAACTTAACCAATCACATTGCTGAGTTAAATATGAAAGTGACAATGCAGTATCACTAGATGAGAGATCAATATTTGCCAATGAAGAACATGTAAAACATGGGTATCTGAAAAGAGAGATACTAAGGAACTTAGGCGACAGAGGCCTAAGCTCCTTAGATACAGATCTACATCTGGGCTCTCGAAGTAGATTTCCTTCCTTCCTTCCTCCCTCCCTCCCTCCCTCCCTCCCTCTCTCCCTCCCTCTCTTTCCCTCCCTCCCTCCCTCCCTTTCTCTCCCTCTCTCCCTCTCTCCCTCTCTCCCTTTCTATGCAACAAGTAGAAATTTATTTCCCAAGATGTGAAAATAATGGAAGGATTATAGAAGAAAAGTATCTAAATGGCATTTGCTCTTGAAACATTCAGCTCCAAATAAGCTTCTTGGACTCTCAATACTTATGAATTCAGCGAATTCATCTCTACAGACCCTCATTGGCATCACATAAATGAAAACTTGATAAAAACCCACTATGTTTGTATTGTTAGGGGAAAGGTTTCCTTTTAAGCATGATATCTTTTCTACTGCTCTTCTTAGAGGTGATTTTTTTTTATGGTCTTCTTTTTCCTATTCAATTTCTTCATTAAGTGACAACTGAGTAACTCAGTGTTTGAGTCTTCCCACTCACTGACTGTCAGCTCTATGGAAGACTTGGCCAAAGGTTACAGATGACCCAATGGCAACCAGAAATGAACAAAGGAAACTTTGTTCCCAGATTTCTATTTTCAAACGGCCTCAGAATATGATTTGTCTGTTTTCCCAAACACTGTTATTTCCCCAATATTCTTAAAATCTTTGACACCTTGGAAATCACCACATAAAATATAATAGTTAATTTTCTGATGGACATACCTGCTATACTCTCATCTTGTTTTATTGCACTCAACCTAATTGTGGAAGGGCATAATAATTCAGCTCATTAAAAAGAATGAGCGGATTTGAAGAGACTGAGGAGACATGATAATGAAATGCACTGTGGTATCCTGGACTGGGTCCTGGAACAGAAAAAGAACATTAGTGAAAAAATTGGTGAAACCCAAAGGAAATATGAATCTAAAGTGATAGTTACTAGTAATACATCAACGTTGACTTTTTAGTTTTGACAAAAGTATAATGGTAATATAAAATGTGAACATTGGGGGAAATTGGATGCGAGCTGTACAGGAACCCTGTGTATACCTTTGTAACTTTTCTGCAAATCTAAAATTATTCCCAAATGTTTATTAAAAAATAAAACCTGAAAGAAATTATGAACCGTATCTTTCAATAAGTGTGTCAGAGTGAGTTTTCAATGAATTCCCCTACTGTAATTTCTAGAATGAGACAGTTTTATGCATTATGTTTTGTTCACTGTGGGTAGCACATGGAAAGTGCTCGGGACACCTCTGCCAAGTCACTGAATCACATAGCAGCCAGTAGTTATTTTCTTTTGTTTTCACCAGGAGACGAAAATTGTATTCTGCACACGAGCCACCAGGTGGAAGTATCAGCACATCAGTTAAAATGTATTCTTTATTGGGAGGTAAAGACTACCGTTTGGGAACAAACTTGACATTTGAAAAATGTTATCATATGGCATTATTATATATATAGTAAGAGGAAGAGTTCCTGGTATTGTGATGAAGATCAAGAACGATATGAATGGGCTGTGGACAGGACGCCAGGGTACTGAGATATTCAGAAATAAGGAGGAAAAAATTTCAGCCATTTATTTAAACATTTCCAGACATGAGTATAAGTGCAGTTGAACAGATAGCACATCTGGAGAATTAACGGACATCTATCTTTCCCCAGACACAAGTGTAGCATGCAATGTCTGAAACTACCAAAGCATGGAAAGCTAAACCATCACTACGATGCTGTCAGTGCTTCAGTGTGGATGATGTGTGCTGGGGAGCCATTTACACTGAAGGCTGTCATTGAAAGGTCCATCTGCATTCTTCCTGCCACCTTCTTGAATATGCCTTCGACCATTCAAAAAATAAGAGTACTTTCTAGTGTCAGCCAATACAAAATGTAACTAGGGAGGCAAATTACAAAAACAAACAAACAAAAGATTCAGAATATTTTCCCATCTTAGACAAAGGAGCTTGCTTTGTAGTTTCCAACCCATCGATTTCATTCGTTGACTTAAATAAGCAGGCATTAATTATGTCTCAGATATTATGCCATTCAAGTTCTCTGCTCTCTTTAGAAACTCCCTCAGTAATCACTGATTCAGGTATGAGAGGAAACCAGAATTTTTTTCAGATTAGATTATATTAGACACAATTGAACAAAAGGAAATCTAGTGATTCAGTCTTAATTTGACAAATATTCATTCACTTTTTGCCACTTGTAACATTATCACATTAAGCTAGAATCTGAGGCACTGAAATAAATAATAACTTGCCCTTTTCCATTTTCTGAGTTATACAAGTTTTTAGGTATGTGTTATGTGTAAAGTGTATCTTTACCTGGTTTTCGAATAAAAAGATGTTAGAAATCGGGGTAATTATTACCAGTCAAATTGTAGAGAAAACCCATAAACCAGTAAAAAAAAATACTTGTAGAAAACTACTCTTTAACATACAGAAGACCTAGATTCAATATTTTAGAAAGAGAACTATCTTAACACTGGATATTTTACTACTAAAAGATTATTAACACCCAACACAATCTGTTCCTGTTTTTACTTATTTTTCTCTGATATTTTAGATACTCTCTGCAGTTGAAATTCAGGCAGTGTTTGAATACTGTTTTCCATGTTGACTGAGGACCACAAACTTGGCGATGATACAAATCTCAAAGACTCATTTGCTTTTCTCTTCAGTGCTCTCTTAACTACAACATTCCTCTTTATTATCTCTTTTTTTCCTCACATCCATATTCACCCAATTAATTTTAATCCTGGTTCTTTCTTGGAGCAAAAACTTCAATAACCAGGGCTTACATTTAGATTCGACAGATACAGGCCATTATATATCCTTCCATAACCTACAGAATTGAGTGGGAGAGAGTATAAACTACAATGTATACTATAAACGATGCTTAGTGGCAATGCTCCAAAATGTGTTCATCAGTTGCAACGAATGTACCACACTAATGGCAGAAGTAGTTAATGTGGGGAAAAGTGGGCACTATGGGGAATGGGACATATGGGAATCCCTTACATTTTTTTTTATGTAACATTTTATATAATCTAATTATCTTTTAGAAAAAACAAAAAATATGTTTAAAAAAAAGACCTTTGGGGCTTGCAGGCATAGGTGCATAGTTTTAAAACTTGTTAGCAGGAGTAAAGATAGCTCTGCGGCGCCATCCTTCCTGTTCGGAGGTCATTTGTCTCTGCTTATAGATTTCTCCATATCTTTTAATCAACATACACAGTTATAAGATAACTCCGTGCCAGCCCTTAGAACATTACAAAACAGGATTTTTGGTCAAAGGATACCTAGATAATCTGGAATATTTAATACCCAGAAATATAAGGTACAATAGATGGTTTGGAACAATTCTGCCAAGCAGGGCCCTGTGGGCAGGAAGCGGTGTAGTGGACTTTGGTGGATCTACCTAATAGGTAGCAACTGAGCAACAGAGAAGAGGGACAACCCTACTGAACTATTCATCAGGGAGAAAGGTGAGATTCTGCGAATGTCGCTAGAGGCACATCTGCAGTGTGATTTCTCAGCATAACCCAAATTCTCCCTATCCAAGTGGTCTGAAACATTTTTATATATAAAAGGAAGAAAGTGTAAATTGAGGCTGATGTTACATTTCTGTCCTTGTTCTGTTCTATTTTGTTTTTCTTTATGCAACAGCAAAGTTTAGTTATTTGATAATATACTTTAAAACATGCATCTCAAATATAGGAGAAAAGAACATCCATCATGTGTATTTAGAAATATGTCAATTCTATTTTTGGATAGGACAAACACCGCATTAAATAGATTTTTCACTTTTCAGCTAGTTGTTTTGTTGTTATGTCTCTGGAAATTCAGTGTTCTCACACAAAATCCTGTTTATTTTTGTGAAAAAAAAATAAGGAAAAGGAAGGTACAAATTGCATTGCCTTATTATTTTTTTTTTTTAAGGACCATTGCTTGCTTGACTTCTTTTCAGTTCTTTGATATGTGCTTTTTAAAAAAAATGAATGGGATTCTGGAAAAACAAACGAAAAACTGAGTTCATGAAAAACCTAGAAAGTAGCTCACCAATTTAAGTACTACCTCATTATTCAGATCACCTGTCCCCTTCTGCAATTTTTCTTCATCTCATCCTCGTATATTTATTTTTAAGTGTAATGCATACACTGTACTTGATAGTCAAGATCCTTTGAGAATCAGCTTTTCTATTCTGTTTATTTTCCTAAATAAAAGATAATCTTTGGCAGGGGCTGGGGGTGGTGCAAACTGAACTGTCAAGCTAAGCAAAATCTTTGGAAAGTACACTTTTAATAGAGACATCTAAACCAGAAATACCCATCCTATAAGGGTATGACTTGGGGGGCATCACTGCAAGCCACTGGTTTTTTTTTTTTTCCCCTTGGCTAGGCCATAGTTTATATCTGACGGAGAAGGAATAAGCAAAGGAGAAATGATGATGAATGTCCACTCACTGCTACAGAAATCCTTTTCCAAAGGAGTAACACTAACAAAAACACAGGCAAGTTGAAAATGCGGTCGACCTCACTCTCTGACCAGGTGAGCTTTCAGACTCTGCACATCCCCTGGCCATGCTTAAAGAAGGCTGGGGCATCCCCGAATTCACAGCCAGGGTGGTCGTCTGTATGCAGAACTTAAAGCAAACAAGGGCAAGCTGTAGCCAGATGTGGGGGCTTTCAGGGTCACCGACGATTCCTGGGGTGCTGGGAGTCAAAGAAGCTCACGCACGTTCCTACTTTCCACCAGGAAACATGGAGACCTGGAGCCCAAAGCAATCTCATCAGCCCCAGGTCCCCAAATCGTTCTTTTTATGTCCCCAAAGGCACCACACCTCTCTCCTTCCTCAAGACTCATGAAATATCAGCAACTGTTGCTCTGTCAAGTTGCTGCAGCAGTCTATAACGAATTTACAATTGATCCTCCTTAAGGCCCAACAGCCAGTAATACATTTCCTAACAGATTGTTTCTCTGCCTCAGGCCATATTTTACTGATCAGAGAAAATGTTTGTTATTGCATCTCTGGGAAAAAAAGAAAAAAAAAGAAAATTCTTCTCTTTAGAGGCATCTAGTTTTACATCTCATTTCCTATCTACCTTTCCATCTCTAACTATTACTCCTTTTATTTGTCCTAATGATTCCTGACATTTTCTTCTTTTGTTTTGACTTTCTTTCTCTTTACCTTCAAATCTCACTTGATAAGTGAAAACCAGGAATTTAAAAAGCATATTAACACTGTTTTGTAAGGCTAAATCAAATTTGGGTTTGGATTTAAGGTAGACATGAAAGTAAGTTTTATTAGTTTCAGAGGAATCTGCTTTATCTTTGTGTGCTCAATACTCAAGGGCAAAAGGATCGTTTGTCCCTTACTTTAAAAAAAAAAAATGACTGAGTGATTTCATTTCTAGGTTCCCATTTCTAAAGTTATATCCTGTGTTGAGTGAGACAAGAAGTTCTAATTATTAACAATGAATTCATTTAATATAACAATGAATTGATTTTTACAAATAGCTCACTTTCTAAGCAGGCCTTGAACTTCTTATCTTTGAGCACCAAAAATTCTATTGATGTTCTCTAGGTACTGGTCAAAATGAAACCAAATTTCATTTTAGCCCATTGAAAGTCTGTTTACTAAATCCACTAAATCACCCTGTTTCTGACCTCAGCTAGAAGTTCAAACTCCTTTTCACAGCCATTAACTTTTTCAGCGCTCTACCAAGCAGATGTGCATTCTATGGGTTAATCTTTTCCATACTGGATGATACAGAAAATCTCTCCCCAATGTGGGCTTTGCTACAGCATGAAAAGCTCATCCATCAAACCAGAGTTGCACGTTTTGTTTATACATGATAAATTCAAAATGAAACTTCTCGCAGATGAGAACCCTAAGTTTTGCCCAGTATTTAAAACAAGAGATACAGGGATTGGTATAGCACATCCATAGCAGGATCCTTTTACTGCTATGGATATGGCTGCCCCTACACCCCATCATTTTTTTTTTTTAACATGCTGTCTAATTTCACACATTTAAGCCAAATTCACGTATTTGAGTCATAAATGGTCAAAAATATCAAAGTGCCTCTTAGCTAGCACATATCTTTGCCATGAAAGTGTGGCAAGGGCTTTGTTTGCATACATCAACTTAAAAGTGAAAAGTAAAGCAATAAACTAGGAAACCGGAGGTGTACTTTTAACTTTTTGTCTTTTACAAATGGAGAAATATCATATTTTGTTATTCTGACTCAAAGTGGCATTTATTATTTCACTTCATTTTTAAGTAATATAAAACTCTAACATTTTTATTGTTTATTGTCAGGCCCTAAATGAAAAGATTTTTATTTACATTATGTGATTTGATTCTCACAATTATGAGACAGAAGAATTACTATCCCATTTTCCATAGGAGCACACAGAGAAACAACCGTTTGAAAAATAAATTAGGCTCCTTTCCAGTTAGGTTACTACACATAATTCTCAACATTTGAGCTGATCTATTTGATAACAGGATAATTAGGAAGCACAAAGTATTTTTGCGTTTCTTGGGGAGCAAAACCATGCCCTAATTCTTATTCCTTTAGGTCTAAAATGATTTCTTTCAGCATCTGGACGGTTTAGTTGTTGCCATAGAAAATGTTGCCACGTTTATCCTTAGAGTCCACAGAATGGATGTTTATAACTTCTCTGCCCCCCCCCCCATATGAAATACGTGTGGGGATTATCAGTTCCTGTATGAAGATGCAGGTGATATGTGGAATCTCATTGGCACCTCTGTTCTTCCGATAAAACATAATTGTTATTGATTCTCAGCTGATCATTTCAAAGTGACTTACTCTCTAATACGAGGTTCCAGCTGCCATCGGACTGAGTTTTCCTGTTGTTTATTTGTTCCTAACCTCTCCTTAAAAGATTTTATTTCTCTAGGCAACCAGCTGGTTTTTCACATAGATAAGGTCAATTAATTTGACCTTTGGTTCAATATGAAATGCATAATAAAAGCTGGTGCCCCAAAGACCGGATGTGGCCTTTCAAAAAAGCTACTTGCCAGGACAAGGGACAATAATTTATTACCTCATAAACCCCAGTCGAAATGCTTGTTGCTGAGCTTAGCAATTACAAGGAGCCTGTGTGTCTTTCTTTATTTATTCTGATTCTCTGTGATAGAGATGGGAAAAAGAACCACGCACCTGCACCATTCAGGGATGGGAAGTAGCGAAGGCAAAAATAGAGCTGTTGTTTGTTTAAAGATCCACTAAGACCCCTTAAATGTATGTTTTCCTGCAGCTTGTCTTCTGCTAGACAAAAATCCTTGAGTATAAGCTCAGAAGACTTTATTATTGACTTTTAACATAAGATTTGTTTTATGAAACGTAGTTCATAACACAGGCTGTGAGAGCCAGGCAAACTCGTTGTAAAACAAAGTACAAAACAGAAAACTAAAATTGATATTTACTGTCAACCCCCAGAATCACTACTCTTCTGAATGTGAGATCCATGTATGAGCATGATTTTAACAAATTTGTAGTGATGGGAACTTTCAAATTTTATCTTCCCTTAGTCCTGTGTCATTATCATTTTGCAACGACATCCTTCATGTGTGATGAGATCGATTGTTTATTCCCCCACATGAATGTGCTAAAATTTGACATTTACATCTAGATTTTCTTAGTGTTTTAAACAACCCTGAATGAACCCCTTTTACCTCAATCTTTGATCTACTCCTTATTGTGTCCTGAGGATAAATTCTTAGACATGGTCTTACTGAGTTAAAGCATATAAATACTTTAAGGCTATTGATAATGATTTTCTTATACTTCAACATTTTTAGCCAACATGTATTTTGGAATCAATTATTTTAGCTGTTCTTTCAAAATCGGCCTTTTGTACACCTTCAATTGGGAATAAAGGCATAGTATAAATAACATTTTTGCCTCAAGAAGTGTACACATTCCTAAATAGATTTTTTTCTCAGCTCTGTGGACACAGTTATTTGAGAGTTTCTCACAGATACGGCGATTAAGTAAGTTTTTGGAAAGGCGGTGATAATTTTGGAAAAGGGGCACTTTCTGGGCAATAGGATGTATGACTGGGTATCTCAGGGCAGAAGTAGTGGCTCGGCTTAGAGGGTCAAGCAGGCAGCAGGGCCTTCTGGGTGGGAGAAAAAATAAGCTGAAAGGGGAAGGGTGACTTTAGAGGGCACTTAGGAAGGAAAGTGAAATAGTGCTGAAGACAAACATGCCTTCACGGGTGCAACTACTCTCGTGTGCTTTGGGTGAGCATAAAAGTTAGAGCCACCTTTCTGGAGGGTCGTTTGGCAACATCAGACAATAGGTTTAAATATTAGATACCGTGTCCCAGCAAGTACAATGTGAAGCACTTATCCCAAGAAAAGCATCTTAGATAGCCTGAACAATTATTTCAGCTCAACGTAATTTATAAAAATTAAAAAGCTCTTGTGGTCTATCGTTGCAGGGCTTTTCATATGTAAATAGGTGATAGACAAATAATTTGTTCTATGCATGTTGTTTGCAACG
Organism: Tolypeutes matacus; assembly: GCA_026826555.1. Classification (NCBI taxonomy): domain Eukaryota; kingdom Metazoa; phylum Chordata; class Mammalia; order Cingulata; family Chlamyphoridae; genus Tolypeutes; species Tolypeutes matacus. The sequence continues at coordinate 11,487,690 of JAKSZT010054478.1, forward strand.
AGCCTCCTCACCAATTTACCAAAATACTAATAGTGCTTAATCCTGGTTTGTGATTTTTATGATATTTAATTTTCCTCTTTTTCAATGCTTCAAAACACAAAAACATGCTCTATTTCTTAAACAGAGCAAAAATCGATCCCTGCTCTTTTGCAACATCTTCGGATGGTTTAAGTACTGATCACTAAGAAGGGAGAAACTTCATTTCCCTTGTTCTTTCATCCAATAGTTTCCTATGGCCCTTTGCCACCATGACCTGGACCTACTAGTAGTTCCTACTACTAATACTATATTTCAAATACGTTATTAGTTAAATAAGCTTTTTGTGGACTATCTTAAGACCCTAACCACAATTTATATCACTGTTTCCATGGGGACAAATATGTTCCAAGTTTCAAACAGCTGACATAAAAACAAATCCGAAACGGCTTGTTTGGTCTTTGAAGATTGCCTATGTAGTTGTTGTTTTCACTATTGAAAGCTAGCGGGGAACTTGAAGTCATTAATTGCCTGCTAGTCCGACATACCCAGAACCGAAAACTCCAGGAAATTGTGGTCTGGACTGCTGTTGACCTCTAGTTAAAGAAATGCTCATTTCTAGATCCTTGTCCATTATACAGCATTTTTTTCCAGGGGGGTATCTTTATTAATATGTATTAAGGTTATCTAGCAAAACCACAAACTTACTGATGTATGTATGAACTGAGTCTAATAGAGAAGAGGGGAAATCATATTTAAGACTATTAAGTTATTTCTTTTCCCATTAGTTTCTATGTTTGTTTACAGGAAAATCTCAGAATAGCTGTATCTCCCCAGAGCACCTATTCTATTTGTCTCCAGAGATCTAGCTAGAGCAAAAGGAGACTATTATCTGACTGCCTGAATAAATCCTATTGCAGCAGCGAAAAACTCATCAAAATATTGTCAAATGTGTTCTGGCAATAAAACTCAGGAAATAAGCTGAATTTCTTGCAGTCTATGAGCAGAGGTCACATATATGATTCTAAATAAGAGTTGGGGCAGGTCAGGAAGAATAGGTTAAAATACATGGCACTAAAGCAAGACAAGAAAGAGGATAAAAGCTTTGTGAGTCTCCAGAACATAAAACTGTCAGTTGCATGCGGCAAAATTCTCACGACCCCAAAGCTGAACTTTGTAAATAGGCTTGGCATCAAACTCTTGCCTGGAGAAAATAAAGGGAAAAAAAAGAAAGGAAAAAAAGAAGACCCCTGCCCCACCTTGACTCGCACACAAATACACAGACATTCGCCATGTGTGTACTGCTTGAGCTTGTAAGGACACATGCAACTGACCTACTGCACGTTCAATTCAATTAAAGTACCCAGTACCACTGACCACAGGATGAAACCAGTGTACTTTCATTTGATCCATTACCTCTCTTAACATGGGGCTTCTAATTGTGGCTTGGATATTCTCACCAGATTTTATTAGGCTGAATGATGGAATTACTTGTATTGGCCAACCATCTCCAGCTCTGTTTCTTGGAAAGACTGTTTCTAATATGTAAGGAGAAAGTTACCCTTTAAAATTGTTAAAATAGTGGTGTGCTCCTCTTTGGTTTTTGTGAGAATTAAATGTCATGCATATCAAGCAATCAGCAAGTCTGGCCAAGGGTAATATTACAATAAATATTAGATAATTATAATTAGTGTTAGCATTATTGTTTTCAAGAGGGTATCACTAATTGAGATCACAGACCTCGTAGGAAAGAGTCCCTAGATCTATGAATCTTAAGCTTAGCTATCTCTAATTTTTCAATACAGAGAAAGGGCTCATTTTACTGCACAGCAGGAAACATCCTATATTGCCTTCATACATCTCCACATATAGGAATTTTAACCTATATATTTGCTTATTCCGAGAATGGAAGCTTCTATCAAATGGTTTATAACTAATTTTCAAACATGATCGCTATCCCATCTTTCAAAGTAGTTTTTATTATATCCCATTTAAACGCATTTTCCTAACGGTCATACTAAGAGACTCAGAGGTAATAGTGCCCAGTGCAAATGAATAGCTGAGAAATTGGAATTAGGAATGTAGGCCAGTGTCTATTTGACTTTTTATCTGAAGGGTTTTATGTGTTTTAAATGTGATTCAGAAATTTCCATTTGAATGCTGAATGTGCCTTTCTGTTTCCATAGAGGCAATGGAAATTTCTGCATAATAAATTTTATATGCCTGAGCCAGTAACCCACTTATTTTATAATACATTTTCTACATATGATGTTATATAGCTCCTTGAAATTTGTTGATCTGGTTTTTGACATTTATTAAGGTTCCTTTCAATGATTTCAAGATAATAGATTTGAACCTTCCTTACTTCTTACTTCCTCAGATGAATGAATAAATCTCTTTAATTCTATCATTTGCTTCTAAAATTTTGTCCTTCAAAATTTTTTCTGGTTTTATTCTTTTTTATTCCTGCCTTACCTATAAATGTTCCTTATTACCTCTCTCCTTCCTCATCTCTTGGAATTTACTACGAGTTAATTTTAATTTACTTAATTTTTTTTCAACCATGTAAATATCTTTCTAATATTCTAAGTTTTCACTCATTGCAAGATAGATTTCATTAGTAAGTCCAGATTCATGTGACGATTTTGTTTTCCATTTGTTGTGACTTGATTATCATAAAATTACCCCTGACATCCCAGCTCACCTTTGATCTTGTGACAAAATAGGGCTGTCTTTCTACCCTCTAACTTTAGCCACATGACTGTTAAGTCCTTACACGTAGCAAACGTCTCTGCTGCAGACTTCCAGAGACAACAAAAAGCCTCATCAAAGTAAACAAAGGCGGACTTTACCTCACCTTGAATTCTTTCTCTTTTTATTTTTTTAGTAATTCAGTAGATAACTTTCCTTCCTTTTCTCTGGGGTAAATCCCCCTTTCTTCCATTTCATCCCAATTTCTCAGGGATATTCATTTGTTTCAGTTTTATAAGAATTTTAACTGGTCTTTCTTGTTCTCTTTATTGTATTATCCCCTTCCCTCTACCAGTTCTTCCCTTTATCCCTTTAAAAATAAACATGCTGGCCTTGAATTGGACAGAGAGAAGATCCTCCATAGGAAATGCTTACTGAAGAAATAGATTAATGGATGCTAAGCATTGGTGGCTTCTATCAGTTGCTATTTTAGTTTCCTAAAAACTAAAATAGTACTTTTTAAACTAACGTACTGAAAACTAGATGGCTTAGAACAACAGAAATTTATTGTCTCCCAGTTCTGGAGGCTAGAAGTCTGACTCAGGGTGTCTGCAGGACATGCTGCCTGTGAAGTCTGGAGGGTTCTGGCAGTGGCCAGCGATCCATGAGGTTCCTTGGTTTGTGGCATAACTTAATTTCTGCCTCCATCACATAGCCATCTTCTCCAGCTGTGTCCATCTGTTCTCTCCTTATGAGGACTCCAGTCAGATTAGATCAGTGTCTACCCTAGCCCCATTCGGCTTCACTTTAACTAGTAACATCTTAAAAAATCCTATTCCAAATAGTATCACAGTCACGAAACTGGGGGTTAGGGCATGAATTTTTTTTGGGAGGGACACAGTTTATTCTATTACAGTTACCTTGGTGGAGAAATCCATTATAAAGGATGTAACAAGATTAAGAAATAGGAACTATCATGAAATATTTTTAAAAGGAAATTATATATGCTGGTAGAATGTTTATCTCTTATTCAATTTATTCAGCAACTACTGTGTCTAAGCCTGAAACTCTAGGGTGAGTTTTTGCCTTTGCCAATTTACCCAAGTCCCTGAGATATTATGAACTTGAAATCCATGTTTAAAATGTGTGGTCTGAAAATTTTAGGAAAACTTTCCATTTATTTGCACAAATTCAGAAGTTATAATCATTATGAAAGCAGGGTTGGATTAGAACTTTGTCCCTTTTCTCTAAAAATGCAAGAAAAGGTTTTAAGAAGACTAGGCAAACTCTTCTCAGAAGACCTTTCTTTAACATTTATACTCAATATTATGATGGTGTGGTGTTTGAAGAAAGTGATAAATAATGCATGTTGGGAATCAGCCATGCATTTTGAGGAAGGTTTAAATATTTGTGTTTTGTCTTATTTTCCTTTCCTTTTTCTGTTGTTCACTTTGAACACTTAAGTTCCACCATTTAATTGGCACCTTCTGCATATATTATGTTGTAGTCAACCTTGTATTATCACACTACTTTTCTGACTTTAAGCCATCTATATTGTTTTCACAACTATAAAAGAAATATATTATGAACAGTCTGAAAAAATTAATGAAATGAAAATCAGCCACAACCCCACCACTCAGTGATGGTCTTTATGAACATGTGGGTATGTTTCACTTTTGGTTTAGGCACATTTTTGTATAGTATGTGTGCACAAGGCTCACCAGTACTTTACAAGAGACTGTGCTAATTCCATGTCCTGGCATACATCTACTTGCACCCCAAGTACCACCCAACTGATTTGTTTCTGGAACACACCTGCTGCCTTTACTTATGCACCACTGTGTATCCCATCCCTTCAGTATGGAGCATCCTTATCAACCTTCTCATCCTTATTCTATAGTCCAGGGCCCCCTATAGTTTCCCTGTATATCGAAGCACATTTCAAATGGACTATAATTTTCTCAGCTGTCCATCTCTCAAGCTAGACACTTAGCTCCACAATCAATTTGTTTTTGTTGAAATCTGCTGAACAGGTACTCAATAACTCTCTGTTAATCAAATATATGTTTCAAAACCATTCTGTCTGTATCAAAGTAAATAAATCAATAAGGAGGTATTTCCTAAGCATCTGCTGTATACGTAATCCTGTGCCAGGCACTTTGGATGGTTTAAAAGGTGCGGTGGCCATGCTGAGTACAAACCAACTAGGGAGAGAAAGAAGGCTCAGGATTTATCCCACTTGCTGTGTGTGTCGTATTAGACAAAAATGAATACATTATTTTATTCTGCATGGAACAGGTAGGGAAAATGAATCTAGTACCTTTGTTAAAATTAGTACATTTGAATGTAATATTAATGTAAAGAAATATTAATATAGTTGTTGTAAGTTAGCACACCAAAACGTTCAATGCAAAGAGAGGCTGCCAAACAATGCGTTCACTGTTCTTACTGTTATAAAACTTCAATATCTGTCTTTGAACAAACTCAAAAGTAAGATCTAGGATACAACATTCAGCCACAAATCAATGCAAACACTTCCCAGCCCTGGAACATTTGCACACCTCTGCCTGAAATGTATATTTTAGTAAAACAATAGCCAAGATGAAATTGAGAATTAAAATGCCAACACACAAAAAAAGTGTCTTGAATAGAATTATACTGCTACTAACATTCTACATGAAAATCAAAATCATTTAAAAAACTGTGTGAGACAGGAAACAAAAGAATATTAGCTCATGTAATAGTTTTAGTTCTCCAATACAAAATACATATAGATGCAGAATTGAAAATAATTTCATTTTTTTTCAGTGAATCTCCTTTGTTATTTCCTAATGGTACATAAAATGAGTTGCTAATTTTGATTTGTTTTGTTTTCCTCGAAATGAGGTATGACCTTGGTGTCAGTGAGAAAAAACTCTTTAATCTAAATGTTTACCTGACTCATAGATGTGTATTCTCGGGTGGTTTTTCTCAATTAATGATCTCTCTTCTATAATCCAGCCTTTTACTTATCTTCTATCTTTTGAATCTATAAAGGAACACAGTTCTTTTTAACTAGACCAGGTGCTCATTCATATAGTAACATGTAGTGAGAACTTAAAATAAAGCTAAAATGGCACAGTCAACAAATAAAACATTGATTATTCTTGCTTCCCCCAGTCTGTCACGATATGGTATAACAAAGCAACTTTGGAATTAGATAGTTCTAGATTCAAATTCCTGGTCTACTAAACCCTAGACATATGATCCTAGGCACTTTGCTTATAGGTATGGACATAACCTTTTGACCTGACTATTTCATTTCTAAGACTCTATCCTTTAAAAGTCAGACTACAAAGGAAAATATCTCTGAATATTCAGAGCAAAACTATTTTTCACAATAAATATTAAAATCAGTGCGAATGAACATCTAAACACACGTTTGATAAATAAGTGATGGTACATAGAATGTCATACAGCCATCTAAAATTAGATATTAATGAGAACAGCAAGCAGCAAGATAATATCTATAACATCACCTTTTTTTTTTTAAGAATATGTATTGATTTGAGATGGCAATTTGAAAATTCACACTAAGAGCCAAATGACTATTAAAATGACTTTATTATTGAAAAATCAAAATAAATCAGAGGATAATGCCTATCTTCAATTGGAACGTCTTACTACTTTATAAGTCAAGAATCTGGGGTGGTATAAGGAGAGAATTTGCAAAGAATGTTCTGACTGCACTTACTTGGCCAGCTGTGGAAATCACTGCCCTCCTTCCAAACACAGTTGTTGAAAGACTAAGGTGTACAAGAAGAGACTGGCCAAGTGACCCTACTCACTGGTAAAACCATGGGCCCTCATGCCAGTATCTCATCAATCAAATTAGACATTTTTCCTCTTCTGTGGAGACATACAAAATGGTGAGTGATGAATAGATTTGCTCCCTCCACTCGCTGCCTAAGAAGAGAGAAGTGGAAGCAAACCACGCTGAAAACTGAAACTGGTAACAGAAATTCCCCTCAGTGAGAGATACAGAAAACTATAAATAGACAGTTGATATACTCAAATATGTGTTTATTCGTGTAACTATGTATTTATATAGCTAATATAAATGCACATACACAGTATATTTATAAAGCGTGATGTACCTTTATATACATGTGTATATCTGCATGTAGTTAAGGATAGTTCCTTTTGTTATAGTTATCATTATATTTATGTTGTGCTATTTTATACATAATTGTGGGTATACGCACTTGTAGTTATATGTAGCTATATTTATGAATATGTGTTTTCCATGTTTCCATAGGCATGGAACTATCAGGAAGGATAAACAATGACTTTTTCCATGGTTTGCTCTGGGCAATATGACTGAGAGGGTATGAAGTGTACAGTTGTAAATATGTACATATATGATGCTTGAAAACGTTACATTTAGTTTTGCAGTAAAATTTTCACCGTCGTTCATAGGTTAATAATGTTTCCCTTTAAGAATTGTTGGTTCAGATGAAACGATGAACACAAAGTTCTTAGCATTTCGACTGCTGCCTAGATATTGCAGCTCATGGAATTTTCATCTTCTGTTCTCTTATCTCATTGAGAAAAACATGTTCTCAATCTCTGCACAGTGACTGACATTGTTTAGGATGCTCAAAAACATTTTCAGAATGGTTGAAAAATTTGTGTTGCCTAAAATGGAGTCATATTGGGCTCTGCAACGCTTTCATTTGAAGAAGAAAAAAGCTATTGTTAAAAGACTGTTGCTGATAGATGATCAGTTCATAAATTGTGCAACTACTGCCGAAGGCAAAAAAGGAGTCAACTGACCACCTTCCAATATATTTAAGTTAAATACAGATCAAAATATAAAAATGTTTTCTATTGTCACGGTTATCTTTTATTTAGATATTTTAAAAATATCTAAATATTCTTATTGGGAAAATTGATTAATCAAATGCAAATCACCACTTCATGTTTAGTCATCTTAATACTTTGGTATATATTTTCATTTTATACAAAGGATCATGTTTATGTATATTGGGATAATATTCTGTATTGGTTTCTATTGTGATTTTGAGCAACTGACATTTGGGGGATTAACATTTTCCCATGCTATTAAATAAATTTAATGCCTGGATGATATTAAGTAGTATACTAAATAGTGAGGTCTTTTGCACGCCTTGCTTTGCTGTATAGCTAGTGCGTGTGCATGTGTGTGTGCATGTATGTGTACATGTGTATATGCATGTGCATGTATGTGTGTGCAAATCTGTGTGTGCATTGTATTGCTCAGCCTCTCTAGAAATGTGGATAATACGTCTTATTGAATTGGGTACGAATCAAAGATGTTGCCTGAGAAAAATAACATTGTTTATGGGATTTAAAAAACAAACAAAAAACATGCTTTGCCTACTTACTGAGCAACCAAGACAATAATAAAATAAGAAGTACATGATTTGATTTTAAAGTCTTAAAATGTAAGTAGATTATTTAAGCCCGTGGTACTGCCACCTCATAGCTTTCCTTACAGGCATACTTCTGCCTCTCACATCTTCTGAAGGCATTACTCCACAGGTGGCAAGCTCTCGCGATTTACCCGTTTGTGAATTAATACATCTCCAGCAAAATTTGTATGAATCCTGTGAAATCTCCTATCCATTCTGCTTATGAAATATTTAGCTCAGCATTTTCTCAGTTTTGGTCAGCTTTTTCTTAACATGAATCCTTAAATGTTTATCTTATAGAGTATGATCTCGTTAACTATTTTAGCATTAGTTACTACCACTGTCTTTTGTTTAAGGGCCCTCAGCAATTAAGCTCAAACAGAACCCTAAGAACATGTAGCAAGAGCTTATGAAAATATATTCATACATATCCCATTGTATGAGTTGTGGAGATTTTTACTTGTTTGTACAATCTCCAAATTTTCCTTCATAGCACAAAATCAGTGTTCCTTTATAATTAAAAAATTCTCAGTGATGAAGTTCTGCTTTAACCAGCACTGGGATTTTTAAAGAAAGAGGGAACAGAAAATGATGAGAATAACAACCTGACAGCTATAGGGGCATCAGCACTTCACATGCCTGGATAGGACGTAATAATGTGTAACAAATGGCTTTTTTTTTCCTTCAGTGTCTTTGTCTCCAAGAGACCAGTTGAGACAGAAGCATTATCTGAGTAGGACAAGGTAAAACAATAAAACTTTTAAAAGACGATAAAATATACGAAAAGTATTTTAAAAATAAAAATATTTCGATAAAACCTTCTTTCTTTTCCTGGCTGGTTCATATCAAGATTGTCTTCACTGAATTACAGTGTTCTCTCGCTTGATTTTGTCTGTGCAAATAGTATAAAAAATCTTATTACTTATTAAGGGTCCAATTGCATAATTAGTTAACAAGACTCAAAGGGGGGTAAGTTTTGGTTATTTATTTTTGGTTTCCTTTTCAAATGCAAGAGACTGCTCTCATTATTAACTAATGCAAAATTAACAGTTTATTGTATTAGTTGGCTATCCATTGTCATTATTTACTACTATGATTATTACTAATATTATAATTGGCATTTATTGTTTCCTATGTGCCTATCAATATGCTATGGTAATTATCAAATTATTTAATGCAATTCTTTTAATAACTATGCACCAATTACTATTTCCTCAATTTTAGGGGAAAATGAGGTTCAGAGAGGACAGGGGACTTTTCCATGATCTCATAGACCATAAAAGAGTACATTAAGACTTAAACTCATATCTATCTCTACTTTTTAAAGACTATGCCAAATCTAACCCGCAAAGCCCACCCAGCAGGTAGGAGAGGTAAGAGGATCAGTTTGCAGACACAAACGCCAAGGACTTCTCTTTCTTCTATACTCTGACCTACCTTTGGGTATAGATTGGACTATATAGCTCTTGACTACTGGAGAGTTGTCTCACTTCACCACAATGTTTGTGTGCTTTACTGTTTTTAGATTTGCTCATTTAAAGATCTTACCATTTCTTAGGTACTGGCGCACTCCTTATATTTTAGCTATCCTTGGATGAGTATTAATTTGAAATTAACTTTTTAATACTGGATTCCCTTTCTGGCCATGACTTCTCTACCCACAGTGAACAAGTGTAAAAAGGGACAAAATGTATGAACCAACCAATGGGCCTCAGGTACTTCAGCTCTGTGACCCTTAAGAGAAGTTCAGTTCATGCTCTATTTTTTTTTGCCTGGGGACATGTTGCTTCTGCAGGACATCAGAAGTCGGAGCTCAAGTAGAGAAGCAAAATATCTGAGGGGAGGAGGCAGAGAAGAGCTGGAACCCTTGGAATTGACAGAGCAGGATCCCAGAAAATTGGGAGTCCCATAGAGAGAAGGGGCCCTGAAGTTGGAATGTAGAGTCACCACGGGTCCTTGACTGAAAACAAGGTTGCCTAGGCACTGGGCATGCAACTGTGAGGGTCCCCGGACACTGCTCCCTGCAGGGATGAGGGCTGAACCGCACTGCCAAAGGGCTTTCAGAGATGGAAGAGGATGTTTTGGTCCAGCAAGAGTGGAGAGACAGCTGTGAGCAACTCAGACATTCAGAAAGACCACATCTTAGTTCTAATAACTACATCCTAGAATAAAAGCCACACTCCAGGTCTAAGTTCAAAGATCGAAATAACTATGTCCTAAGAAATAATAAAACCAAGCCTCACAGGACCAGCGGGATCTGCCAGTAACTTAACTGCTTGCCAGAAAACAAATAAAAAGCACACACCAATTTTAAGAAGAGGATAGAATACAGACTCCTTATAGCATATCATATATAATGTCTAGCATTTAATAAAATTTATTAGACATGTGAAGGAATAGAGAAAATATGACTATTTTTAAAGCAGTCAACATAAATAGACCATGTAATGACCTAGACATTGTGATTAGCTGACATGACCTTTTAAAGATCAATTACTTAAACGAAAATATAATGGGTGAACCATGGGGAAATCTCAACAGAGAAATTAAAGATAAAGAATAGAAAGAACCAAATGGTAATTTTAGAAATAAAAAATCTAAAATTAAAAAAAAATATATCACTGAGTAGGGTGCACAACACTTGGCAGCTTGATTTCTTTTTTAAAAAAGTGTTTGGTAAACCTAAAGCTGATCAAAAGAACTTGTCTAATATGAAAAACAGAAAGAAAAAAAAAAGATTTAAAGAAAATTAAAAGAGAAATATAAAGTAGTCTAACATACAGGCAATTAGAGTCCTATATAGGGAGGAGAAAAAGAAAAGGCCGGAAGCATTTTATGGAAAAAAAATAAAATGTCTGACAATTTCCCAGTCTTGTGGAAAATTTTGTTTTACAAACCCAAAAAGCTTAATGCATACCAAGCAGAACAAATATAGTAAGTGTCATAGCCGGCCTATCAACCCATACTCCTGAAAAGCAAAGACAAACTTAAATTTTAGGGTCTGCCAAACAACAGAACACAGATTACATGTAAGGAACAATTATATTACAATTGTTGGTTTCTCATCAGTTGCAGTGTATGCTAGAAAGCAATCACACAACATATTTAAAGTGATGATGGAAAAAAAGTTGACCTAGAATCTATATTCAATGAAAATATCTTTCAAAAATTATGGTGAAATAAAGATAATCCTAGACAAAAAAAAAAAAAAAAAAAAAAAAAGCTGAAAGAATTGCCTGTAACATTTTGAGAACACTGAAGGAAAATAATTACAATAGAACCATTTACAAGGAAAATGCACTGTCCTCAGAAACGTATGAGTTAGTAGATTGGTGATCAGTGACCATGGCCTGTCGGTCAGATACAGCCTGCCGATTGATTTGTAAAGTTTTATTGGAACACAGACACACCTGTTCATTTATATACCATCTATGGATGCTTTTGTGCTACGCCTGCAGAATTGAGGTGCGATAATTGCATGGCACACAAAGCCTAAAATATTTATTATCTGGTCCTTTAGAGAAAAAAAATATGACCCTTATATTAGGGGATAAAATGTAGAAAACATGCTAAAACAGCATAGGTAAAGTACAATATGATATAATAAAAATTTGGCATATTGAGGAAATATAGGGTTAAAAATAAAGTTGCTTGGAGATTTTTACTGGTAGAGTGAGAGGCTAGAAAAGTGAAAAGTTATGAATGTTGACTAAAAGGCCCTTCCCTGGAGCCTTTTCATCCACCAGGACAGAAGAAATGCAAATAATTCCGTGGTGACATCAGTGTTAGATTCAAGAGGCCCCTTAAAAAACAAGATTCTTCTGATTTTATCAGGTAGCCACATTCACTGCAGGGAAAATTGTCATTTTAATTATGTATCACTTTTCTACACAAAATGAGTAAATAAAAACAAAAACATTTGTGCATGGTTTATCCTTTGCTCAACTTTTATAATGCTCACTTCCAGAGGTATAAATTACTTTTTAAAAATCCCTTCACAGATTGGGATTTGTTGCCAATTTGTCTATGCGACTTGTAACAGCGCAGGTGGGAGTTTAGGGAAATAAACAGTACTCATAAGGACCTGTTGATAAATTTGAGCTCAGACTTTTCCATGGCTTATATTCTCTTTCCCTTCTCCCTCGTGGCAAATCTGTGACGCTGGAGTTTGGCCCAGAGGAAGAACACACAGTCAAAAAGAGATGTGTGCCAAGAAAGCTGAATATTCTGATCAGGTGGGATACAGATGGACATCTGTTCAGAGCAAAGAAAGCCAAGGAGGATATTCTTCAATGCTGAAATAGCTACACAGAATTTTACCCCAATGAAAGTTCTTTCTCTTTGGTTATTGGTTTTTTACTGAAAGAAATAGTGTTTCTTTCTGTAACTGCATGATGTTCTTTGCCTGCTCCTCTGCAGGTGTGTGTTTGTTACTTTTTCAGTTCACCAATTCAATGAATGGCACAGGCAAACCTCCCGTTATTTGTATCCACAGATAAAATGGGCTTGACAGCTTTTTGCACTGACAGGCACACAATAAAAACCATGTACTGTTACTAGTTTTCTAGGCAGAATTATTTCATAACAATTATCTTCAAATCTCCAATGTTCTGAGTGATCAAAACCAATTGTCTTTGTTTTAATAATTAAGCCAAAGTGACAGTGGATGACAGCTGCAATTGGTTTCATTTGTGAAGCAGGCACTGCTTTCAGTGTCACCATGGAATTATTCTGGCTGGGTGTCAGAATACTTAAGCCACTGAATGCAACCAAATTTGCAGTCAGAGAAGGTGCACATTCAGGCAAACATGCATTGTGTGTGTGTGTGTGTGTGTAACATACACTTTCTCACCATTTCCCAATATGCTTAGCAAGATTTGTAAGGTTTAGCAAAATATTTGAAAGATGGAACGAGCTTTGTTTGTTCTCTTGTTGTCCCTTTAAACCAAGAGCCAGCAAACATTTTCTTTAAGGGCTCAATAGTCCACCTATTTTGGCACTGAGGGCCACAGGATGTCTGTTGCAACCATTCACCTCTGCCCTTGTAGTGTGAAAGTAGCCACAGACTGTGTGTAAACAAACGGGGGTAGCTCCAGTCGAATAAAACCGTGTTTACAAAAACAGGCAGCAGGGATTTGGTCCACGAGTTTAGTTTGCTGACATCGGCTTAAAATCACCATTCAGCATATTGCATTCATGTCATAATACACATCATTTTAATTGAAGCTTTTCTTTCCTCCCTGCTTATTACAAGTGGAAAGTATGATTAGGGATGGAGGAGAGTAAATGTGGTTTAAATGTAAAGTTTTGTGTTATTGCTGATATTGAACAATCCAAAATGTTTCTCTATAACGAGTGATATTTATGTGACACGTAACATAAATTATCTCATTAATTTGTTACGTGTCACATAAATGTCTTTATGTAACATGTACTTTAGGAAGTACAGGCACAAACCTTCGGTCCATGAAGCTTAAAGATGTTAACTGGCTTGTCCATGTCACAACTGCTGAATACAGAAATAGGATTTTTAACCTTCCCTTTGGATTCTAAAGCTTTTATTTTGAGCAGCAGGCCATCTGGGAACCTTGTATTGGGAGTTATTTTGATTGCAGAGATATCCTAATTCAGCACTTGATATGCAATTAATGTTAGAAGTGAAAAAGAAAGTAAACATTTTCTCTATTATTAAATTAATAGAGACAGCAAGACTCGATAATTTAAGAACACATAGAAACAAGCCTCAAATATTCACTTTTTCCTTAATAACAGTGTTTCTCTCCCTGGATTATAGAGGTAATTGCCACAATGATCACTTGGCTTCATTGACCCACTAGTGGAGACAACACCTTAATTGCCTTTTACTCAGGACTCCACAGCTTCAAAGAGAGACTCTAAAATGAGTCACTCCTGGCCAACTGGCATTAGAGCAATCTGTTATGTATGCTTTTGGCTTGGCTTCCGTACAATTTTTACTTTTGCAAATTTTGTTGCTTAAGCTAAAAGAGGAGATAAACTACAGCATTAGGACTTTTGATGTAGACATTGTTCCATCAGCAGAGGAAAGCATGCTCATGGATTATGTCCATAGCTCTCCTGTCTGCCAAAGAACGAATCACCTTATAATATTACATCTAACTTTCATCTCTAGCAATAGCTTTTCCCCAATGAGAGCAAAATGTTTTGGAGAAACTGTCGAAAATATCTTTACCACATTGGTCTAAGATCACAGGGTTTACAATCACTGTTCTTTTTTAAAAAAAAATCTTAAATGGCTCTTTTAGAGAAAATCATGTTAAACTGTTTCACAGTTGTATGTATATCTACAAATCTGAGAATGTTGGCCATTTATAAAGGCTTTTGTGATGCTAAAACTACATAAATATTAAGATTAAAGCTCCTCTTTAACTTAACATTAGGCAAAAATGACTTGCATTGGAAATGTAGGCAATATAGGACACAGCTCTTCATGCTACAAAGATGATATGTCTGATGTGTAAAATAAAAAAGCAATCTGACAGATGCAGGCATCTGTTTTCCTATGCAAACAGATGTCAAGGGTGAGGGGTGGGATTGGAGGAGGGGTGGGAATTGGAGAATGACCATATTCCCTCAAATATCCTGTTGGAGACAAAGTCATAATCTTCCTGGCTGTAAAATGTGGAATTATTCATGGAGAAAAGATTCATTTCTTAACCTATTTAAGTCTATTTGGTGGTACCCTAAATCGAATCACTTACAATGTCACCTATTGAGATTTATAAAAGTGGCCATGGTGAAATGGTTTCCAGGTCTTCAAAATGGCATGCGTCATTTAAAAAATCAAATGGTTAATGGAAACTGCACGTGGAAAGCAATGCAAGTTGAGTTTCATCTCCCTTAATGTATTGAGCTCTGATCAGCAAGATGCCAAAAATAATTACAGCAATATCATCACTGCAGAGGACACCCAAGAAAAGAACTACTGAGGTTTTCCATTTTTGCAAAGAGTGGAGCCCAATGCTGGGCTAGTCAGTATTATATAAGGAAGTTCTGGCAAGGACCATAAAATCATCCTGTGTGAATACCAACAGAGTTTCCAACAGTGTTGGGTACAGGGTGTATGTGTGTGTGTGTGTGTGTGTGTGTAGAGAGAGAGCTACTGGGGCAAGTGCAGGGGACACAGGGCTAGTTGGGAAAGTTCTCTAACAAAAGGTGTCAGATATGATTTACTGAGCTGGCCTCTAGTGGGTAAGCCTCACTGAGCACTCTGAATTCGAGCTCTCCACACTGGCAGACTTTTCCATAATCCAACAAAGACACAGGGATATGGGCAGTTCATAAAAGTGATGTCTTTTGTTTAATCCTAACAGGGTCTCTCAACAGGAGAGGCAGATTCAGCGAAGTGCTAAATATAATATGAAATCAATTTTCCTTCCCACATGATCCTGAGAATTAGAAAATGTTCCTGTTTTCTTGGAGCTGCTAAAAACCCGACTGTGTTTGGGATGGTTGGAAGAGAAGACCAAGTGAATTTAAGGATATTCTTAGCGTAATTAGTTTAGACACTTCATCTTGAGACAGATTTAGTGCATGTTTCATCTGTTCAAAGAATCACAGAAGTACGAGCGAGATCGTTTTTCCGGATAGAAGGTGGTGTGGTTTGAGAGGAGGGGCTGTGTTTAAAGAGATCCACTTTCACAAAAGATTTGCAATAGCAGCTGGAAAGGGGAATACCGATCTATGGTCCAGTACCAATTAGAACCACGTAGAATGATTTCTAACCACAGCAATGGAGCTCCTTGGGTGACTGTTTTACAGCAGAGACTGATGTCAAATACTTTAAGCTGATCTTAATAGTTTATAAACCAGACTATGTCTGGGTATGTAAATGTATTTCCTGTGTAGCTATAACAATGGGGATGCAAGTAAACATCGATAACATTGTTTTCATTTATAGAAGACATCTCACAAATGAGAGTTACTTGTTAGCAGACTGTTGAGGTGTGAGTTACATTCATTTTGGTATATGATAGAATTTTTCTTAAATTTTACACTCTCGATATCTTTACAATGTGGTTTTCAGCCTTGTAATTCTAACTATATTTTCCTCTATCTTTCTTTTAAAATGCCTTCTTTACAAACTGTAATTAGCTGGTTCCAGTCTATCTGAGCCTATTTACAACATTAGGTAATTTTTAATAGATAGTTTTTCAGTGTCATAGAAAATGTCATCCTTTTTAAACTTATGTTGCAGATGGATGATTCTTAGAATTAAAAGACAGAGTACTTGAGATCAAGCAGAGCCCTCCAAGAAACAGAAGTTAAGATGGAATCAGATATGCAACAGCTTTATAGGGGAAACACCCTTGAAGGATAAAATGGAGAGAGCAGGAGCAGGCCTGTGCAGGGCTGACATCTGTGGAAGGAGAAAGGGAAGGAAAGAGGTTCAGGTAGGAAGAGCCTCTAACTGCGATCCAGCTCTGAGGAAATCTCAGCCAGGCTGGTAGCCCGAGAGAAAAGATCGCCTGGAAAGGAGTACGGCATTCACAAGGAATGGCTCAGCTCTAGCATCATTACTGTGCTTAGACGTTGTCTGGGAGCAGCCCAGAGGCGTGTGCCTTCAGCGCTCATGCTGCAGTGTTTCCCAAAGATGTGGCAGCGGGATGCTGTCTGCTAGCTATATTCCTCCCAGCAGTTTCTCTCTTGAAGGGCAAGCTGAGCCTCAGACTACTGTGGTTGCCACAACCTGGAAATCTCATTTGCAAAATATTCTGGAATATCAGTATGGGACACAAACAAAAAACCATCTATGTAGGTAATCCTACTGCAAGTCTGATTTTAACATATCCGATGCTATCATAGACAAGACAGGCACAAACTATTTAATAACAATTCAAAGAAATAATTTAAAATGGAAACAATGTCATCGATCCATTGTTTTTCTTAACATTGGAAAAGACTGTTAGCTTAAATTTTGACAGCAGTCATCTTTGGATCTTTTCCATGAAGACCAGAGTTCAGTGGGGTCATACTTTGAGAAGTACTAACAGATGTTACAAAGTTCATTTAAAAAAATAAAATGGTAATTCATGACTTAAAAGACGAGACATATATGATGTGTCAATGATGTATCAAGAGAAACAACACAGAACAAAAGTATAAAGAAATGCATATTCACCACCACTTTACTCCCCCTTTTACATCTAAAGTTTCTTTCAGCCGTTCAAATTCCCCAAAACAGTTTTGAATTTTGTGTTACTTTCACTTGCTATGGAATCACATGTTATGGTCAGTGAGACTTCATCCCAACTTCTTCTTCCTCATTCTCCACAGTCTCAATGTCTTTTCCATTCATTAAGTCTTTATCTCTGCAAAGACACAAATGAATGCTTTGAAACCGTACCACTGTATTAGGTAGAATTTAGAAGAAAAGAGAACTGCCAGCTTATCACCGGTAACGGGACTTTATTGTAAGGATACATGGAAAGGCAGGGTAACGTACCCTGGGTGCCTGTACTTCTAGTCTGGGAGGTATCATGGACTTCGTGGAGAACCAGATCCATTGCATAGATTTATTTGGGATATATCTGAGTACACTTCCATTTTCACTTCTCCTAAAAGTGAATTCGATCAGGTCAACTAGTGCAATGCAAAGCAGAGTCTTGGCACAAGTCACCCTGGAGGTTGTTTTCCTGCCATATGCCTAGCCTCTTCATCATTAGTGCAATTTGGGAATCATTCCCTGGACCGGTCAGTGGCAGCTATGCTAGTAGGGTTCATTTCCTCATAGCACTTATGGCATGAGTCAGAGCTGTTTTGTGCATAAAGAATCTCTTGGGGCTGCTTTCCACAGAAGAGGGCAATTAGAATTTTATGGACTCTCCAGTACAAGTGTTAATGTTTGATAAAACCTAACCATGTTACTCCTTGCACTTTACTGCATTTAACCATTGTTTCAATGCCTGTTAATGAAAGAACTGTGCTTGCATTTCAGTCACAGTGCTCTTATTTGTCTCAAACTATGTTGCATGTTGTTTTGCAAAAGGCCAGACTAGCTCATCAACCATTGGCAAAATGCCCTGCACTAATCATTGCACATTTTGGTACTAAAGAGAGCCTTATCTTCTGATCTTGTCATGGACTTTTACTTCTGTTTCTAGTTCACGATCATGATTTTTTTAATGATGACTTGGCTCTAAATTCAGGTTGTTGTGTGATTATTTAGGACACCAAATTCTTTGCAGCTATGTGGCTCAGCACCATGAACAAGTAAGGGTGTAAGGCTATGTCTGCCAATAACAGGAGCCCAATAAAGTTAATTGTTTCTCCGCTAGGCACTTTGCTAGTGCCCTGGACACATGGAAACGATTATCTGGCAATGCAATGTTGTTAAATAAAATGTGCAAAAAAGAAAATACAATTATTGCTAAAGTAAAAACATACCACAAGGGGTTATTAAAAAAAGCAAGATGTTTTACATTTTAAGGATGTTTCCCTGCTACATGTGTGTGCTTGGTGAAAAACGATTAGCTCCAAGACTGCAGTACCAGTATTAACCTTTTCCTTCTGCTCCATTGTCTTATAGTTGCCTGAAATAAATGGAAGCAGACTTTTTCATTCTTAAAGAAATATATTAAAAAAAATTAAAGGCCTATTTTGACAATGTTGGCATGTAGACTACTCAAACATTCATCCTATAATACTACGACTTGAATGAATCTTTAATTTACAAATACATTTCATTCTATCAGCCCTTTGGGCAGGTCTGAATTGCTTATGAACTCCATTTATTCACAAATGAATATCATCACCCAAAGTAACTGCAATCTGTTATAGGATATAAATTACCTCAGTAGTATGGAATCATAACATATATATATATATAATCCTCTTTTGGTTACGCTGAAGAGCGCCATGGGGCCTTAATAAATACAAGGTGTTTATAAGACAAAGGGCCACCATCAGCTTCTATTTACCTTCAGAGGTTCTCCATTTCTCACTAACACTTAAAATTCCATGACATTGCCTAAATGTAAGGCACGGATTGACTATTTTTTATTTTAACTTATTTTTTCCTTATCACAAATAACTGTGATCCTGAGATAGTTAGCTGACTCCCACTAGTGACAAGGTTTGTTAGATTTCAATTTTGTTTACATGCCCATACAAAATAAAACATTTCAGCAAAACACAATAGTTACCCATTGGGCTTTGCAGACTCATGCATCTATTAACCTAAAAAACCTGAAGATCAGTAAAAGAAAAACAAAATTTGGGTCAATCTCTTCAATAAAAAGTGCCCCCCCCCGATAAAATACCAAAAAGTATGTATCAATTTTATCTTCCAGTAAAGCAGTTCTGAATAAACAGTTCTGGAACCTGACTGTCAATAAGTCTACCATAAAATGTAGATATACCATCTTTGCTTAGGAAAAAAACACACTTAATGCTTTTACAATGCTTGATTTTGATCAGTGTTACATATTTTGTTTTATTTTTATTTTATTTTATTTTTTTAAGATTTTATTTATTTATTCATTTATCCCCCCCTTGCTGCTTGTGCTCGCTGGGTCAGCCAACCACGCTGTGTGGGCGGGCTTGCCTTCACCAGGAAGCCCCGGGAACCGAACCCGGGGCCTCCCATATGGCAAACGGGAACCGCACTGATTGAGCCACAGCCGCTTCCCCATATTTTGTTTTAGATAATCAGAATGACCAAAATAGGGCAGTGACTGGAATTTCTAAAATAGAACAACATTAGTCATTCAAAATAGTCATGATGCTTTCACTACAAGTGTGTTCTAATACAACACACCAAAATCTTATCCTCTCTAAACATAGTGTTTCCAATCTATCATTAATTCTTTACTCTGCTTATTCTGTATTGTCCTTACTTATTTAAAGAATGATCAGGTTGGCACAACCTCAAAAATTAAGAGTAACAGATACATCCTTCCAATGAACAGAATCAAGAGAAAATCCTCATAGATCTTTGAAGACAGTCTTCTTTAAGGCAGACGTACAAAGCACTTCTGGTCACATTTAACTAGAGATGCAGTAAGGCCTTCTTTTCTCTCTCTCATTTTTTAGTGACATTTGGTACCCTTTGTTTTCTTTTGACTCCCCGCATCACTGAGATGTGATTAGACTCCAATCACAATTCTAAAAAGAACTTGTGAGATCTAAGCCTAATGTTCATTCTTTGTTTTTCCTTCCTGCCATACTTTGTCTCCAGTTCTCAGGGAATATTTGATAAGGTCAGCATTGACTGAGTCAGAAGGAAGCAACCTTCAAGAAATTGAAATAACCATGAATGAATACGCAGTCTGCAAACACTCTTTAATTCCCTCCCTAACTTACGCTGAGATATAATCTTAATGAGAAAGTCATCTGTCTGGCCTAGCTAGGACTTTACCTTGTTCAATAGAATATGCTTCCAGCTCCATAGTATGCCTTAAGTGATGTAAAATATGAGGCTGTAGCATTTCCAGGAGGAAGTAATTTAGGGTAATGGGCTTTAACTTCCCTTCACTAAAAATACAGCTAGCTGCCAACAATTTAAAAGGGAGTTATCATCAAGATGAGAAACTATCGATTCTAACGAGATGATTCACCCTTGATATCCTGATTTCTTTGAGATTTTGATGTGTAGAGAAAAAGATGATTTGGATATTATTAATACACATTTGTGCAAAATGGAAACAATCCTTGTGAAGCAAGTAGCTAGAGGATATCTGAAAGGGAATCTGGGAGATAATTATAGAATCCCTGAAATGACATAACTAGGTTTTGGCAACTTTTTAGAAAAATTTGCAGAGAGATACGTATATTTAGTAGATTGACTAAATCAACCAAATTACCCTTTTTATTTGTGTTACAAGTAATGTAATATATTTTATAGATTTGGCACAATCAACATGATTTAATATATTTACAGGTGTACTCAACTTTTTAATTTCTTTCATGTGGATTTAAAAGAAGGTAAATTTTAGTTTGATACATGAAAATATCTAAATACTGCAACATTTAAGAAACAAAATTAATCTTGAAAAGTTAAACTTTCAGAGTTCTTCTACATGAGGTTTTAAAAAAATCAAATAATCATTGATAAATAATTATTTAGAATTTATTATTCTATGTTAGTTCCATGATTTTTAAATTCTCCATAAAGAAGCATATATTATACAAACAATATTAACAGTAATTCCAATATATGAAGCAAGTATAATTATTTTTTAGTATATATGTTTTATAATTTAATGATTAGAACTTTGAATTATTATTAAATCAATGGGAACTATGAGATTACTTTGATAAACAGGAACATCTGAAAATGTGGCTTATAGATTATAGTGGCTCTTTTATTTACACATGAATCTACTATTATTTCTGTACTTTGCTTTGATTGTCCAATATCCAGAAAACCTTGACTCATTAAACCAATCATTTGTGGAAGATTTAAATTGCTGCCCTGCAGCTTCAGGAAAATCATCACATAAGAGAAATAGTTTATTATGTTTTCAACATGTTGAGTTCAACTTAAGGCACAAATAAACATATCTTCAAAGTGCAAAATTTTGTATATAACACATTTGTATTTGTAACAGTTTCAAAGGCAGTTATCATGTTTCTGATGCATATTAAAATGCTGAATCAAATTGAAGCATTTTTTTGTAGAATCTTAAGGTTCTTGGGGACAAAGCATTTTCAGAATCATGGTACATTTTGGAAGTCTATAATAATAATATCTAATGTATATATTTTGTTATATATATATATATAAATAAGTTTCTGTCCTTTACAGTTATAATTGACATAAAATGAATATGGAAATAATTTAAGAATAAGTGTACCATATTTTTTGTGACTAGTAGAGAACCCCAATACTAGCATGATAACAAATGGATATATATTTCTCTCTTACTTAAACATAACTCAGAGATAGAAGGATCAATCCATATTCAGATATGGCTGTCCTACCTACTTTACAGTCAGCAAGATGGAGATGGAGGTTGAGGGCAGGGATGCATGCCTCTTCCCCTTTAAGGACACATTTTCAACATTGTCATACCTGCTCCTACTTAATTCCCATTATTCAGAATTCAATGACATGACCACATCCACTTACAGGAATTTCGGAAACAGGGATCTTTCTATTACTAAGAGACAGAAGGGAAGGAAATAACAATGTTTCAAGAACCAAGGAGAAAGTAGTTACCTCTTTTTCCATTCCATCTTTTGCTCTAAATCATGCCGCATTTAGTTTATATGCCCCAACGCTGTCCCTCTGTTCTCTGGTTCTTTAAACCAGAATTATTGTGGGTTTTCCATTGCTGCCTTAGCCAACAGTCTGCCCCTCCCACCCCTGATGGGCCAGCATGGTACGGGCTCTCAGACTAGAAGCAATGAACATAGAAAGCTTCCAGTTCCATTTTCTTCCTTCGTCAACCCCTCACCAATTTCAAGTCTTCTTTTAATTGCAGTCCAGTGTCTTTGGATAATCTTTTGTTTTGTTTTGGGGTTTTATTTTTTGTATTTTATCAGAGTTTGTAGTTGTTATTGGCAGGAGGGTCAGTCTGATAGGGGCTAACCAGCCAGATCTAGAGGCAGAACCTAATGGATTTTTCCCTTGATATTTGTATGGCTTGTTTCTTCATGTCATTCAGCTCCAACATGAATGTCCCTTCATTTAGTAAGACATTTTCTCACATTGATTTAAAGTAGCTTCTAATCTCTCTGTACAAAAAGCAGCCTATTTTTAAACTCTGTATACCACCATCAACCTTGGGATTTTCCAAGTTTTTACTTAATTCTGCATGGCTGTTCATTTTTTGGGCTCTTCAGGTATCTGTTGAAATGTCTGTGAATCAGGGAGACCTTCTCTCTCTATACTATATAAAACAACTCTGCTCCCTTGCTACTCACAAACCCAGAGCTGCATACACCCTGGAATTACATTTGTAATTATGTCCATTGCCGAGGCAAAATGATTTTCTCCTTTTACTCTCAAAATTTTCTAGGTTGGGCTAATAAAGTATATGCTAATCTTAAAAACACCTATTATTCTGCTTTATTCTTCATAGCACTAATCACCACCTGATATATTAGCCTAGCTATCATCATTTTGTAATTGTTTGTCTCCCCCTACTAGAATATAAATTTATGAGGGCAGGAACTTCTCTGTTTTTATAGAACTGGTGCCTAGGACAGCTCTTAGCACACAGAAGACACTCAATAAATATTTGGTGAAAGAGCAAATGAATAAACCACTGTATTTCTTTGTCTATCCTAATAGAATTCAAACTACATGGAGCTGTGACCTTGCATGTATATTTCTCTGTTTTTATCCCCTGTTCTCAGCATGTAGTAGGCCCTTCCTATGTCCATGACCTAATTGCTCATGCATTTGCTTTGGAGTTGTTAAATAATAATAGACGAGTGAAGATGATGTACAGTTCTCGTTTATCCCAAAGACCATGGGTCTTATCCACAATCAGATTTCCATTTATATTGTATGGACAGGGAGAACTAAAACAGGTTTCAAACTGCCAGCTTGAAGATTACTTAGTGTTATGGAGAGAATAACACTGAGTGAATAGCACTGTACTAGTCTGCCAAAGGGGTGCTGATGCCAAAGTACCAAAAATCTGTTGGCTTTCATAAATTGTAGTTATTTGTGGGTAAAAGCTTACAGTTACTAGGCCTAGAGAGTCCAACTCAAGGTTGCTTTCTCACCAAAGTCAGTTGCCACATGTCGATGCAAGATGTCGCTGATCTCTGCCTGGTCTCTCCTTTCCCTCCGGGCTTCCAGTCCTCTCTCTCCAGGTTAGGGTTCATGTCTTTCTGGGCTTTCTGTATCAGCGGCAAACTGTCAGGTGAATGGTTCCTCCCTCCCCAGGGTCCAAGGATCAAAAATGACATAGCTCTCTCTCTTTCCGTGTGTCTTCTTGAGTGAGTGGCCATTTATATAGGCCCACTAAGGGGGCACAGGGGCGGGGACTTCACCTGAGTCACGCCTTACTGACATGGTTGAATCAAAGCCCTAATCTTCACAGGTAATTTAAAAGACATCTCAGCTAAATCTAATGCAATCAGAGGCTCTCTAAACCCAGAGAAATAGATTCGTTTACAAACATAATCTTTCTCTTTTTGGGATTCAAAGAATTCAAATAATCTCAAACTGCCACACCTCCTCAAAATGCCCATGTCCTCATCTCCAGATTCTGTGAATATGTTACTTAAATGGGAAAAGGGTCCTTGTAGATGTTGTTAAGTTAGGAATCCAGAGATGGGAGATGATACCGGCTAATCTGGATGGGTACGATGTAATCACAGGGAGAAACGGGAGGCTCAGAGACGGAGAGGGATGTGAAGAGGCTGTGCCGCTGGCTTTGCAGGTGGAAGATGGGACCGTGAGCTAAGGAGTGCCGGTGGCCTCTAGAAGCCGGAAAAGGTAAGGCATTGATTCTCTCCTAGAGATTCCAGAAGGAACTACCTGACACCTTAAACTTAGCCCAGTGAAACCCATTTCAGGCTTCTGACCACCAGAACTGTAAGATAATGAGTTTGGTTGTCTGGAGCCACTAAGTTCATGGTAATTTTTTACAGCAGCTATAGGAGCTAATATACTCAGCATTAGGCTTCTTTGATGTAATTCATTTTTGGATGGAGACTGTTTTCCTTCTGGGTCTGTTTATCTATTGAGAAATAGAGAACAACCTAAGCCTCTGCTTTGTGTCTCTCCCAGGCACAAAGAAATAGAGCACAACAGCCCCCTAAATTCCTCTGCTTAGGGAGCAGTTCTCTGGCTCCAGCTGGGAGCATACACTGCAGGCACCTGCTTCATATTCCTGAAGATCATTCTCATGCTTGTGCCTCACAGCCCAGTCACTGCGCCTGTGCTACCCCCATCTAAATGTGCAACCAGCCTCTCTAGTGCTTTGAAGAAAGAGGCATCACTTCTGCTTTGGGTTTTGCCTTTGTTTCACTTTAGCTATCTATATTGCCCCACATATTTGTTCTTTAAGAGTGTTTGAATTTTTTGAATCACCGACCGCTCCCTTTATTCTGACTACTGCCATGGATTCAAAATTTTAAAAAGCTTTGTTGTCATTTCATTGGGATTTGGGGGAAAAAAAGAGGCAAATACATATGCTGAATCTGTCATCTTGCCTTGAGAAGTTTGGTTTTAAAATGCTAATTCGTTCTCACATACATGGTTACTTTTGTCTACTCATTCTGATGTGTCTTTACTTGTCAAGCATTGGGAGATGACATGGATCTCTGTGTTTGCTGCGGTGATCAAAGATTCCTGGGGCAGTGCCCTCATTATCTCTGAGGCCCGGGCTCTGTGATTGAGAACAGGTGCCGTGGTGAGCTGGCATTGCCTAGTACTTTGGTCTGCAGCAAATAAAAAACAGGAATAGACTTTCCTGCGGGATCTTGCCCTCCCTCTCAATTCTCTGATGCTGAAGAACTTCCCAAAATATTGGCAAGGATCTGGATTTGTGGCTGACCAATGGTCCCACATCCTGCTATGGCCCTCACAAATTCTGGCGCTTTGAGATAGGAGATTTTGATGTGGTTCTGCTGGAACCATATCTCCCATGTAGTTTCAATTGAATCTGCTGCTTTACATGCAGGGAATTATGGTTTCATTGCTAAATCCTTTATTATTCTTATTTGATCAAGTAATTCTTTGAAATTTCTTTACATGGATGGCAGCATTTCCTTATTGCTAACTAAGATACAGATGCTCTCCTTTGGTTATTACAATTGTAAGTGGGTGAATTAAAGGTGGGGTTAAATATGAGTACCCAATTTACTGCCTTACAGAGAAGTTTAGATACGTTAACATAATCAACCAGTTTGTGTTCTCTACTCTATCTTTTTAATAACACCTTAGCCTGGATGTCAGTTAATCCATTGGGACTTGATTTTAAGGTTTAATCCTTATCTGTAGTGGAAGGTATAGGGGGACCAATGACTGCATGATGCTCTGGCAGAGTTTAGGATATTATGTTGTTAGGGTCTCTAAGGACAAAAATGAGAAGACTTTGTCTGGAAAATGTCATTACTTAGAACATGCCTAGGAATGCTTGCTAAATGTAAGAGAATGGGGCAGACTGGGAAAGGCCAGAACTGGAGCTAAATCCCCCCAAAAATAGAGTCAGGGTTTTCCAGAGAAACAAACAGAAATGACAGGATATATATATATTAAGAGATTTATTATAGGAATTGGCTCATGTGACTGTGATGACTGACAAGTCTGAATTCCCTAGGACAGGCTGCAATCTGGGAACTTCCATGAAGGATTCTATGAATTCCCCAGGAGAAGCTGGCTGGCTGAGGTAGAGATAGAAATTCTTCTTTTTGACTGCTGGAATGATTCTCCCTTTAACGCCTTTAACTAATTGGATGAGACAGCTCTCATTGCTGAAGGCAATCTTTATTTACTGTACATACAATAAACCAGTTATACAATAAGCTGATTAATGATTTAAATCCATGAAATGCCTTCACAGTAACCATCAGACCAGTACTTACTTGATCAAACAACAATACACCATACCCTAGTCAAGTTAACCATGACCTTAACCATAACTAGCTGGTTCTGTGGAGATAAATCCATTTTTGTTTTTGTTTTTGTTAATATAATTTTGTTGAAGTATATAATTCATACATGAACATACATAAACAATAAGTGCATTGTAAAAGTGGTGAACTTACAAAATAAACATGTATAACATCATACAGAGGCCCCATATATCACCCCTCCACCAACACCTTACATTGTTGTGAAACCTTTGTGATAAACTATGCAAGAGCATCATCAAAATATTACTACTAACTATAGTCCATACTACATTTGGTGTATTCCCCCCCTATTATTTTTTTAACATATTTTTATTACAGAAGTTGTGAACTTACAAAACAATCATGCCCATGTGTAGAATTCCCATACAACACCCCTTGACCGACATACCACACCATGGTGGAGTATTTTTTACAGATTATGAGATAATATCATCAGAAAATTACCACCAACCATGGTCCATAGTGTACATTTGGCACACTTTTTCCATACACCTCCGTTATCAACACAGAACATCTTTGGCATTGATGTAAGAATATTACAGTATTGTTGTTAACCACAGTCCATAGGTCACACCATTGTATTTTCCCCATGCTTCTCCACATTCCCACCGCCCTGCAATAGTGATATACATCTGCTCTAGCTCACAAAAGGACACCCTTGCCTCTGTACCATCAACCACAATTCTCAACACCTCTGGGTTCAATCAGTCCCTAGATTACTGTCTAGGTTTCTTTCAATTGACATTTACATCCCTAGACTACCCTTTTCAGCCACAATCCCATTTATACTACTCACTATAATGTGTTACCATCAACTCTACCCATTTCTACACTTTTACAGTCAAGTTAGTTAAAACTTCTATATACGTTGAGCATCAGTAATACTTCTCAACCTTCCTCTTATCTCCTAATAACCTATACTCTAGGTTTTAACTCCACATGTTTATTCTTCATATTTTGTTCATATTAATGTGACCATGCAAAATTTGTCCTTTTCTGTCTGGCTTACTTCACTTAGCATAATGTCTTCTTCAAGATTCATCCATGTTATCATATGTGTCTCAATTTCATTTCTTTTTACTATGGCATAGTATTCCATGGAATGTATATACCACATTTTATTTATCCATTTATTGGTTGATGGACACTTGGGTTGTTTCCATCTTTTGGCAATTGTGAATAATGCCACTATGAGCATCAATGTGCAGATGTCTGTTTGTGTCACAGTTTTTACTTCTTTGGATATATTCCTAATAGAGGAATTGCTGGATCATATGGCAGTTCTATATTTAGCTTCCTGAGGAACCGCCAAACTGTTTTCCACAGAGGCTGTACCATTTTACAATCCTACCAACAGTGAAGGAGTGTTCCTATTTCTTTACATCCTCCCCAGCACTTATTGTTTGCCGTTTTTTAAATAATGGCCATTCTATGCTGTGTGAGATGATATTTCATTGTTGTTTTGATTTGCATTTCCCTAACAGCTAGTGATATTGAACATTTTTTCATGTGCTTTTTGACAATTTGTATTTCCTCTTTGGAGAAACATCTATTTAATTCTTTTGCCCATTTTTAAATTGGATTGCTTGCTCTTATATTGTTGAGTTGTATGATCTCTTTATATAGAATGACAATCAAACCCTTATCAGATCTGTGGTTTCCAAATATATTCTCCCATTGAGTGGGCTGCCTTTTCACCTTCTTGATGAAGTCCTTTTTTTTTTTTGAGAGGATACATGTGCTGTTCAATGGGTGCCATGTGCCCAGCGCAGGGCTCTCAGCCCCAGTGCAGCCCTCATCCCACACCTGCCCAGCCAAGAGGAGGTTTCGCAGGCCAGTAGAGACCTGGACCCATCAGAAAGGACCCATGCCCCTTCCCCAGGGCAGCAAACGGCCAAAGAGCACTTTCCTAGGGAAAACTGATGCAAAAACTGCTCTCCTGAGGAAGAAACATTACAAAAGAGCTAAGGAATGTCGCTAAAATCAAGTGCTGTACCCACACTTAGCGTCAAGTAAAAATACTGCATTTTAAAAAGCCTTAAAATGATGAAGTCCTTTGATTCGCAAAAGTGTTTAAGTTTGAGGAGGTCCCATTTAGCCATGTTTCCCTTCATTGCTCATGCTTTCGGTGTAAGGTTTAAGAATGCACCACCTACCACCAGGTCTTGAAGATGTTTTCCTACATTTTATTCTAGGAGCCTTATGGTTCTTGCTTTTACATTTAGGTCTTGGATCCATTTTGAGTTAATATTTGTATAAGGTGTGAGATAGGGGTCCTCTTTCTTTCTTTGGGCTATGGCTATCTAGTTCTCCCAGCACCATTTGTTGAATAGACTGTTCTGCCCCACCTGGATGGGTTTGACAGGCTTGTCAAAGTTCACTTGGCCATAGATGTGAGGGTCTGTTTCTGAACCATCAATTCGGTTTCACTGGTTTATGTGCCTATCTTTTTTTTTTTTTTATTTTTATTGGGAGGTCCCGGGGATCGAACTCAGGTCCCTCCATATGGGAGATGGACACCCAACCATTTGAGCCACATCCGCCCCTGTGTGTCTATCTTTATGCCAGTACTATGCTGTTCTTACCACTGTATCTAGGTAATATAATTTAAAGTTGGAAGTGAGAGTCCTTCAACTTTGTTTTTCCTTTTTAAGATGTTTCTGGCTATTTGGGTCCCCTTACCCTTCCAAATAAATTTGATAATTGTGTTTTCCATTTGTTTAAAAAATGCTGGTGGAATTTTTATTGGGATTGAATGGAATCTGTATTTCATTTTGGGTAGAATTGACATCTTAATTATATTTAGTCTCCCAATCCATGAGCATGGAATGTTCTTCCAATTATATATGTCTTTTAAAATTTCTTTTAAAAAGAACAATGCATTGTAGTTTTCTGAATACAAGTGCTTTACACCCTTTGTTAAATTTATTCCTAGATATTTGATCCTTTTAGTTGCTATTGTAAATGGAATTTTTTCCCTGACTTCCCCCTCAGATTGTGCATTACATTTATATAGAAACGTCACTGCTTTTTGTGTATTGATCTTGTATCCTGACACTCTACTGAAATCATTTATTAGCTCCAACAGCTTTGTTGTAGTTTTTTGGGGTTTTCTAAATATAGGATCATAACATTTGCAAATAGTGAAAGTTTTACTTCTTCCTTTCCAATATGGATGCCTTTTATTTCTTTTCCTTGCCTGGTTGCTCTAGTTAGAACCTCTAGTACTATATTAAATAACACTGGTGACCATGGGCATCCTTCTCTTGTTCCCAATCTCAATGGGAAAACTTTCAGTCTTTCACCATTGAGTACAATGTTAGTTGTGGGTTTTTCATATATGGCCTTTACCATGTTGAGAAAGTTTCCTTCAATTCCCATGTTTTATAGTATTTTTATCAAGAAAGGATGCTATATTTTGTCAAATGTCTTCTCTGTGTCAATGGATAAGATAATGTGATTTCTCTTCTTTTATTTATTAATGTGGTGTATTGCACTGATTGATTTTCTTTTGTTGAACCACCCTTGCATGCCTGGTATAAAACCCACTTGATCATGATGAATAATTCTTTCATGTGTTGTTGGTTTTGATTAGCAAGTATTTTGTTGAGGATTTTTACATCCGTATTCATTAGAGAAATGTGCCTGTAATTTTCTTTTTTCGTAATATCTTTATCTGGCTTTGGTATTAGGGTGATATTGGTTTCATAGAATTAGTTGGTAGTGTTTCTTCTTGTTCAATTTTTTGGAAGAGCTTGAGTAAGATTGGTATTAAATCCTATTTGAATGCTTGGTAGAGCTCACCTTGAACCCATCTGGTCCTGGGCTTTTCATTTTGGGGAGTTATTTGATGACTGTTTCAATCTCTTTACTTGTGATTGGTTTGTTGAGGTCTTCTATTACTTCTAGGGTCAGTGTAGGTTGTTTGTACATTCCTAGGAATTTTTCCATTTTGCCTTCATTGTCTAGTTTTTTATTTTTTATTTTTGACATACAGTTATTCATACTATCCTAGATAAATCCATTCTGAATGATGGAAGGAACTCTAGTCTTGTAGACAAAGCATGGTATCGGAACTTAAGGTGATAGAAAATAAGTGATAGATTTAGCTTTCTGCACAACAGAGTCTAAACTCAAAAGTATGACAGAAATGGCAGCAGGTAATACTGAGAAAGAGAGAGAACTCCAGAAATGTTACAGACACTAGGAAATGGAGATAAACAAATAGTTTTAGGATTCTATCAACAGAGAGGGCAGGCTCAAGTTTCTGAGCTGAATGACAGGAAAGGATTCCAGTCCCAGAGAAAGAGAATTGACTCAGGAAGAAGTCATTGTAGGTAGAAGGCCTTATGGGTAGGAATAGACAATAGGAAGAAGAGCTAGATAACTACACCATTTGTATCTGTCACAAATAATATTTGTGCATAATTTCAATGAACTAAACGCAAAATTATAATTATGTGGAAAGTTTCTTTGCAAAGTCCATGGCTCTTTTAGTAAATTATTAAACTTTACTAACTGGCTGGGCTCAGGTACATACTTGACTTTAAAGCTTAGGCTAAGAATGCTCATCTTAAGTCGAACAGCATACATCACAAAAACTCAAAAATCCCACTATCCTATCAATAAAAATTAAGAAAATTTATTTAGGTAGTATTAACAATTCCTTCTCATGAGACAACTAGAGATTCCCCAATGGACAAACAGCCAACCTTTCCCAATTGCATTACTCTTTTCAATAAAGGATTCCCAGCAAACTTTCGGAAGAAACCACATGCCTTCCAGGGATAGGCAGCTGGGAGAGGGGGAAGAGATTAATATAGAAAAAGCTGTGGAGCATCCCTATCCTATTCTTCAGTTCCTTGACTGAAGGCATTAAGTTTTATTTTATTAACTTTTTCTTGCCCTTCCAAAGCTGAGGGAGCCCACTCCAGGGCTCATGTAGAAGTGCCCTGGGGAAGCTCAGTGCAAAGGTTTTGAATCACAGCTGGCTGTGATTAGAAGGATTGGGAGAGATCAGTGCTTGATTAACTTTCAGCTGCTATGGGTTTGCCTCAGTTCCTGCTGGAGAATTAATCTGTAGGTTTGAGTAAATTTTGGATCTTAATGGATACCAGATACATTGAGCCCACCCAGACCACCAAGAGTTAGCAATCCCTTTCCTCACATGTAAATAGTACAAATGAATTCATTCCTCCTTACCCAATAGCCAAAGTAACTCCACCTCATTGTTTTTCTCCCATGACACTCACTTTGTTATGCCCTGTATTCCAAGATATCAGCATACCTCGTATTCTCTCCTAAGAAAAGACAAGGTCTTTAGAGCAAGGTACGAGTCCCAGTTTTTCTGTTTTCAGTGGTATGAACTTCCGCCCTTGCACTCAAAAGAATTTGGTGGATAAATAGCAATGCATAGTTTGTGTTTAGTGCATATGACATTATTTAGCTTTCTTGTGCTCCTATTGCACAACAGGGATTCTCACTCCCGTTCGAATGAATTTATGCCATCTTAGTCAAAGATTCTTGAACGAGAGATATAGACTTACTATCATAAATAACCATCTTGATAACACTGAAAGGCATTATTATCAAATATTTTTATAAGACCACAGGTTTGATTATTGATAAATTTCATAACATGGGGAGATTTTTCATCCAACACCTTCCTGCTGAGTGAATATGCTTATACTTTTGAATTGAGAAACTCACTCAAAAAAGCAAGCTTGCCACAGAAGTGACACACATATCTGTTTAAACCTCAGGAGACTTCTATTTTTTCATAGATTTTTGTGATAGCATTGACCTTTGAGACCCACACTGCTAAGATCAGAGACATATAAATAAAAACAAAGTATTAATCACAATAATTAAATCAAACATAAATTTTCCTAACTAGCATGTAACTCATTTCCTTTTGTAGAGTCTAATTACCGGAAATAGTAGGAGAAAGGCCGAGAGAGTTTGAAACTTACTGCAATGCTCATGCATTTCTCTGAGAATTTTAATTTGACTAAATTAAAGAGATAAAATTTTTATTGTAACTTCCTGAAGTACTATGGCCAACTTTCCGTTTCATTCTTCTATTCCTCCAGTTTGTATTGGCCTTGTACTAACACACACATCTGCAGAGCTAAATATTTCCTAGGAAATCATATAATCATCATCCTGCCTGCTTGAGCTGCTCTATCAACAATATTGGACAAACTAGTGCATATGTGATTTCTTAATACTATGCATGAATACTACATGATATTAATGCATATATATATATGCAATTTCTTCATACTAGATTATTTTCTCTAAGCTTCGAAGAGTCTAATAGTTTTTCCACTTACAGTCATTTGGTCTAGTCAATGTCTAAAAGTGGCTAATTCATTCACTCTCCCAGTGGACTGGATATTATAAGGTCAAAGTGAAAAGGACCCTATCCTATATTTCTCTAATGCCTTATACAAAGAAGACCTTCAAATACTTTGGAATGGATTGGTATGTAAGTAAATGTACAAGCGGCTTAGTTATAGCAAAGCAATCATTCCATTTGAAGACTTTTATATATGTATATATAATTTTATTTTTTAAAGATACTTAGATTACATAAATGTTACATAAAAAAATAGGGGATCCCCGTATGTCCCACTCCCCACACCTCCCACATTTTCCCACATTACCAACATCCTTTATTAGTGTGATACATTTGTTACAATTGATGAACACATTTTGGAGCATTGCCACTAAGCAAGGATTATAGTTTACACTGTAGTTTACACTCTCCCACACAGTTCTGTAGGTTATGGCAAGATATATGATGGCCTGTATCTGTCATTTCAATGTCATTCAGGACAATTCTCAAGTCCCGAAAATGCTCCCATACTGCACCTATTTTTCCCTATCCCTCCCCTCAGAGCCTCCATTAGCCACAGCCTGCATTTAATAATAAACACCCCTTTATATCCAACCTTTGGCTAGAATTCTACCAAGCAAAATTGTGATTTACCATATAGATTAAACATTTCTGAGACCAAAAATAAAGTAAATCGTACCGTTGTTTCAATCATTTCACCTACTGGACTGCCCTACCTCTTTCCATTTGCTAGATCCTAAGTGCCTTCCAGCTCTAGTTTAAGAATCATCTTTTCTGCAGGGTTTTTCTTGACCTTCTCAAAGTTTTATCACTCTTCTTCACTCCAATGTAACGTCTTGTTTTAATTACCCATTTAACACTCAGCTAATGATTTGGGGGGGTTAGTATTAATCATTTTGGGAAATTATCTGCTCTCTGCAACTTGATTAGAACCTCTTGAGATAAGGAGCACACTTTTATTATAGGACTGGCATGTTTGTATAAATAGGATTTTCACAAAGAGTTCAAATGCTGATGCTTGTCACAATAGTATAGCATCCTTTAAGTTTTCATTGATTCAGAATACCTAGTAACTCTTACATGTTAATGAAAAATTATCCTTAATCTGTTCATATCTACAAATACTGCTGCATGCGGTTCTGAAAACTGAATGACAGATAACAATGAGTACAGATTAAAAGCTTCCTGCTAGATTGCAAGTCCCATGAAAATGAACGTCATCACTGTCCTGGTTAGTACCATATTCCTGGTGTTTGGAATAATACATAGTTCATGGCTGGTGATCAATAAATGCTTTTGAATGAACCAAACAAATGAACAAGTAAATGAAATTTATCCAGGTAAAATACAAGTTATGAAAGCAGAAATCCTTTCCCATCATCAAGATGACTTATGATGGGTAAAACAATAACACTGGTTGGATGTCTACACAGATTTGGATATAGTAGCTCATCTACATAAATAGAGGTAATTTAACCTCACTTATCTTGAGGAAATAAACTTGTTCATGTATTTTAAATACATTGGCAAGGAGGGAAAATGAGATAAATGTATATATTTCTGTGGGTATCGTGTCTTTGTAGTTCACCTTGGCCGCCATATTACTTTTGCTAAGGAATTGAGGCGTTTGAGCATGCTAGAAGGGCATATTGTGAAGGCATTTTAAATCATCTTATTTACTCACCACTAAAGCTGGCAACTGAAATTCAACTAGGCTGAGCAGTGGCTTCCTTGTTTTATCTGTTCTCCTTTCTGCCAATGACCTATTACAATGGAGCACATCCCTGCCAATGCAGAAAAGACCAAATCCAGAAGTAAATGAGACTGTAAGAGGCTAAGAATTCAAGGGGCTTAACAGGAACAGTCACTGCTGCTTCCTGACTCTCCTTCTCTAGAGCACTTTTGGAACACGAAAGTGATGAGACCCATACCACAGAGGTGCCTGCTCTCAGTACTCACTCATGGGACCTGGTTTTGCCTGCTTTCAGGAACCTCCATTTCTCCTATCAAAACTCCAGTCCTCCAAGTGCAGCTGAGTATCGAGAGAGCTGATTTAACTCATCATCTCTAAGCCATAGGTGACTAAGTTGTAGCTCTTAGAAGGCACCACATTTTTAAAGTTATGTTAAATCAGATATAAACCTACATGTTAGAATTTCAAGATTTTCAGCAAAGTGAGATTTTAAAAAGCAGAACAACACAGTCTGTTTAGAAATATTTGGCAGCAGGCTGGCTGATTTTTAGGAGTTTATTCCTAGAAATTACTTAAGTAAGCCTTGCTTTCTAAACGCCTTCTCTCTTTTAATTCTTTAAGCCACTCATCCTCCACAGATGCCACATGTTCCACAACATCTCCCCTTCCAATCAACTTGAAACAGAAAGCCAAAGTTTTCCCCAGCAATCAAATATGCATTAATATGCTTTGGTCCAGTCTCATTAAGACAAGGCAGTGGTGAAGATGGAGACACTGGCAACAGCAGTGATAATCAAGGAGTTTTGTACGAGTGTGTGCACGTGCATATGTGTGTGAATGTGTGTGTGGTCAGTGGCAGGTATCTGTGTGAGCATGTTGGGGCAAAAGATACACAGGAAGAGAAAAAGTGATGGTAAAATTATAGTGTGTATCATTACTACCTTGGGGATGTCCAGAATCAAAGTCTGTAACAATTCTCTGGCTACAATCCACCACTAGACATTAAAGTAATAAGGTTTAGCATAATTAACATAAATAAGATAAACAACAGGACTCTAGAAAGTGTTCAGAATTAAAAAAATATATAATATATACCACACAGTGAGTTGCATTATATAGACAGAGCAGTTGCCCTACACATAACTTGTTAGGCACAGTTTATTAAGTCTAAGACAAATGACACTCTAAAAAGCAGGAGATGATGTGGCTACTGAAGTTTCCAGTTTGGAGAAGAGCAAAACAAATGCAAAGAATGAATTTGTTACCTTACAACTTTAAAACCACTTTTTTTTAAAGCTGTTGATGTGAAAAATAAACCTTTATAAACAATCTGTTTTGAGAAAAGATTAAATTCACCAGCAATTTTCTAAACAGCTATCATGTGCTAGTAAGATTACGTAAGGAGAGATCGGTTGCATTTGAGATGACAAGGGGCCTGTTTGTCTCGTGGCAAGTCCTGTGTTACATGTTAGCAGTTGCATCAGCCTCACTGCTCTCCTCTGGCCTGTTTCTCTACACACGACAACTCCAGCTCCCTGCTCCTCATTAGACACCTCAGGGTCACTGGCAAGCGGTGGTCATTTTATAGAATGAATGTGTGAGGGAGTTGGAAAAGCTTTCTCCTCCCCCAGGATCCAGCAAATCAGTGCTGAGGTCCTTCGCCAAAAGACTGACTCAGCTGGGGGGAGCGCCTGGGAGGAAGGGGGTTATGTTTTCACCAATCGGTGTCCTTGCTGTATCTTCCCTGCTGTGAAATGACAATTTTCAGAGGCCACTGACCCAGGAGCTTTCATCAGTCTTACACCCACTCAGGGAATCTGGGGAGTTAGTTGTTCACCGGCTTCTGGAACTCTGAAACACATCTCCTAGCAGTCCTGCCTGGTAAGGCCCCCTGTCCCTTCATGGGGCATGTCTCCTCTCCTGGCACGGTTCTGGAGGTAAAACAAAACATCACCTTGTGGAATGAGACAAATTAAGCCACCTCACCCTCACCCCGCCCCAGGGAGGTGGAGGTGTATTTTAGCTCAGTGCTTGCTTAATGTTCTGTTTTACAGCTTTTTGTGCTGAATTCTTTGGACAGCCACCATGCTCAGAGCGGGGCTATTGCAAGGCAGCCGCTTCATTAATCATAATGGAGAGTTCTGCTCACATGATGCCGGCACATGGTCTCGCTTCTCAGCTTGCAGCCCTGCCTGTTGCAACAAACACGCTGCAAACTGTGTTTACTTTACATGTCAGATATTGTTAGCCTTGACTTGGGGGCCCCTCGTGTGAACTATTCAGCAAGTCCGACGCAGCCCGTCTCAGATTTCCTTTCCATGATGGAAGTGGCATCAGCTCTCCGAGCACGGTGATAGTGGTTTTGACTGAACTGTTTGCAGATTTTGTCTGGAGATTTAAAATGATGGTTGAGCTTCAATTCAAGAAGCCAATGTCCTGAATTAAGTGTGGTTCTTTGGGGATTTTCTGTCAAGATGAAGAGGACAAAGTGCTGCAGAGGTGTTTTGATTATCTTGCAAGCTCATTTTCTTGGGATTCACAAAGCTTCTATTTCTCAACTTATTTATCTGTTTCTCCAACATACCTAATTCTCTCCAATTCAGTCCCCCTTATCACAATGAATGTGACCACATTGCTCTTAAATAAAATTCTTGTCCTACAGGTTTCATTTCCAATTACTCAAGTGATTACTCAAGTGATTTCTTGTTTCATACAAAATCAACATCCCAAAGTTCACCATTACATGTTCTCTAATTATTTCAAGTGTGTTACTTTCCTCTCACCAGTCACACAGTATACCGAGAGAGAGCATTAGGTTCAGAGATTTCCCAGTGCAGGGTTAGCTTGAGAGAGGGAGAATCTCTACGTTTTGTACCTGGGTATTTGGTGAAATTTTAGGAGGAACTGCTAAGGATCCCAGAGTAAAAGGGTTCTCCTGCTTTTATCAGACAACTTTCTAGATATAATGGGAGTTCAGAATTACATATAACCAGCAGGTAGCATGAAAGAGTTCCAAAGGGAAAGTTCTCCTAGACTGGAGTTCCTGGTGCAAGGATAGTATTTTTTATCCCTGTAGCGCAGTGGCTCTGTGGATTAGAGGGGTGGTTTTCCCCCTCAGGGAACTCTAGGTAATATCTGCAGACATTTTTGGTTGACACAAGTTGGTGTGGGGGGGTCAGTGCTACTGACGTCTAATGAGTAGTGGCTGGGGATGCTGCTAGGTATTCTACAATGCACAGGGCACCACCTCCAACCCCCCAAAAGAAAGGTCCATTTGAAAGTGTCAAAATACCGAGGTTGAGAAATCCTGCCTTAGTCAAAGTCAATACTCAGCTGAGCGCTGTAGATAGAGTCGGCACTGAATAAATGTTTGATGAATAAATAAATGAATTAGTTAAAGTTCCTAAGCTAGATTCAGTGTTAAATTCTGCTGGCTAGTGCTCCTAATTAATCTGTGCAACTCGGGGTCGTGCCTGTCAGCCTAGACTTACATAACCTACCATTTCTTTCTGCCATCTCTGACTTCCTCAGACTCTCGTGCTCCAACCTAGGTCTGTTAGATTCATCTTGCTCCTGGCCCATGCCTGCTTAGCTCTCAGTCTCCAACTTGACAGCCTGCTGAGCTAGAAGACCACAGCAGCAGGATCAATAAAAGATCTGGAATCAGGAGCAGCAGCAGTCGCCACCACCTATTCTAAACAGTAACGTCACTTGATGGATTTCGGCAACTTTCCCATTTCATGGCAGGCCCTGTTGATACAAGTGCTGTAGCTGTAATGAAGTTAAACTCAATATATGTTTTCCTCCAGTTATAACTGGCAATAATTTTGCAAGTTCCCAGCTACCGTGGAATCCATTTGAGGCAGGCAAAAGAAAGCAAACAAGCTCCAGTATGAAATGTAATTGTGGTTGCCACATGTGAATCAGGTTAGCTACCAACATTTCTTGTCAGCCTTACTCCAGTTTAAGGACACTTACTTTGGCTTAAATCAAGTATATTTCACTAATAGGAGATGGAGAGAATTATCTGGACATTTCACTTAAAGAAAAATGGCTTTTCTTGGAAACTTTCAGGTTGTGGAGGCAAAATGATTCTTAAAATATGTTGTTTGAGGGTGCATCAATATTTTCAAATCATTTTTCAGAGAACTGTGGAAATATACCACATGCCCCTGTCCAGAAACATGACTAAGCACAATTAATTATTGCATGTGTACTATACATTAAAACACTGAACTTGTTGAGCTCATCATCCATTTAATTATCCCAATGAGACCCTATGAGGTAGATAGTGTTATATGAATTGTTATAGATTAGGGCACTGAGGCCCAGAGAGACCAAGAAATCCCAATATCAACCATATATAGCAAAAGAGAAGGCTCAACTTAGTATTGGAAAAGGACATGGGCAAAAAAAACCTTAAATTCATTAAGATTATGGAAAAATCTTAAGCAACCATTAAAAGGTTTGAACACATTTGACACGAGATGTCCCTAAATCTTCCACAATCAATGCAGGCCTTTATGTTCAGCAATGTGAAGGTACTGCCACTTTAAAACAAATATTTGAATATGACTTCATGGGGAGCATGTTTCCAAGATTAGAGAAGCTACACTGGAAAAATAAATAAGGAAAACGCAAGGAACTTATAGTTACTGCAATTTCTTTTCTTAATTGTACTTAATTCATTTATAAGTAAACTATATTTGTGCAAGCGAAATAACACATTTTATTTAAGCAGACCAATTTGCAAAGAGCCCTGTACATACCATTGGTAGCCTACTATAAACATGAATATACAGAGCTCTTTTATACTTACTCTTTATATATATATTTTTTTACTTCATATCAAGAACTTCTACTGACGTCAATGGCTGTTACATGATAGAAATGAATAGTCAGGATTAAACAGGCGGTGGCTGAGAGGATTTTAGCTCATTTACTGAAAAAAAAAAAAATCTTGCATAAGCGTTCTAACCAGTATATCGTAATTTAAGGTATTTCACCCATTTCGAATTTAGGATTGGAATAAATATCAATAGTAATAATTGAACAAGGCTTATGGTTTAGGGCACCTTAAAGTACAACCTGGAAGAAACATATAGTAAATTACTTTTCTATCCTAAAGTAATACAGGTTATTTCAATTTCCAACTATTCGTGACCAAAATTCCTACAGTTATACAGAGAAACAAAGGATAACGATGCATATACAATTAAATAGTATATTTACATTCTTATTGATGCAAAAAGTCTCCATGTAAACAGCCTTTTCATTTTAAAACTTGCATCTATCCCTGTCCTTTTTTCCAACATTTTCCATATAGTTTCTCAGAGATTGTTGAATATATTCAAGAAGCATTGCATTAGGAAATTCTGTATCATATATGAGTTGCACTTCCATTGAGGAGGAGGTTATAACTGTCCAATTAATAATATCTTAGTCCCTTCTTGTTTAAAAATCATCTTTTCTAGGTAACTCAACCTCTGGTAGACAAAAAAATAGATTTCATATTTCCTCTCTTCTCCCTGCTTCATCAAATGGGGCCTGGATATGTGGACTGGCATGAGAATATCAATTCATTCACCTTAAGGACATAAGCAAAAGGGCCTTAGTTACTATGCACAGCAAAGTTTATGCCTTTTAATAATAACATTCCCAAGGGGAGGTGGATGGATATTGCCAGAAGAATGGCTAACCCAACATTTGAAAAACCTGCCCCATTCCTGATATGGTAGGTAATCATAAATTGTTTATACTCAATAATGCAGACCATTATTAGCCTTCAAATGTGAAATTGGCATCTGTTAGAACACAGAGCTTTGCAAAAATTTTACCAACACTTAGACACATTTGTGTATACTGGGGTGAGAGAGTAATGTAAAATAAATTCTACACATTTTTTTGTTTCTAATTCCCCTCGTGACCTGTATTCCTGAAGTAGCTGTGAATTTATGCTGCTAGAAGCAGATACTGATAATTCATCACATCCACACTATCTGTTATCTTAGGAGGAAAAGAAAAATATCTGGCTTTGAAACTGATATGAGTCTTCAGGCAAAGGGGGGATCGTTTTTCTTCCGTGGAATCCCTAGTGCACGGTGCTGCTAAGGGGAAGCCCACATTTCTCTTTTCACTTTGTATGAAAAAACAATATTTTCCCTCGAGCCCTGTGGTGAGATTGAGGCAGCAAATAACCCAAGCCTGGATTTCCAAACTCTTTCCTCCTTTTACCTAGTAATGCCATTCCCTTGCTTCCAATGAATCACACATCCGTTGTTTTACCACCCAGCTTATTTGATCACCATGGAAGATGAATGGCTTTGACTAGAAAAATTAAACAATGGCAAAACAGAAGTGCAGCATGGAGCGAACTGGGCCATACTGCAGAAGCCCCTTTCTTAGCCCTGCTTCTCAGATCAGGTCTGGGCTTCTTGGCTATCTGTTCATATCTGCCAGAATTCTTTTAATCGCTTTTTTTTTTTTAAAGTTTGGAATTGTACTCATTCCCTTTTCATAGTTTTCTTTTTTGCATGAAGAGTGCTATATATGAATTTTCCATTACACGCAGGGATCAAGAGCTGGGGTGGTTTCCTGAGTCTACCACTTTTAACTACTTAGTTCTAGCTCCCAGGTCCACCACTCTAGAATGTTAGTTTACTGATTTGTAAAGTGAGAATAATAGTTGCCCAGCTTTGGCTCTTAGGGTTGTTGGGAAGGTACAAATATGTATGGTATATAGAATCAACTTGTAAATTTTAAAAGGGACTGTAAATGAATTAAATTAGTCTGAAAATAAAACCTTATAATGAATTTATTACAGAGAATAGTTTAATACACATAAAACTTTTTGGAATCCTATTATATATGAATGCTATGTGAATATATATGGAATACTACTGAATATATGTGAGTGGGAAGCAAGTAGGAAAATAGTACCAAAGCCTGTTCCAGTGTTTAATGGAATATTAGCTAATTGGTATACAGATACTTTATATAACTGTGTACTTTATACAATTATACAATATACTTTACACAGAATTTATGGAATTCTTGACAGTTGCTGTTATAACTATGTTTTAAATTATAGCATATCTAAAACAAGACATAATTTGACAGAGGACAAAGTCCTCCTTACACGCAAAAATTTTGCGACCAGTTTGCCCTTGTATTGAAACTACAATGTTTAGAGTACTAATTTGTTCAATGATGATTAAAACTTCTGGGTTTCCCCACTTATTGACTGCAGAACGTACAGGCTAGATTATTTGGTCTGATTGCCAGAAAATATAACAGGTTGTGCCTAGAAAGGGCAGCACGACGGCGCTGGTCTCCGGGGTAACCTGGATGCCTCCCCAGAAGATGAGCCCAGCAATGAGCTGGTTTATCAGGTTCGACGATAAGGCCTCTGATATGAAAATTCCCCAGACATTCAGCATCCAAGAACAGGATGTTTCTCATGCTAGCCTGAAAACCCAATCTGAGGTCTTCCAAATTTGTTGGATGATCCCTGTTCTTTCCCAAATTCCTATAAATATGCAAGGAGTCATGAATTTAGTAAGCACACTTATATAACAACCCATGATGATTCTGGTCATATCCAGCCTAAGCATACTTATCATGGAATGATGAGAATCTGGAAGACAATATTTACTATACCTGGTGCCTCTCAATTTCTTCTTTGAGCCTCACTTTATGTTGGGAGTGCTTATCTTTCCTTTTTGTTTGACAGTTAAGACAATAAGCACAATAAACACTAGTCATTCTGGGGCTACCGACTTTGGGAAGCAGCATAAGGATTTTCCCTAGAGTTAGAGACATACCTCTATGAGTGTGAATGAGGCACATGGCCTTCTTGAAAGGGGACTTATACGCATGGACCACTAAAGCAACTGTGCTAACCTGCCTAGGGGTGGGTGGCAGTGACTTGACTAAATTGGGATGGGCAATTGCCAGGTGCTCAATAGTACATTCACATATTGCTGAAGACCCGGAGTGGTAGATTTACTGTGAAAGAAATCTGGGGAAGGAGGCTGTGGGGAAATATGAGATGAGGCAACTTCCATGGGAAAGGGGCAATATTTGCAGATCTGTGTACTCCTCTGCAAGAGGAAGCCTAAGGCTAAAGAACCTCAGAAGGGAATCCAATTTTCCATATGAGATAGAAAAATAGGGGGAGCAAAAGTGAGAAGACTGGTAGATTTCCTCTTGAGATTCTTTTATGAAAATCCATGTGCCTATAGTTCTTAGAAGGAATTAAAGAAGAAAAAATGGATGAGATAGAAATGCTGTTGGGCATGTGTGGAAAGGAGGGGTACTTAAAAAGTTTAAAGGGAAAAGACTAACAGAGAGAGTCAGAAGAGAAGACAGATTACTCTACAAGCTGTATCCTTGGTAAAGAGATTAGGTCCTTAGGGAATGTATCTGGAAGAAGAGGATTAACAGCTTGGCGCCTGAGAATTTGAACCTTGATTAAGTCTTCCTTGTAACATTAAGTCAAGGTTCCAAGATTAAGGAGTTGAGATTACTGTGTTCAAGACCAAACACTTCTACTTCACTGTCGGGATTGTTTATCAAGTAAAAGGTAGCCAGTATTGAAGAGTTGTAACTACACCAGAGATTGGGGACAAGTTAGAGACTCCTGAGCCCGATGGATCCACATGACTCACAAGGTAGGAAAGCTGAAAGCATCTAAAGCTTATGCCCTACCAGAGGTGATTGATGCCTGCCAGTGTGGTATCTTTACTCACCCATGTCATTGTAGGCTGCCTGCGAGAATGACAGTTGTGCCTGGGCATTACAAGACCACTGTCGTGCTGCCTCTGTGCATGCCCTATTATTGTTTGTCTATATCCTTTCTTAAAGGTAAGTAAATTTGGCACTGGGCAAAGTCTATGGTGTTCCATGAGCTTGATTAATCTGAACTCAAGCTTCCTGTTCACAGGTTTGCTGTGTCTATAAGAGAGAACACTGACGCAAGAATCAAATCAACTAACTTAGAGAATAATGCCAGGGACAATGGAGAAACAAAACAGTAATTAAAGTGTCCTGGCTTCACTATCATATAATTAGGATATTTCAGATGGGTGTCCAGGTGGAGAAGCCAAAGAATGATGAAAATGTGGTTAGCATGAATGAATGGCTCAGGGTTTTTCAGATAAAGAGCATTTAGCATGTAAATTCCCATAAAGAATTTAAAGTGATTTATATCTATATGCCCTGAAGAGGGGAAAGGAAGTGAGAAAAAGAGCTGCCAATGCTAAAATGTCCCACGTAAATACTGGTGACATGGTATATGTTTTTCATAGTATTTTCTTAGAACCCCAAAGAATCTATTTGAATAGAAAAATAATAGAAGTTCATCACTTACTTAAACACCTGTGGTTTGGTGGTTTTGGGATTGGATTAAACCTTACTTTCCATACAAGTAATTTAGGTTAAATGGAATTTAAATAGCTTAAAGCTGAACACTGGATTTTGTTGCTTTGGGGTTTGCTTGTTAATCGTTCATTTATAGCACATCTCCTATAGATATTCCTCTGTAAGTCCCATCTGAAAGCAGTCCATTCTGATGGCATTTAAGATGGAAATAAAACATAGTGGTAATTCAGAAGGCTTTTAAACAATTGGCATTAGTAAGACATACAAAGCTAGACAAATGTAAGTGACATAGGCAAAACCCAATTGAATCATTTTAAATAGGGACACTGTGGCTCAGATGCCAAGAAGACTATGAAAAGAAGTCAGACAGAATCAGACAGTAAATACATCAGTGGCATTTAATCAAGTCATTAAATAACCTGGGTAGATTCAATTTGAAAAAAAAATTAAGTAGGGTAGTATTTTAACTTTAATTCTGGGACTACCTGGAAAATGTGCACCTAGCATTTCTATCTGCATGATAACCGTAATAATAA
Organism: Tolypeutes matacus; assembly: GCA_026826555.1. Classification (NCBI taxonomy): domain Eukaryota; kingdom Metazoa; phylum Chordata; class Mammalia; order Cingulata; family Chlamyphoridae; genus Tolypeutes; species Tolypeutes matacus. The sequence goes on from JAKSZT010054478.1 coordinate 11,532,339, forward strand.
GCTCAAGTTTCCAACTCAGTCAGGTGAACAATTCCTTGTACATCTGTATTCCAGTAAAACAATCTCCTGTCAATAAAGAACTTCAAACTAATGAGATACAATTCTCAGCATTGTGTACTTGTTTCTATAAAGGATCAGTAGTTTTTAATTCTGAAAATTTTGAGAAGAATTGTAGTTATGCAAACTTAATCATGCCCAAGGTAGTAACACATTTTGTAGAATAATCTGTGCTGGTCTTTGCAGGGGTTGCAATGTTTGAAGAATATTTGATATTTTATATAATTTAATAGATTAGCCTTGGAATTCTGATTTAAAATAAAGAATTGAGTAATTGTCCTTAGAACTGGGATTTTAAGTTGACATTTTCAAGAGAACTTGTCCATGTTTTTACACACTATTAGAATGTTTAAATGAACTTGGGTTTCACTATATTTATACATTTAGATTAGTAGAGTGTTAAATATTTTGGAGCATTTTGCTCATTAGAGGTATTTGTAGTGCTTAAATAAGAAATTGAATATTTTAAAATAAAAAATGTGTTTGATAAGTTGAAGGGAACTAAATTTTAATGGTTTATTGTTTAAGAAAATTTAGAATGTTCAGCATGACTCGATGAAACATTGATCTAGACCTCTCTTGAAAATGATTGTTACATTTTATTCACATTATAAAGAGAAAAAACAAGTTCGTAAGATCAACTTACTCTTAATAGAAACTAAGTTGTATTTTTTTAGCTTGTAACTTCAGTAAATTTGTTATTTCTAAAATCCAAGTAATTATATATAGTCTGTGAATAAAATGTCCACAAAGAAGCAGCAAAATAAAACCTCTTTTTGAAAACCAACACTAAAAAACATAATTTCCTTAAAAAAAAAAAAAAAAAAAGTCAGAGATCACTAATAAGTTGCCAAAGTAAAGAACTGACTTTTTAGAGACTTGGGCTATAATACAATAGATAGGTAAGCTCTCTCTAGTTCACACTTTAGGTATCAAGGAACAGGAGCCTTCTTGTCTCAACCCTTAGAATCCAAGGGATCACATTATTTCATTTTCACTTAAATTTAGAAGCAGTCTTTCCAAACATCTCATCATCAGAACACACTCTTACCTTTCCAATAACAAAAGATATTTTATTGCTCAAGAATAGAAACATGGGTGATAGGCCCAAAGATTTCTTTAGTGTAAAGCATTTTTTGGATTTTTTGTCCTATGTTTGAGCAATTTGTCCTAATTTTGGTGTTCAGCCTAGACCCTGGGTCTTGGCTGCAGGAGGCAGCGTAGTTATATAGAGTGAAACAAGCAAACGATGATATCTCTGAAGAGGAATACTCTAGACAGCAGAAGATCTGGAAATTCATCAAGGTACCCTTCAAAAATTCTTGATCAATACAATTCATTATGCAGACATCTAAATCTGAGAGCCATCTCCTCCCATTCTCTCATAGTTAAGTTTATCTTTGGCATACAATTTCTGTTGTCTTGAACAACAGTCTACCATATCGACTTCTTCCACGTCTTTCTGAATGATGGGCCTGTCATGTTTTAATGTATCCATTTCCTGACAGCCCCAATTACAGGCCATATTGGATGATGTAGCTATTGTTTCCACAAGTTTCTTAATGAATTGGAGACTTCAAGCTCCAGACTTACCTATAACCCCCATGTTTACGGAAATGCCTTTGTTTCATTTCACCATCAATCTACTCATTAAAAAGTTGCATGCTGGAACTTGTATTAACACTTTTCTGAGGATGAAGCTCATACAGCTAAGACTCATGAGATTTCAGTTCTTAAACGAACCGAAATTTCCCAAACTTGCCCCTCAAGTTCATGTGTTCCTTAAGCTAATGAGCCATTCTGCAACCTTCAAACAGCAACTGCAAGTGAGGAGAAAGAATACTTTTATTGAGAATTAAACCCAAAGAAGAATAATTTCTACCTACTTGTTTATAAAATAAAACAGCTTTGAATAGAGTCATAATCATCTGAATAATTGTCTCACATTTTTATGTATTAAAAAGTTCCTTCATGGGTATTAATTAAAATGGATCCATTTATTCTCTTGCCTAAGGGAAAGTGTTGGCTTCTGAATTAAGGATGTATTCCTTCTGATTTGCTTTATTTTATTTTTAATTCTCAACTTGTATTTTTATATTGGATGTTTCTGTTCTCCAAATTCTCAGGTAGACTCCATGTTCTCCCCCACTGTCCATTCCCTCAGCCCTCAGGCCTTTTACCCACAGATGTGGTCGTCAGTGATTTGAAGGTTCTGCCATAGCTGGCTCCTAATGAAAGGCCAATTAGAGAAGAGGAGTTCTCTCCTAGCTAACTTCAGGGTGTCCACATAATAATGAAAAAAGATCTTTTTGACACCAAGGGGCAACTTTATTCTCTAGCTTTCCCCTCCCTGCTCCCTCTCAATTTCCCTAGACTACTGTACTTGTAATTTGGTGAAATAAAGCTATGGTGAATATTAATGTTTCCCGTCCCCTTTACCTGGGCAGAATATTTTGCACAGGGATGCAAAACAATTTCAGACATCATCCCTTTATACATTATTGAACAAACTTTGACATGAGAAAGATATTTCAGTTTAGAAGAAAAGGACTAATCTGAGGAATAAGAACAAATTTTATAAAATGTTCATCTTTTCACAAATATTCAAGATGGTACTGTATCTCTTAAACTAAAGATAGTAGTCATGAAAAGAAATTTTGAGATAAAGATACTGGGAACTAGAAAAGGAAATGATAGCCGCATTAAAATATAAAGGTGTCAGTGAGCATCTCATTGATCCTGCACACAAATGAAGGAAAGAGAAGCTAAGGAAATTCTCATAATATAAAAAAGAATGAAGAACTGGAAACTATGACAATAAAGATAAGAGACAGAGAGAAGGAAACAAAAGGAAAAATAAATCACCAAGCTGAAAATGAGTGTCATAATATGAAATGGTTGCATCAAATTTTAAGAAAAAAATAGTAATAACCTACTGAAACAAACATAACAACCTTTTTAAAAAATTCAGATAGATGGAAAAAGAATCCTATCAACATATGGGCAGGTTATGTTAAAGAAAAAAAATACTGACTACAAACAAAAGTTGGTTGATATTAGATTTTTTTTCCTCCCAGAACTAAATTTTAGGCTATAATAGTGTACATTTTACATAGCTTTGAGTAAAAAAAGAATCCCAATAATTTTTATTTAATGAAACTATTGTTTAGGTATAAAGGAAACTTAAAGACTTTCTCAGAAATGCAAGGCTCAAAATCTATAATTACCCTTCCTGAAAGAAATACTAAAGCCAACTGAAAAATCAATCAATATAAATAATCCAAAACTGGGGAACACATGATAAAAGAGAAATGATGACACACAATTAAACCACTAAAATGAAGTAACCATTAATGTCATTTGACACTTTAGGAACACTTGTAAATAATTATTCAAAGAATATGTAAAATGGGAAATGTCAGGGAGAAAAAGAAGACATTAAATTACATTTTTTCAACACATAGCCAATATAAATAGTCTTTCCCTTATTGAATAAAGAGGGGAAAAAATTCGTATTATATTGTACTTACCTGAAAATTTGCTTAGAAATAAAAAAGTCAATTCTGAGTAACAAGTGGAAGAGGAAATTATTGCAAGGGTTTTAAGTAGGTCTCATAATTGACAGGAAGACTGTAGAAAAAGGTTCAGAGAACAAGGGAGAAAAATGACAGTCAATACCACGACACAGAATTGTACGATTTGAATGCCTTCACCAGAGCTGCCATCTTGGGCACTTGCTAGCTTGGTTGGCACCCATCACCCCAACACCATCACCAGTCATGGAGTCTCAGTTACACTGTAGCCACTGCCTGAAAATGCGCCTTGAGAGAGTGACCAAATGTGAAGAGCCTTGAGCCGTGTCATCTAATTGGATGGACTTAGGCCATTTCCATCCTTCAGATGCCACCATTGGTTTTGCTAATTAGAGCCTCTTCCCTGCTTCACCTCTGGTATGGAAAGGGTGACAGGACATACGTCCACTTCATGTAAATGCACACACATACAGATGTGCACATACATTCTTATATTTTAAAGACACAATGAATTAAAGTCCTTTAGTAGAAAAATGAAAAAGGACTTGGCTAGGAAATTACATAATATATTTACAAATATTTACATATATGAATTTATGAGTTCAAGGCTTTAGAGCAGCAAAAGGTGACCATAATTCTAGAGATGACTGCTAAAGCCAGAAGGAGACCATTTATAATCTCTTCAGCACATCCTGCTACCCTCCTACCACAATCACGTCTACATTTGGCTAAAAGACCAAATATAGGGCTCCAAAAAATGAATGTTCATGTCTTTAATATAATGAGGCTTCAGATTCAGGTTAACCTAAAATGACTCTTTTCCTAGTGAATTTCACCTGAATATCAAAAGTTGTGTGCCAGGACTAGCTCCAAATATTTTCATTGCCACCACGATCTGGCCTAGAGACAAGGACATAACTTATAGACTCCAATTGCTGAGAACTTACAGTGGATTGCTTTTATTTTTATAAGGATTTCCTTGCCAAGCTCTAAAACATGGGAACTTATATTAACATGTTTGAGGCAGCACACAGGGCAAGTATTTGAGGACATGGTTTTCTCCTTATCTTCTGATTCTCGACATGCTTGGATATTAAAAAGGGACATGGTTTGCAACTTGTTAAAATACTGTTTTTTTATTCTTTCACTAGATCTTCAAGTTTGAAGATATAAAAATAGCAGTCCTCTAATTGTCATTATTATTATTACTTGGATAAATTTGCCATCACATAACACCTTTCTTCTATTCACTAATTACCAATCTCCAAAAAAATCTCATCTCCAGGGTTTATTTTTTAAAAGTAGACTTTAGCCTGATGCCAAAAAAAAACAGAAAAATGTATTCAGATTAGAGATTTTAATGATCAAAACTCAAGAATAAAAGCAACTCGTTCTGAGGTGATGGGACCAAGCCTTACACATTCAGTTTTGATATGTCTGAGATGATGATGATGGTGGTTTATTCATTGTTCAACAAATACTGAATTCTCACTGTGCTTAGGCACCCCTAGAGGCACTGGAATCGTATCATTGAAAATGAAGACGAAAGCTCTGCCCCTGGATGGCTTACATAAAAAATAAATAAAACTAACCAAAGTATGGAGCACGTTTCAACATGATAAGTGGAATGGCTAAAAACATACAAGGAACAGGGAAATGGATCTTAAGAGTCAGGGATTTACAATCACTGGCTCCCTGATGATACATCCAGCATGAAAAGAGAAGCTAGAAACTAGTTATAGCTGAGGCTCTGATATTTCCAATAGAATGCTATCTTATTTTATTTAAGCTTTTTGAGGCAGGAATTTTTACAAATGAATATAATGAGGCTGAAGTAAATCCAGCCTATACTACTTGTCATGTATAATCAGGTTGACGTGATTTGAAACTCCGTTGTTTTTATTTCATCCCATCCACATTGTTCTTAATTCCAAAAGCTGAGTTACAATACTTTGGCTGAATTGGGATTTTTCCTAATTCTTTCCTGACATGCTCACTACTACCTCTATGATATCACACATTACAAATTCTATCTACTTCTTTAAGGCAAAGCAGCGACATGAGGTGTGGGACTGATGGACACCAAATTCTGTTAAGCCCTGACTCCTTGACAGAAGATTTGCTACACGAAGTCATGTCAACTTTGTATACTTTGAATAAATTGCATGCTTTATTAATATGTATCAATAAAATTGATTTGTTTAAAAAACCTTGTGTTTTAAATATCATTTGTGATATTTATGAATGATGAAGTGAGGATCAGAGAGACTAATGTCTGTTCATGATATTGCATTAAAGCGAATAACTGGCAGAGCTGAGATTAGACCAAGGCCCACCTAACCTCAATGTCCATAATTTCTTCATTGTGTTCCAGGCTCCTTTGCATTCTTCAGTTTCTTGTCCAAACTTTCTCTCTCTCTTCTGAAAAACGTGATATTTTTCATTCTCCTCCAGCTGGCAGAGCACAGTTTCCTCGGACATTGCCGAAGCGCGGGAATCCTTTAGCCACTCTAGTTGGTGGCAGTCTGATGGCAGTGCCTGCTCAGCATCCATGTCCTCACGATGAAATTGCCCCCTGGGTGGGTCTGGGAGTAGAATGCCTAAAATGTTTACAGATATATCCCGTTTTATAAGACAGACTTAGAGATAGAAAGGGAGAAAGACATATAAACGAGGAAATGAATTAGATATTCAGCAGCTTCTCTCATAGACCTGCTGTGCTTTGACTAGGTTTGAGCTAAGAATAGCAACCCCTTGAGGTCCTTCTGCACCAGACACTGGGGATGCTGGCAGACTGGTTAGAGCAGGCAACTTTTTACCATGCATGGCCCAGTGATACTGTGGAGGATAAAGATGAAAATTTTTTCATACACTAAATATTATTTTAAATGTAATCATGCTCATTTCCGATTAGTCACACGATAAAGAAATTCCCTCCATGAGCCCATTAGTAAGAGATAATATCTGTTAACAAGTTGGTACATGTATTTCCAAAATTCTATATCTGCCTATAATATGCTTCTACTTACTATACTGCACATTATTATAACATATAGTGTATAGCTTTGTTTTTGCAGATGGATCTAGCTCATTCTTTTTAATGACTGCATTGCATTCTATTATTTATAGTTACCATCAAATGCAAATTTTAAAGTTTGCATTTTTTACAAAGATGCAATAAACATATTTGTACATGTATTTAACTTTATTTTTAGAGAAGTTTTAGATTACAGAACAGTTACAGCCAAAATATAGGGGATTATTTTGGTTCTTCTACAGGACACATTTTAGAATTATAAATGCTGTGTAGGTGCATTTGTTATATAATTTAGCAGATATAAGCTCATGAAAAGTTTTAATATTTTAAACTCCCACCAACCATTTAATGCAAGTGACTATTCTTTCTAACTCTGTCCAAGAGTATTATCACTCTTTTTGGTCTTGCAATTGGATGAATAAATGTAATATCTCATTACATTTATTACATTATTAAATGTAATATTTCTATGTTTATATGTGATTCATTGTTATGAAGTTTACCTTTTTAAATTTATATTAGCAATGTGTATTTCTTCCATGAATTGCCTGTTCAAGTCTTGGTGTAATTTTATTACTGGAATGTAGACCAATTTCTAACTGAATTTGTGGTTCTTCTTTATGTATTTTAGCTATTAATAGTTTATAACCTTACATTTTGCAACTATTTCCCCTTTTTCTGAAGGTCACTCTAGCTTCTTTGTTTATTTGTTTTGTGTTATTCAAAAATTTTAAGTTTAATTTTGTTAGAAAAATGGATATTCACTTTTATTTGGTTTAATAGCATTCTTAGAAAGAGCTAGACACTTGGAATTTATTTCAAAATATCACTTGTATTTGTTTCTATTACATTAACATATTTAAAGTTTTCATTTTAACTATTTGGTTGTATGGGGCTATGTAGGAATTCAACCTTATAAAATATTGATTTATTAACTTTTAAAATACTTATCTTCAAATTCTAAGAATCCACAATGGGACAGTGCTTTCCCACTGAGTTATATTTTGGATGGATAAATTCATAGTCTTTTTATGAATTTATAATTCTTATCTAACAAATATGACTCTCTTTCTGCATATATGCATGTATATATATATATATACATACACACAATTATATTTTATATTAAGCTTATATACATGGATATTTGTATGGCATTTTATCTATATACCTAATATTTTAATTTGCATTTAATAATACTTTCCAAAAATATGACCCTCATAAAATAAAAAAGTAAAATCAACTTAAATGTAACATTATTGTTATCTACTGATATGTGTTTAAATGTCATGTAGTTAACTAAAATTTTACATTAATATCCTATGTTCAAGAAACCTTGAAAATAAATTTTTTTCCCAAATCTTATAAATGGGTTGGTTTCATGGTTGATTTCAGGAACCAACCCAAAGAAATATAAAGTTAAGATAAATGGACATAATTACTTAAAATGATGTATTCTGCCTTTTTTTTTTTGCAAGAGATGAATATGTACTTTATCTCATCCCACTTAATAACATAAACAGACATAACTGACCACTTTAGTAAAATAACACCCTTTCCAATTCATTATCCAGGATTCAAACTAAAATCATGTTTATTTTTCAGGGTCACATATAAATTGATTTTCAAAAAATTATTTTTAACTCTTAGTGATATTTTAATATATTTTCTTTCACAATAAAATGGGTGCTCTTAAGTACAAGAGTAATACTTATTTTCTCCCTTGTGCAGAGGAAATTTCCAACATTTACATAAAGAGGTCTCAAACAACTGTTTTAAATTTATGTAGTTTCAAATCCTAAATTAAAATCAGAATAACCTCTGATCATTTCTTTTTTTTTTTTTTAGCTGCTGCTATTAGTCAGAGTTGTACCAGGAATTATAAAAAAGGGAAATACCTGCTAAGTAAATAAAATTCTATTTATACTTCATCTAATACACAGAAATGTATTCACTCATTAAATACCTAAGATCCAAGAAGAGTTCTAAAAATTAAAAACAGCAAGCTTCTACTCCAAAAAGAAAGATTAAACAGATGGACAATAGTTTTCACCCTACTTTTTCTTTTTAAATGCTAGGAAAAACCCTAATATAATATAGTCAGTATTTATATGCTCTCATCTAGACAGATCTTAACTTAAAAAGCATGTAAAATTGGTGAAAATATTGCTCCACGACTATTTGCTCAAAGAGTTTCCAAAGGAGAATGCGTAACTATCACTTTATACAGGAAAAAAAAAAAAAAAAAACCACAAGGTTTATTTTATTATGTTCCTGCAAATCTAAAGGAAAAAATCATATTACAAAGGCTATCTTGAACATCCTTTAAATTGTTTTTTTTTTTGTCTTTCCTTTTGCTAGCCCTGTGTTTTAAATTAAACAGAAACAGAAAAGAGGAACCAGAGAGAAAACCAGAGCATTGTGGCAGGATGATTTTATTTTATGTATGAGTCTAAATGAGGTTTTAGAAAATGGTTACCGTATTCCTTAAATGGGTCTGTGGTGGTCAAAGACCATTAGGCAACTTTGGAAGATTCCGCAGGGATACCTGGGGCCAGACATTTCAATCCCTCTGGACTAAGTCTACTGTTTGTCTTTCTGCATGGAGAATTAATAAATGTATCAATCTTCTACCAGCGGCCCTGAACTAGGGAACATAAAGGAAATAGAATAAGTGGGAAAAAAATTACACATGTGCCTTTTCCTTTCCCCACCTCCTGATCTTCTTTTTTCTGTGTTGAACTTATTTTTCCTTCAGATTTTTCCACATTATTCTTTTTTCCCCCTTGTTATTAGTTATGTCTCCTAACATTCCTGGCTGCATTGCATTTTGTCTACCCTAAAATGATGCCTCACAACCTGGACAGGGGCTGTAATTTAATGGAATTGGCCACCTTTGCATACCTTCTGCTCAGAAGATCAGTCAGTGGCCTTGAAGTGTCAGATTTCATTAAATGATTTTAGTTTCAAAGAAAAGGACATTAAATGGAAAGTTAAGGAAACTGCAGTCAGAAAACATGTATGATGCCAACAGCCTTAGAGCACGGTTTTTCAAAAGTCACTTTAGCATTTCTGAACTGATAAGCTAATTAATGATTAAAACAGAAACACTCCTAGGATACCTGTGACCAAGGTTATAAATACATTCCTTTCCAATTCCTCATTCTTTCCTTTTCTATTTCTTAACTGCCTTTAAATTGCACCAAGGTGATCCTAAGAAGTCAAATAGAAAGATTTCAAGTCATAGCAAGGAATCAGAGGAGCTAAAAAGAATACTGCATTACCAAAAAAAGTTTCAAGCTTCTTTTATATTTTAATTTTTGCTTTATGGCAACTGTTTTACAACTCTGTTGTAACAAAATTTAGAACTATAGTGATAGATATTCTCTATACTCTTTTCATATTAGCTGAACCTCTTCCTCACCCTTCTATACAAAACCACAAAAGTTGTTAGTTCATCACTTCTCTTGCAATATCTGGAGGGTTGAGAAAGATTAGTGAATATGCAACAAATTAAAACAACAACAACAACAACAACAAAATTATAACCAGTCTGAGTTCTATGAATTGCTTGTTTACTAAAACAAGTTTATTTGTGTGGTTTGTGTTCTTGAAGTTGGCACCCAAATTCCCCTTAGGGAGTGTGTTTTTCTTTAGTCAAATAAAAAGATTAGTCATCTGTGTGTGAAAGCATAGGTGCTAGAGCAGGGACAGAAAGGGAAGGGCAGAACAATTTAAAATGGTGAATTACATTCTATGAGAAAAGTATTATTTGTGTGTTGTGTTGTCCTCCTGTAAGAAGGGGAAAGGCAAGCTGGGCAGCACTCTAAGAGCCTGGAGCTCAGGTTTGTTGAAATAGTCAAGGGTTTTGTTGTTGTTGTTTTTAAGAACATAGATATAACTATTGAGTTTTATTTTCTTGGCATCACTTTGATATAAAACTTTACCCAATGTTTAATAATGCCTATTACACAAAAATGATATTTTAATTTCAGTTATATGTGATTTGGGGGGGGGGGGAGCATATTTTGTTTTGGTAGAAAAAAGAGAAAAACGCTGAGTATTCTTCCTGCTGACATAGGCAGAAAGGGACTGCATAGTATATCAAACAGTCTCCTCTTAGGGGGAAAAAAGACATGTTAGTTATTTTAGCAGAGAGAATTTAATATAGGGAATTTATTAAACCAGTTTTGAATTATGATAAAGCAAAGGAAAAGCACTGAAGAAACACTGTGAGAAAAGCTGCCAGATCAAAGGGAAGAAACTGTTTTTTCAAATATTAGAACTTAGAGGAGGGGCCTGTGCAGCTGGGACCCAAACCATTGAGGAGAGGACATGCTGGAGAGCTAGTTCTCCAGAATTCATGGAAGGAGTCTCCGGAAGCTGAAGCTGGACCTCTGAGGAAGCGGTGCTGTCTGCTGAAGATAATATCTTTGAGGGAAGATTATGAGGCTGGTTCTGAGAGGGCTGAATGAAGCTGGAAACTGAGGACCACAGGAAGCAAACAAGAAAAAGTGAGTCCCCTGCTCCTCCTTGAGATTTCCAGTCTCTGCTGAGAGTCATCTATTGCAGAAAGTCTAGCAGGGAGGCAAATGGCAAAGGAGAAATATGGTCTTCACAATATCATAGGGCAGAATATTAAAGGGTGGGCTTGGTAATGAGAGGTCTTGTGTTTCAGGCAATCACAGCCCGATTTTCACTAACCCCAAATTACTCTCCAAATTCAGGAATAATTAAAAGCCCACTTAGATTTTTTCTTTCATTCAATATTTATTGGGTGCCTGCTGGGTACCAAACATTGTTATATGAAATGTCTGTTTGTGTGTCTGTGTGTGTGTGTTTGCTTGAAATGTCTTAATTGTTTAATTTTTCACATTATAGGTATTCCTGGCTCTAAGAATATCTATGCTTAGTAGGCAAAAAGGAGTAGACAGTTGAGGATATTCAGAAAACATTTCATATGAAGGGAAAAAAAACACAGCAGTAGTATAGTTTTAGATTTCTGAGCTGAAGACTTTTGGGCTCCATAATTCCCTTTCACCTGATATAAATATACTCCCCATGTTTCAAGATGTGGGCTGGCACATTCTTCACTATTAGAATAAATAAGAAAAGTGGGTTTTGGTGTGTTTATAAATGTATTCGTACATTCCAAACGTAAAATTGGCTTCTGGAAGCAGAATACACCCTCTCACTTCACCACGGATGGGAGACTGACAGTATGTTTGTTGATAATGTTTTCTTTCCAAATATATTTATATGCATATGTATAATTATATTTATATTTATATTCAATACACTGGTGTTTGTAAATTATCTACAATTAAACAGACCCTTTATCATGTAGAGTTTCATTTTTTTACCATCTTGTTTACTATTTATCTTGGAAAATTATTTTATCATGTATGGATAAATAATATTTGTAATAGCAAAATTTTATTAAGCACTTATTGTATGCCACATAATATTCTAATCATACTTTACATGATTACCCCAGTTAATTCTCACAACAACAAGCTATCCATGAAATCCATACCACAGCTCCAGGTTACAGATGAGGAAACCTAGTCCCAGAAAGGTTAAGTAGATGAGCTTAAGAACACACAAAAATTCTGAATCTAGAGAGCATGCACAATTGACACTGCTACCAACTCTAACATTTAGTACCTGTTGTTGATTTCCAAATATTAGATTCAGCCTTGAGCATCATCTTATTTATTCCTCATAACATTCCTATGGAGACTGTTATTATCTCTCTTGTGAAAATGAAGAACTTGAGACCAAGAGAGATAAGTAAGGTCACTAGCCAGCAAGCAGTGAAGGCAATATTTGAACCCAGGCAAATTACCTCCAGCATCCATGTCCTTGATCAATTTGCTATACCAGAATACACAAAAAAATTTCTGAATAATTTTTTCCAGAATTATCGTCCCTATCAGTAAACCAAGAAGAAGACTAGGTACTATTTCTATTTTGGTATTAGAAATGAAAAATCTAACAATTGTTATGAAAAACACTATTCTTCATAGATGGGGACCTCTATGTGGCAGTAGTTATTGCTTTATTTAGGGAACCACCACAAGGAATGAAGCATGGGGGAAAATAAGCTAAAAAGGGCATTGATTGTCACAAAGGGTACCAAATCCACATTATACTTGTTAAGAGGGAAAACAAGCATGGTGCTTTTCAATCAACTTCTTTCCAATAACCTCCATGAAAGAACATTTTGTTGGTGATCGTCTAGTACATTTGATTAATCACCAGATAAACCATAGCTCTTGGACATACAGAAGTCTGATCTTTATCTTCTAGGGAAAAAAGGCATCTAAAAATTGATAAGAAATTTCATAGGGAGAATTAATGAATTGATCAGAGATATAAGAACTAGAGATTCTATAATCTTAATTTCACAAGCCCCGTTCACAGTTTATTTACCAGTCTTTTCTTTCCCAGGAGCTCTCCTAATGCCCAGCCCTCTGCAGGCTTTCCAATACTCCAGGGCAGTCATGCTTTCTTTCTCTTTTGGCATCTTATAGATTTAATGTTCATCTGTTGAGGCACATTGAACTGAATTGCCAAATAACTCCTTTTTGGCAAAAAGAATGTGCTGGGTTATTATTCTTTACTCCAAATGAGCCAGACTGACTGTCTACACTGTGGAAATATGCCAAATAATTACTTTAACCATGTCTTTCCCTTTAGCTGTATATACAAGGTCCTCGTATTCTAGATAAACTTGGTTAAACCTCATATTGAATAATTACTGGCAAGGAGCCACGTACTCAGAGTAATTTAATGCCCATCTTTGGTTTCTAGAGGGTACTAGTGACAAAAGCAGGTTTTGTTTATACATAAGTTAGAAAGATTTTCTTTTCATAATTCAAAAGTCTCCCAAAACATGAAGAAAACAGCACTCATTTAAAAAAAATCATTTTGGATTCCAAGTTTTCCTCAGGAATCACAGATACAGTGCTAAGAAAAAACTGATATGGTTCAGCTTTTACAAACAGAAAGACACTATAAAAGGGTATCACATGTTCCTACTGGCTTGCAAGTCAGATAATTGTTATTACATTTAAATTGCATCTGACATAGTGCTGTTCTCCTTTTTCAAAGTGAGGACTAACATTGCTGCATTTTATTAGAGAAGGTAAACATTATGATTTCCCATGAACTGCTGCATCTTGTAGTTCAGAAATAATAGAAAAAGATCTGGACTAGGAGGCAGAAGATAGGGCTTTGAGCTCTGAGTTTATTAGTTTTAGAACCAGAAGCAAGAAATTTAATATATGTCTTCTTTTCCCTATAAAAATGAGAATAATACCATCCTATTCTTGCAAAGCATGTTTAGGAGGTTTAAAGTGATTAATATAGAAAATATTTTATAATCTGTATAGCATTAAGTGTTCCCCTACTAATTGAAAGATGAGCTATTTTAAATTGGAATAAAGTTTGCATACTTTTCAATAACAAAACACATCGTGTTGCTCTAAAGATGTGCTAGGACTGCAAGGGAATGTTGGTGAAGAGACAGACAACCCTGGGAATAATTATATCAGAAAGAAAACTAACCTCACACAACGATATACTTTCCTCTTCTGAACTGTCACAAAGGAATCCGAAGAATTCCAGAGAAAAGATGGAGAAATGTAAATAGGAAGCAAATTTATAATATGTTTTCCAAGCTTTAACAATATTCATACTCTTGGGTCCAGATTTTTCCTTCTGGGGACTTTCATGAGAATACAATGATGAATAAGATTCTTAATAAAAATTTTTAAAAATGCCAAATATCTAAATATTCAATATTAGGAAAATGGCTAAGTAAATTATAGTGCAATCATGGGGTGGTTATTATATAGTCACTGGAATATTTAGATAACTATATGAATCCGGTGGTAAAATCCTTTGTTATAATGTAATCCAAACACTAGGAGCCACGAATTATATATGTGGTAAATTGGTAAATACGTACACTTTAAATGAATTATCAGAAAAAACAAAACTCTGGAGTTACTTTTGAATGTTGGGAATAAGGAGATTTTTGTTAGTTTTTTTGTTAAACATGTTATGCTTTTTGGACTTTTTACCGTGACCTTCATGACTAAGATACAAAGAAAGTTTTTAAAAATGTAAGATAGAATGGACATTTCTTCTGTTACCCACAGTGACAAAAGTGGTAGCAGTGGTCCCATAAAAGTTTAGGACATTTGGGTAGTGAATGAATGCAAATATCGCTTAACCAGTTATCTCTTTTTCTTTCTGATGATTTCATATTATTCACTGTCTGAATGTAAGAGATTAGATTCTCGAAGGTTTTGGAGAACCACAGCTCCCTCCCAAAAATTAGCATTGTCGATGGTTCTTTTGAAATCTCTGCTCTTATTTTAAATGCTGTTCTGTGGTTAAACACTTGGAAAATTGGCAGATCAGGATCTTATAATGTTAGTATTGTTTAATAGCTACTTTAGTCACTGATCTTAACTTTAGAAGCATGGCTTGAAGTATAAAACTTAATTTAATATGTGTAGAAAGCCAAAAAATAACATAATTTATAGCAATGTAGCAATGAGTTTTATTTTCAGTTATTCATTAAGATTTTAGACTTTCATGACTTAAATTTACTAGATAAATTGCATTTTCTATTTTCTGGAGGGGTTCTTGTTGAGATGATATTTGGCCTATTTTGGGCAAAATAAAAGGTTTCCTGGTTAAAGTTATTGTAGTCATGGGAATAGAAATGTATGTTTTAAGGTAGATGTTTGGGAACTTGTTCACCCATTTGTCTGTCTATTGGAGCAGACTTAGATTTTTGGAAGTGAGTTAAAAATCAATTCAGTCTATTTTCTGGTTATGCACAGTACAAAAGACAACACTTTGTGTTCCCCACACTGTTTCTTCCTTCTGGGCCCACCAGAAGGCTTCATTTCCAAGCCTTTCTTGCAGTTTGATTGCAGTACTGTGCGAAATGGAATGTGGGCAGAAGTGATGTTAGCCACATCCAGGCAAGGTCAGAAACTTCCTGCACCATCTTCTAGACTTTGCATCATATTGCATAGTGTCCACAAAAGCCATGAATTCCTCATTGTCTAGTAGCCAATGGAAGAGCCTCTTGGAATAAAGCAACAAGGAAAGCTTTCCTTTGGCATCACAAAAAATTCTTGCTGGATTGAAGCCCTGAAATCTAGCATATCATGAAGTACAACCTGTCCTATCCTGACAAATACAAGCACCTTATTTTTAAAAAATTGATATTAACTCTATTGTTCACAGAGTTGATTGTCAAAGTGTATGGGTTCACTCATTTTAGAATAAAGGTTTACATTTCTCCACATTCCAGCAAGAAAAATACGATCTCATTCAAAAATGTTTTGTTAAAAGCTCAGCTTAATTAAAAATGATAAAACATAAATGACTCAATTAATGATTACTCATGATGCTTGGACTTCTTTGATGTCTCAACAAATGTTTTCTGATTATGGCAGGTCTGCTTCTCCATCTATACATGATAAGACAAAATTTCTCCAAGTGTGAAAACAAGCCCTATTCTTTGCTTACCTATTACGGCAGATTGAGTTAGGTATCCCAGAGAAAACCATGTTCTTAAACTTAACCCATTCCAAAGAATATTGTTATTTCTTTTGAAGATGTTATTTTTAATTAAGGTGTGGCCAACTGAAACAGGTTGGGTCTTAATCCTATTACCGGAAGCCTTATGAAGTGAAAGTCATGGGAAGGAACCAGAAGCTAGAAATCAGTGAAATCCAGAAGAGAAAGGAAAGCACACTGTCATATGACAGGAAAGCCAAGGAAATGAAAGATTGTTGGTCAGCTAGTCAGAGCCCTACTGACCCGGGGAAGAGGCAAGCCTTCTAGCTTCTGAAACCTTGAGCCAATAAATTCCTCTTGTTAAATGAACACATTGTATAGTATTTGTCAGCATCTAGGAAATTAAGATATCCATGAATGGCTCATTCTACTCTGTAATTTAGTTCTTTTAGACAACTTTGCATCCACTGCTCTTTGATGGCTTTAAATAAAATATGGGTTTTTAATTAATTTGGTATTATGATGGAAGAAGTAGTTTTTCACAAACTTCTTCCTACTTTAAGTGGGACTCCAACAATAATTAGAGGTTTGCAATTTCAGTCTGTATTTACTTTTTGTATATGAGTTTCCCATGTTTCTCCTCGATAAGACAACATGTACCATGAAGTCAGTTGTGTTTGTTCCTTTCGCTCATTCATTCTTTCTTTTATTTGTACATTCACAAAGAAATAACCATTGATTAGTTCCTAATCTTTTGGGAACTGGCCCAGAGCAGCAAACATGCACCGAGGAACTTACCATATTCTTTGGAGTGGGGCACTTGATGCAAAATAGGACAAAATAAATCCACCTCTAGGAAGTTATCATTGAAATTAAAATA
Organism: Tolypeutes matacus; assembly: GCA_026826555.1. NCBI lineage: Eukaryota > Metazoa > Chordata > Mammalia > Cingulata > Chlamyphoridae > Tolypeutes > Tolypeutes matacus. Next base: position 11,549,395 of record JAKSZT010054478.1, read on the forward strand.
GACTTATTTTATTTCTGTTTGAAATACGTAAACTTTGGAGCTGTGAGCAAACATTGTCCATTTTCCCAGTAGAAATATTAGCAGAATCAAGCCGGTCTATGAATAAAAAAATGAAGCAAATACATAAAGAGAATTTCAGCTAACTGGAGAGTTCATGATAGCCTTCTGGGACAAGATTTTAGGCCTCCCTGAAAAATAGCTGCATCTAAAATCTCTTCGTTTTTATATAGATCCCCATGTTTTCCTTTTCCTTATTCTTTTTGTATGTTAGCTGGTTTTCATTAATTGCAGTCCTTAACTACTTATTAACAACAGGCCAAGAAAACCTATACAAAAATAGCTGTAAGAAAAGTTAGAAATTTAATGAAAAATGAAGGTAAATTGACTCAGGGATTGGGAAGGAGAGTAAGAAAGAGAAAGGGCGAGGGAGAGAGATTTTTATTTTGTCTGATGCAAGTAAAATAATCTTTTCTGGAGAAGATTTTTGTGAATATGGAAATAATTCTTTATACTGAGATACTGTTTAAATGACCTTTTGCAGATATGCTGAAAACAGAACCATGGTTTCCACTTCTCACCCACAAATCCCAATCTTCCTCTGGTCTTTTCCATCTCTGTTATAGGCATTTTCACTCACCTTGTTTCTTAGGCCAAAGCAATAAGCATAATCCTTGTTAGCTCTATTTTTGTTACTCCAACATCCAACACATCAGCAAGTTATGTAGACTCTATGTCCAAAACCCAGCCTAAATCCAATCACTTCTCACCAACTCTTGCTACCATCCCAAACATGTTACCATCATTGCTGTCTGGAGTACCGCCATATTTACTCTTGTTCCCAAACTCTGTATTCTCCACTAAGCAAGTAGGGTAAACTTTAAGAATATTAATCAGATCTTCTAAGTCTCTTGCTAAAGCTTTTGTTTTACACTTGCAATAAAAGCCAGACTCCTTAGTGTGGTCAATAAAACCCTATGTGTGATGATCTCCAATTCTTTCCTTCTATGACTGTGTCTAGCCACACTGACCTGGCTGGTTATCAACCAACTCAAGTACGTTCCTACCTTAAGGGCATTAAACATATTGTTCTTTAGCCTAGAAAGCTTATCCCTCACTTCTTACCCTGGTTTGCTCCTCAAAATTCAGCATTTTGCTGAATTGTCACTTTTTCAGAGACAATGTAATTGTATTACAATTACAATATGATGGAAACCCTACCTTCTCTTTGTCACCTGTTTCTCTCCTTTATTAAATTCACAACATATTTCTCCAACTGAAATTCTATTACTTATTTGTTTGTCTATTTACTTATTGTATCTTTTCTTTACTAGAAGGCAAAACTCCTTTAAAAGCAGGGACATTGACTGCCTTACTCACCATTTGTTCCCAAACCTAGAGCTCTGCCTAGCACAAAGGAAGACTCTGTAAATATTTTTTACATGAGTGAAGGTACTTTATGTAGACAGAATAACCTAGCAAAGACATGAATATAGGTCAATGAGGGTTTTGTGCAGGTGATAATGAATAATTATTTCAGTTAGAGGAAAGGTTATATGAAGAAGAGCATGGTAAACTGAATGGAAAACTAAGAATAAAGTACGGTGGAGAGCATCTTGAAGGCAATAGCAATATCTCATTGATATTTGGATGAGGAGTTCCTAGTCCAATTTTATATCCAGATGTTTAATGTGGTTATGAGCCATTATTAAGGGAAATTGGAATATTAGCATGCTGCCTAAACTGTTGAGATTAACATCAAGGAGAAACTCCTTTGCAATACTCTGATTCCAAGGTTACAAACATAGTTTTCCATGGTATGGCAATACAGGTCCTTACAAAAATGCTAGGATAAAGAGATCATATGGAAATTCCTGTGGTTAATGTGGGTAAGCCAGATGCATAAATAAGTGCATGGCATTTTAATGTAAAATTTGTCTGTAAGTGGCATGCCTTTTGGTATAACTGCTTAGTTCACTTGGAATATTTTAATCATCTCAAGGGAGATCCTTGTATTCTTTACCATATAACTTTAGGTGTCTGTAGCATTTTGAAATCTTGTTGATTTGATATAACAACTAGCATTTCTGAAGAAGATTTCAATATAACAGTTATTTTGCACCAGAGTGCTTTGTACCAATTAAGTAATGCTATATTTAAGAAAAATTGGAACTACAACACTGAGTTTGAGAAAGAAAGGATATGTTGCTTCAATATGTATTCTAATGCCTTGAAGAATCTCTAAATTTATCAATGTTACCTTAGAGTCACAATTATTCTGAAATAATTTTCAACCATAACAAATAATCTAACTATTTTATAAAGTCAGAAAAAGGAGCCAGGAATATTTAGATCATTATGTAATCACAAAGAGTGTGGACCTGCTGTGTTTGGGAAGAAATGTAGATAACTCAAATTAACAGTATAAATTCTATTGAGAAGTTTCCAGTACAGATGCAATTTGATATTATCCAACTGGATGGTCCACTGGCTTTAGAAGTTCAGAGAGGTATCTCAGAACTTAAAAAAAAAAAAAAAAAAAAAACATAATAAAACACTTTTTAAGGCATAGAGTCATGAGATTACGGGTGAACTGGATTGGTGGAGGGAACAGTTGTAGTCAAAATTCAGCAGTAAAGAGTGCAGTCCCCAAAATATCATGAACCAGAGAGGAAGCTCATTTTAAGTTTCTAAAGATTTCATAGCTGCTTTTAAAAAAAAATAGTATAGAGAAAATTAAGTCCTGGGAATTACCATTTTATGGAAGAAAATCATTACAAATAAACTACATAAGAAACTTAGTACTGATTTACAGCTATTTTTGCTTGGATATCGAATCAGCTTCCTCAAAACTAACATAGACAAAATCAAATTAGTTACAGTCTTTCATAAGCTTGTTTCAAGTTTTGGGTTCCCTAACTCCTTAACTCCTTTCCTAAACTCCTCCTCTCTCATCCCTGCCTATGTGGTTATTCATGAACTCCTGATCAGTTTACTTCTTAAATGTGAGTAGACTTTTTTGGCTTCTCTCCATTTGTCCTTGCTCCACATTCCTCTTGGCTAAGAAGATTTCTCATCTGTACATCAACTGTACCTCAAATCTGGGTCATTATCAATCCATTCTCTACCCTATATTTCAAAGTGATTGTTTTAGTCTCCTGAACTGGTCTAGCAAATACCATGAAATGGGTCAAGTTAAACAATTGGAATTTATTTGCTAATGGTTTTGAGGCCGGGAAAATGCCCAACTCAAGGTATCGCCAAGACGATGCATTCTTCCCAGACTGTGGCCTTCTGGGGCTGGCTGCTGGTGATCCTTGGTTCTTAGCTTCACTGCCACATGGTGGCTTTTCCATTCTCTTTTGGGTTCCATTGAATTTCAGCTTCTGGCTTCTCTTTGTGGCTTTCTCTGGCTGAATTTCTACTCCCCTTATAAAGAACTCAGTAATAGGATTAAGACCCACCCTATTTGGGCTGGGCCACACTTTAAGTGACATAACCTCCACACACACTGGAATGGATTAGATTTAAGCATACGTCTTTCTGGGATACATACAGCTTCAAACCACTGCAGTGATCTTCCAGACTCATACCTAATTATATCAGTAGGATATTATTTCCTTTTGAAGAAAATCTAATCTCATTCCTAGGGACAAGATTTTCTAAAAGAAAACTCACAAAAGATAGTTTCAATATCAGAGAAGCCCTGACTGCTGTGGTCAAGTGGAGAAGTAGGGTACATGCAGTCCACTGTTACTAAGCAGAGAAGGTGAGGCCTTGGTACTTGGGCTAGAAGAAAAATATTCTTTGCAGGAGAGTAGAGAGTAGGGAGAGACATCTGAGCTAAGTGTAGGACTATGTTTGCTGGTTATGGGAGGTTCTGTGTAGTAAGGACCATACTATCCAGGAGCACTGGATGTATCCCTAGTGATTTGTTTGAGTGGGAGAAACAGGTAAATTTTCAGATACAGGATGAATACATAAAGGTCAGATTTTGAATTGATGACGGGAGAAAAATCCAGTGACCATATTTTTACATCTAATATGCAAAGCACTCTGCTCTTAGTATCAAATTTCTGGGAAATTATATGATAATCAGAAAACTAAGTGCTAAACTTAGAAGCATAGGATCTTTTCTAGGAATAGTGTTTTCTGACCAATATAAAGTAAAGATCACCAAAATATCTAGATTCTCTATCAAGGGACCCGGTGAATGAGAGGAGACAAGCAGAGGAAAAGAACTGGACTGCAAAGGCTGTGCTCAAAGTGGAAGGTGGGAAAGAGAAGGAAATAGTAAACTTTTTCCAATTTATCTTCAGTAAAACCTGATCAAGGCTATGGTAAAGCCAAATTAGCTATCTCTACTTCCCAAAAACTGTGTTTGCTATCAAAATACAGCTAGACCTATATAAGTTAAATGAGCACAGACTTTTCTCCTCTCTAGGACTACAACTTCTACATCCCTTAGTGAGTCAAGTAACAGCTCCTGCCTGTGCTCTGAGGGATTCTCTTTACATCTGTTTCAATTTCTATGAAATCTTTTCCTTTGTTGTTTGTGTTTGTGTGTGCATGTATGTGTGCATGTGTGTGTATGTGAGTGGTGATGGTGGTGGTTTGCCTTCCAATTCTTATTCAGATTCTTCTTTGTCTCACTCATTTGTGCTGACGACTCCAATGAAAAGTTTGCTCCTATCCTTATGTTATTTTGGATGGATGGATGGATGGATGGATGGATGGATGGATGGATGGATGGATGGAT